>CM060124.1:25687453-26287453 GCA_030522415.1 Channallabes apus | reverse complement strand
CTCCAATTCTCTGTTTTTTTTTGTTCCTGCATTCTAAAGCTGTTTTGCTTTGTTTATTTCTTTTTTTCTCCGTCTTTCATTCTCCCTTTCATCACTTCCACAGTATTACCTTCTTTCAATTAATGCTTATATCCTCATGTTTGTAAAAATTCTGTGCATTTAATGTCATTAATCCTTAAAGCCACAGATGTTTTTCAGAGCTGTGAGAGAGAACAAGGGAACAGGGACACAAGATATCCTTGGCTGAAACACAATAACACAAGGAAGGTAAAATATAATAAACAATTATTAAACACTTTCAAGGTCTCTCTCTCAAGCACACTCTCTGCTCCAGATCATTATGAGGCTAAGTGTGACTAGACACCCACTCTTAGAATTAGTGGACTTAATGCGTATAAACACACAACGTGCATAGACCACGCATCCCTGAGGACACTGAGCTGGTCCTTTTTTCCTGCCTGTCAGTGTTTTAGCTTATGTTTCACAGCATGAGATTGTAATTTTAAACAGCCAGCTTGTTAATGTGTGCAAAACAGGTGCCACCTCCTAATCGAGGCAAATGAGCTGGAGCTGAATGCTAAATGCTGAATGCTAATATTTGTTTCCTTCTCTTGTCATTGTAAAAGTACAGTGAGAGTCAGGGTGCCATTCCACATCAATCTAATTTACATACTTTCAATTAGAAGAAATACATTTGTATTGTATACATTTGTATACATTTGTAATACAAAAGTAAATACGTATATAAAAAACAACGACAATAGTAAAGGACTATATATATATATATAGTCCTTTACTATTGTCGTTGTTTTTTTATATACGTATTTACTTTTTATGTTGTGTAAGGTGTCCTTGAGTGTCATGTAAGGTGCCTACAAATAAAATCTATCTATCTATCTAGCTATCTAGCTATCTATCTATCTATCTATCTATCTATCTATCTACAGAATGAGGATCTCATCAATACATAAACAAAGAAAATATACAACCTGAACTGGCTGTTTAGACCTGTGTACAAAATTACTCACCTTCAAATCTCCTTAAATATCAAAAGTCAAAGAATGGTAATTTATTATAGAGACTTTTATGAAATCTTCTTTTCATTGAGTTTTTATGTCAATGTGTCTTATGCATGCTTACCACTGTACCACTAGCAAACATGCTGTTGATGTTCCTAAATGCAGATACATGACAACGAGCACCACAAACACCATGTTACAGTACAGTAATTTGTGAGCTTAGGGATGCACCTTGCAGTAATATTTCCAACACAAAATGGAAAAGTAAGAGGTGCATGATATGAGATACATGTGCTGTTTGCGGAAACCTGTTGAGTCTGTTATCAAAATTCTAAACCCTGTTAGGAACTTAAGGCACCACGGATGTGGACGCATATTGTTCAAATAGATGTTAATCTGCGTAAGTGCTCCAAAAATACAGTGCCCAGCCAAAAAAAGTCACGCATCCTAATATTTTTGTTGAACCGCCTTTTGCTTTGATTACGGCTGTCAGATCTTGATAAGCTCATGATAAGCTTGTGCTTATGCATTTTTGATAAGCTTATGCAATGTCAGAACTTTTTTTCCCATCCAGAGTCACAGTAATGTTTCTCCACACTCTTGTATTGATGGTGGGATACTTGTACTGGTTTCTTTCCCAACACAACATCCCAAGGATTCTCAATGGGGTTAAGTCCTGGTCTCAGGGGTGGTCAATCCATGAGTGAAAATGATGACTTATGCTGCCTAAACCAATCTTTTCTTGCAATCAGTAAAGAAAAAAATACAATGATGGGACAAATCTGGTCATTCAGTATATTCAGGTCATCGGCTGATCTCAGGTTTTGGGCAGATAACATTGCTGAATCGACCTGACTAACAGAAACATCATATCAGCCCTAGGCATGATCCACCTCTCTTCATGGACCTTTCTTCTTACCCTAATGTACCCATAACTCTGGACCAGGATAAATAAGGACTCATCAGACAACATGACCTTTTTGCAATGCGCACAGGTCATTCTTTATGCTCCCTAGTAAATGTACGTTTTTCCAGTTAGCCTTACTGATACTGTAAGTGGTTTTCTTAAGGCTAAACTACTATTTAGTCCCAATCCCTTGAGTTCTGTGTGTGGAAATGATTTTACTTTTACTATTAAATATAGCCATGAATTCTACTGTTTAGTATGTTTTCAGGATGTTTTTCCAAAACATTTTGTTCCCTAAAAGATGATAGTTCGCCACTATCCCTTCAGGTTTTAATAATGTGTTTTACGGTTCTTTTACCCATTTTGATTAGTTTCGGCAATCACGTTAGGTGTTTCCTTTGCTTGATGCAGGCCAATATGAGCTTTCTGAATGTGACCCTTCTGAAACAGGTTAACATCTTCGCCACAACCTGAGTACTGTATATGTCTTCTGACATGGTTGCTTGAGAAAAGAAAAGCTACTCACTGCATCAGTAAGGGTTAAACAACTTGTTACCTGATCAACCATATTAATCACACACCACTTATTTAGAACATTTGGCAGACAGGCTTATCCAGAGAAACTTCCTTTTTTATTTCATTATACATCTGAGCAGTTGAGGGTTAAGGGTCCTGCTCAAGGGTTCAACATTAGCACATTTAGCTTGGTAGGATTTGAACCTGTGACCCTCCAGTGACTTTGTAGTGTAGGCGTAAGTTAGTGTACAGTAGGTGTAACTGTGTAGGTTAACATTTTGGTATTTTGAGGTTGTATTTGCTGCATTGTGTTTGGACTTTTTTATTCAATGACATTCTAACTTTCAAAACCAACATTGTTCCAATAGTGGACATAATTGCAGTGCTGTTACAACCAAACTACAATGGTCATCCAAGGTTAAGGTACTGGCTGAAGCAATATTTTCAATAAATGAAAATACTTCAATAAAATTCTTTAAGAAATACTTACCATAAGTGCAGCAGCAAATTCCTTTTACTTCATTGCTGGCCACCAGTTCATCCATTGGCATATATGGGTTCCATCCCAGCTTCCCAGCTGCAATTTTGAGATGCAGTGGTGGAATTTGCCTACTCTGCCACAACTAAATTAGTGAGACATAATTGCAATAGGTGCTTTCCATGTTTAATTGTTTTTCAAATCTTAGCATTGGTATCTAGAAAATGTTATTATAGGCACAAATACTGGTTTCTATTTTCTAGCGTGCTTAATACAATGCAATTCCATTTTAAAACTCTGTCTCAAAGAGTAAAATTTGTCTAAAGTCTTTTTCCAGGTCACTCATTTGGCTCTGTCTCATCTCAATTGCTAGATATTCTAATCTAGTACAAGAATGCTAGAGTACTAGTCTGTTTTAAAGCCTTAAATTCCTAAATTCTAGCACTCCTTTCTAGTTAGTAGTGTTCTAGCTATAAAGTGAGTCGTAGTTGCGCTGTGGCAAACAGTCAAGCAGAGATCAAGCTTTCAGGAATACCACACATTTGCGACTTTGTACTAAATGTCAGAAGTACCTAGAAGACGGTTCTGGCCTCGACTGGTGTTAGCAGCTGTTTCTCTGAGGACTTGACAATTTGATAGTTCAGGACTGGAACTTCCTACAAGTCTACCTGAGTCTCCAATAACTACCTGGACTCCATATTAACATCAATTAACATCAACTATTATAGCTGAACTGCCTGCTACCTAACACACTGTATAAAGGCAGATCATTTCCTGCTATCTGTTTCACCCAGATGAGGATGGGTTCCCTGTTGAGTCTGGTTCCTCTCAAGGTTTCTTCCTATTACCATCTCAGGGAGTTTTTCCTTGCCACTGTCGCCCTCGGGCTTGCACACCAGGGACAATCTGATCATTCTGATTCAAACACATTCACATTCCATACAAACTTAAATAATTCTTTAGATTGTGTAAAGCTGCTTTGCGACAATGACAATTGTTAAAAGCGCTATACAAATAAAATTGAATTGAATTGAATAGAAGTCGCGGCACGGTGGTGTAGTGGTTAGCACTGTCGCCTTGCACCACCAGGGTCCGGGTTCGATTCCTGGCCAGGCTCGATTCCTGTCTCTGTGTGCATGGAGTTTGGATGTTCTCCCCATGCTTGGTGGGTTTCCTCCGGTTACTCCGGTTTCCTCCCACAGTCCAAAGACATGCAGATTAGGCTAATTGGCGTTCCCAAATTGATCATAGAGTGTGAATGAATGAATGAGTGTGTGTGTGTGTGCTCTGCGATGGATTGGCACGCTATCCAGGGTGTGCCCTGTCTCGTGCCCTGAATCTCCTGGGATAGGATCCTGATCCCCGCGACCCTAATTACAAGATAAAGCGGTATAGAAGATGAATGAATGAATGAATGAATAGAAGTCATGGCAACCCATATCAAAATTCTGTTAATCAGAATTAGCTTTTTCTTGTCTCATGAGACTGAATTGAGCTGTCTCATTACAAGCTCGACTTTGTCTTTTATTTTTCTCCTAAACCCCACTTAGGAGAAACAAAGAGACATAACTGAGACACATCCTGAGATATACTTTTGAGCAACATTTGAGAAATCTGCGATGTACAGTACTGTACGTGAGAAACAGAACTGCATTTGAAGGAGAAGCAAATGAGCCATATATAAAACCATAATGAGAGTAAAATCAAATAGAAATGAGATGCATGAGACACAAATGAGAAATATTATAATTTTATTGCACATATAAAAAATCCTCAATTAACAGCATACTCTACAGT
Source organism: Channallabes apus (assembly GCA_030522415.1). Taxonomy (NCBI): domain Eukaryota; kingdom Metazoa; phylum Chordata; class Actinopteri; order Siluriformes; family Clariidae; genus Channallabes; species Channallabes apus. Next base: position 26,282,736 of record CM060124.1, on the reverse strand, counting down.
GTAATACATGTGATTACAATTCACACAATATAACAGACTCCAGGAAAATCTGGCAAATCAAGACACTAAATGATACAAAATGTCACCAAACCTGACAAAGATAGGAAGTGTCACACTGCTCAACTCAAAGTATGATTTATACAGGAGTTACACAAAGTCCTCACCATTGTGACAACCTGCCAGTGAAAAGAATCAGTCAAAAAGGAGATGAAAATTTTTTTATGAAAATTGGTTGCTTGCTGTGTGTAAGGGCTACAAGAACGGGCCAAAGCCAGGAAAAGTTCTCTCTCACCAGCAACACCAGGCTTCTCTTGTGGTGGATGTTCAACAAGTTTGTCCAAAGATTGCAGCTCCCTGGAGTTCTTTCGTATATAATGGAGCAAAAAAAAAAATTATATACTGTATATATATATATATATATATATAATTTTAAAAACATATTTACCTAAACACCATTCAGCTACTCCATCCCAACTTTCTGAAGATTGAGAGGTGGGCTTGAGCTTGTATATGGGCTGATGTTTACCTGACTGATGATGTGGTGCTGATGGAGACAACGGAACATTCTCCTGCAATCTTTGTTGAGATTCTTGGGCTTCTGAGGTGGCATGCTTCTGAAAAGAACCCAGTTAAAGTAAAATGTATATAATTACCAAGATAACCTTTCCAAAAAGAAACATATTGGTCTTTATTTATAGAATATAATTAACCACTGTCTCTAAAGTTACATGTTATGGTGACTACTGTTAAACACTGAACACTCTATAATAAAACTGCTGGTTTTCAAAAACTGATCATGCAGTAACATTAAAAAAAAACATAAAAAAAAAAAAATTAACCTAATATGTCAAACCACACTGGTTAGCTTAGGGCATGCCTAATAATAATATTATTTCTCTTTCACACTGGCCATTTAACATTTTCAGGGTTAGAGCATGTGTGGGAGAAATTGAGGGAAATTACAGTGGTGTGAAAAACTATTTGCCCCCCTCCTGATTTCTTATTCTTTTGCATGTTTGTCACACAAAATGTTTCTGATCATCAAACACATTTAACTATTAGTCAAAGATAACACAAGTAAACACAAAATGCAGTTTTTAAATGAGGGGTTTTATTATTTAGGGAGAAAAAAAATCCAAACCTACATGGCCCTGTGTGAAAAAGTAATTGCCCCCTGAACCTAATAACTGGTTGGGCCACCCTTAGCAGCAATAACTGCAATCAAGCGTTTGCGATAACTTGCAACGAGTCTTTTACAGCGCTCTGGAGGAATTTTGGCCCACTCATCTTTGCAGAATTGTTGTAATTCAGCTTTATTTGAGGGTTTTCTAGCATGAAGCACCTTTTTAAGGTCATGCCACAACATCTCAATAGGATTCAGGTCAGGACTTTGACTAGGCCACTCCAAAGTCTTCATTTTGTTTTTCTTCAGCCATTCAGAGGTGGATTTGCTGGTGTGTTTTGGGTCATTGTCCTGCTGCAGCACCCAAGATCGCTTCAGCTTGAGTTGACGAACAGATGGTCGGACATTCTCCTTCAGGATTTTTTGGTAGACAGTAGAATTCATGGTTCCATCTATCACAGCAAGCCTTCCAGGTCCTGAAGCAGCAAAACAACCCCAGACCATCACACTACCACCACCATATTTTACTGTTGGTATGATGTTCTTTTTCTGAAATGCTGTGTTACTTTTACGCCAGATGTAACGGGACACGCACCTTCCAAAAAGTTCAACTTTTGTCTCGTCGGTCCACAAGGTATTTTCCCAAAAGTCTTGGCAATCATTGAGATGTTTTTTAGCAAAATTGAGACGAGCCTTAATGTTCTTTTTGCTTAAATGGTTTGCGCATTGGAAATCTGCCATGCAGGCCGTTTTTGCCCAGTCTCTTTCTTATGGTGGAGTCGTGAACACTGACCTTAATTGAGGCAAGTGAGGCCTGCAGTTCTTTAGATGTTGTCCTGGGGTCTTTTGTGGCCTCTCGGATGAGTTGTCTCTGCGCTCTTGGGGTAATTTTGGTCGGCCGGCCACTCCTGGGAAGGTTCACCACTGTTCCATGTTTTTGCCATTTGTGGATAATGGCTCTCACTGTGGTTCGCTGGAGTCCCAAAGCTTTAGAAATGGCTTTATAACCTTTACCAGACTGATAGATCTCAATTACTTTTGTTCTCATTTGTTCCTGAATTTCTTTGGATCTTGGCATGATGTCTAGCTTTTGAGGTGCTTTTGGTCTACTTCTCTGTGTCAGGTAGCTCCTATTTAAGTGATTTCTTGATTTGAAACAGGTGTGGCAGTAATCAGGCCTGGGAGTGACTACAGAAATTGAACTCAGGTGTGATAAACCACAGTTAAGTAATTTTTTAACAAGGGGGGCAATCACTTTTTCACACAGGGCCATGTAGATTTGGAGTTTTTTTCGCCCTTAATAACGTAAACCTTCATTTAAAAACTGCATTTTGTGTTCAATTATGTTATCTTTGACTAATAGTTAACGGTTTTTGATGAGCAGAAACATTTAAGTGTGACAAACATGCAAAAGAATAAGAAATCAGGAAGGGGGCAAATAGTTTTTCACACCACTGTAGGTCTTTATCAGAATCTTATGTACTGTAGGTTTAATTGGATTGGTCATGAAAAAATGTTGAACATTTAGTCATAAATGTATAATCAAAAATAGGTTTGATAAGTGTATTTAGAAGTTATTGAACACAAACATTATCTAATTTCTTCACTTCTTGTTAAAAAAAAACATTCTGTTTATTGTATTTTAGTTCTTTATTGGTAATGACATTTGTACAGAATGTAAAGTAAGTTTGCCATTTGCCAGTATTCATTCATTCATTCATCTTCTGTACCGCTTTATCCTTATATACAGGGTCGCGGGGGGCCTGGAGCCTATCCCAGGAAACTTAGGGCACAAGGCGGGGTACACCCTGGACAGGGTGCCAATCCATCGCAGGGCACACACACATACTCACATACACACACTCATTCACACACTACGGGCAATTTGGAATGTCAATTAACCTAACCTGCATATCTTTGGACTGTGGGAGGAAACCGGAGTACCCGGAGGAAACCCACCAAGCACAGGGAGAACATGCAAACTCCATGCACACAGAGACGGGAATCGAGCCTGGCCGGGGAATCGAACCTGGACCCTGGCGGTGCAAGGCGACAGTGCTAACCACTACACCACCGTGCCGCTATTTGCCAGTATAATTTCAATAAATTAATTAAGGTGTACACATTCATAAACCGTTAGCCATAGCAATCATAGCAATCAATAGGGACACCTGGGTGTACGTTTATAATAAAATAATTGGTGGTTGGATTTTTTTTTTTTATAAAGAAGCTAGATTTTGAAATGAAACCTTTATCTATTACAAATCAATTTTGTAACTGACTTTATTTGTAACCCACCTACATATCTAATAAGCGATATTTGAGACACATTTGATAAGATTGAGAAAACCGCTAAAATCTCATTCAAGTCTCAAAGATGTCTCATTTCTGTCTATCTTTTCAGCGCCCATTTTAAGTTTAGATTTTACTTTACCTTGCTTTCTTAAAATATTTTTTTTATATTTCTTTCTCTTTTTTTATTTTTTGGTTCATTTGTTTTTATTAATTAATTAATTTATTTATTTATTAGCTCTATTTGTTCTTCAATTCTTAAAACCTAACCTATATTTCTTTCTTACTTTCTTTCTTTTCAGTTTGTAGATAAAAACAAATAAGATTCCATTTCTTTCGCTTTCATTAATTTCTCTCCTTTGTCATATTTAAAGTATCTTTTGGTACTTTTTAATTTTTTTTCATGTTGGTCGAGGATCTCCATTGAATTTCTTCTTAGCTCTCACATGTATTCTTGCATACTTTTTGTATTATTTCTTTGTTTAATATTTCATTTAGATTTACTTGTGTCTTTCTTTTCAATTTATATTTACAATCATGTTCAAAAGTTAGTACCCACTTCTTTTAATTCTAGAAAAATCATTTGATGTTGCAGCTACAAAATCTCAAGCCTCGGTATTAGGCTAACCTCAGAAAAATCTACATATTGTTATACAACATAGTGAATTTTTAGGTCATTTACAAGATCATTATTAGACTGTGTGACCTTAGACTGTGTGAGTCAAATTTATGCAGGACTGACTAAGCATAGACATTTAAAGTTCAAAGTTCAAAGTCTTTTATTGTCATTTCACCCATATACAGTTAGTACACAGTGAAACGAAATAACGTTCCTCTAGGACCAAGGTGCTACATGCAACATAAATTTCAACATAAATTAACAGAAACACTAAACTAGCTAACTAAAGAGGCCTAGTTAGCTGGCTAGCAGAGACAAGACAGATATACCTAACATAAATTACAACATAAATTTACAAAAACTAACTAGCTAAGTAAGACATGTGCAAACAAGAGCAACAACAAAGTGACAGTGCAGTGAACACGACATAACATAACAGAATACTATGGTGTTGAGGTATTGAAAAACTGTAAACATTCCTTAACATAGCAGCAAGAATTGAGGAATTAGTAAAAAAGTAGTCCAGTAATGATTATTGTGCAAAAGAGATAAACAGTGTGTATGATCGTTTGGTAGTGTAGATCAGTGTGTCTGCGCTTGTATTGATTTGTCAGTCCAGTCCCAATATTTTGAGGTAATTGAGTTAAGCTGTGTGTGTGTGTGTGTGTGTGTGTGTGTTTATCAGTGCAGTCCCTTTTTGTTGAGGAGACGGATGGCTTGTGGAAAAAAAACTGTTGCACAGTCTGGATGTGAGGCCCGAATGCTTCGGTACCTTTTTCCAGATGGCAGGAGTGTGAAGAGTGTGTGAGAGGGGTGTGTCCGATCAGCCACAATGCTTGTGGATTTACGGATGCAACGTGTGGTGTAAATGTCTTCAATAGAGAGGAGAGAGACCCCGATGATCTTCTCTGCTGTTCTCACTATCCGCTGTAGGGTCTTGCGGTCCGATATGGCACAATTCCCAAACCAGACAGTGATGCAGCCACTCAGGATGCTCTCGATAGTTCCTATATAGAAGGTGGTAAGGATCGGTGGTGGAAGCTGGGCCTTCCTCAGTTTTCTCAGAAAGAAGAGACGTTGTTGGGCTTTCTTGTGTAGGGAGCTGGTGTTGAGGGACCAGCTGAGGTCCTTCTCCAGGTGGACGCCCAGGAATTTGGTGCTTTCGACGATCTCCACAGAGGAGCCGTCGATGCTCAGCGGAGAATGGTCGCCTCGTGTCCTCCTAAAGTCAACAACCATCTCCTTTGCCTTGTCAACATTCAGAGACAAGACAAAAGACATTCAGAGTTGTCTTTACACCAGTCCGTTAGCCTCTGCACTTCCTCTCTGTACACTGACTCGTCGTTCTTGCTAATGAGACCCACCACGGTCGTGTCATCAGCGAACTTAATGATGTGATTCGAACTGTGTGTTGCTACACAGTCGTGAGTCAGCAGTGTGAACAGCAGGGGACTGAGCACACAGCCTTGTGGGGCCCCAGTGCTCAGTGTGGTGGTGCTGGAGGTGAAGTTCCCGATCCGTACTGACTGAGGCCTTCCGGTCAGAAAGTCCAGGATCCAGTTGCAGAGGGGTGTTCAGGCCCAACAGGCTCAGCTTCCCGATCAGTTGTTGGGGGATGATAATGTTGACTGCTGAGCTGAAATCTATGCATTCGAACGTATGTGTCCTTCTTGTCCAAGTGTGTGAGGGCAAGATGGAGTGTAGTGGAGATGGCGTCGTCCGTTGAGTGGTTAGGACGCTACGCAAATTGCAATGGGTCCAATGAGGGGGGCAGCAGGGTCTTGATGTGTCTCATGACGAGCCGCTCGAAGCACTTCATGATGGTGGGTGTAAGTGCAACGGGACGGTAGTCATTGAGACAGGACACAGTAGACTTCTTGGGCACGGGGACGATGGTGGTGGCCTTGCAGCACGTGGGAACGACGGCGCTGCTCAGAGAGATGTTGAAGATGTCAGTGAGAACATCTGCCAGCTGTTCAGCACATTCTCTGAGCACTCTGCCTGGTATGTTGTCAGGTCCAGCAGCTTTACGTGGGTTGACTCTGCGTAGAGTTTTCCTCACCTCAGCTGTAGTGAGACACAGCACCTGGTCGTACGGAGGAGGGGTGGTCTTCCTCGCCGCCACATCGTTCTGCCTGTCGAACTGAGCGTAGAAGTTGTTCAGCGCATCTGGGAGGGAGCCATCACCGTCACAGTCAGGTGATGTGGTCCTGTAGTTAGTGGTGGCTTGCAAACCCTGCCACATGCGCCATGTGTCGCCGCTGTCCGTGAAGTGGTTGTGGATTCTCTGGGCATATGCGTGCTTTGTCTCTCTGATGGCCCGAGAAAGTTCGGCCCTTGCTCGTCTAAGCGCCACCTTGTCTCCCGCTTTGAAGGCAGAGTCTCGGGTCCTCAGAAGTGCACACACTTCCGCAGTAATCCACGATTTCTGGTTGGGTCGTGAGATGATGTCCTTGGAGACAGTGACGTCATCGGTGCACTTATTGATGTAGCTGGTCACTGATGACGTGTACTCCTTCAAGTCAGTGTTGTCGCCATAAGTTGCAGCCTCCCTAATCATGTTCCAGTCAGTGCTCACGAAACAGTCCTGAAGAGCAGAGATTAAAACTGTGGTTTTTAAAAAATCTTTTACTTGACATCTTTGGTCAGTTGGTGCTCCATGAAGACACCTTGTTTCTCAACCCTTAAACAGTAAAGCAACCAAAAAAATCTTCTTTTTTGCTTCATTTTTTTAAATAATGACCCAGTGAAAAGATTTATGTGCTATTGTACATCTGAGGTTGTATTTGCCGAATACTGAGACCCGTTACAATCAATCATGACAATATTTCACATTTCTGCATTGTCATTCTTCCTTTCCCTTTTTCTTTCCTCTGCTCTAAGCTTTTTCTTGTTCATCTATCTTCTTTCTAAATGTGTCCTTTCGTCCTATCTTTGTTTCTTCATGTATATCATGTGTCTGGTTTGGTATGTTCTTACTGTGTTTGCCACTGTTTTCTCCTCTTTTGGTGTTTGTGTGTGTATGTGTGTGTGTGTGTGTGTGTGTCCGGACACTGTTAATGAGCTGTTGTGTAGGATGTGTGATTTTGATTAATTGTACATTCAGAGTGAAGTGTGTGTGTGTGTGTGTGTAAGAAAGAGAGAGAGAGAGAGAGAGAGAGAGAGAGAGAAGAAACCCCCTGCAGTCTGATCTTACTCATCTGTTAAGTGTGAGGGAGGATATGAGGTGTATGTGATCTACGACATCACTTCCTCTCCCAGAAAAGCAAGGTGTGTGGGTGGATCGAGAGAGAGAGAGCAACAAATGAAGTACAAACACACACACTGCACTCTTAGGATTATTTTTTTTTGGAATAAATACATACACCTTATTACTGCAGTCCGTGTGTGTGTGTGTGTGTGTGTGTGTGTGCGTGCGCGCGTGTGTGTGTGTGGGTTAACCCGCAGGGATGTGATGTTGATTAATTGCTAACAGATGAATCACAGTGTGTGCGGTGATGTAGCAGATGTGTGCCTATTAGCATTCACCGCTACAAATATTAGCACTGTCTACAGATACAGGCTTTACAATGTGTTTTTAAAGCGTTCCTATTGGCCAAGGCATGCTGGTCATGTTTTATTCATGAGTTATTCAAGATTTTTTATGAATTATTTATGTACAGTCACATGCAGGATGTACACAAAGTGGGATTAAGCCAGTAGAATGTTAACATACTGTAAATGCTGTGGAACGTTACCTTACTGATGGAACATTCTAGAATTTAGGACAGTAACAGTTGATGATGTCAGCGTGTTAGAGCAGCTGATAGGGTTGCCATGTTTATCATAATATTATTCCCTCTTTCTTATTTGTTAATTTCTTTTTCTCGTCTTATGTCTCTATTTTCTTTCTTTCTACAGTATATTGTTTACTTTTTTTCTTTGCTGCTTTTTCACCCTTTTTTTCTCTGTGGTTTCACTTTCTTTCTTTCTTTCTTTCTTTCTTTCTTACCTACTACGTATATCCTGTAGTCCTGTTTCAATTTCCACTGTTATGCAGACGACACTCAACTCTATATCAGTTTTCGACACTACCATCCCTTTCCCACTAACTCCGTTTCTGATTGTATTGATGACATAAATGCTTGGATGACTAGTAACCTTCTCAAGCTCAATACCGACAAAACAGATTTTTTACTTGTTGGTTCACCTAAAACCATTGCAGCTCTCTGTACTGATACTGTTAACATTTCCGGGACCTTGGTTAGATCTTCCACCACCGTTAAAAATCTGGGTATAACTTTTGACTCCCATCTTTCCTTTCTACCTCACATTTCTTCACTTACTAAATCTGCCTTCTATCACCTCCGTAATATAGCTCGTCTACGACCCTTCTTAGACATCAAGGATGCTGAGACACTGGTCCACGCTTTCATTACTTCTCAACTCGACTACTGTAATTCTCTTTTCTATGGTCTACCAAATACAACATTAAATAAGCTCCAATACATTCAGAACTCTGCTGCTAGGGTCCTCACTTATACAAAGAAATCCTCACACATCACTCCCATCCTACACAAACTTCATTGGCTACCCATTCGCTCCCGCATCCAATACAAGATTCTCCTTATCACCTTCAAAGCACTCCATGGTCTTGCCCCTCCATATATCTCAGATCTTATTCATACTTACTCCCCTGCTCGCACACTCCGATCTGCAGATGATGGTCTACTGGTAATTTCTCGTCATAGATTAGCATCATTTGGAGGACGAGCATTTAGCATTTCTGCCCCCACACTCTGGAATTCTATTCCCAAACACATCCGTAATCTTTCTTCATTACAGGATTTCAAAACCCACCTTAAAACATATCTTTTCTCGTCCTGTTTTTCCACTCTTTGAATATGTGTTAGATAAACACTACCAGTTTTCATGTTTATCTATATTTTGTTCTGTCGTTTTTCAGATGTCTCTTTCTATGTGTAAGCATTTTTGTTATTGTAAAGCGACCTTGAGTCTCTTGAAAGGCGCTATATAAAATAAACTTATTATTATTATTATTATTATTATTATTATTATCCTATTGGTTTACTCATCTTTAGTTTGTGTTTGCTTTCTTTTGTTCTCTATGGTTTACTTTTTGTTCTGTTCTACTTCCTTCCTTCCTTCCTTTGTTTCAGTCTTTGCTTCTTCCTCTCTCTGCAGTTTCCCTTTCATTGGTTGTTTATTTCTTTAATCTGTTCTTTCTTTCTTTCTTTCTTTCTTTCTTTCTTTCTTTCTTTCTTTTCGTTATTGTTTACTTTTCTCTTTTAATTTTCTTTATGGTTTCCTTATGTTCCCTACTTATTCCTTCCTTATTTCTTTCCCTATTGGTTACCTTTATCTCTTTCTTTACTGTCCTGTATTTTCGGCCCCTGGACTATGACATCAAACATATGCCATCATACTGTATGTTGTGTAGGCCCTCTTGTTTTTTAAGGATATACAGTACACTACCGTTCAAAAGTTTGGGGTCACTTGCAAATTTCTTTGTTTTTGTTTAGTGATTTATTTTCTACGTTCTAAAACAATACTGGGGATTTCAAAACTATAAAATAACACATATGGAATTAGGTAATTACGTAACAACAAAAACAACAGTTAGTTGTTATTTCAAGACACAGAGGTCGGCCTTTCTGTAATAGTTCTTGCAAGAACAGTATTGTCAAGTGCATTTGCAAATTCCGTCAAGCATCATAATGAAACTGTCTCTCATGAAGGCCGTCCCAGGAGGACGAGACCAAAACCTCCCTCTGCTGCAGACGAGAAGTTCATTTAGAGTTATCAGCCTGAAAAATGACCAATTAACAGCAGCTCAGATTAGAGGCGTTATGAAGTCTTTACAGAGCAGAAGTAGCAGAAACATCTCAATATCAACTGTTCAAAGGAGATTAATGCATTTTTTGGACGCCTTCAGCAAAACTTTACAATGTAGAAAGAAATAAAAATCAGGAACCATCATGGAGTTAGAAAGTGATCTAAAACTTTTGAACGGTAGTTTATATTTTTTAACATAACAGATTCTAATATGATTACAAAGATATTAAAATCAGCACACAGATTGGAGTCTGCTGCCATTAGGATCTCAAACAGGTAAACTGTGATGATGCCTAAAATGTGTGCTGTAAAGTGACTTATAACATCATATTGAAAGACACAATAGTTTGATGATTTTATTTTTTTTTTTTTACAGCATCCAGGGCTTTTTGGAGGTCTAAACATAAAATTCCCTCTTATTATAAAATTATGTCATGATATTGGTAGGTCCCTTTAAATATATTCTTTGGACTTATCAACTGTCTTTCTGGTGCGCTTTTTGTCAATGGATTACGTTTCTCTTTCATTTTTCTTCTTTTTCTTATTTGCTTTCATCCATTCTTTTCTTTCTTTTTTCTTTCCATTCAGTTATTTTTCCCATTTTTTAATTGTATTTTTTATTTCTTTGAATACAATGTGTCTGCCTTGTAACAAATTGTGTGTGTGTGTGTGTGTGTGTCTGTGTGTGTTTTCCTTTCATTTATTCTTTATAATTTGTAAATCATATTTGTTGTTGTGCTTTAGTGCTTTTGATCAATGCTATTTTCGTGTATATGAGTGCTGCTGAATGGACGTGAAAGGACAGGGGGTGCTAAGGATTCTGGGTAAAGTGAGTGATGTGTCATTTTTAAATGGAGGAGAGATTGAACTTAACTGTTGTAGAGGTCTGTGAGCAACTAATCCACCTCCTGTCCACTCTTTTTTCTCTTCTTTCTGTGTGTGTGTATGGATGAGTATGTGTGTGCGCGCGTTTTTGTCCAGTTTGTGATTGAACTGAAGATGAGTAGCTCATAAAAGCACTCTGCTCTGTGTGTTTACACACACAGAACGATGTAGGCTCCATTAGCAGGAGGAACGGTGAGCCCTACTCTGCTAGCATTTAGTGAACAAACAAAAATAAGCAGAGAAAATAGCGTATAGATCAGGAGCCTGTCTCGACCCAGTCAATATTGCTGAATACCACGAGAGCACCAAATCTCCCACTCTACACAGACTATGGTCAGGATACACACCATCCACAATAAACACACCATGCACAACACACACATCGAAACTGTAGAAATTGGAGACGGATGAATCACGGCTCTTGATCTGACAGTAAAGAGTATTTCCACTACAGGAACCTTCAAAACCCTTCATCAACTGAAAGTAAATTCAAGATCTTTTTCACAAACCATAGAACTTTTCAGGAAGAGTCAACAGAACTAAAACACGAACCATTTTCTGAAGGCTTATCAGCAACATTTTCCTATGGGGGGAAAAAAACCTTTTAGGAGGCAAGAAACCTTTTCAGGTTCTCAGGAAGTGCTTCATCCCTAGCTAACTAGCTTTAATTCAGAAACTCACAAACTCACTATAGTAATACAGGATTTTTTTCAGAAACCTAAGGAGTTCCTGGGCCATCCAATGTGATACAGTATGTCTTAGATTGTGTTCCAAGGCTGGTACTTTTCTGAAGTTCATGAACTAGTAAAAAGTTTAAACATTGTGTAGTTCATGTTGCAGAACAAGGTAGTTACTAAAAAAAGTTCATTAAAAGAACTCAATATCATTAAGAGAGAAATGGCTCACAGACACAGATCATAGCCAAATTAGAAAGCATTTCAAATTGGACTGTCTATTTTCCTGTAAACCTAACAATATTTCACTTTAATGTCAGAGAGTACACCATAAGCCATAACAGTACAATGCACGGCACTATGGACGTCACCTGGGCAGCTCTGGTGACTTGTGGCATAACTCCACAAGACCTCTTGGACATTAGCAATGTATCCTTTGAGGGCTGTGGTGTGGGTATTTTATGTATTGAACTTATTTGTCCAGTGCCTCCCATGGGTGCTGGATCAAGATTTAGATCTGGAGAGTATCGAGGCAGGGTTTTGTGTTAGCTGGGCCCTATGTGCAGCAGGCTTGTGTGTCATGCTTGTCTATCATTTACTCTTTTTCAGCAATTTGTGCTCCATTCACTTTTCTGTGGGGCAGATCAGATTGACTGGCCTTTAATCCCTGTGGGCATGGGTGAGTCTTGGGTGCCCATGACTCTCTTACCACTTTACTGGTAGAGTATATAATTGATAATGTTAATATTCAGATGCTGTGCTAATATTATGGTTCATAAGTGTATATGTCCTACGTGAGACATTCAGTCTTTCTAGTCATACACTATTGACAGTCTTAAAGCTTGAAAGCACATTGTTTATTGTTGTTAGTGCTTTGACTTTAAATGTCTAAACATCATGTGGTTATCCTGCATCTGATTTATTATCAATAATGAAGTATTTAGTCATTGGAATGGTGTACCCCCTAATGGGGCTTCACTTTAGAAGGAAAAGCTTTGACTCCATCCCCTCCATTACAATTAACACAGCAGTCCATTTGTGGATGCATTTTCCACTCAGCTGGTCACAACAAAAGCTGTCAGAATGACTGATGATCAACATTAGATGTTTTGTTGTCTCTGTCTCTGCTCAAGGTTAGCTGCTTCTCTTTATACACTTCTCTAATGTACACTACTTAGCAATGCTTGATTCTCAAATAGTAATATGGTTTTGTCTCAATAAGGAGTGAACTAGCATATTAAAATAGGCATTTATGTATGTTTACTGGGACTTTCTAATATGTATAAATGTCTTTGTGTGAGGGTTGCCCACTAGAGGGCAGTGTTTTTAGTTTGTAGTTTTTGTTTCTAGACCCAGTTTCCCAGAAGCCTCCTCAGTCAGGTGATGTGGATGCTCATTAGCACTGTTATAAATACCTGTTTGTTCTGGGAAACTGGGTCGAGCATTAAAGTGAAATAATTTCAGTTCTGTTATGTGGGTTTTGTTTTGTTCTGTTTTGTTTTGGTTTGATTATAGTTGGCCTTTCGGTTTCAGGAGCATTTTTAGTTAAGTTGGTTTATATTGAAATGTCCTTGTCTTTGTGTCTCCTAGCAGGATTAGCCTCTAGGAGAATTCGCCCTTTGTGTTTACCCTTTTGTGTAAGTAACCCCCATTGCCTGTTCAGTTATTAGTCTGTTTAAATACTAATGAGGGTGATACTAACATGTTTAGATCTTAGCCTGTCTAGTCTTCGTTTATGTCTAGTCTCATTGTCTGCTTAGCTCTTAGTCTGTTTAGGTACTAACATCTTTAGCCACTAACCTTTAGAGTTCTTAGTCTGTTTCATACCTAGTCTGCTGTGTACCTTGTCTGTTCATTCCCTTGTGTCTCAGGCTACTGGCCTGTTGAGCCATTAGTCTGATTAGCTATGAGCTAGCTTAGCAGCTAATGTGCAGAACAGGCGGTAGACCTAGCCAAGCCTGTCTTGTTTGTTTATCCCTTGCATGTATAGTCCCTTGTGTTTAGTCCTCTAGGCTGTTTAGTATGTCTTGTCTCGTCCAGTTTGTATCACCATGTCTGTACTGTATTAGATCGTGTAATCCCGAGTCTGTGTTTGTGTTTTGAGTTCCGTTTGATAGCATGCTCCATGTTTTTAGCCAACTCTCTTAGTTCATGTTTTGTTCCTGTTTGGATTTGATTATTAAAGACTCTTTTCTGTTTCACTACATCCCCTCTGCATTTATGCCTCAACACCAAGCCCACAGTCCAACAACATAGCAGAACGTGACACTTTGGACTGTCTAATAATTTGTAGTGTCCAAACTGCACGCTATATTAACGTTCCCTTTCAAAAGCTGCACTTGATGCTGCGCGAAACTCTATGGGAACATTTCCTCGTGACCGGTTGTGAAGCATGTGTGTGTCAAACACGCTAAAAATTTTGGAATATATAACCTCGGTCAGGTGATGTCACTCGATTAGTTGCACCTGGACGTTATAAATAGGCATGAACCGAAAACATCCTCGATCTTTTTGTCTTCAGGATCCATTTTGTGTGTGTGCGTGTGTAAGCACTTTTTTAAAAGAAAGCAAAAATAGAAAGTGTCTTATTACTCACTAGAAAGATGGCAGAGTTAGACACGAGTCCATCCCTTCGTGTAGAAGAATATCTCGCTGAGGGCGATCTCGCTTTCTGTTTTCAGTGTTTGGGGAAAGAGCACGCTATCCTCAGGCTTGAGGGAGCATGTGAGTACTGCGGTATTCTCCCTATTAAAGTCCCTCGCGCTTGGGTTCTCCGTCTTTAAAGCGAAACCGCGAGCCATGGCGCATTTCTCGCATGCAAATCTGGCTGGAGCGCACGAGACGGAATCTTCCTTTTCTCTCGCTCTCTCACCGGATCATGAGCCTTTTACCTTCCATTTCTCAAGCGCGCTTCGGCGCTTCTTCTGAAAGGGGGGAAGAACTTCCAAGTAGATGGAAACTATTACTTCAGAGCGCTCCTCTAGTGATGAGCCAGTGTATTAGTTGTTAGAGGTGATAACAATGCACGGTTGAACGCGTACGCCTCGATTCGCCTTAAACATAAATAAATAAAATAAATCCCCCAAACGTTCAAAATTAGATGCAGGTTTCTTTCGGGTGGCCAGAGGAGGGGCCTCAATAATGGCCCCTCCCCTTCCTGGCGACCCCCGTGAGTTAACTCTTTCATGGAATAAGCCGTATTCATCCGGTGTTTTTGTGCCATTGACCATGATTTGTTCCAATGTCATTGATGAAAGCGCTGTCTTTTATGATGATGTCCCAGATCAGAAAAATGCTTGCGGGCTATCTCTCTCCTGGTAGCTCATCCTCCCGGGAAAAAAACACTCTCCCCACCAAGCATGTAGACTAACATCTTCGTCGGTGGGAGAAGATTTTTCAGGCAGCCGGTCAGCCCAGCGCTGTCCTGCACACAATGGCTTTGCAGGCATACAGCGTGTAAGCTATGGCCAAGCATGTCTCCCTGGCTAAAGGATTCAATCATTGTGTTTCAACGGCGTGGGTTTTCCACTTCCATGAAAGCACAGTGAGCACCTCGGTTAATTCAAAATCACAGGCTTGCTGGTAAAAGGGGCCATAGCACATGTTCCCCTCACAGACAGAGTCATTCGACGTCAACACAACCACACCTCATTTTCTTAGGGTGGAATCTTAACGCTACAGAAAGCATCCTCCTTCCTACACAAGGTATGACGTTGAGTGTCATGAGGAATCTGACTGCAATGTGGGCACAGCTGTCTCCTGTGCATGCCGGATCCATTATAGCACTCTAAAGGAGTCCAAGCTAGGCCAGGAGGTAACTTCACCACTCCTAGAGTCATTTCAGTGGTGGCTAAGTGTCATGGGATTTCATCCAAGGGCCAATCCCCAGACAATAAATGTTACGCGCAGAGAGCTTCGTACCCTCTCTATGTGGTTCAGACCCTCGTCCTTGACTCTGGGTTCCACTCTAGGTCTGTGCTGCCGTCGCAAGTTGCTAACGGCAGACATTTTTCCCTTACGGGCCGGAGCACGGCCTTAGATGGCCGTCCAGCCCAAGGAATCTGGAGAGGTCATCTTCTTGCATGGCATATCAACCGACTCGAATTGATGACTTTATTTCTGGCCTTGAAATACTCCCTCCAGCAATCAAGAGGCTAGCACGTCCTAGCACGGATGGACAACATTATGGTAGTCTTGTAAATATCGCCTGGGCAGACTAGATTTGTGCCGCTAAGGAAACTTGCACACTAAGTTCTGCTTAAGGACAGGACAAATTCTGTCACTCAGGATCATTTACATTCCAGTACATAAAATATGTAGACCCAGTCTACTGTTGAACTGCTTCAGTGCTGGAAGTTTCTGCAGGAACACTAATGCTTGTGCCCTAGTACACTCGGAATGTATGCAGCTGCTATTTTGGCCTACGTCCTGACTGATGGGGTTTGTCGAAAACACACTTAGTTGCTGGCTTATTCGCGGACCTCATCAGCCTTCCCAGCGTGCTTAGGCTTTGCCAATTGACTAGAAATAGCTGTTCTGCATTCTTACCTAACTATCTTCCACAGTCGAAGCCTTCTGTTCTCCACCCTTATAGCTCCAGAGCAGTAAGTCTTCATTCGCTGAGTCCAGCTCATACTCTTCAGTTTACAGCACACCTCCACATTAGCTACACTGTAAAAAATTTTCACGTAAAATTACAGTAAATTACTGGCAGCAGTTTTGCCAGTAAAATGCTGTTTTATTACAATATTTGTACTGTAGAAATAGACTACAGTAAATTGCTGTATTTTGATATACAGTTTATTACTGTGATTTTGTACTGTTTACTGTATTTTAGTGGTTAATAATTATTCATACAACTTGTATTTTAACAGCATTGAAAAAAAAATCTAGTCGTGTCCAATTGAACATCACCCGGGGTTCGAACCTGCGATCCCCGGATGATAGGGTGAGTGCTTTAACCCACTGCACCACATGGAGGCCCAAAAAAAGGCAAAAGTACTTGCACTTACTGAAGTTTTCATTAAAGTGTGTTGATTATCTAATTTACAGTTAACTACTGTATATTGTAGTGTATTAAACTGTAAATACAATATTTACAGTTAAATATTGTAAATCACAGTAATGCTGTTTCTTTTACAGTAATGTGCAGTATTTTGAAAAAACTGTCGGAAACTGTAAAAAGTCCTGTAAATTTACATCAATTTGTTACAGTGCAGTGCCGTAAATCAGAGCAGGGTTTCATACATTGTGGGGCCGCGGCTGAAGGGCAGCCGCCATTAGCCGAATCGGGTGAGAGATGCGTGGCACAGTTCGCCTCTAGTGTTTAGGGCCCATTCGACCAGGAATCACCTCATCAATTGCTCTGGCAAGATGGGCTTCCAAGTATGTCATGCGGCATTTTCTGCAAGACATCTGTCAGGCTTCATAGTTGAATGCCAGGCTCGCAGGTCCTCGAGTCAGCATCCCAGAATTATGTCTAAGACTCCTTGGGGGGACTGTGCGCACACTACACAACCCTGGGGGTCTAGACACTTGCAGTGCGGCGGAGTGGGTATTCTCGTTCCCATACCGCTTTCGCGCAACATCGAGTGTAGCTTTTGAAAGGGAACGTCTCGGGTTACTTTGCTGTAATCCTGTTCCCTGAAAAAGCGCCGACGCTGTGCTCCAATGCCGCACTGCATGCGTGACTGGACATCCTTCAGACAAAATTGACCTGAGCATGTTTCAGGTTCATGCCTATTTATAACCTCCAGGTGCACCTAATCACCTGACCGAGGTTATATATGGCAAAATTTTTGCCGTGTTTGACACACACATGCTTCACAACCAGTCACGAGGAAACGTTCCCATAGCGCTTTCGTGCAGCATCTCATTCCCTCTTTTCAGGGAACAGGGTTACAGCAAAGTAACCCGAGATGTTCCATAATAATAAGTGTTTCTGTCAAAATGCTCACTTAAAAAAGATGTTGCAGAATTCACTGGAAAAAATAAGAATGTGAAGGTGAAAAGTGAATGAGTAAGAGCAAAGATATGCACAAAAATATATAAATGCCCCCCACAGACAGGATATTTCCATCAGGCTGGTAAAATTTTGATACTGGGTCCAACTGAGATAAAAAGGAATGGCTGTAGGGTTTTATACAAAACTTCATGTTGCTAAAAATTCTGAAAGTTAGAGCATGACAGAACCTTTGTAAAGAATTTCACAACTTGGACCTGTGCTGAGTCAAAACACGGATTCCGCTATTAGATTTGATGGACTCAGAAGAGCAGTGAAACAGCCACCTGGGGGTCGCTTTTCCAGAATAGATGGATTATCAGCACAGGTATTAATGTTTTGGACAAATTTAGAAACATACTTTAATGATGTTTTTTTACAGATACTTTTAAGTATGGTTTACTATCCAACTGCTGTCCTTTCTGTACACTCTGTCCCTTTCACCTAAGAAGGGGGTATACTGAAGGATTTCAGAACTGGATTAAAATATATAATTATATATAAATAGAACAAATGTTACATTAAATAAAATGAGAGACTGTAGAATTGAGACACACTTAAATATGTTCCTTTTGTCTTGGGAAGATAAAAAAATCAAGTTTATTACAAAAATATCATTTGTGGTTCATGGAAGCAGGTGGATTTGAGAGGTATTCTGTTGTAACAGGTGAAAGCTAGCCAAAAGTGTCCGCAGAAAAGGGCAGGATTGGTCAGGAAGGTTTGTGGAAAGAGATATTGGTCAGATTTTTTGTGAAAAACATTGGTCGAGCTTATATGTGTGAACAGAGCAGTTTGGTCAAGAGAATCTGCAGGACTGGGCAGAATTTGGTCAAGTTTGTTGAATAAGACACATTTAAGTGTTACTTTCGCAGAGGTTAAAGCTATTTATTTTACTGCCGATGAAGGTAGGATTGGTCTAAAGTGTCTGAAGGGGCAGGTGGAATTGGTCAAGAGTCCCTGGAAAAGAAGACATGATTGGTCCAGAGTATGTGCAAGAACAGGTGGAATTTCTTAAGTGTCTCTAACAACCAAAGCAGGATTGGTCTATAGTGACTGGAGGGGCAGAAAATATTGATCAAGAGTCTCTGGAAAAAAGTCAGGATTCGTTCGTAGTGCTGTGGAGGAGCATGTGGAATTGGTCAAGTGTATCTAGAAACAAAAAGCAGGATTGGTCTATAGTGTCTGGAGGAGCAGGTGGGATTGTTTCCCTGGAAAATAATAAATTATTGGTCTAGTTTATGTACAGGAGTGGATGGATTTGGTCAAGGTTCTCTACATAACAAGGCAGGATTGGTCCATACTGTCTGGAGGGACAGACAGGATTGGTCAAGTGTCTCTTGAGAAGGAGGAAAGATTGGTCAAAAGTTGTAGAGGTAGATGAGTAGAATTGGTCAGAAGGGCCAGCAGGATTGTGCACATCATTGTTACTGTTCATGAGAAATTGCAGGAGTGTGACAATTCTTCAGTGTAACAATTACACTGAAAAGAAGTACACAGTTAGCTACTCGCTAACGACCATTTCTTATCCAGAATAAAAAAGGATCTTTAACAGTATTTATAGTATTAATATCATAATCAGTTTATGCTGATAATCTCAAGGGTGATAGCGTTCCGGCACCACGTCGAATTTCCGGTGTACTGTGGCTGCAGGGGGAAGAAAAATCAGGTTCGCGGATATTGATCTGTCATTTCTCTAGATCTGAGATGCGCAGGTGATAGAGAAGGAACAGCCAATCAGTAGTAGTGTGTGGATGTCTGCGATTGGCTGGTTTTGTGGCTGTTTTTTTTTTTTAACACTGGACAAAGTTGAGCGAGCTTGCACAGAAAATAAATGTTGCATGCGCATGCAGGCAGGAATCGAGAAGTCGCGCGTGCGCGGAGAACATGTTGAGCGAGCAGGGGAGACACAGAATGCGCAGAAACGCTGAGAATTGTGGCAGGAATTCATTTGAGCTTGACCTCTCATTTAATATCGCCCACACACTCGTCTTACTGTATGTAAGAAATTAGCAGAGGATAATCAATTAGTTAATCAATTCCTGTGTACTTTGGAGTAAATTATTGCCAGGTTTGCATTTTTTTTAAACGCTCCCTATAACTCCGCCCACCGCTTGTGAGTTTAGGGGCCGGTTTGGTGCTTATTTTAGGGCACTGGCACCAATTATTTTCTGTGGAAAAGCGCGGCACTGGTTCCAAAATTGGAATCCCGTGCTATGCGCTAAAATGCCCACCTGCCATGGATTCCCCCCCCCCCTTACATAATCGCTATCAAAGATTATATTAGAACATAAATTCATAGGTTTATTATTATCAAATATGATATTACAATTATAATAAACCCTAGTCACATGACAGCCGTCAAGACCATTAATACAAATTCTTGCATAATGTTTATTTTGTGGCACATTTATTTTTCAGGGCTTTGAACATGAATATGCAAAAAATGCGAAATAAACAGTTCCATCCATCCATCCATCCATTTTCTTCCGCTTATCCGAGGTCGGGTCGCGGGGGCAGCAGCTTCAGCAGGGATGCCCAGACTTCCCTCTCCCTGGCCACTTCTTCCAGCTCTTCCGGGGGGATCCCAAGGCGTTCCCAGGCCAGCCGAGAGACATAGTCCCTCCAGCATGTCCTGGGTCTTCCCCGGAGTCTCTTTCCGGTGGGGCGTGTCCGGAACACCTCACAAGGGAGGCGTCCAGGGGGCATCCTAAATAGATGCCCAAGCCACCTCATCTGGCTCCTCTCGATGCGGAGGAGCAGCGGCTCTACTCTGAGCCCCTCCCGGGTGACTGAGCTTCTCACCCTATCTCTAAGGGAGAGCCCAGACACCCTGCTGAGGAAACTCCCTTCGGCCGCTTGTATTCGCGATCTTGTTCTTTCGGTCAGTACCCACAGCTCATGACCATAGGTGAGGGTAGGAACGTAGATCGACCGGTAAATTGAGAGCTTTGCCTTTTGGCTCAGCTCCTTCTTCACCACGACGGACCGATACAGAGCCCGCATCACTACAGACGCTGACCCGATCCGCCTGTCGATCTCCCGTTCCATTTTATCCTCACTCGTGAACAAGACCCCGAGATACTTAAACTCCTCCACTTGGGGCAGGATCTCACTGCCAACCCTGAGAGGGCACTCCACACTTTTCCGGCTGAGGACCATGGCCTCAGATTTGGAGGTGCTGATTCTCATCCCAGCCGCTTCACACTCAGCTGCGTACCTATCCAGTGAGAGCTGTAGGTCACAGGGTGATGAGGCCAACAGAACAACGTCATATGCAGAAAAACTAGTTCATGCATTCATGACCTCCAGACTGGACTATTGTAATGCATTACTAGGTGGTTGTCCTGCATCCTCAATAAACAAGCTTCAGTTAATCCAAAATGCAGCTGCCAGGGTTCTCACTAGATCCAGAAAATATAATCATATAACCCCAATATTATCATCCCTGCACTGGCTACCTGTTCAGTTTAGAATAAATTACAAAATAGTATTACTTACATACAAGGCCTTAAATGGTTTAGCTCCCACATACCTAACCAGTCTTCTGATACGCTACAATCCACCACGCGCCTTAAGATGACAAAACTCCGGACTTCTGGTAGTTCCCAGAATTTCAAAATCTACAAAAGGGGGTAGGGCTTTTTCATATTTAGCTCCAAAGCTTTGGAATAGCCTTCCAGACAGTGTTCGGGGAGCAGACACGGTTTCTCAGTTCAAAAGTAGACTCAAGACGCATCTTTTTAATCTGGCATACACATAACTCATCCCAGTACTCATACTCCAGTACACCTATACCGAATGGCAACTACGCTAATTCTCCCCATCTGTTCTGTATTTCTCTACCCATCCCGAGGCATCGGGAGATTTTGCCAGCTTCAGTAGACAAAGGCCGACCCTGCGAGGTTCCTGAGGCATTCAGAGAAGGACCAGCTCCAGCTGGATTCAGCTTTATGATGGTTGGAGCTACACATGCTGCTCCTGTGCTTCCAGTGATCCAGACCTCATCTGCCCTCTGCACCTACTGACTCGTCCCTATGCTGAACTGGTCTTCATGTCAATTTAAATAATTTCTGTCATATTGAATTTTCACCTGCACAACACACAAGATGTTATATAATTTCTATCTGTTATCGCCCAAATGAGGATGGGTTCCCTGTTGAGTCTGGTTCCTCTCAAGGTTTCTTCCTAATGCCATCTCAGGGAGTTTTTCCTTGCCACCGTCGCCGTCACCCTTGGCTTGCTCATCAGAGAAATTTCATTCATTCGTCTCATTATTATCCGCACATTTTTCTCACACATCCACACTTCCAATTATTTTCTTTTCTATAATTATCATTATTTGTTTTTATTTATCTATTTTCTATTATAATTTTATATATTTATTTATTATTTTATATATAATTATTCTATATATAGTTGTTTTTTTTTTTTGTTAAATTTCTTTAATTTTTGTGAAGCTGCTTTGAGACAATGACCATTGTTAAAAGCGCTATATAAATAAAATTGAATTGAATTGAATTGAATATGCAAAAAGCAGTGACCCAATCCTGAGCCCACCAAACTGTGTCCCCTCAATGCCCTGGCTGCGCCTAGAAATCCTGTCCATAAAAATTATGAACAGAATCGGTGACAAAGGGCAGCCCTGACTTACTACCGGCAAAGCGGACCAAGCTCCGACACCAGTTGTACAAGGACCGGACAGCCCTTAACAGGGAATCCGATATCCCATACTCCCGGAGTACCCCCCACAGGTCTCCCCGAGGGACACGGTCGAATGCCTTCTCCAAGTCCACAAAGCACATGTAGACTGGTTGGGCAAACTCCCATGCCCCCTCCAGGACCCTGCTAAGGGTGAAGAGCTGGTCCACTGTTCCGCGACCCGGACGAAAACCACACTGCTCCTCCTGAATCCGAGGTTCGACGATCCGATGGACCCTCCTTTCCAGGACCCCTGAATAGACTTTCCCGGGGAGGCTGAGAAGTGTGATCCTTCTGTAGTCGGAACACACTCTCCGGTCCCCCTTCTTGAAGAGGACCACCACCCCGGTTTGCCAGTCCAGAGGCACTGTCCCCAATGTCCATGCAATGTTGCAGAGACGTGTCAACCATGACAGCCCTACAACATCCAGAGCCTTGAGCAACTCCGGGCGGATCTCATCCACCCCCGGGGCCCCGCCACCACGAAGCTTTTTGACTACCTCGGTGACCTCGGCCCCAGAGATGAAAGAGTCCACCTCTATGTCCCCAGACTCTGCTTCCTCATCGGAAGGCATGTTGGTGGAATTAAGGATGTCTTCGAAGTACTCCCCCCACGACCCACAACGTCCCGAGTCGAGGTCAGCAGCGCACCATCCCCACTATACACTGTGTTGACCGTGCACTGCTTTCCCCTCCTGAGACACCGGATGGTGGACCAGAATCTCTTCGAAGCCGTCTGGAAGTCATTGTCCATGGCCTCCCCAAACTCCTCCCACGCCCAGGTTTTTGCTTCAGTAACCACCGAAGCTGCGTTCCGCTTGGCCTGCCGGTACCTATCAGCTGCCTCCGGAGTGCCACCAGCCAAAAAGGCCCGGTAAGACTCCTTCTTCAGCTTGATGGCATCCCTCACCGCCGGTGTCCACCAACGGGTTCTTGGGTTGCCACCGCGACAGGCACCAACCACCTTACGGCCACAGCTCCGATCGGCCGCCTCGACAATGGAGGCGCGGAACATAGTCCATTTGGACTCAATGTCCCCCACCTCGCCCAGGACGTGGTTGAAGCTTTGCCGGGGGTGGGAGTTGAAGCTCGTCCTGACAGGGGACTCTGCCAGACGTTCCCAGCAGACCCACACAATACGTTTGGGTCTACCAGGCCTGACCGGCATCCTACCGTGCCAACGGAGTCAACTCACCACCAGGTGGTGATCAGTTGACAACTCCGCCCCTCTCTTCACCCGAGTGTCCAAGACATGTGGCCGCAAGTCCGACGACACGACCACAAAATCGATCATCGAACTGCGGCCTAGGGTGTCCTGGTGCCAGGTGCACATATGGACACCCTTATGCCTGAACATGGTGTTCGTTATGGACAATCCGTGACGATCACAGAATTCCAATAACAAAACACAGTTCTGGTTCAGATCGGGGGGGCCGTTCATCCCAATCACGTCCTTCCAGGTCTCACTGTCATTGCTCACGTGAGCATTGAAGTCCCCCAACATAACGATGGAGTCCCCAGGAGGGACACTCTCTAGCGCCCCCTCTAGAGACCCCAAAAAAGGTGGGTACTCCAAACTGCTGTTCGGCGCATAAGCGCAAACAACAGTAAGGATCCGTCCCCCCACCCGAAGGTGGAGAGAGGCCACCCTCTCGTCCATTGCGGTGAACCCCAATGTACAGGTCCCGAGTCGGGGGGCAATAAGTATGCCCACACCTGCTCGGCGCCTCTCATCGGTGGCAACTCCAGAGTAGAAGAGAGTCCAGCCCCTCTCAAGGAGACTGGTTCCAGAGTCCAAGCTGTGCGTCGAGGTGAGTCCAACTATATCTAGCCGGAACTTCTCAACCTCACGCACTAGCTCAGGCTCCTTCCCCGCCAGAGAGGTGACATTCCACGTCCCTAGAGCCAGGTTCTGCAGCCGAGGATCAGACCGCCAAGGCCCCTGTCTTCGGCCACCGCCCAACTCACACTGCACCCGACCTCTTTGGCCCCTCCTACAGGTGGTGAGCCCATGGGAAGGGGGACCCACGTTGCCTCTTTGGGCTGTGCCTGGCCGGGCCCCATGGGTGCAGGCCCGACCACCAGGCGCTCGCCATCGGGCCCCACCTCCAGGCCTGGCTCCAGAGGGAAAACGTTTACCAATGTTGAAATAGACAGTTATATATAAAAATCATATTGTTTATGATGAATTAGATGAAACTAAGTTTATTATAAAATAAAGAATATAAAAGTGTACATGTTGTATAGTATATGAAAAAAATATTAATATTTATATTTTTTCATGTACAACATATTTTCATATTGCTTATTTTATTGTATTGTCTCATGTAATTTTTAATTTGTAAACCATTAGTTTTACAATTCATTAATCTATGAATGTATGTTCTATTATAGTCTTTGATAGCGATTATGTAGGGGGTGCAATCCAAGGCAGGGGGGCATTTTAGCGCATAACACCGGCACGGAACCAGCATGGGAACCAGAGCAGTAGTGACCTGTCTTGGTATGGCTGTAGCATCTCTAGCATTTACTTCCAGTGATTGTACTAAAATGGGCTAATAATGTCAATCCAGGCACTGAACATATTGAGAAGAAAAAAACAAGGTTATTCACAACAAAAGTAAAGGCTATGTGATTATTCATCGGATGGTTATTTCACATCCCATGTTTAAGGTGGTTAGGTTGGTAAAGGGGGGATAAAGGTTTTAAGTGTGTATTGGCTATATATTGCTACAGTAAGTGACTTGCTTCAGTAAAGGAATTATGAGTGCATTTTAGAGGTCAAGCTGATAATATATAGACTACCACAGTTGCTGGGGTTTCTTTCTAGCAGAAGCAGCTAGGTGTACCATAATTAATAAATTTTATGCTCAACAAAAGTGGGAACCCATGGCTATATACCACCAGAAGGATTAAATCATTGGTTAAATGAAAGCAGTAGAAAATGGTGGACTTAAGTTTTAATACAGTATTACAGTACTTTTCCCTTTGAATAGCTAATAATTCAAAGAGAATATGAATTACAGTATAATGTTGCTATCATTTGCTTTTTTTATTAGACTGATCACTCAGTGGTCAAGACATGGAAGACATTTTTCAGAGACCTATTGAAACCTTTGCAGAGTGGCTAATCAAATAACCATTGCTTCATGATCCACTGATACAAACAAGAATGTTTTGAAGAAAGGTGGTATTTTACTGAAGGTTTAAACCGACAACCTAGGTTCCTTTCTGTATATTTTTTGTGCCAATTTTGTCATTTTACAGAGACAGAAGACAACCACATTGCACTTTTCAGTGGTGTTCAGGCTCACACTGAGCATCCAGCAAATCACTGTCAATCATCAAATCCGCAACCTCGTTAGCAGTGCAGCATGAAATTGTGGGTAGGTTTGGGGTGTTCTGGGACTTGGAGCTGTTAGCCTCCTGCAGTCTGCAGCAGGAGAGAGAGAGAAACCCGCCTTGCCATCTGTGTCTCGCCATTCGAAAACGCACAGGGGAGGAAAACAAAAGACACAATTCTCAGAAGCCGGCACAGGTTATGTTTTCTTCACCACTTAGAGAGTGTGTACTTTATGTCCTTTCCAGGTTAAAATGCTCTTTTCAGCCCAAAGTGCTTATTGTACAAAGACTCCCTTCACACATGGACAGAGTAATGCACTGTGGACTTTTGGCTTCTGATAACCTGAAGTGTGAAACTTTTTCCATTTCAATCTACTGAATATATCTTCCAACTGGCAGTTTATGGCATCATAATGGGCATTACAGTAGCTGACTAGTCAAGATTTTTGCAATAGCTCTTCCTGTCTTCTAAGGTTCAATCATTCTTTTTACTTTCTTTTTATTATTTATTGGACCACAATATATTATCCATACATTACTTTAGGTTTATGACCCCTCTGAGCTAATGAACTTTGACCTCTGGTCCCAGACAATGATAAGCTGTAGTGTCATTTTCAGTAGCCGTGTGAAATCTGCCTGTTTCATCCCTGCTGTCAGCTCTGTGCCATCTCTCATGTCTCTACATTTCAATCACGGGTGAGGTGGAAATGTCGCTCAGTGTGGATCACACTGTTTTACCACATGTTCATGCTGACGTTCATAAAATATTGACACCCATCCACTGTGACCTTTCAGGCTAGGACCGGAGACTGAAAAATGGTGAAAGTTCCTGCTGCTCACTACAGGGCTGGGGAGAATAAGATGCATCCTTTCTATATAAAAAAAGCTTTCAGCCAATCAGAACCCATATTACTGAAGGGACATGACTGAAGGAATGTAATTAGAGTCAGACTGCAGCAGCGCTATGCTGTAACTCGCCGCACGCTTCAATTCTGACGGAAAGTTTCGAGTGGTTTTTATGTTAAACTTGATTCCAGGGGACGTTTTTATCTGCAGAATCGATTTCTGCCTCATTAACAGGATTTCTTTCTGACACAGGGCCCGAATCTTGCCGTATGTCGGTTAAAAAAAAAAAAAAGAAGAGAAAAAGAAGAAAAGAGAAAAAGAGAGCAATGCCTGAAGATCTGTGACAGGGGAACTGAACTCCATACACAAGATTTGTGTCAAATGTCAGTCTGTTCAACTGCAATTAAAATCATTTAAGATGGTTTATTTTTAGTCTACAGGGCATTATATAGCATGACTAAGATAAATGTTGAAGTCTATTATTAATAATTAATTAATAATTGTACATATTTAATATCCTGTAATTAAATTATTCTGTTTAAGTTTTTAAAACATAAGCATACAAAAAGTATGTCATACTTTTCATAAATATAAACATCTACAAAAAACTCCCTTTCTTATAAGCAAATACCTTAAGTAAGACTGTATTATGAATGTAGAACATTTAACAACCTGACAAACCTTCCATGACTGCTTTTTTAAATACTTTATTTATGAATATAACATTTAGCTTCTTTGCTTTCCATTTATCTTAAAATAGAAAACAGTCTTAGCATAACTGTCAAAAATGCATTAGCTCTGTGATTAGCCTCCTCCATCAAGGAACTCAAGTAAATGATATAAACCAAAATGGTATCTTATGTTATTATGTTGTGTTATTTCCTGCCACAATTTGTCTCTGCTTTAAAAAGACGAGTCTAGGATGGTCTGACGTAATGCTCAGTTGAATAGCATATAAAAGAATAAAAGTTAAATTTATGATGTATTAGAGAAGCAGTAGCCAGGGTTGAGGTGACCTGGACCCATGTTAAAGAACAGAGAAGTATTCAATGCAATAGTGGCGTTAACTTAGTGTTCTGTACGCCACTTCATTTTTCTCGTAAAGATGGAGTATCTCTGTGGCAACATAGTTGAACGAGAGACTCCATTACAGCACGGAGGCACCGGCCTAAATTTGATCAGTGAAATTACAATCCTTGCAACTAGATCATCTAAAAGTCATTTTGAATGGAGGGAGGACCTGCAAATGAGTGCAAGAGAGATACATCACTCGCTCAATTCCCTCCGCTATAGGTCACTAAGTGAGATTGCATCGAATGGAGAGAGAGAGAAAGAGAGAGAGAGAGAGAGAGAAAAGGAGAGAAAATTAGAGAATTGAGTGACGAAGGCACGTTTTAGACCAGCCTTTTGAACAGACAAAGATTTATCATCTCGCTTTCTGCAGCACTGGACAACGAGACTAATGATGAACGGCACTGCGGTCGCTGTGACGACCCTTCCAACCTAACAGAGAGACTGAAGGATTGAGTAAGAGAGGACGTTAGGAAAATAAATGGGTATTAAAAAAAGTATGTTGGAGACACAAAGGATTTGAAAGAAACTGTAAAAAGATGTCTTGATTTTGTTAATGGATCAAAAGGAGGATGGAGCGTATAATCAATCTTTTCTTCTTAATAATATAATGTCTCCCAAAAAAAACTTCCCTTCGTTATTTAGCTGAATGCTCTCTATCCTGTGTCCACTACTGTATATATAGCCGAATGTGGTACTACAGTATATACCATGTTACAGGTATCAACTATACCAGTTAGATTTTTTAGATGAACCAGGCATTTCACAATAATTCATTATTATGGTGTAGGGCCTCCTTTTGCGGCCAATACAGCATCAAATCATCTTGGGAATGCCAGAGGGATTTTAAGCTATTCTTCTTGCATGCTGGAGGAGGAAAACATTTCCTGACTCGCTCCTCCAAAACACCCCAAAGTGCCTCAATAATATTGAGATTTGGTGACTGGCAGGCCATGGGAGATGTTCAACTACACTTTCATGTTCATTAAGCCACTCTGTCACCAGTCTTGCTGTGTGTATTGGTGCATTATCATACTGCTTTCAGGATATAATATTTGAACCATTGGGTGCACATCCAGAATGGTTCGGTAGTCTGTGGCAGTGACAGCCATCTAGCACAAGTATTGGGCCTAGGGAATGGCATGATATTGCAGCCCAAACCATCACTGATCCACCCCCTTCACTCTGGGCATGCAATAGTCTGGGTGGTTCTTTGGGGCTTCTCCACATCATAACTCTCCCGGATGTGGGAAAGATTGTTTCACATTGTCCACAGCCCAAGATTTTCGATGCTGGCACCATTGAAACTGACGGTTGTCATTGGCATGAGTAATCAAAGGTTTGGCTATAGCAGCACGGCCATGTACATTGACCTGTGGAGCTCCCAACGAACAGTTTTAGTGGAAACAGGACAGTTGAGGTACACATTTAATTCTGCAGTGAGTTGGGCTGCTGTGGTTTTATGGTTTTTGGATACAATCCGGGTTAGCACCTGGACATCCCTTTTAGACAGCTTCCTCTTGCGTCCACAGTTACTCCTTTTGGATGCGGTTTGTCCTTCTTGGTGGTATGCTGACATACCGTGGATACCGTGGCTCACGGTCACAGGTGCACCAGTGGGACGCGCACCAACAATTTGTCCTCTTTTGAACTCTGATATGTCACCCATAATGTGTGCATTGAAATATTTTAAGCAAAGCTGTGCTATTACTACACAAATCTGTGTCTAAAACCCCTGATTTTAAGCAATGAGTTTTCACTCCAAATATTGACTGTTTATTTTATTACACTTTATTACTCTTTATTGCTCTTTAAATACGTTTCTTTCATGCAGAAATGGTTTCAACAGCATCTTTTGCTTATGCCATATTTTTCTATGTGCCGAAGACTTTTGCACGGTACTATAAGTAAAACAGTTGTTAGGTTTTACTGAGCTTGCTGGAGAATATGAGATCTTTTGGTAACTTTGTCACACTCGCTCCTTTCTATTTTTATGCAAATCCCAGGGGCATACATTAGATTTTATGTTTCCATCTGAAAACTGATATGTCTTGTACTATATATTTTTTTATTTACAGCCATGCATATATTCTCCTGTAATCCTATTTATTTATAAATTTTTAAGTTATACTGTATATGGAAACTCAATTTTTTGTACATAATTATGCAGACATGATAAACATATATAACAAAATTGGTACAGCATATAATATGGCGCCTATATGTATATATATACACGTACATGTACGAGTAATGTTGTACTATGGAACATTTGACAGAATATCGTCAAAACTATTTTATACATGTTTATGTACCACAATGGTGATTTTTTTATACAGTATATAGTAGTATGGTACCATTGCATGTACTGTATGAAGCATTAATTAAATTTACAGTATCATGATACAGCCTGTACTGTACCGTACAGGTAGTCTACACAGACATATCTAATATGGTCCAGTGTGTTCAAAATTTACCATATTACTGTAGATAGCTGCTGAAATCTGGTAGTCACTGTGGCATCCAGTAACTATCATAGTATACACCAAGGTATTGTGGTACACACGTGTAGTACTACCCTGATACCCACTGAAGTGCCAAAGTACCTAATCTAATCCTGTGGTGGCTGCAGTACCATTGTTACACCATGGAATATAAAAGTATGGACTGTGACTTAATTATATTTATTATTTTATGATTATAATTAATTATATATTTTTGCATACTAATAGCCAGCTTGCTAACAAACTTTTACACTCTTAGATTTTTAGAAATTAATATCCTTTGGGCATTGTGGTGAGAAATGAAGAGAAAGAATCAGAGTCGTGATTGGCTGATGCTGATGATCAGTGCGAATCATTAGGAGCTGAAGCTCAATAATAAACCTGACCTTTTCTCCTGCAAGCTCATTGATGTTCTGATTCTGTCAGCTTGATGTGCAGTTATTTGTTTGTGCGTACAATGTGTAGCTGTGTCATCATGCGTTACTTGTCTTTTTTCCGCCCCAGTAATACCTCTTAAGGAGAAAATAAAACAATTCTCACATCCTTTTGTTGTATTCCACAAATCGCCTACCTGACTGAACCTTGATTAATCCTGACGTTTGCCTTGAAGCTGTCAGTTATTATTTGCGTCCATGACGTGTATTTTTTCTTTGTAACTCACATCAAGGGAAAATAGATTTGGACTTTTACCAGCGCTCTTCATCTCCGCTCAATTAAATATGCCGCTGATGTTATTGAATGCTGCACGGTTGTTTAACAAAGCATAATGTTAAATGAGTTAGCAAGTTTCCAACAACAAAACTGCTGATTCTTTTCCCAAAAAGTTTCCCAAGTGATGGCAAAAAAATACACACAATGCTTTATGTTGATGTTCATCTTCAAAGCTTTTGATTATGATTGGTTAATTCGTAATGTTTAACTGCAGCCACTACTGTTTAGTCATGTTTTAATTTTTTTTATTATAAAAACCTAGTATATGTCAGCTTATACAGTGGTGTGAAAAACTATTTGCCCCCTTCCTGATTTCTTATTCTTTTGCATGTTTGTCACACATAAATGTTTCTGCTCATCAAAAACCGTTAACTATTAGTCAAAGATAACATAATTGAACACAAAATGCAGTTTTTAAATGAAGGTTTACTTTATTAAGGGAGAAAAAAAACTCCAAATCTACATGGCCCTGTGTGAGAAAGTGATTGCCCCCCCTTGTTAAAAAATAACTTAACTGTTGTTTATCACACCTGAGTTCAATTTCTGTAGTCACGCCCAGGCCTGATTACTGCCACACCTGTTTCAATCAAGAAATCACTTAAATAGGAGCTACCTGACACAGACAAGTAGACCAAAAGCACCTCAAAAGCTAGACATCATGCCAAGATCCAAAGAAATTCAGGAACAAATGAGAACAAAAGTAATTGAGATCTATCAGTCTGGTAAAGGTTATGAAGCCATTTCTAAAGCTTTGGGCCTCCAGCGAACCACAGTGAGAGCCATTATCCACAAATGGCAAAAACATGGAACAGTGGTGAACCTTCCCAGGAGTGGCCGGCCCACCAAAATTACCCCAAGAGCGCAGAGACGACTCATCCGAGAGGCCACAAAAGACCCCAGGACAACATCTAAAGAACTGCAGGCCTCACTTGCCTCAATTAAGGTCAGTGTTCACGACTCCACCATAAGAAAGAGACTGGGCAAAAATGGCCTGCATGGCAGATTTCCATGGCGCAAACCACTTTTAAGCAAAAAGAACATTAAGGCTCGTCTCAATTTTGCTAAAAAAACATCTCAATGATTGCCAAGACTTTTGGGAAAATACCATGTGGACCGACGAGACAAAAGTTGAACTTTTTTGAAGGTGCGTGTCCCGTTACATCTGGCATAAAAGTAACACAGCATTTCAGAAAAAGAACATCATACCAACAGTAAAATATCGTGGTGGTAGTGTGATGGTCTGGGGTTGTTTTGCTGCTTCAGGACCTGGAAGGCTTGCTGTGATAGATGGAACCATGAATTCTACTGTCTACCAAAAAATCCTGAAGGAGAATGTCCGGCCATCTGTTCGTCAACTCAAGCTGAAGCGATCTTGTGTGCTGCAGCAGGACAATGACCCAAAACACACCAGCAAATCCACCTCTGAATGGCTGAAGAAAAACAAAATGAAGACTTTGGAGTGGCCTAGTCAAAGTCCTGACCTGAATCCTATTGAGATGTTGTGGCATGACCTTAAAAAGGCGGTTCATGCCAGAAAAGCCTCAAATAAAGCTGAATTACAACAATTCTGCAAAGATGAGTGGGCCAAAATTCCTCCAGAGCGCTGTAAAAGACTCGTTGGAAGTTATCGCAAACGCTTGATTGCAGTTATTGCTGCTAAGGGTGGCCCAACCAGTTATTAGGTTCAGGGGTCAATTACTTTTTCACACAGGGCCATGTAGGTTTGGATTTTTTTTCTCCCTAAATAATAAAACCCCTCATTTAAAAACTGCGTTTTGTGTTTACTTGTGTTATCTTTGACTAATAGTTAAATGTGTTTGATGATCAGAAACATTTTGTGTGACAAACATGCAAAAGAATAAGAAATCAGGACGGGGGCAAATAGTTTTTCACACCACTGTATATAATGCTTCAAAAACTGTCACATTCGCATATTGTAGGTAGCTAGAGTTAGCGAAATGAAATGTGGGCAGATTGACCCAGAATTTTTTTCTGAAACAAACTTCATTTTATCTTCCTGACAACCGGCAGTGAAAATTTGTCCTCTCTAGAGGACATCTGTAAACCTGAATATCTCCCATATCCTGCATGCTACCTAAAAAACCCCTCTTCCGCTTTAAAGAGGACATTCAGCACTTTTAAATGATACCAAATTTATAGGGGTGGGGCTTTGGGAACATCCTCTTCCTCCTTTAGGAAAATGGCATCTATCACCACCATGACATTTTATGTAAAGAAGAAAATGTAAGTGCTTAATATTTTTTATTGATAAAAATTTTATCTTGAAATGTTATTGTTTTATTTTACAAGAATCTCTAAAAAAACTCTTTAATTAATTTTCTAATGTAATGTATGAATGTTTTTCCATGATAAGTGAGCATTTATAAAATGTACATTATAAATGTACATTAAATGTAAATTACAAAAATATTCTTTGTAATTTCCTTGTTGTGTTCATGGTTCGTTTTCTGATATATTAACTTCCGTTGTCCAGTGTGCTGGACACAACATATTGTGAACATAAAAGTAAAAAAAAAAAAAAAACTTGTCAGTATGCTCATTGCCTTTCAAACAATTGGAAAAATAAAAGTAATTTGATTTTTTTTTTCCTGGTAGTCAGGAAGTTATAGCTCTTTAATAATAACATTTTTGCCAACATCATATTACTTTTGAAAGAACAACATGTTGTACTTTGTAATCTGTTTGTAAGTACCTTTTTTATTTGCTGAATATAATTTTATTCCTATTTATGTAGTGTCCTGGGCCCGGTTTCACGAAAGTTTCTTATCGCTACGTAGTTCTTAAGTTGTACCTTAACCTCTCTCTTAATGTTATGGTGCGATTCAGGAAACACACTTAGAAAAGTAATCAACTTACGTAAGATATATCGTAAGTGTCTTCTTAGCGCACTGTGCGTTATCGGGAAACTGGGCCCATAACATTTTTTTTAATTCAAATCATTCAATGATCTTAATTCAGATGACTAAACTAAACTAATTTAGATTTCACATGAAAAGACATAAACCTGAAAAAATTTATTATTCAAAAATTGTTAACATATTGCAACATGAATTTGACCTGGTTACGGACACTACATATTTTTTGCTTTTTAAGCTTTAACCAAAAACTTCAAAATCTCTCATGCAAAGCACTGAGCTAGCCCTGGAATTATAATGGTATATGTGTTACCAATAATTAGTAGTGACGTGTTGTTAGTAATTTGGAGAAAAATCCTTAATTTTGCATGGAACGCATAATTTTTTATAAGTCATGTGCTTCTAGATACTTACATCAATTTTAGTATCAGTATTTACAAAGTAGCTTCTTTGGCACACACATTTTAATGATTATATGTATAACATAAAAAATATATAATAATCAGCACCAATACTGTGGTTTCGCTGATTCTGAAGTTGAGCTGAGATTCATATGAAGCGTCTGCAGTCACAGTGAGCTATTACCTACAGTATTGTAATGTACACACATGTATACATGCATTTTGATTTAAGATAGATATGATAAAACACAAACTATCCCTTTAATAAACACCCATGATTTAAAGCTGCATGAGCTTCAGAGCTATTCTATTTATTTACTCATTGAAAATTACTCAACACCTTCCAGTCAATCAGAATCCTGTAGTACTGTGGGAAACATCATCTCATGTGACTTATTATTCTCTATAATTCAAAAGTTAAAAGTTGTTTGGAAACTGGAGCCTGTAGGACAGAAACAAAATTATCAATGAAGACATTAGTTCCTATAATCTAGAGATTAAATGGCGCTTGTTTCAATGGCACTGTTTTATATATATATATATATATATATATATATATATTTATTTATTTATTTATTTATTAAATTTTTTTTATTCACATATTTAGTGAACCGTAGGGATATCAGGCTACTGAATTAGTTTACTTTATTTAATCACTCTGATTATATTTATTTACGACACCTCCGTGGAGGACATAGACTTAACCTACAGCAAAAGTGTTATGTAAGCTTTGTTATCTCTTTTGTGTGTGTGTGTGTGTGTGTGTGTGTGTGTGTGTGTGTGTGTGTGTGTGTGTGTGTGTGTGTGTGTGTGTTATAATGCACTGCAATGATTAATTGTCCAAGTTATGATGAAAAAATACCCACAATACTTTGTGGCAGTTAAAGAACCTACACTAAAGTCCATCCTTGAACTGATTTACTCCATATTGCATTAGATAATACTAAAATATTGTAAAAAATATATTTATAATGTATTAATATAATTTTAATAACAACCTGTATATTATTTGTATATATTATTTTATGCATACCTCTATTTTATTTTGCGGTTTGAATGTATTATTCATTTTATTTTTCAGTTATTCAATATTTACAACTGGTATTTTTATTTAGCCACATCATTATGTAAGAGTGTTTCTCTGCTCTTGGATGTAGCCTTAGGGACACTGCTGAATCTTCACTTTATTTTATTTATTTATTTTATAGGACATCAGTGGAGCACATGCGCTTTACCTTTGGCCATAACTGTTTTCGAAGAAACTCTTTCAGGTGATTTCAGATTGATGTTTCCCCCTTCTCTAGTTAAGTGCACCATGAACTGCATGGTGAACTTGTACTGGAATGTGTAGTGAAGTTGTATTGCAGTGTGTGACTCAGCACAAAATATACTTCACATTACTTTTTTTTTTTTTTTACATTTTATTGTCTTTTCCCCCTTACGTTTCTTTTTTTTTTTTTTGTGCAGACAGATGCATAAAATAGAAACCATGTAAAATTTGCAGTTCAAATGCAAAAATGCTTATTTTACTCAAAAAACCCTGTACTTTCTACATGAATGACTCCTTTAATTAGTAAATGAAGAAATGTACTGTATATTTATTTTGTATAATTATTTTCAGTATATGAAAAATATTGTTATATATTTCTAAAAGTGACAAAAAGCATTTGAAGGGAAGCGAAGATTTATGGGGGTAATACAACATCATCATAGATCATATATCATAAAACAGTTTGTTTGCTGTTTGGATAAGAGGCTTTCCAAGAGGGAAGTGGTGACGAGAGATAGTAACAGCACTGGAATAATTAAATATATGTATCACTCTGATTAACAAGTGTTAATTTATTTTAATAGTTGCGATACAACAATACAATAAGCTATACATGTGGGTAAGCTGATATTATTATTATTAGTAGTAGTAGTAGTAGTAGGTGTAATATTAATGATATTATTAGTTTATTAGTATTATTAGAAAAAAAACTGTCCCCTTTTATTTATTTATTTATTTATTTATTATAACTGGCCTCATTCTATATGCTAATTATGGACTAGATGTTGCCCATAGGAAAGGCACTCTGATGTGTTGCACAAAATAGGTTGCGATTATTAAGCTGATATTATTATTATTATTATTATTATTAGTAGTAGTAGTAGTAGTAATAGTAGTAGTATTAATATTATTAGTGTTCCAGTGGAAAGTCATATACTCGAATTCTCCAAAAAAGCAATACTTTCATTAATGCCATGCTCTAGTTTGAAATAATAAATAATACATTTTTTCAACCCATTATTTGATTTCCTGATTAAAGTCTTTGCAGAATTTCTTTTCCGTTACTGTTTGATTTTACTTTAATGTAATAGCTATTCTCTGGTGGCCATTTTCTCACTTTTTGTTTGCTTATAAGGTAAAGGGAGACATTCATAATCTGGAAACTTTCTTTGTGTTTTAAAATAGCTAACTTTACCTTTGTGATTTATAATCATATTGATTATACTGAATGTGTGCAAAACAGAGCATGGCCTTGATGGGACTACAGATGTCGCCATTAAAAACCTGCGTTTCGAGAAAAGGGATCCCGTGACTTGCCGCGGCTTTGCGCGGCTGCGTGCGGGAAGCTGTGAACATGCCCTTCATTACCTGTAGGGGGCAGTCGTGTTTCAGTCTGAAGTATTGTGTGTCTACTGAAGCCGAAAATGTGTGCAAATTAAACTGCGCATGCGTGTTTGGAGTCGCTGTGCCGGCGCTGTGGATCAGTCGGTTGTGGATCATCACGGAGGTACAACACGGTGTGGCTGCTGCTGGAGTTTGTCGTGTTCGAGGTAAGTTTAGCTTTCTTTTTTGGATGTGATTCTCGCTTTCATGACTCCCAATTAATGTTCATCTTAATCTCAGGACGTACAATTAGCAATTTCAGTTTTTAATAGTGTGGAGATTCACAAAACACCGTTTTCGTGTAAAAACCTGAACCTACGGAGCCCCCATGGGTCCTGTGGTAAATAAATAAATAAATAAATAAATATAATAATAACGAACCGAGCGCGCGGATTAATACACCGAGATGTGTGTTTCTTACCCCCAACCCGAGTGAAAACGGCGTCTTCAGACAAAGCCTCGCCAGTTAGATGCCATTTCTGAACAAACTGAGTCGTGTGTGTTAAAGCATTAAATGGTAAAAGAGCACTAGCAATAAACGTTTTTTTTTCTGAAGCCGAACTTTATTAAAGAGTTACGAGTAAAGAACCTGTACATATGTTCATACAGTATTGACAGCAGCTCTAATTTACTGCGGTAAAGCCAGCCGCGGTTCAGAAAAACACGGTCAAGCCAGCCGCGATTGATTTTAGTGCGCGCGCATATTACAGCGATTACGGTAGTTTCATGAACAACACAGAGAGAATGCCCCATATCTGAAAAATGCTGCAGTAAAATAGTTTCATATGTGGTGTGTATATAGTATGGGACGTCCTGAATAAGAACTGATCATTGTTGTTTTCTACTTATTAGAAATGGGGTCTTTATACCCCTTTAAAATGTAATAATGCCCCATATCTCAAAAATGCTGCAGTAAAATAGTTTCATATGTGGTGTGTATATAGTATGGGACGTCCTGAATAAGAACTGATCATTGTTTTTTTCTACTTATTAGAAATGGGGTCTTTATACCCCTTTAAAGTGTAATAATGTCCAATATCTCAAAAATGCTACAGTAAAATAGTTTCATATGTGGTGTGTATATAGTATGGGACGTCCTGAATAAGAACTGATCATTGTTTTTTTCTATTTTTTTTTTTTATCATATAATGTGTGTACTTTATATGGGATAAAAACTGACCATGGCGTTTTATACTTACTAGAATTTATTTTTTCATAGGTCTCTGAAGTGAAATAAAGGCATTTTATTTAACTTTTTTTCCCCATTGTGAACATTTGTTTATTTGCCCTCTCTTCCAAAGCAGACGTTAATCCTCATTATAGAAAACATTCATTGAAGAATAACTGCTACTTTTGAACAGTAAAACAAAATAAAAATCAATTCTGGTATTTAGAAAGACTAAATACATTATTTTGTCTGTTTTCTACGAATTCTGCTGTAACTTATCTACATAAAACAATTATTTGAATGGTGAATATTTAAGAAAAATATTGTAACAGACAACCGTCAAAGTCACCAATAAATAACACGGATATTAAAGCAGAAATGCAAATAAATAAGCAAGTAAAAATTGACGAGCATGTTGTATTATCTCTCAGTCCTGGGCGTCTAAATGAAAAGCGCTCTGAAAGCGCGTTGTCTCTGTGTCGGTCCTGAAACTACCGTAATCACTGTAATATGTGCGCACACTAAAATCAATCGCGGCTGGCT
The DNA here is from genome assembly GCA_030522415.1 of Channallabes apus. NCBI lineage: Eukaryota > Metazoa > Chordata > Actinopteri > Siluriformes > Clariidae > Channallabes > Channallabes apus. The sequence goes on along the minus strand of CM060124.1, from coordinate 26,244,494 downwards.
TGACCGTGTTCTTCTGAACCGCGGCTGGCTTTACCGCAGTTCTAATTTGTCTAAATCGCATTGCAGACAATAAAAATAAGTCGAGTCATCCTGTGACCCTACATGCTTAATCTTTGCACACATGATTCTTCCTTCTCACTTTTTCCTTAATCCCTCACTGTTCTATCTTGTATTTTCTAACGGTGTCAGAAACTTTGTGTTAGTAGCACTGCTTGACGCCTTCCTCTTTTGTAATTTGCTTTGGATAAAGGCAAACTTACAAAAGATGAAAAAATGCCTGAATGTAGTTGTACGAATAAAAGATTATGTAATGATACAATGTAAATATTTTCACAGAAACAAAGTGTAAAGATGAGACGTGAATCTGAAGAGGATCTCTTTGATGATTGCCTGGTAAAGCATTGTTTTCTTATTAATTATACAATTTATTAATACCTTGAATATAGTGTTTGTTGTATTGGACAGAAGCATACTGTATAAATGCAAATGAATATATAAATGAGTAATTATTGAACGAATTTTCATGTTTGGACTAACCCTTTAAATACAAACTCAGCATTCATCATAGGATTTCCTGACACTGTAAAGCCATCTCATGCCATGTTTTACTGATGCAAGATAAAGCAATTTAACCCAAGTTTAACAATATGAAGTGATGGTCATTTTTTTATTATCATTTATTTTTATTATTATTTTTTTCTCAATGAAGTCAGCACAGGTTGAAGCAATTCAGATTTTTTTGCTTCTCAAAATAAATGATTTATTTTCTTGTAAATTGTATGCAGGGGGACAGACGAAGTGACACCTTCTTAAAATCCTTGTCGTCCGTTGAAGGGGAAGAACCGGTTGGTGTATCCATAATCCTTGAAGGAGAGGCTATTTTCAGAAAGTTCTTCTAGAACTTGATGGGATTAAGCTATCACCAAAAGTGCAAGCTTTAAAGATGAAGTTATCATCTTAAAACATTTGATTTGGCTTGACTACAAGTGTTTACATGTTGTGTTTACATGTTCAGCTTAAAATGTTTTCATGCATTAAGGTTTCAATGGCATACTTTTAAGTGCACTAGTCCAGAGTGCTGATTTGAAAGTTGCAACTTCACTGCTTCAGAGGGCTATTACGTTTTAACGTTTATTCTACAGTTTGTTTAAAGTATTTTCTGCTGCATTTTATTTCTGAATGAATGCTGTATTTTATTTATTTATTATTTTACACAATTTTGTTTAAAACAAGTATTTCAGGCCCTGGTGCCGTGCAGTTTTTTTCTATGGATGCAAAATTTAGCTGAATGCACTTTTATTAAAAAGACAACTTGGATCTAGACTGTGAATGTCACAAATATTTGGTAATGTTGGTGAATAAACTGTTTAATTATATTTTAGTTGTGTGATTTATGAAAGATATAGATGAAATAATTACTTAAGTTTCTTTCCAAAACATAAATTAGCAATGTTTACATTATTATAGGGAGTAATAGGTAGCAAACCTACGCCCTTGTGTGTGTGTGTGTGTATGTATATATATGGAAATATAATTAATATTTTCGTGTTTAATTACAAAAAAAACATTTTAATGGTTAGTGATTGTTGCAGACATTTACACTATTTTTGAGAACTATTAAGTTCTCCTTCAACGTGTCATAGCCGATAACTGCCCCTTTGAAGCCTTTGAATGGTGTTAAAAATACTTGCAAAACAAGTATTGCAGCCATACATTGGAGGGAACTTCTGAGGTGGTCAGTGATTGATGGCACGGTCGGTCGGAGGGGGTTGTGATCACACCTATAGATCTTTTGTTCTAGGCTATCGGTCAAATATCTCTCCACTTGGAAGCAAAAACATGCAAGGGATTTCAGCATCTCGACGCACATACTAAGCTGTTTATAAAGTAGACACTGTTTGTTTTTTCATTTTGTAATCTTTCCCGTGTTTACCGTGTACTGTACAATGTATATTCATTTTTTAATGAATTACTGTAAATAAACTACACATTCCGTTGATTTACCAGAAATGACTTTTCTGTTTTTTTTGTGTGTGCTAAACTAAACTTCAGGGTCAAAGTAATAGCGATTTTATTTGAAAAGTATTATATATTTACAATGCTGATAAGTTCAAGCTTAGATTCATATATAAACTGCTTCAAAGTCTTTCCGTGACCGCTGAAATCCGATAGACGCAGGGCTCAAGGGAGGTGTGTCTGTGTGTGTGTGTGTGTGTGTGTGCGCGCGCGCGTGTGTATGTGTGTGTGTGCGGGTTAGTGTGCCTGTCCTATTTCAGCGGATTTTTCCGCTACCGCAGATCAGTTTATCAACTTGTAATATATACATTTTAGGAATATATTAACATGTGCAGACATTTAAGGGTGCGCTGCCCTCTCTTGCCCCTGCGTAGAGCCTACACACACACACATCTATCTATCTATCTATCTATTATATAAATACACATTTGTTATCTGCATCTACATTTTCTGTTACAAGTATAGAATTAGGTTCAGCTGAGACTCATGATCAATGGTGTTAGGGTACTTATGTAGTGATAATTAGTTTCAGCCAGATCATTAAACTAACAATGGACTATGACACTCTTGAGAGGGGATATGAAGGTGTTATTCATTTATTTATTCTCTACAAGGGTGCGAACTACAATACAGACCAAACTATAACTCTCTCTTACTACTATAAAAATTCTAGACATAAACAAACAAAATACAGCTTTTTTTCCTCAGAGGTAAACGGAAAAGTGAAGTTGTTCAGCTGTTCACTGTCACTGCAGCTTCTTCAAAGTCTTCCCACTCCGTGACCACTGAAATCCGACACGACACCACGTTAGGCTGCGTCTTGACTCATTTGTATACCGACGGTGATTGGATGTTTCCCGAGGGCTCAGGGGAGTGTGTGTGTCTGTGTGTGTGTGTGTGTGTGTGTGTGTGTGTGTGTGTGTCTACAGTATGTGTACAAAATACAGCTTTTTTTTCAGAGTTAAACGGAAAAGTGAAGATGTTCAGTGTCACTATGCAGATGTTACACTCAGTGGAGTTACCGAAATCTTTTGCTTTAGTTCTCATTGAGTTGCCACACATCATTTCCACATTTCACTCGCTTTTATTCCTCTTATGTGAGCATAAACAGTGAAACATTCCACAGGTTTAAAATACACCGCGGCCAAGTGAACCACGTTCCCGTCGAACGAAACGAGGCATAATCGTGGTGTTTGCTTCGGTTATGACACATGATAGTTTATTACCTGCTGTGGTAGATCTGAATATTTATTCAAACACAATAATAAAGCTTTATATCCTCAGGAGGGCTCAGTACATTGTTTTAGCGATAGTTTCACGGAAGCGAGTTCAGAACTAATCTAACCAAACCAAAAAAAAAAATAGCTGAATAGTTTTGTTCTTCAGAAAAGATATCTGAAGTCACAGAGAGATCCTGCTCTGTAGAAGCTGCCTCAGTCTATTTGTGCAATTACTCCATCTCGCCCTTATCAATGATAGTATAGTAATGATGTCGCTGTTGATTATCTGTTCTTGTGCTTTTGAAAAATAAATATTTTTTTCTAAGAACATGTAATAGGATGGTGTTTATTGCATATATGTATGTTTTTTTGTAATAGGCAAGTATATCAAAATAATTTAACTGTTTAATAGACATGGGTGTTTTTTTACAGATTCACTGTAAAACATGAAAATAATAATAACCTATTTGTGAGGTAGAATTAACCCAACATTCCAGTTAAAATGAACCAACAAACCCCAAACATATGGGTAGAACATTTGAACCATTTATGTGGTAGAATTAACCCAGCATTATAGTTAAATATCACCTAGCATTTGGATTGAATATTTAACCCATCTTTCTGGGTTAAAAACAACCCAGATTGTTTTTAACCCAGCATTTTTTAGGGTATATATATATATATATATATATATATATATATATATATACACACACACAGACATGCGTGTGTCATTTTAATTCAAATGAACATTTTAATCTGTGCATGGGCGTCAACTCGCACGTTCTGTAATGTTCCATTGTCTTTTAGAGCCCATTACTAAAGCAGGTTACTAAAACCTGGCTTACTACCTATAAAAAATATTTCAATTTAACTCATGGATCTCAATCACAGATGACACGACAAATTATATACTCTGAAACGTTCATTTGAACATTTAAAATGTTAATACAAAAATACAAAAACATGAATACTAATGTTATCATGGTGTAAATTATTAACATTAGGTTAGGTCCTGCCCTTAATTAATTCATATTATAATTACTTTTATATAGTATAGTTACTGGACTGACATTACCAAAACTAGCTATTTGATTTAGCCTTTCTAAAATCAACCCATATATCATTTATAATCAGAAAACATAAAACATATTATGATCTGTTCAACAGCCCATCTGTTTTAATTTAGTTTGTATTTTTTATTATTCATAAGACAACCTTTCAGTTTTGTAAATATTTTAGTTATAGTGTGTTAAGTCTTACAGTTACTATAATATATATATATATATATAAACATAATATGATCTTTTTGAGTTATAATGTTTTTTTTTTTATTATTCATAAGAAAACCTTTCAGTTTTGTAAATATTCTAGTTATAGTGTGTTATGTTTTTTTTAGGTTAAACGGTTTTGAGAATTAGACCATCCAGCTTAGATAAATGTTATGTCATTGATAAAATCTGGATTAAGGATATTTTATTATATAATTATATATATATATTTTATTTTTTTTACTTTCCCCCTGAGGGATTGCCACCTTATTGTGGTCTGGGGGTTTGCGTGCCTCAACACAATTCAGCAAATACAATACTGTTACTATACAGTAAGGCCAGGTAAAAACAGTGCTCGAACATGATGCCCCCCTCCCCCCACCCCGTGTTGTCTGGTCTAGAACGGCGCTGCCTCTGACCGTCTTTTGTCTTGTAAATGAGTATTCTCACTCACCTTCCAATCCCCCCAGCGCACACACTCTGTTTGTACTGTAAACTGTACTGTAACTGTGTTTGCTAGGGCACTTGGTTATACACAGTACTTTAATGTATGGAACACTTACTTAACTTACTGGTTTGGTTTAAATATCGCTTATCTTATTCAACAAAATAAATTCATTATTAACGTATTGAAGTATTTTAGTTAAGGACAAAAACTGTGCTTGTGTTTAGAACTGCTGAACAGCCGAAAACACGCACACACACCCATCCCCCCACCAAAAACACACACGCACACACAGAGCAATTAACACCAGGAGTGGAAGGTGACAAACCTCAATGGAGAATACCAAGTTTGTCGTTGCTCTTTTGGAGTTCTTAAAACCCAAAACATTTATTTATACTGAGAAAAAATTATTATGGGTCACAATCACAAACACAAATACATATAATCAAGTGTTTAACTGGTTTCATTTGTTTCTATGATCAATAATTATTATTTTCAGCCCAACTCTTTGACTATTTAAAACAAAGTTGTGTCCCATTTTTTGCCCATTGAAGTTGTTGGTTCAACTAAACAATTTTTAAATACCCAAACAATCCCCCAAAATTAAAACACGCAAAACATGACTTTAACAATTCAATTTATTCTTCCAAAACTAGTCAAAGTTAAAACAGTAATTAATATAAAACAGATGAATACATGTTGTCTTTTTGCTTAAAGTTCATTAAACAACCCGGATACACCAGCTGCTTATAAGTCTCTATCTATAGTCCTTTTACATTAAAATAAAAAAAATTTCAAATATCAAAACTATTACATATTTGTTATTAATAATGTTATTACTTAACAGTTTAAGTCTTTGTTTCCCCCAAAGTACTGTATCAGACATTTTGCAGTTCTATGTTCAGAATATACAGTAGACCTGATCAAACATCATTCTAAAGCTGTCGGACTGTGACGTCATCGCTACCGCAGATCAGTTCATCAACTTGTAATATATACATTTTAGGAATACATTAACATGTGTAGACATTTAAGGGTGCGCTGCCCTCTCTTGCCCCTGCGTAGAGCCTACACACACACACACACACACATCTATCTATCTATCTATCTATCTATCTATCTATCTATCTATCTATCTATCTATCTATCTATCTATTATATAAATACACATTTGGAATCTGCATCTACATTTTCTGTTACAAGTATAGAATTAGGTTCAGCTGAGACTCATGATCAATGGTGTTAGGGTACTTACAGTTGTTACAAAATCGGAGCATCGTATGTAACGTCGCCGCCGCATTACGGCATGTGCATTTGCTGTGCATTTGCTTGCTTTTACCACTGAGTGGCGCTATATAACTACAGACTGACGCATCATGCCTTACATTCTCTGTCTCATTAATGAGACGCGTCCCATTAAATAATACACGTAGTAGCCCATAACATCAAGTGAAACACTGTAGTTGATCGAATTCATAATCACAGTACTATAATTACAGTACAAATGTAGAATTCAAATTAAATCAAATCTTATTAAGATCAAATTTAAGCACAATAAATATTAACACAGTGAGCCTTTAGATTTTATCATGTGTAATTAGAAAATAAGTGTGTAGGGTTTTATTTAAATATAAATTTCTAAACCAATAAGATCAAATAACACCAAGTTATTATTATAACAGGCTTACTTCGTCACTTATCAAAGACGTACACTTGCTTTCAAAGAAGTCGAGTGGCTTATTAACGTCTCTGGTGTGCATTGTCTCTAAGTGGCCTCTTGGTGTAGCGGGTAGAACACTCGACTAGTGATCTACAAAGCGCCAGTTCGAATCCTGAGTGATGTTTTAAAATTGTTTTATTTTAAAACTAAATAAAATGTTTTAAGTGCGCTTAAGGTAGAGTCTTATAAAGGCTATGTAGACTTATATAGTTTTATTATATATTTTTGCACATTAATCTGAGTCCTCATCTGTTTGATCTGTTTAGTTTTTTTGGTTTTTTTTCCTGCCGGCACGAATACGTGGCTCCATCCCTTTCCCGCCTATTCAGGGAGCCTACGGAGTGAGCGATTAACCATAGTCGAATCGATTGGTGTGCGTCCAACTCACGTTACTCGTGTGCTATTCATGCCGGCTGGTGATAATTAACGTTAATATGATCTCGGGCTTGCTCACGATGCTCAACATCTATAAAAATAGCAAAGTATTGTGTATAGAGTGATTAAAAAAAAACTATCTAACGCATGTTAGAAAACATAATTTCCTGCATTTTTTTCTGCTTCAGGAGTCAGTCTGTTCTGAGACAGTGAGGGTAGAGGAAGGGGCAGATTCAGAACCAGGGAGGGAGCCGGAGACAGCAGAACAAAGAGATGATATTGCCAGCACCAGCACAGGGAGCACAGTTTTTAGTTTAGATCTCATGTTTACATTTTATTGTATGTTGATGGCTTGACTGTAAACAACATAAACAATGCAATAAATTTATAAAAATATATATTTATTGTCCCCCCTGCTGTTAAATGAAATTTGCGTTATTTTACGTTAATGTTACGTTATTACATTATTAACGTCGACAGAATAAAGCAAAGTTTTATTTCTGGAATTGATGCACGGGCTTCATCTTAGGCTTTTTTTTCTTTCGGTTCTTTCGTTTCTCAGCGCCGGACTGTTGATGTCTCTTTCCAGGACCAGGCATATCGTTCAATTATTATAATTCTTTTGGCCAAATACTGTAGGCAGCCGTAACAGAGGTGAGGGCGCGCGCGTCATCACGTGTGCTTAGCCGACTCTGCATTCACCGTAGACTTCAATATAGACGTTTATATTTTTGTTTATTTGTATATGTATGTTATTAATATTAATTTTTTAGAGATTGTGTGTGTGCGTGCACGGAGAGTTTGTGTTGATAAGTTTATGTCGATAAGTTGATAAGTGTATCAGAAAGCATTAAAATGTTCATTTGAATTAAAATGACACACACACGTCTGTATATACAGTATATCAATTACATATATATCAATTTCATTAGTTCGTTCATTCTATTTGAAGCTTCGGATGTTTGTTTTTTTCTTGGTTTGGTTAGATTAGTTCTGAACTCGCTTCCGTGAAACTATCGCTAAAACAATGTGTGTAAAACAAGAGTGTCATAGTCCATTGTTAGTTTTAATGATTTGGCTGAAACTAATTATCACTACATAAGTACCCTAACACCATTGATCATGAGTCTCAGCTGAACCTAATTCTATACTTGTAACAGAAAATGTAGATGCAGATTCCAAATGTGTATTTATATAATAGATAGATAGATAGATGTGTGTGTGTGTGTGTGTGTGTGTGGGCTCTACGCAGGGGCAAGAGAGGGCAGCGCACCCTTAAATGTCTGCACATGTTAATATATTCCTAAAATGTATATATTACAAGTTGATAAACTGATCTGCGGTAGCGGAAAAATCCGCTGAAAATGACTGCAGCGCACGCGCACACACACACATACACACGCGGGCACACACACACACAGACACACCTCCCTTGAGCCCTGCGTCTGTCGGATTTCAGCTGTCACGGGGTGGAAAGACTTTGAAGCAGTTTATATATGAATCTAAGCTTGAACTTATCAGCATTGTAAATATATAATACTTTTCAAATAAAATCGCTATTACTTTGACCCTGAAGTTTAGTTTAGCACACACAAAAAAAACAGAAAAGTCATTTCTGGTAAATCAACGGAATGTGTAGTTTATTTACAGTAATTCATTAAAAAATGAATATACATTGTACAGTACACGGTAAACACGGGAAAGATTACAAAATGAAAAAACAAACAGTGTCTACTTTATAAACAGCTTAGTATGTGCGTCGAGATGCTGAAATCCCTTGCATGTTTTTGCTTCCAAGTGGAGAGATATTTGACCGATAGCCTAGAACAAAAGATCTATAGGTGTGATCACAACCCCCTCCGACCGACCGTGCCATCAATCACTGACCACCTCAGAAGTTCCCTCCAATGTATGGCTGCAATACTTGTATTGCAAGTATTTTTAACACCATTCAAAGGCTTACAAGTTCCATTCAACATATAATGATGTCTCCACATGTTAATATATTCCTAAAATTTATATATTACAAGTTGATAAACTGATCTGCGGTAGCGGAAAAATCCGCTGAAAAAAGGACAGGCGCACACACACACAGACACACACACACACAGACACACACAGACACACCTCCCTTGAGCCCTCGGTAAACATCCAAGCACTGAGGCACGCAAATCCCCTGACCACAATAAGGTGGCAATCCCAAACAGCAAACAAAAAAAATTATTATTCAGAGCACGATATACAACCGTAATGAATCCCGTAACCGGCTTATACAGCTGGCATGTGACCAACGTATTTAACCGTGAGGAGTCCATAAAATCAGTAGCAGCTAATAATTACTAATTACTTTAGTTAATGCTGCTACTGATTTTATTCCAGTTTACCTGTTCAGGTTGATTGCGATTCTTTTTAAAATATTGTCTCAGTTTTATACGTATGTTGTTCGTCTTGATGTTTGTCTTCTTTTCACTTGGCAACACTCAAATGCAAATTATTCACCGTGAATCAGCTGTTCTCACCTATCCATTCAGAGAAACTGAATGAGCTGAAATGAGCCTTTGTTTCACGACCGCGACACCCCTCTCTCTCACGCACATACAGTACAGAGTAGACCAAATCATTACAGTACATACTTTATCCAACGAACATGAAAAATATCCACATAATGATGAGTTAAGAAGCATTGCTTAATTCTCGTTTAGACAGACTGTTTGTATCTGATTATTGGTATTATTAAAGAACAGCAGCACAAACAACAACACAAGGGCTTGTACAGCAAGGCACATTTTTATTATTTTGCAAAGAGTTAAATTTGTAACATTAAAAGGCATCCGAATTTAAATATATAAATTACTAGAAACAAATTGAGCACACTATCAGAATAAAAAATATAACAAATCAAATGTAAACTTTTAGTAGTTTAAACGTCTACTTGAGACAGTGACCCTCGGTGAGCGTAAAAATTCATTTATTCGGTCCTTGATCCGCTTGCTGTCACTGCTAGTCATGGTGGGAAACTTCTGGGCCACTGTCCTCATCAAAAAATATCTCACGTTTACTGGCAGTCCACGTTTGCCTCTGGAACCATCCCAGTTTGTTGTGGACGCCCAGTTTGCATAGATCTCCTGCGGCACCACATTGCGGAACAACAAGCAACCAAGCCGATCTGGACGCCCTTGACACTGAATCATCAGCGACTCAAGAAGCTCCGTAGTGGGAGGAGTAAAAGGAAGTTCTGGGTGGTCGCCTGCAATGTACGCTGTGGCTGGAGACATCGTTTCTGCAGTACTCCTGGTCGGTGTTAGAAAGTCTGGGGTTGGGGTGTGTTTTGTTGTACTCAATAATATTTATGCAGTATTTATGCAGCATAAAAAATCGCCCTACCCTAAAACCGCCACTGATGGCAATGTATGATTCTTTTAAAATGAACGTTGAAGCACATAAATGAATGATCATAGCGTGAGACTAATTACGTGTATAAAGTGGAAATTAAGTTTTAAAACCACACAGTAGTATAAAAATATTTCACAATACAAAAATGTTAATTGGGCTATTACCTGATCGGTAATCAAAAAACGGGGTTTTTTTTCAAATTATTAAAATTGTGTTTTTTAAACATTCAAGAACTACGTACTGTACTGTAAGTGCGCGACTGTTAAGCATTAATCCATACAGTGTGTTTTAATCCCCAAAAAAAGAAGTAAAGAAGTATTTTTGAACCCTAGTATCTATACTTCTACTGACATCACTGCTGGATTATGAAATGTGCACATTTCATTATTTATAATAACGCAAAAACAATATTACAATATTTGTTATTTTAATATAAACTCGTTGTCCTCCTTGTGTATGTGTGTAAAACATTTTATTTGTTTATTTTGTGGTTTTTAAACATTCAAGAACTACGTAATTGCGCGACTGTTAAGCATTAATCCATACTTGATAATCTATTCTTCGTTGTAATCGCCCTAGTAATCACACAATTTATAGTGTGTTTTAATCCCCATTCATTCTGCCAGGGTTTAATCGCCCTAATATTAACACCCATTTATAGTTCGTTTTACTCCCCATGCATTCTGCCAGGGTGTAATCGCCATATTGTTAACACCCATCCAAAAAAGGAGGAGGAGGAAGAAGAAAAGCAGAGAAGAAGGTAATATATGAAATAAAATAAAACTGGAATAAGCAATAGATTGCATATACACTCCCAAAAATTACTTGTTGAAAAAACATAATTGAATCATGGAAAGAATTTATACTTAATATAAATATAAGATAGTATAAGTTCTTATATATAATATAAGAACTTAATAGCATTAAGCAATTATGTTGGCCCAACTTAATGTTCTTACAGTAGGTTCAGTCAAATTAATTGTATTATGTTCATTTAACTCACTTACACTGTAAAAAAATTCTTGCTACTCCAACTAAAAAATTTCTAGTGACCTGTTGCATCTAAAATTTTTAGTTGGCTCAATTTAAGTTGTATAAACTATTTTGTTTTTGCTGTGCTGATTACCTCAAATTGAAATATAATGTTGTGTCAATTAAATGTTCCAATGTTGCCTTGATGAAACTTTCGTAGTTGAGTAATGAAATTTATATTAGCCCAACATATATTTCTTTTTTCCAACAACTATTTTCAGGATTTATTTTTTACAGTGTACTACAGCTGCGTCCAACCTATTTAATACTGTTAAGATGAATTAATAGGGTTGGGACAACAAATTTTATTTGATAAGACATAAGACAAAGGGGATAAAACGGAGATTTGTATTTTATATTTAATAAAAAACACTGTTTTACACCAGCAGCAACTTACAAATGAGATCTCAATTTGAAAAGATGTACAGAACATAAATCACCACAAATAAGTATTAATCATAGAAAAAAAAGATAAAGAAAGTTAAAATGTGAACTTTCTTGCTGAACTGTAATTTTAGAATTTGAAAAGTGACTGGATCCAATACTGTATCACTGGTCCTAAAAAGTGGGTGGGTCCTGTCCCCCGTCCCACCCACAGGCATTGGTTTAACTGCTGCGTGGTCTCTTTTTAAATGCTAGTCCATAATTTTTTTGAACTCACGCTTTCTGCCGCACTATCGACCATGACGAAGATTTCCCCTGAGATGAGCATGAAAATCAGGTCTCTATGGATTCTTAATTTCCTTAATTTCCGCTCCTTAATTTCGTGCAATAAATATATTGATCATCTTCAGAAGGTTTTGCCGATGGTGGTAGAGCGCAACGGGTGTGCTACTGGGATGTAAATATGTTGTTACAATGTTTTCTCTTATTTATTAAAGAAAATTATGATGACCATAACAGCCTACTGCATTTCATTATTTATAATAACACAAAAACAATATTACAATATTTGTTATTTTAATATAAACTCGGTATCATTATCCTCCTTGTGTATGTGTCCATTTGATTTGTTATATTTTTTATTCTGATAGTGTGCTCAATTTGTTTCTAGTAATTTATATATTTAAATTCGGATGCCTTTTAATGTTACAAATTTAACTCTTTGCAAAATAATAAAAATGTGTCTTGCGGTACAAGCCCTTGTGTTGTTGTTTGTGCTGCTGTTCTTTAATAATACCAATAATCAGATACAAACAGTCTGTCTAAACGAGAATTAAGCAATGCTTCTTAACTCATCATTATGTGGATATTTTTCATGTTCGTTGGATAAAGTATGTACTGTAATGATTTGGTCTACTCTGTACTGTATGTGCGTGAGAGAGAGGGGTGTCGCGGTCGTGAAACAAAGGCTCATTTCAGCTCATTCAGTTTCTCTGAATGGATAGGTGAGAACAGCTGATTCACGGTGAATAATTTGCATTTGAGTGTTGCCAAGTGAAAAGAAGACAAACATCAAGACGAACAACATATAAAACTGAGACAATATTTTAAAAAGAATCGCAATCAACCTGAACAGGTAAGCTGGAATAAAATCAGTAGCAGCATTAACTAAAGTAATTAGTAATTATTAGCTGCTACTGATTTTATGGACTCATCACGGTTAAATACGTTGGTCACATGCCAGCTGTATAAGCCGGTTACGGGACTCATTACGGTTGTATATCGTGCTCTGAATAATAATTTTTTTTGTTTGCTGTTTGTTTGCTGAGCAAAATTAAAATAGAACAATTTTTTTAAAAAAGCATCATCCAGGATTCGAACCGACACTTTGTAAATCCCTGACCGAGCGCTCTAACCGCTACGCCAACCAGACACTCAGAGACAACACACCTCCGTGATGTTAATAAGCCACTCGACTTCTTTGAAAGCAAGCGTTAAATAAGTAACGAAGTAAGCCTGTTATACAATTATACTATTTGCACGTGTATTTTATCTGTTTTAAACTTGGTGTCATTTGATCTTGTTTAGAAATGCCGCACTTCCGCGTTGTTGCGCGGGCATCGCAATCACACCGGGTAGTAAAAATCCCCTGTAAACCAACAAACCCCGAGTATTTTATAGCGCGGGGTGCAAACCGGAGAGCTTGCCAGCCAAGGATAAAAAAAGATGAATTGGGCACACGCCGTGACAGGCTGAAAAAAAATTATTGTTATCAAAAATGTAACAGATGTAACACCGGACCTCATTACCCACAATGCATCTCCCGCACTGGACTACACTGCCGTAAACAGCTGTCGTAAATCAAAATGGCCACCACTTTTCATCAGTATAATGACACACACACACACACGCAGCAGCAGCAGACCGATCCGTCACTCCCCTAAATTTAAAGAATACAAACTGGTTGCGTGCGAGTTTGCTGTTTTTTCTATAGTATACTGAAGCAAAATCAAAATGCAACAAATTTTTTTTATTTTAATTTTGCTATAATTAAAATAAAAAAAATTAAAACATCATCCCTCGGGATTCGAACCGGTGCTTTAAATAACACTGACCGTGGGCTCTAACCGCTACACCAAGCGGGCACTTAAAGACAATGCACCCAAGTAACATTAAATAAGGCAAGGTTAATAAAGCAAGCGCTGGATAAGTAACGAAGTAAGCCTGTTATAATAATAACTTGGTGTTATTTGATCTCATTGGTTTATAAATTTATATTTAAATAAATAGTAAACTTGGCCGATTTCGTTATAATTTTGTTTGATGAGTGGGGCTTGAAAATTCTCTTGAAAAATATGGTCATTTATTTCAGTTAATAAATCTACTATAATTTTTCTTTTTACTCATTATTGTACAGTACACATTAATAGCTCTGGTTCAGATTTGTCATGTTTGTTGTGGAAATTACCATCACTGTTGTATTTACTGCGATGAATGAAAATGTCACTTTGCGCCACCTGGCGGCCATTTTACGAATGACTTTGAAATGCAACTGATTTATTTTGGCCGCTGTTGCCTTTAAACGGCGGTATACGCGGCGAGATCGCCATTCCAATTTTGTAACCACTGTATGTAGTGATAATTAGTTTCAGCCAGATCATTAAAACTAACAATGGACTATGACACTCTTGAGAGGGGATATGAAGGTGTTATTCATTTATTTATTCTCTACAAGGGTGCGAACAACAATACAGACCAAACTATAACTCTCTCTTACTACTATAAAAATTCTAGACATAAACAAACAAAATACACCTTTTTTTCCTCAGAGGTAAACGGAAAAGTGAAGTTGTTCAGCTGTCACTGCAGCTTCTTCAAAGTCTTCCCACTCCGTGACCACTGAAATCCGACACGACACCACGTTAGGCTGCGTCTTGACTCATTTGTATACCGACGGTGATTGGATGTTTCCCGAGGGCTCAGGGGAGTGTGTGTGTCTGTGTGTGTGTGTGTGTGTGTCTATGTGTGTGTGTGTCATTGTTTTAGCGATAGTTTCAAGGAAGCGAGTTCAGAACTAATCTAACCAAACCAAAAAAAAAAAAAACATCCGAAGCTTCAAATAGAATGAACGAACTAATGAAATTGATATATATGTAATTGATATACTGTATACACAGACGTGTGTGTGTCATTTTAATTCAAATGAACATTTTAATGCTTTCTGATACACTTATCAACTTATCCACATAAACTTATCAACACAAACTCTCCGTGCACGCACATACAATCTCTAAAAAAGTAAAATTAATAACATACATATACAAATAAACAAAAATATAAACGTCTATGTATATTGAAGTTTACGGTGAACGCAGAGTCGGCTAAGCACATGTGATGACGCGCGCGCCCTCACCTCTTGTTACGACTGCCTATTTGGCCAAAAAATAATTGAACGATATGCCTGGTCCTGGAAAGAGACAATAAATATATATATTTTTTATACATTTATTGCATTGTTTGTTGTTTACAGTCAAGCCATCAACATACAATAAAATGTAAACATGAGATCTAAACTAAAAACTGTGCTCCCTGTGCTGGTGCTGGCAATATCATCTCTTTGTTCTGCTGTCTCCGGCTCCCTCCCTGGTCCTGAACCGTACCATACATACCAGATCAAGAACTTGAAGATGAAGATTATATCTCTGGTCTTCTCTTTGACGGGTTCCTCCCTAGTTTCTGATGATCTCAATTAGTTTGTAGTGTTGCTTGTCCAAGGAAACCAGTAATCTTGCTTGAAGTGGAGCAGATATAATTCTCAGAAACTCATTACTGATCTTTAAAAAAAAAAAAAAAGGTAAAAACAAAAATTGGACTGGCTCAAGTTCTTATGTTAGCAAATCTTAATTACAGTGTGTATAAAGTATAGAAAGCAGTACACTACAAACAGCACTCACTCCAAATTAGCTTGTTCTATGTTTACGTCACTTTCCTATAAATTTTTACATCGTTAACCAACGGTACTTAAATATAATTATTTTCTTCGGCGCCGCTGACTTACTGTATAAACTCCGGTGTTTTTGAAAATCACCACGTTAGTTAGCTAATGCTAATGCAGGTAATATAGGTGGTTTTAGCTACAGTAGCAAACACGGACACAAAACTCAATCTACAAAGTAGTTGTTCCTGACATAAATCATGAATTTGCTCATAGAAGAGATACATTTAACATAGAAATGACATGAGTTTGCTTTCTTACCTGGTTTAAAGGAGTTTTCTTTGAGAATCTCCACCCGCATGTGATTCAGTCCGTGAAAATGCTGCGTCATGAGACACGGTTTGAAGCAGAAATGTCCTTTGTGAATGGATTAGATTTAAGTTTAATCAGGGGCTTTAACTAACAGTAACTGAAATACAGGTTCTGATATCCTTCCTTACTTGTTTCAACGTCATGCTCCGGTTTGAGGCGGAAATAAAATTATACCGGCAAAACTATGGTCTAAAGACTGCGCATGCGCAAATCACACTCAACCTAATAAGAGTACCTTGATCAAAATGAAATATTTCACTTTGGTTTCCTGCTGTAAACAGCATTATACTTAAAAAAAAAAAAAAAAAAAAAAAAAAAAAAAGATTCACCCATAAGCATAAATTAGACACTTCAGTTAAAAAGAGCAAATTATTTTTTTTACTAATGGAATGAGAAAAAAAACACATTAAACTAGGTTTACTTTTTTCAGTGGATCCCTCAATAATTTCTGTCTCCTTTGCCTGTGTTTGATAATGTGAAGCACATATACACTCATTCATCATGAAAGATCTATTATAAAACAAAATAAAATTCATGTTCGCTTCAGCACTGTTCTTCCGCGTCCTTACATTCATTGTTGTACTTGGTCCGGCTTTTAGATAAAGTCCTTCCATGCGCCATCTGGCGGATATTCAGTGAAGCGCAACACATTTATTTAAAATTCCCGAATGTTGCCTCCGGCAAGACGCGGCACGCCGCACGCTAAATTGCAGCATCCCGCGGGAAAACACGCAGGGTTTTAAGGGCGACATCTGTATAACAATAGATTTATAAATGATAGTCTGTGCGTTGATACAAGGCTAAATAACAAACACTTCTTTGAAATTATGTGTGTTGTATTAAAGCTAAGGGTTGTTGGGTGGATGAGAGGCCTAATTTGGAAGAAAAAAACTGTCCCCTTTTATTTATTTATTTATTTTTAGAACTGGCCTCATTCTATATGCTAAGGATGGACTCGATGTTGCCCATAAGAAAGGCACCCTGATGTGTTGCACAAAATATGTTGTGATTATATATACAAATTTCATGGGGCAATGATGGCTCAGGTAGATGAAGCTCTGGCTTGCTGATCAGAGGGTATGGCATTCGAGCCCTGCCACTAAGAATGTCATTGCATACTGTACAGTGGCTGGGTTGTATGGGGTATTGGGTTAAAGGTCTTGCCACTGTTGGGTCCTTGGCCCCTTTACCCTATATTCCATACAACCCAGCCACTTTCCCAAGCATGGTTAGAAAATCTGTGGGTTGTGGCAGGAAGAACATCTGGTGTAGAAGTTTGTTGTTGATCAATTGATCTGCAGTGGTGACCCCTATGTTAAAACCCCCTAAAAAAGTTCCTTATATCATCATAGTTTCCTGTTCTTCCTAACCTTTCCTCAATTGTCTTATTTCCTTGTTGTTATTGTTCAGTATTTCCTGCTTTATTAATACTTGATGAATTCATAAGTCTGCTCCAGATTTAGTGACATATAGCCTTTAAAGTACACTCAACCTTCCACTTTTAAATTTGCTTCCTTATACCCTTTCATTTTTCTGTTCTTTAAACAATAGCAATACAGTGTGCAAAATTGTTTTGTGACTCAGCCTTCTAAGTGCACTCCAACTCTTTTATTGTTATTCAATTTTCCTTTATTATGCTTCTTCGAGTAGCTATTGTACAAATACGAATGCTATTCCAGAAACCCAGGAGCCTGTGAATCTATGAATACTATCTTCCTTTTTGATATACTAACTGCTGCGTATACTATTTTCACATTCTTTGTTTTCATCAACTGTTGAAAGAACTGGTTCATCAGAGTTCAGTCAGTGATCAGCATCCACTCCTAGACTAATTCCAAGTCAGGATTCAGATAAGCTTTAGCCCTCAATCATGAAAGAAGAAATTAGAGCAGTTGCCCCTTGCACACTTCATCGGCTCTGTCTGCTTCAAAGATCTGCAGGCTAGAACCAACAAGCGCAGTCTGAGCCCAGCTGAGAATTAGCCATCAGTTGCAACAAATTACACCAGGTTAGTGACTATTTTTTATTAGCCAGTGTGTCACACTCATTATTTTGTTAATGCAAAATGTTGTCTAACTGAGATAGAGACAATGATTTTTACACTTTTTAAAGTTGACTTGAATAGGTTTATTTATGGTTCCTTCATCATAAATCATAAAAAATAATGAACAAAGGGAACAAAGGAATAATCATGTCAATGATAGGCCATGCCTAAACATAGAGTAGGAGGTGAAAACTAAAGAACAGCAAAACATGGAGCAATATCACTTGGATTTACATTTAGGCATTTGGCAGAGGGTCTTATCCAGAGCAACTTACAAAATGCTATGTAGTCTCTGTCATTGGACAGATCCTTACACTGGTTACTAGGCTACTAACTATAAGTACTGTACCAACAGTCTTTTTTTTCGGGGTATGGGGTGGGGGTATTAACCCAAATGTCTAACGAACAGACAGTCTTTATTCATCGTCTAAAGATGCTAGTGACTCCGGATACCACTTATAAGGTTTTGGACACTGGCAGAATACAGCCACTCTAAGTGAAAATTTCCTATTTACCTGATCGTATCTGTTGTTCTTGTTGTTATAGTTAGCCTTTAGCCTTAAAACAGTCCGCATCATTGTGACCAACCGGCAAATAACCGGTGACCTCATGCTCTAAATTTTTCCCTGACTCGCCATTCTTCCTCCCTTTCTCTTGTTCCGTCTCTCCGGCTCTTGAAAGAACAGGAGAAGGTTCACCTATTGATCTGCACTTGTATTTGAATTACAGTCATTAATCAGGGTGAAAGCAACGAACGTTAATCGAAGCAAGAAGTCCAAGACATACAATATTGTATCGAGATCAAGGGCAACACGACTTTTCATGAAAAAGATGAAATTATTCGAGTGTGGTTCAGAACGCGTCTGGAACTCCAAATGTAAATGCTTATACATTTATACTGTCACATGTTTTTTAGATTGTGTTGATGTTGTTGCTGTTTTGACCGAACCACACAATGTGGTTTTGTCTTCTGTGACTTCATGAACTGTGACCAGAGCGGACAATACAAACAAACAAATGACCCAGTGGATACCCATAGTCCTTGGGGAGGTTTGTGGGTTTTTGCATCTACCAAAATTAGTGGCACTAAAGGAGCTGAGATACTCTAGATTCAGACATTGTTTTGTGCCTGTGTAATGTGCATGGGCATAATTTATGCCCTAGATCTTAGCTGCCCTGCCAGCCTTCAATATACCCTTGAGGTGTTCATAAAACTCTTCCTGATGCTGGATGAACAGAGACTTTCAGACTAAGTCTGAACTAAAACTAAAATTTAAAGAGTCGTTCTGGCAACTACTTGAAATGCATAGGAACATTTGCATACCACTGAGGACATTTCAGAACGTTTCTGGTAAGGATCTAAGGATTGCAGGAGTATGAATAGGAAGGTGAGAAGGCTTTTTTTTGCAGGTTTTCAGACACAAATGAGACTGGAATTATATTATTGGAAATGGAATGTATAATAATAATAATAATAATAATAATAATAATAATAATCATCATCATAATCATAATAATAGTAATAAAACAACACTAATAATGATAATAATAATAATAATAATAATAATAATAATAATTATTATTATTATTATTATTAGTGTTGTTTTAATTATTATTATTAGCGTTTTTATTATTATTATTATTATTATTATTATTATTATTATTGTTATTATTATTATATCACTGTGAATTTTAACTGTTACACATGACACTATAGAGCTGTCTCTATACTGTAAATTTAACATTTTACTTTAAATTTATAGATACCAGTATTATTCTTTATTTTATCAGCTTCAACCATTAACACTGACTCATTATGATGTAACGTTTTCAAATATAAAATACGACACTGAGTGCTTATTATGCTTATTATTTATTGAAAAATGTACATATATGTGGCCTGTATGCCTAGTTAATCCACACTTTAATTTCAATATTTAATAACTAGTCACAATCATTCCATTGCCGTCTATCTTGCCATAGTCGAGAGTTGTAACCAAATCATAACTGAGAGACTAAATAATCCATGTTTTTGTTTTAAGATATTGTAAGGTGCAAATGTGAGGAATGGCATCTCACCCATGGCAGTCCTGTCTTGGATGTACCTCTGGCGGTTTCCATAATTAACTTGATTATTGCCTGAATTAAATAACAGTATATGGACAGGTTGATAGCAAAATGAGGTATTTCAATTTGCCACCTTTAAATTTATTTATTTTTTTAAATAAAGAAGGCATGGAACCATGTTGTGCAATTTAACATCTGTTGACTTTTAATAAATAATATAGCAAACTCATCCTTTGATTGAGATTTTGTATTGAGCAACATGGAACAAGAAAAAAGGGTGAAACGTGTTGTTGCAGTAAATTTTTCATTGGAAAGTTTGTTGAAGATTATGCGAAACATAAAAAATATATATACTTTATTTATCCCCAAGGGGCAGTTTTTAGTTTACATCAGCATCTTTCCCCTAACAGTTTCCATTTCACTTCAGTTTTTGATGACAGCTCCTTAGCATAATACAGGGATCACATTAGAATGTGTGGCATATTTTATTGAAGATAAAATGCATAACAATAAGATGATCTATTGTTCATTAATAGCATTAGTATGTCATTGTAGTCCTTCTAGGAAATAACATTGGATAAGTAAATATAAATAGTATAATACTAATAATAAAAAATAAGGAAGTCATCTTCTTTAGTTTTACTTTGTAACAATCTCGTTAGATCACTATAAAATAACTCAGCTGACTTTGACTTTGCAGCAAAACAAATTCATTCAGTTTTATTCCTTTTAAATGATTACATATTGAATTCAAATAAAAAAAATTAAATTATACAGGATTGTTTGACTTTACTGAAGATCCATCGGTTATTGTAAAATTTCAGTTTTAATGAAGAACTAGAGATTACCTGCAGTTCCGCCCGCATGCAGATCCTGATGCCTCCATTTTACCTGGAAAATTGAGTGTGTGGTCAACTCGCTGCCACTCCTCACTGTGCTCCAATTTCTTAGAAGTAAACCCTTAATTCTGATGTATGCTCTGTCACTGTAGATGCACCATTACTGTTGATGCTCAGTCTGAGCCATATATTCAGTAACTGTGAGCTTGGCCTGACATACCCATTTTGAATACCTAGTGGATAGACTACATGTACCATTTTTCCATAGACGATGCTGCCTACTGATAAGGTTGGTGCTGAACATCTGTGACATGCTTACAGTATGACATAAAAGTTGATGATGCTGCCTAATGTTACCGACTACCAAACAACAGCCTGCCGTACCCATTTTTTGCATGAAATGAATATGTGCAAATATCAATATTATGCCTGTTTTCACCCTAGACGATGCTGCCTACTGTTAGAGTAGGGTGAGGAACACCTGCCATGCACCCACAGTATGACTTATGACTGCTACAAACACCAATGATCATCCATACACACAAACTGAATTCTGTCATTTTCAGAATGAAAAAATAATAAAAATAAATTATAATTATGATTTTGTCCCTGATGATTCAAGTTGAAGGTGACAGTGGCAAGGAAAAACTCCTTTAAATTTAGGTGATTGACAACAACATAGAGTCAAGACTGGCCCACAATATGGCCTTCTTCCATGTCCAGAAAGTCCACCTGCAGCCAAATGTCATTGAACACAATGATGACTTATCATGTTTACTCCTGGAATACCACCAGCAGTAGTGGCATCAATTTCTGTAATGACACCAATTTCTCAAATGATGCCATCAAATTAGCTTGTTTTGTCTTGGCATTGTCACTCTAGACCTTCAAGACCTAGTGTGAACGGCAGATGAAACAGTTGCTCTGAATATGTTCCATACCCTGGAAATGGATTTCCTAGCAACTCCAACCGTCTGGCGATGCTGTTTGCATTGCACCAAGTTAAAGCATTCTGACTGCCCCTTCTCTGCTATTATGGTCCTAATGAGCCATTAAAGTGTGAAGATAAAATACCATGATACAATGACAGTTGTACATAATCACAAGGCAAATTTCATGCATAGTACCCCTTAAGAAGATGTGTGGACATTTTATCTTACATGTGTTTTTAATGTAACAAGGAAAGCAAAATTACAAATGATTTCTGGTTTTCATGAAAGTAAATTTTTGAAATATACATGGCAAGGTTTCTTATGTCAAGGATTATACATTTTAATTGCATCCAACAAATCGGCTATATTAAAGTGATATTATTTGTAGAAAAATATGATATGGATGAAATACAATCAACAATTTTGTGTTTGTTTGTTTGTTTTGTATGTGTAACATACAATATTATTATTAACATGAATTAAAGCAAAAGTCCCATGTACCAGTAAAAAAATCTGACAATATAAAAACAACACTAACTAGGCATGAACTTGGGACAGAGCCCAATTTGTCAACATTATCATAAGAACATGCTAGTTGTAGCAGAAATAGCTAAAGGGTGTTTAAAGCTCTGGTGTTTGGTATAGAGCCAAAATGGTTGACATTCTTGTAAGAACATGAATAAAACATGACACTAAATAGGCATGCATTTGGAACAGAGACAAATTGTCTGAGGTTAAAACAAGAGCATGCTGGTTGTTAATAGTAGTTCTAATGATGGAACAGAAGTCTAGTATTAGGGATAAAGACAAAATTCCTGATGTTCTCATAGCCATTAATACACACATGGACTGATGTTATCTTAGAGAGCACTAACTAGACTACAGTAGCATTCTAGGTTTTTAGGATAGTGTGAAAACATCTCATATCACTACCAAGAGCTGAAATGCCTGACATCTTAAGTAGAATGCTGTACATGAATTCTGGTATGTGGAACTCAGCCAACATTGCTGCCATTCTGTCTCTACACCAGTTGATTTTTTTCCAGACTAAATTACACGTCTTTGTGCATTGATCCAGGATAAAACACAATCTGGGACTTTTCGGTTTCCAGCTTCATGCACTTGACTCTCTGCCTCTCGCTTTGGAGGGTCAGCGTCTTCAACAGCTAGTCTGACAATCACCATGGCTGATTATCCACGTCCTCCCCCTGCTGAGGTGATACGGTGATTATATCAGGTTTCACAGTGAGCGGAAACTCATCAGCATGGCTCTGGAGACAATCAATAGCGAGACAGTAATCTGATTAAGTGTCTCTCAGTTCCACCTTGATTATCTGGCTTCCTTCACACCCTGAGAAACCCTTCAGATAATGTAGAGGATCCTGACTATAGTAGGGCCCTAAGACTAAGTGCACTACATCAGGCTGATTTTATTCGATCAGCAATCCTTATGTGAAACTGACATACTGAAGATCACCTCTTGTTGCACATCACCTTGTTTCATGCCCCGATACAACCTCTTTCCTTCCACAATCTTTTGCTCTATATCCTTTCTTTCCATGTTCTTTTTTTCCTCAACTTTTCCAGAAAAGTGGACATTTTGGGTTATTCACAATATAATTTTTAGACTTTAGGCAAGAAGAACAACATTACTAAGAACCCTATGATTCAATATCTTGTATCTTGTATCTCGAATTGGCGATACGTCCAAGAACTCGTACTGGGCGCAGTCATACGAAAACAATACACATAGAGAGAGCTTAGCGTAAAACTCACCAATCACAAATCACTGGCACAATATTCGAAACACCAGAACTATATAGCATTGCCGCAACAATATACATGAATGTATATGGAAACAAAGATTGACAGGTGTAATGCCCAATCCCAGGACCTGAAAGACACAGAAAACAAAACACAAGGGACATACCCAAAAATACTACAGGATGTAACACCATCCTTAGCAGAGGTAACTTGATGAAATTGTTTTCTGTATGATTTTATCAGTCTCTCATATTACTGTGGATGAATTTTGGCCCATTCTCCTTTACAACTTTGCTTCAGTTCATTAAGATTTTTGGCCATTCGCATATGCACAGCTCTCTTAAGATCCTGACACAGCATTTCAATTTGTTTGAGGTCATAGACTTTGACTATGCCAATCCAAAACAGTGATTGTTTTATTTTTCAACCCTTCTAATGTAGCTTTACTGTGTGCTTCATATCATTTGGTCCCAATTTCAACCAAGCATTAGTTGCCAGGCAGATGGTCTCACATTTACTTCTGGAATACTGTAGTATACATAGGAGTTCATAAATGACTTATTGACTCCATCACCATGCATGACAGTCGATATGTGTTTCTGCTGAAATGCTGTTTTGTTTGCCCCAAATATGGTGCTCGGAATTAGGGCCAAACTACATTTTAGACAATTAATTTTAGACAGGACTCCCTGGCTACCCTGCCAAACCATATGTAATCATTCAGTCTTCTTCTAATTGTGCTGTCTTGGACTTACCATGCTTATAAAGGCCTGTGGGGGCTGAAATATAGCTCTCAGGTTTTTGTATTTCTCTGACCCTTGCACAGTCTGACCTTGGGATAACTATGATGTCCAGGAAGATTGTCTTGAATGCTTTCCACTTATGAATAATCCTTCTCACTATAAAACATTGAACTCCAAATGGTTTGGAAATACATTGAAACCTCGGATTGCAAGTAACATGGTTTGCGAGTGTTCCACAAGACGATCAAAGATTTTTAATAAATTTTGACTTAAAAAAACGAGCAAGTCATGGTTTACGAATACCGAGTATCATGCATGCGGTTCTTGTTTTGATGTGTGCGTCACATGATCACAACTGAGCCAATGTTTTTTTCTCTCTCTCGCACTGCGGAATTGTGGGTCTTAGTACTAAGACCGAGTAGAAAGGTAATGTGCAGATTAATTTGCTTTATTTGTAATTTACAGCAGTGGTTCCATTAATGTGCACTCACTTGAGTGTCATTAGAGAGATTTCTTGTTTATATTATCTTGTTTACTCAAATAAGAGGAGAAAGGGTTACTGTGTAAGATGAGAAGAGGATGGAGGGGAGGGGCACATTTGTCCTCTCCTCTTACTTTAGCTTCACACACACACACACACACACACACACACACACACACACACACACACACACACACACACACACACACACAGTGCCTACGCACATAAACAAAAACACTGTTTTGATATACGAGCTCACTTCTGGAATGAAATATGTTCGCAATCCAAGGTTCCACTGTATTATTATAACACTTTTCAGATTGATTTGCAGCAACAATTGCTTCTCTAAGACCATCGGGTCTTTCTCTCTTAGCATTGTTTTAACATAATGATTAGCAGCTCATGGCTGGAAATTATTCCCTTAAATCCTGGTGGTACTAACTTCTAAAAATGATTGTACGCCTACTATACACCTACATCAAACAAAAATTATGCAAAACTGGTGTTAATAGGTTTTGATTGCATGCCACATTAGCATGGTAAATATACTTTAAAGCTGAAGAAACTAAATTCTGGCTGATAATCAACATCTGGATATTTACTTATAACCACAACATCTTAAAGTCTAAGCTGTAAGGAATATATGATTAGCATTTGTGATCAATGATATTTCCTCTTTGGCATATTTAATGTCCACAAAGACGACTGTCCATTTTTCCTCATTCCTTTTCTCTTCTCAATTTCTTCCTGCTGAGCAAATGTTTTATTCTGCTTCAATGGAACAGAGCTTGTGGAAAATGTCTAATCAAGCACAGGCCGTTAGCGACGTTTGGAATCAATCGGGAGTTCATAAATGCCTCGGCCCTAATGGTGCACAATGGTGTTCTTTTAAATAACGGCAACGTTCAGCTTCACCATTTGAATTAATTGTGACTGCTCTCTGTTTGAAAATGCAACTAGCCATTAAGTGCTGCCTCGTTTCCAAAGTTAAAAGAACAACACTTTTTTTTTATGAAATGTGATATGGGATTGCCTTCTCACATGACACTCCTTGAAACAGTATTTCATTGTTAAGATCCATCTACAGTAGGGAGCCTTCTGATGTACAGGACAGTACAGATGATATTTTTCAACACAATCTTAGTTTCATGAAGAGCATTGCTTATTTTCTGTTGCTTCAGTTATTATATTGCAGATGCTCATAAATGTGTGTTTGTGTGTGTGTGTGTGTGTGTGTGTGTCCTGAAGATGCCAGTCTTTGCCAGAGGGATTCACAGCCAGCGGCCATTTGTTTTTCCTAAAATGGAGTAAAATCTGAGTCTTTACTCACCATTTGTGAGATGTACAAAATGTTCCTGGGTGCTGGAGGGGAGCTTAAATTGCAGTAGAATAAGAAAAGAAAATGCACAAAAAACACACTCTATCTATCTATCTATCTATCTATCTATCTATCTATCTATCTATCTATCTATCTATCTATCTATCTACAGTATCTATCTATTTATCTATCTATGATCTCTTCTTATATATGATATACTGTACAGAGCATAAGTAGCAGACACATCTCATCATTTATTCAAAGGATATTTTGGCATATTTTGGACACCTTTAGCATTGTTTTACTAAAACATTTAAATGGTGCAAATGTTTTGAAGAAGGCTGTGAGTCCATAAATAGCAGTCCCAGTCAAGGTGGCTCAGAGCCCGCTGAAGTCATTCCTTTGAACATTCAGCAAGTGGAACGACTGATCGTTGATAATCAGTGGATATCTCGTGGTTCACTTGTGGATGAGAAACATCTGTATGTGGGAACTGTTCGCACAATCTTTCACTAACACCATCTGCACATTACAAGAACTCAGGGAAGAGTTATTGTCACATCCTCCGTACAGTCCAGACTTTGCTCCAAGCCATTTCCACATGTTTGGGCCATTAAAGGTGCTCCTAAGAGGAGGAGTTTCAAAATCTTGAAGGTATCTAAGCACTAGTGAAACACTGGTAGCACAAGTGCAGTAGTGTAGCAGGGGATTATATACAGAAAAAAAGCATTTTACCACAACCACAGTTTAATGGTTTAATCAAGGTTGTGTTAAACTAGTTTTTCAAGTCCAATAAATTCACTTGATATCACATCTGAGATTTAATATCAGAGATTACCTAAAATTAAGGATCAAGTGGTCTATTTAAGCATGCTTAAATCATTAGCTAATGTTTCCATAGAAATTTGATTAGATAACTTGGCTTGTATACAAATTTTTAGCATTGCTTGAAGAATCAGACAGTCAACATGTTTGTTGAAATCGTCTCATCGTTAAACTTCCGCATTTCACCTTTTGTAATTGCTTAGATAGAAACAGTCTAAAGTCAAGTTTAAACAACTCCACACTTTTGATATTTACATTACAGCTACAGGGCTATGGTTTACTAGAATGGTGGAGATTTATTTTTTTATTTAAAAAAAAAATTCTGTGAAAGGAAAAAGTTCTCAAGAGACAGCTGGGGTAACCGATGAATGATGACTATGATAAGTTCCATCCTTCGTGCCAGGCGGAGGACGAGCTTTCCCCATGAGGAGATCTGCCGAGAGAGATGGATGACTTCTTTATGGAGTGGCGTTGTGTTAAACCGTTTACTCTGATTGCGCGAGTGTATTGCGAGACGGCGTTTATCTTGTCACCGAGTCTGTAAGAAAAGGACAGTGGAAATAACAATAAAGAAACACTTGACCTTTAAGTGAGAGGAAAGAGAGATGTACAAACAGATTCAGTTGAGTAGAGAGAGAGAGAGAGAGAAAGAGGGAGAGGAGAAGAAATGAGACCTCAGGTAACCTTTACTAAGAGAGATGTGAATAAAGCTGAATATAATAAGTGGCAAAAAGGTAAGTAGATCATATTTGTACATTTAGTCAATGTTTAGGATTTAGTGAAGCACCAGTGCACTTAAAGGTAGCTTTTCTTTAAAATTCTGACAACACATACAGAAATCCTGTCAGGTTTTCCATGTGTTAGCTGAATGCCTAGGGCTAGTGGTAAAGATTATGAACAGTGTCATAATCCTTTATGGATAAGGCATATTAGATAAATTGCTTAAATTCAACACTGAAATTAAACCTTTGACCTCATAATTGATGTCAGATTAGCTCACATCAATTACAGTAGTTAGTGTTAGTACCCATGAGAAATTTTACAATGCACTATAATTTAATATACATATGATAATTATTGATCATATACCATAGTATTACTGTGGTACTTTAGACAATACCTTGGTAAGCACCATGAGTACCATGGTACTTCATTGGGTACACGGGTAGTAGTATGGTTTTTAACGCCATGCTTTGGTGAATACCATGGAAGGTACTGTAGCAGATCAGTGGGTATCATCATATTACTATGGTGTGTATCATAATACTTTAGTGCATATCATAGTATTTGTTGGGCACCATAGTGGCTACCAAAGTTCAGCAGGTAACTAGCATGGTATATTGGTACACACAGTACCATATACAGATATGTTAGTGCATACACCTATTATAGTTTAGTAATATATGTTTAGTAATGTATGTAATATTAAAAGAGCCATCATTCACGATGTCATTTAATTAATGCTACATAGAAATAATGGTACCATACTATATACAGTGGGCCAAAAACGTATTTAGTCAGCCACCAATTCTGCAAATTCTCCCACTTAAAAAGATGAGAGAGGCCTATAATTTTTATCATAGATATATATGATTGTAGGATTTTAAATGAATTAATTGGTAAATTCCTCTGCAAAATAAGTATTTGGTCATCTAAAAAAAAGCAAGATTTCTGGCTCTCACAGACCTGTAACTTCTTTAAGAAGCTCCTCTATCCCCCACTCATTACCTGTATTAATGGCATCTGTTTGAACTCATTATCAGTATAAAAGACACCTGTCCACAACCTCAAACAGTCACACTTAAAACTCCACTATGGTCAAGACCAAAGAGTTGTCAAAGGACACCAGAAACAAAATTGTAGACCTGCACCAGGCTGGGAATCTGCAATAGGTAAGCAGCTTGGTGTGAAGAAATCAACTGTGGGAGCAGTTATTAGAAAATGGAAGACATACCACTGATAATCTTCCTTAATCTTCCACTGATAATCTGAGGCCCTATGCAAGACCTCATCCATTGGGGTCAAAATAACCACAAAAACTGTGAGCAAAAATCCCAGAACCACACGGGGGGACCTAGTGAATGACCTGCAAAGTCAAGGACGAGGGTCTGAACCACATAGGGTAAGAAGCTCTCGGCGCGTAACCCTAATTGCCTCTGGGGATTTGCCCTGGCTTTTATCCACAACTTAAGCGATCTCATATGCAGAATGTCCAAGGGTATCACCATGGAAACAGCTGCCATGAGGCCTCAATGACGGAGGTTATAAATGCCAAAATATTTGCCATGTTTGACACACATGCTTCAACAACCAGTCACACGGAGAGTGTTCCCATAGTGTTTTAGCTTTTGAAAGGGAACACCATACCTACTGTAAAGCATGGGGGTGGAACCATCATGCTTTGGGGCTGTTTTTCTGCAAAGGGACCAGGACGACTGATCCATGTAAAGGAAAGAATGAATGGGGTAATGTATCGTGAGATTTTGAGTGAAAACCTCCTTCCATCAGCAAGGGAATTGAAGATGAAACATGGCTAGGTCGCATGACAATGATCCCAAACACACCGCTTAGGCAATGGAGGAGTGGCTTCGTAAGAAGCATTTCAAGGTCCTGGAGTGGCCTACAGTAGCTAGTATCCAGATCCCATAGAAAATCTTTGGTGGTAGTTGAAAGTCCATGAAGGAAAGGCAATCAATGAAACAAGGATTGTAAATAGAACATATCGGACTTCTGAAAAGTATAAGTATGCATATCTACTCAGTACTAGCTTTGAACCCCTTTTGCAGGAATTGCTGGCCAGTTAAGCACAGTAATCCCATGGTCATTGAACCAGGTTTTGGTGCTTTTGGCAGTGTGGGCAGGTGCCAAGTCCTGATGGAAAATAAAGTCAGCATCTCCATAAAGCTTGTCTGTAGAAGGAAGCATGAAGTGCTCCAAAATCTTCTGGTAGATGGCTGGATTGACACTGAACTTAATAAAGCACAGTGGACCAACACCAACAGATGACATGGCTCTTCAAATCAACACAGACTGTGGAAACTTCACACTGGACTTCACATATCTTGCAGTGTGTGCCTCTCCATTCTTCCTCCAGATTCTGGGTTCTTTGTTTCCATATAAGATGCAAAAGTTGCTCTCATCAGAAAAGAGGACTTTGGACCACTGAGCAACAGACCAGTTCTTTTTTCTTTAGCCCAGTTGTTTGTTATTCAGGAACAGCTTGAGGAGGAATGCAACATTTGAAGCCCATGTCCAGGATCTGTCTGTATGAACTAATGCAATCTACTGTAGCTAGTTAAAATAAGCTAAAAGAATTTCTGAAAAGAATATCATGCCACACGTCATAAATGTTAAGCTTCAGTGTAAATCAGAATTAAAGGTCATTTGTTGCTTATTTATTTAGTTTTTAGTACACATGTACTGTACCTAGATGAAAGAACCATTTTGATATTGTAGCAGATTCTACTCTTACTCCTTATTTTTGTTTTAAAGAGACATCTTTAATAGGAATCTTTAAGGTTTCGTCTACATGTATTTTATTATATGTGTGTATAATATATATGTGAGGTGTTCATATGAATAGCAAACCGCCTCTAGATAACAGACTCATTTGGACCCTGTTTACACCTGTACACAGTGCTGTCCATGTACAGATTACAAAGGACACACATTATTATTAAAGTGTGAAGAGAAGGACTGCCTCAAAACTTCACATGCCAGCTGTATACATGTTTCCTGCAACAAGACAGTCCTATCTAGGACCGATTAAAAATAATAAAGTTAAATAAATAAATAAGGTTGAAAAAAAAAATAGAAATGTTTTGTGTGTGTCTGTGTGTTTACAATCAGGACAAAACTGAATGGTTTAGATGAAGGAAAGAGGAAGAGCACAGTGTGTGCTTTGTCACTGTCTCAGATTGAGTTGTGTGCCGCACTGCTATCAGTCACGACTAAATCCTGCTGATGTTGACTTATCCTGCCATAGCTGTAAAAAAAAGAAAAAGAAACAGCCTCAGATAACAACACTAGTTCCAGATGAATGCCACTGGACCTTCTCATCTGTTTCCAAACACAGCTGATGACAATGATTGCTTCTTTGTCTGGACGAGATGACGTTGCAGCTCTTCAAACATGGCACACATCGGCATTCAAATCTTATCCTGAAACGTGTCTATTATACAACAGCAAAAACCTGTGTGTGTCTGTGTGGGCAAAATTTATTTAAAAAGTGTTGTTGTTAGTCTATCGTCTGGTCCCGGTGAAGGAGTATCAATCTGCACAAATAAGAGATTTTACACTGGATGCCCTTCCTGACGCAACCCTCCCATTTTATCCCGGCACTGCTTGCAGTGGCTGGGAGGTGTGAGGTGTTTCAACCCACCGATAGGGCTGGAACCCAGATCCTCAGATCCACAAACCAACAACCTACAGCCTTATTCACTTGGGCTACCATGCCCCCTAAAGATCTGCATAAATGTTTTTATTATTATTATTATTATTATTAATAATAAAGTAAACAAAACAAAAAAATATATATAAATGCCTCATGAGAAAGAAAGAAAGAAAGAAAGAAAGAAAGAAAGAAAGAAGGAAGGCCATAAGGATTGAATATACAAATGAAAACAAAAGAATACATATGGAAAATCAGGAAACTAAAAACAAAACTATGTAGGTAAAAGGAAATAATTAAGGACAAAAGATTCATTGAAAAAGGGAGGGAGGGAAGGAAGGAATTAAGAGTGCATAAGCATGCAGTTTGAACAAATAAAGTAAAAAAAAAAATGAAGAGAAGATAAAAAAAATAAAAGCAAAAACAAATAGAAAAGTTGCAGATCTGAGAAAGGTTTCAGGGTCTCTCTATCTCTCTCTTTCTCCAAACTAACTCTTTAATCGTTTATTTATATTTTTTCATGCATTCTTTTTCTCTCACCTCTGATTCGTGCAGCCTTACAGGTTGTTCTATTCCAGCAGGAGTAATGATGTATAATCAGCTTTGCGTACACATCCTTGACGCACCATCGTTTCTTTACACGCTTCCAATTTATATGGAGATGAAGCCGATATAGACGTCTGTGTCAAACGCTAATGTTTCCCGTCTGCATTTCTTCCTTCATTGAGAGACTAGAGGCACAAATGAAGCAGCAACCTCAAAACACGATAAAAAGAAATAATAATAATTTTGTCTTTTAGTCAATAATTTACTTACTTCCTACTGAATTCACCCTATTCTGAATGACAAAACTCAGTTCTATCTAAATAGCTATGAAAAAGCTTGATAAAGAGAAAAAAATAATCAATAGAAAGCTATAAAAAAAGGAGAAATAAAAATTCAAAGAGAATGGTCAAAGAAAGAATAGATGGAAAGATGAAAAAAGAAAGGAATTATACTAACAGCTGTAAAAAATGATACAGGAATAGATGTAATCTAATCATAGAAAAACTGAATGGAGAAATAACGTCAAATTTAACAAGAGAGAAAGGAAGAGAAATTATAAGAAATAAAGTTTGTGACAAAACTCTTAGTGATGAGTGAAATTGTGAAAATAAAAAAGGTGAATAAAAGAGAGACGAGGGAATGAGAGTAAGAAAAAAAAACTAAAAAGAGATCCCAGATAGCACACACAGTCCGCGGAGATGTCTATGCCACGTCGTCTTTTTCATCTGGCAGATGTCTTGCAGATGTCTGGCAGAGGGCGTTTGCTCATCTGGCAGACGTCGACGAAACGTCCGTGCCGATGTTAGAACGAGGCTTAGCCTACGTATTTAAGACGTAAATTAATTAAAATGACCCTGATCCGCTCTTTAGACAATGTTAATCAGATGTTTATACATCTGCCAAATGTCGGATAGACGTCGTTTTAAGGTGGAACACCCCCCTCCCATTATTTTTATTAAATTAAATTAAGCATGCGCATATAAGCAGCTGTATTTTAAGTGTGATTAAAAATACAAGAAATAGCTTAAACTAAAATAACGTGACTAAACATCACTAAACAA
Organism: Channallabes apus; assembly: GCA_030522415.1. Classification (NCBI taxonomy): domain Eukaryota; kingdom Metazoa; phylum Chordata; class Actinopteri; order Siluriformes; family Clariidae; genus Channallabes; species Channallabes apus. Next base: position 26,211,322 of record CM060124.1, on the reverse strand, counting down.
CAAAGGCATTTATGTTCAGTATTTCGTTTCTATTTAGAAAGATACTGTATGTGATTGCTAACGCTAGCAACCTAACTAAATGCCTGCGTCATGCTAGCACTACAGTTAACAGTTTAGCGTTCATTCATCACTTCACCATCTTCATAACCCTGAAAACATTTTACAGAGAAAGCTAAAAAGCTCAGACATCTTAGCCGTTTCTTTCATACACAGGTGGGGTGGCTAGCAGCTATTCTCAGCTAAATTATCATCCAGTACCTCAGACCAGCCGGAAAGTTTGTGTGTAACTTTAACATGGTAACAGTAATAAATGTTACATATAGTAATAATTTTTCAGTCATATGTGAATTAGGTGAGTGAACATGTGTATACAGACCTTGTATTTAACGTCATTTTCCCTTAAATGTCCGAGGAGGATGAACCGTCATCAGCGGTGTGGGAGCTCAAGAGACACGAAGCTGAGTGACAGCCGCTGAATCCACCGGTGAACTTTGGGGGAGGAGTCAAGCAAACTTCAACCCAGCAGCTGGGTTACACAAAAACTACCCAACTCTCTGTAAATAATAACCCAGAAAACCCAGCATTTTTTTAGTGTGTACATGCATGCATTTAACACGTATAAATTTGTGTTTGTTATATTTCTGGGAAAGAGAAATCTCTTATAAATCTCTCATATTGGCAAAACTCACCAAAGTGAAAGAGCGCACTCGTGCGCCGCCGGTTCACGCGAACATTTTACATTCACTAAAAGGCTTATTCACAACCACATTTCAGCCATTCACACACATGCATTGTGCTCTGTTGTTTGTACACACTTTTACTTTTCCCCTTCTAATCTCCCCTTTGATCAAAATGCTCCCGATATGAGCCGACACGAGTAGCTTTGTTTCAGTCATAATATTCCTCTATCAGAAAGAGAGGCGACATATACTTGCTGATTAAACACTGTATTTTTAAAAAAAAGTGAAAGCGCGCGATGTGAACGCTTTAATTATTGATAATTAAATAATTATTAAATGGTGGACATAAACAGCAAAAAGAACAATATTATTTTGCTTTTGCAGGCATGCATAACAAATAACAAAAAATTACATCCCCGCTGGGGCCAAGCGAAGGAAATCTTTGATGAATTTTTCAGCCGATTCTGTTGGAGACTGAAGGATTGGATTCCTCATAGCTGAAGGCGTAAGTTAAAAGAAACAATTACAATAATTTAAGAAATATAAACCAGTCTTTTCCCAATTACACTTAATTAATGTCAGATATTTTTACTTTATGTAGTTAGTCTGAATAAACCTATATGGAAGCCCGTTTCCGCCACAAAAAAAAAATAATCACGTATTTCCCCTTAAATCATTCAAGTCATCGCTGATGCTGCAGCTTCCTGTCCACATACGAGCAAATTTCGGATAATAAAGATACGTTGTATAGACGTCGTATAGACTTAAAGATGATGTATCATTTAACAGCTCAAACAGGCGATCTACAGACGATCAAAATATGACAAAAAAAAACCGAATACCACATTTACCAGATGATACGCTCATTAGCAGACGTCTCCGTGACGTACATGTGCTATCTGGGACATCATTCCTTTGTAATGGTAAAAATTAGGAACACAAGGTATAAAGGAATTGTCGGATAAAAGGGTTAAGGACCAGTTTTAGTAATAAAGTGAAATAAAAAAAAACACAAATGAGAAGGAAGAAAATATGAGGTAGGAAAAAATATCACTGTATAAATATATCAATGTACTAATACATTAATACTAGTAGTGAGCCAGGTTATGCTTTGCAACATGATGATTAAATCTAATTAAAGCTAATTACAGCAAGCTAGTTTTAGTGAACAATTGACCATTGAAAAACTTTTTTAAACCTAGATTATTAAAGTATATACTATAATAATTATAGCAGATTATTTTAGTATGTAAATTTGCTTATTAGCATTAGGTTAGCATGTGAATTAGCATGCTGGAACATTCACACTTTTTTCCGACTATAAACCAATGGTTCTGTGGAACTCTTTTCTTTTGTTTATTCACCAGTGCCCATTAATAAGTCTTTACTTGTGAGTGAGTGGATGTGTTTGACCTTTGAGCTGACCTATGGGGCGTTAGCAGGCTTCTGATGTTTCATGCTTAAGCACTACATGTCATTTATATAATCCATATCCTAATTAGGACTGTGGAATAATCTCTGTGAATCTCTGTGATTCACACACACACACACACACACACACACACACACACACACACTTCTGGACCTCCTGACAGGAAAGCATTTAACTAGCGTCTCATTTAGCGCCTTTAGCATGTCTGAGGTAATGTATTTATCATTTTGAAAGCCTACCAAACAAAAAGGCAGAAATTATGTTGCTTGATTGATATTGCTCACCCATTAAGAGTTCGGCGAGTGTCCGCGGGGCACCCAGATCAATGCTAGCGGCTTGCTAATTCTCCATGAGGTGCCTTTTAAGCTCAAAGCTGCTCAAATTGATCTTCGTTTGCTCCAGCCTACAGAATTGAGGCTTCAGAAAAAAAGTAAAAGATATTAACAGACAAAAATCCCCCCACTTAGTCAGCCAATTAACATGATAATCTTGTAGATTAATGAAAACAGCTTATTTTTAGTAAAAACTTTGGCATTAACAGGGTTAGCATGTTTAACCTTTACTTTACAAGTTGACTCCACTCTGCTAGCCTTAATTGGGACTGAGTTGCAACAAACAAATAAATTTAAATGATCATACAGACAAGAAAAAAATCAGACTTTCACAGAGGAACATAAAAATAAGAAGTATACAAATAATTTGCTTGTCAAGTTCACATAAAAGTGTTTATATGTCACATGTTTAATACACATATACTACTAATTATTTTGATAAAAATATAAATTACACGTTTCCTGATCCAGTGCCTTTTTATTATTGAAGCTTTGCTGAGCTTTAATCATCAGGTTATACATTTGTAAACTGTGTGAGAGTGTGTGTCGGTAAAGGCAAGCATTAGCTGGAGTGTGTGTGCATACAAGTTTTGAGTAAAAGTCATACCCGGCACTCTAAAAATTTGTCTGGCTGTTAAAGCAGCTTCCTTTCTACTGAATCCACCCTCTGCTGAAAGACAAAGCAGGAAGTTAGCTTAATGCTAGCTTCCCCATGTTAGCTTTTCATGGTGAAGTTCGCAAAATCATACATTTATTAAAAGATCTTACCTTAGTTTCTGTGGTTTTAAATGTTATTTATGAAGAAAGATCTCCACTTCAAACTACATATTTTGTCTATGAACAGACAAAAGCTTGAGGGTAACTACTCTCTCTCTCTCTCTCTCTCTCTCTCTCTTAGCATCCAGTCAGTGTGAGTGTGGTTCTAGCTAGTTGTGTACAGTACATAGTAGTTTGACCTTAGGGGTGCTAATGGCTCTCGATTATTTTTAATCTTTTAAATGTTCTCAGTGGCGAACTTTTGAGTTTTTTTTTTATGTTTTATATAAATGTACATGATATTTTGAAACTTGCTATATATTGCCTAATGTTCAGTGTTAGCTTTTGCTGTGAAGGAATTTTGTTTAGTTCAATTCCAGTGTGTCTTTAGTGTTAGCCTCACTAGCATTGCGTGGCAATGAACATTTTTAAAGAAAGGTAAAATTCAGATTTTTGTGTTGTGTTAAATGTGATTTTAAAAAGTAAAATTTTGACTTGAATAATTATTGCTCATGTATACGATTAGTCTTCGCTCTTGTTTTAAAGATCCTTGGTGAACAAAACCTCATCAGCGTACACGTGCCATTAGTCGCGCTCGCTCCATCACTCATTAACATTCATGAAGATATAATGACTCTGATTAAGATTCTAAATAACACAGTTTTACACGTTTCTCGCTCACAAATCTGTAAACTGCTTGACACTTCCATCACATAACGGTAGCTAATGTGCATCGCAGCAGGCACTGATTATCCTTTTGGAATAAAATATCTCTGAATGTGTTGTAATTAGATCCAGGAGGCAATTAATGGAATTAGTCATCCATGGATCTAAATGGCAGAATGGGCCATAATTTAATTTTAATACTGGCATTTCCATTAGCTTCTTCATTTGAGAAAAAAAAAAATCCATGTTTTACCAAAAAATGGTTTCACCAAAAAATTTAGTTTTAAGTTTTTTTTAGACAAAATTGCAGTAGATCATGTTTTTCTTTTTGTTAAGGGATGAAAATAAAAATTGTAGACTTCCAAAAAAGGCAAGCACTTGTGGTGCATTTCTGCACATGTTAATTGCAACACTTTTTCCATTTAAAATCAAGTTGGTTGATCCGCAAATCAAGTCCTTAGTGAACGTTGCATCATCCTGCAACCAAACAGTGAGTGAGGAGCCTGTGTGCATGTGTGTGTTCATCTGTATTAATCTTAATTACAACAATAATAATGAAAATCACATTTCCACAACATGAAAGGAGCACAAACGGAGAGGTAATCGCTCTTGGAGAAAAGTTAACCGTGTAGTTTCTCTAGGGGAAACCTCGTAATTACATTCTCCCTGTCTTAAGATTAAACCTTAACCTTTTTCCCCCCATTTCGCGTCATCCATATTTACAAAAACACTTTCTAGCAAGAACCCTAACATTGGATAAATATAACTGTAATGATTTTCTGTTGACATCCACTTTCAGGACAGACTTACTCACTCATCTTCTATACCACTTTATCCTGTATTCAGGGTCATGGGGGCTTGGAGCCTATCCCAGGAGGCTCAGGGCACGAGGCAGGGTACACCCTGGACAGGGTGCCAATCCATCGCAAACACACATTTACACACTACGGGCAATTTGAGAACAGCAATTAGCCTAACCTGCATATCTTTGGACTGTGGGAGGAAACTGGAGTACCCAGAGGAAACCCACCAAGCACAGGGAGAACATGCAAACTCCATGCACACAGAGGCAGGAACTGAGTGCTAACCATCTCACTCAGGAGATCATTTATGAGGTTGAATCCCTACAGTCTTATGTAATCCTAAGAAGTGGCTAGAGGTTTTACTAAAGGCTCTCTTCCCATTGTCAATTCTTCTTCTGTTACCAAGCTTATAAGTACTGTATTACTGAAATTACATGATAATTACATTGACAGTAGAAAGTGAAAATATATCTTTTTAATTGTGTATATCTAAAGAACAATTTCCTCATACTCAAGGAGCTCATGATGCATGTGCATGACATCACACCAGAAGCTCCCATGATCTTTAGTAAAAATCAGTCACACCTGTAGCTACCCATGTTCACATAGTGCTTGCCCACCTTTTTAGGAGAAGAAAACTGTGTTCAGGAAAGTAGAATGGCTCGTGCAGTTGTCTTGTATTGGCAAGTCAAAAATAAATGTAATTCATCCATTTTTCTATTTTGAGAACATTTAGTATTCTCAGTCTTTTATTAGCTAAGCTCTTACATTCAGTCTGTCAACCAATCACAGGCTCTGTTCCTGTCTTGCTTTACCTAATTCATGTTTATTATTCCAAATTAAATTCAGAGCTTCTTCTCCTTCTAGCCCTTTTGACATATTGACTCAATTCCTTTGTGTTCTCTAAGATCCCATGCAGTGCTCTTGTACACAACTTCTTGAACCATAATGAATTGTTTTAAATGATGTATTTATTTAAATACTCCTTTTGAATTTAATGAAAATATATAATGAATGAAAAGCTTTGATCAGCATTTCCAGTATATCCACTGCCAGAACAAAATATGTGGTCCAGTGGTTATTGGATTTCCCCCTTCTAATTAGGAACTTGCACTCAGATCATGACAATTAATACCCTTTGTGTATATTGAAAGAACAGGAAAGAGCAGTATGTATACATTGTGTCTGCCAAGCATCTCATGATCACTTCTGAGTCAATGGTTCTTCCCTCTCTCACGCTATGTGACTGAGATTGAGCATGCGAGACAATTGACCTCAGTGTGCGTGCCTCATTTCTATAGTCAACATCCTTGTGCACATATACTGTTTTCTAAAGCACTGTGACAACATGTGTCCAGGTAGAATTTTTTTTTTACTTTGTGTCCACGACAATGCAATGTCACATTTCCATGAAATCCTCTAAAGGAGGAAAAAGCAAGTGTCATTAGGTAGGTTCCTTGTTAAAGTCACACAAAAAGGAAAAAGTTTCCAGTGAGCCAGACAGGGGTGATTCGGTTAGTGTCCATCACTGTAATCTCTCTCTCCTCCCTCTCCTCTCTCTCACCATCACATCAATTCTTTTCAAAGCACTATGATAAGCACTAAGACCTTCTGGTTTTTCTTAAGATTTTTATTTATCTAACCATCCGAGGCTTTTGCGGGGGGGGGGGGGGGGGGGGGGTTATGCTCAAAAAGTCATGTAAATTGGCAGACAGGAGTCTCTCTCTTTTTCTGCATAGCTCATACACACTAGCACGTATGGATGTGAAACCCAGTGCAAATTTAGCATTGTCCTTAACAACTTTCACATTGTTTGTCATCGGCTCCATTTAACAGGAAGTCAGTATTTTGGGTCGTTTGCAAAATGATCGCCACCAAACTGGCCCTACAAGATCTCAAGACAATGTGATGCTTATTTTTTCAGCGTCTGGGTTTTTTGGGAGGTCCAAACATAAAATTTCATTGGTATGTCCCCTTTAAATGCATGTGTATTATTATTATTATTATTATTATTATTATTATTATTATTATTATAGCCCAAGCACAGTGACATCAGGCCTATGTCATAATATTGTATGATGGGCCCTCTTATTTTCTATTTCCAGGCAAGGGGTTGCCACAGCAGAATATCCAGCACAGGCACAGGTTTTATGCCGGATGCCCTTCCTGACGCAACCCTCCCATTTTATCCGGGCTTGGGACCGGCACTGCATCCAGTGGCTGGGAGATTTTGGGAACTGGCGGGGAATCGAAACTGGGCCTTCCACATGGCAGGCAAAACACCTACCACTGAGCCACCAGTGCCCATTAATAAGGAAAATCCCTTTCCCCAGCTACCTCAGCTAATTCTGACTGGGGAGGGAGTCAGTGTTATTATTATTTAACGAAAATCATTTTAAGCATATTAATTTTACATCACTTTCACATTACATTGTGATAGCGCTGCGAGGATTGAACAGGCTAATAGAGATAAGTTAGTGGTGTCCCCACCACAAGGCAAAGTAAGAGTTGTGAAGAGGAGGAGGATGTTGTGAATGTGGATGTGGAACAAATGCACCATCGCGTCAAACAGTCTGCTCATCATTTGCATGAACATCCTGTAAATCTCTTGGCATTCCTCCGTCTGTACCTGTTGCTGAATCCCCATTTGAGCCTTCATTTGTTCATTGAGCATCTTCTTCTCTTTGCTGATGATGCAGCTAATCCCCTCAATTCATTATGCTTTTAATTTTAAAGGAAGTCATGTCACATGTTTTAATCTTTTTGCTTTAATTCTGTTTGCTGTCAAATACTACCATCAGATGTCTCAGACGGTGTTTCCAAAATGTAATTATTAAAGAATAAAATAGCGATAATGGTGTACATTTGTTGGAGGTTTGTCTGAACCAGTTTCCACTTTTATTGAAGTATTTATGGTGTGCAAAATAATAATAATAAAAAAAAACCCTGACAAAAAGTACATAGAAATAAAAAGACAGCCGGCACATGAGTCACCAGGCACAGGAAAAAAAAATACAGTTTGATTACATTAAACTAATCTTGTATCTGTATAATTTTCAACACAACACCCATATTCCTCTGAGTTTCATCCTTTCATATGGTGATGAAAGTAAAACTGATCTCTGAGCTCATTTTTACTTTAAAATTGCACAGCACAAAGAGACACAGAGAGAGGAGTCAGTGATGAATCATTGGCTGAATCATTCTGACCTTTAACTCTTTCACGCAGATGTAATTTGTGTAAATCTCCTCCATTCTGAATTTCTCACAAAAAGGTCTTGAATTTAGCTCAACATTTTTTATTGTTACTTTAAGACTATTAACAATAATTTAGAATGTCATAATGTGTAAATGCATTCAGACAGAAGATTTTGTTATTTTAAGTCAACAGTACTGGCCAGATTGTAACTGAATCATTCTATTCTTTGCCTTACCTAATTCAATCCTTTTGCCATAATTTCAAGTCTCCACACTAAATTTAATGTCACAGGTTTACTCTAAAGAATAAAGAGAGAATATCAACCAAAAATCGATTAAAAAAGCACATCATACAAAGTTATAAATTGATTTGCATTTTAATTATTTCAGGAACATAGGTATTTTATACACAAGCAAAACATGACTTAGTACAGTAGGTACCCAATTGGAATGGTTAATACCTTTGCGCTCACCGCCGTGTAAAAATGACAGCGGCCAAAATAAATCAGAACCAGAGCTACTGATATGTACTGTACAATAATGAATAATAAAAAAAAAACTTTGGTTAAATGTTGTTTAGATCAAGTTCACTAGCTGAAAATTTGATTTGTACAAAGTATAAACTGTTATATACTGTAGCGTATCTCTGTATCTGTTTATTGTTATTTAAGTTCTGGGTTATTTCGGGTACTTTAAACACATTGTTGTGTTGCTCATGTTGGGTCATATGAGATGTAGTGGGTCATTTACAAATGAACACCTGGTTGGGTTATTTTGACTGGTTTATTCATTATTATTTTGTTATTATATTATTCTCCAAATGGCAGCCTGCAAAATGTTGAAATATTACTGCTATTATGTCACAGGTGTAGTTTTAAGAGTGGTTTAGGCAATAATGCATGTGTATACAGCTCAAAACCTCCATCAGTTATTAAAGATAGCGTCTATTTAAAAAAAATGCCCCAACAATTTCGGAGCTTCAGGAAATCTCCCGGCGCTCTGCGCATAACACCGGGCCAACTCATGTCGGAAAGAATTTATAAACATTTTCTAAATGTGGGCTATTGGTTTTTTACTTATAATATTTGTTCATTTAATTTAAATGAGGTTTGGGCTCAGGACTTCGATTCGGCATTGTGATCCCCCTCTTTAATTTCCAACGTAGTCTAATCAGCACTCAACCGCACGCATACAATTTTCCAGAGTGCACTGGCAGAAGTAGACTAATGATTATGAATGCGTTGGGAAAAACAGCAAGGAGACTGACTGTTTTAAAAAACTTTTGCGTTCATTTTCTGCCACGCTCAAGTTCACCAAAAACAATACAGAACAGAGTATGTTGTTTGCTTTCAACCATTTACAAAATCATATAGTTTTTATAAAGGGAGTGTGCAGGAGCGCTGCCTCCACGTGCTCTGTTCTGCCACTCCGCCCACCGTCACTTATCGTCAGCTGTGTGCCAGCATGCCAGTGTGACAGTGCCCCTGGACCTGCACATGCACATCCTTTATCCGTTTCCCTTTCTTTCCATTCTCCCTCCTTCAACCCTTTCCTTCCCCATTTTACCTAAATAAATTACCCTTTTCCCCATAAGGCCTCGCCTCGTGTCCGTGCTTTATGGAGCCTAAAATCTCATTGCTTACTGTTAACATTTATTTTGCTTAAATTTGATCCTAATAAGATTTAATTTAATTTGAATTCTACATTTGTACTGTCATTTTAGTATTGTGATTATGAATTCGTTTAACTACAGTGTTTCACTTGATTTTATCTGCTACTACGTGCAGCTACTGTATAAAGGAGCTGCGGCTCATTAATCCTGCAGAGAATGAACTAAAGCCTGAGGCATCAGTCTGTAGTTATATAGTGCCACTCAGCAGTAAAAGCCAGCAAACGCACAAACCCAAATGCTGCCCCCGAGGGCCGCGACGGTAAAACCAACATTCCGATTGGGTAACCACTGAGAAACCCTTGTTGGCAAGCACAGAATTAAGACATTTCTTGCAGTTGGTTACCAGGTTTGCACACAGATTTTGGTCCACTGTTCTTTACAGATCTTCTTTAAATCCTTAATGTTCCTTGTCTATTGCTTGTCGATTGATTGCATTGAGATCATTCACAAGCACCTCCCATGTAGTTCTGGGCTGATCCCACACTTTTCCGATGATCATCTTTACCCCATGAGATTACATTTAGCATGGAGCTCTACATCTAGGGTGGTTGATGTTTAGTGCCACTATGAATACTGTGTAATGCCATATACGTGGTGGTATCAAGGATTTTTGAGGCTAGTTTTTTAACACACCAACAGATGGCAGCACATGGCTGTATGCCCAGCCACAGAGAGCACCAAACGTCATAAGTGTGCCAAAAGACATTGTCACGAACTCAACTCACACACCATGTTCAAAGTCGACCACATGGTCTTGTTCCCCAATGCTGTCATGTCTCCTTACATGCCCCTGCAAATCAGTTTGGAATGGAAATGCCAGGTATGCAACATGTCTTCAGTTAAACAAGAACTGCTTTTCGAGAGAAGCACAAAGATATATGATTGTGTATAGGGTGTAAAAGTGGACTTTTACAAGCCTAACACTCTTTCTTCATAGTGCACTGTTCTACCCTAAATGTCTATTTGCCATAAATGCGCCCTCTGAAAATCTCAATTGCAAACATGCATTTAGTACTGAGGCATACGTTGGGTTGCTTTTGCTATGAATACTAAAATTTAATTCATTTAAGATAGTTTAAAATTGAGGTCATTTCTAGAAGGAAAAGATGGAAATACAATTGTTCCTTTTAATTCTCTGTTTATGTATGAAGTATTATGCATGTAAAATAAAGTAATTAACAACAAATTCAAGCGGTTTATTTTCCACATTCTCATAATAAAAGATTATATCTTTAATAGTAAAGGAGTGAGATAAATTAAGGTGGTTCAAGAAGTGGTCTTTTAAAAGAGTTAAGAATTGTTTTGTTTTCTCACACTCAACAAACAAATGAATCAGAGATTCATTTAACGTATCTCAAAAAAAAAAAAACATTTATCCTCTACCTCCAAGTATTTAGATAAAACTGAGTTTACCGGGAACATTTTGTGGAGAATCTTAAAATAAACAAAAAGCCTTAACAAAGGGCACCGTTTTGATCAAAAGGATGATAAATGCGTGCGAAAAAATGCAGACATGAAGGACTATACTCGACAAGAGTATAGAGAACAATAATCATGTTTATAATAAGATAATTAATTAAATAATAAAATTGTATCAAATAAGAACTTTATCTAAAAGCCAGACTGACCAAATTTCTCATTCACTGCTGAAGTAGTAAAATATGTTTATACTGTAGGATACGTAGGTTACATTTTAAAATATGAATAAAACAGTATTAGACACAAATATATGATATGGTAGTATATGCAATGAAAAAGCTATTTACACGAGTGCTCAAATGTAAAGCAAATGCAATTATTAATTTATTGTGTACATTTAACTTCATTCAGCTGTTTAAGTTATATGAAAAATAACGTGCCTACCAGCCCACTATTATTTTCAGTTCAAAGGGTCAGGGGTAGCTCAGTGGTTAAGGCATTGGACTACGGTTCGGAAGATCCCAGGTTCAAATCCTACAACCACCAAGTTGCCACTGTTGAGCCCTTGAGCAAGGCCCTTAACCCTCAACTGCTCATATGTGTAATAAGAATGTAAGTCGCTCTGGATAAGAGCGTCTGCCAAATGCCTAAATGTAAATTTAAATATGCCCTGTGTGAACAAAGAATACAAAAGTGTATAATCTTTAATAAAGTTGGCCTAATACAATATTGTTTCCAATACTGAAGCAAACATGATTTTGTTTTAGTTTATTCTTTGAATACAACGCGATAGCGTGCTCCGAGGTGAAGCGCACCCACAGTTACTGTAATCCCCCATCTCACCTTTCATTCACACTGCACTGTAGGTGTGAAATTATCAAACCGGTTTTGCTGCTGGGGGAATTCACAGAATTGGGTTTTAAAAAACAAATTAACAAGACCGAGCCTAAAATGTATTTCGCCAGCAAAACATGAACAGAAAAATAATCATAAGTAGATATAAAATGTTTAATGGTAACAATTAAATCAGACTTAATAGTTGGATTTGATACTTTGAGTGTAATTCACAAATTTACTAAACATATGCAGATTGTGTAAAATAACTAAACCTTTTTCCTTCCTAGACCTTTTGTACCACACTGTAAACGCTAGTGCTCAAAGACATTAAACATATGAAGTACTGATAACTTACATTACAATTACAATTACAATTAGTTCAAATTAATAGACCGTGGTGAGTATTTTATATATATATATATATATATATATATATATATATATATATATATATATATATATATATATATATATATTTGTTTTGCCAACTTATTCGAGTTTACAGTGCATTAAACATTTTCTAATGTTCTAATGGCGTGCTTAAACCCGTGGCTTGCACTTTCACTTTACGTTTACGCTTAAGTTTAATCAAATACACCGTTTATTCCAATTCGTGGAGTGCCCACATAAACTTGTTGCGTGAAGTCTTTTCTCGCTTAGACAAAGCGTCCTTAACAGTAAATAAAAAAAATGTGAATTTGGAAAAGCTGTGGTCACTTACTTATTAGGTAAGCAGGTTGGCCAGGGCCAGGTGCACCCTGTTAATGCCAAAGTGGAGGCAATTAGGGAATTTTCTATTCCCAAATCCAAAAGAGAGCTACGCCGCTTTCTGGGCATGATTGGTTATTACCGTGCCTTCTGCAAAAATTTTTCTTCAGTGGTATGCCTTTTAACGGACTTGTTGAGTGAGTCCAAAACCTTTGCTTGGAATGGTGAATGCGATAATGCTTTTAATGCTGCAAAAGATCTTTTATGCAGGTGCAGTTTTATTACAGCAAGCTGACGCAGAAATTGACCACCCTGTGTGCTATTTTTCCAAAACTATTTCAAAAACACAGCAGCATTATAGCACACTTGGAAAAGAAGCCCTAGCATTACTCCTTGCTCTTCAGCACTTTGAAGTGTATGTTGGTGGTAGTTCTGTACCGGTAGTGGTGTATACAGACCATAACCCTTTAGTCTTCCTTCTCCGAATGGCAAATTCGAACCAGTGGCTAATGCGGTGGTCATTGATCATCCAAGGTTTTAATCTCAAGATACGCCACAAAAGGGGTACGGAAAATATTTTAGCGAACGCAATGTCGAGATCGTAAAGTTTTTTTTTTATGTGTGTTTTTAAGTCAAAATTACTTGACTTTTATGGGTGGAGGTGTTACATGCAGGTGTGTGTGTGGCTGTTTGCTGCGGCGTGCGTGCACTCTTCTCTCTCCCATTTCAATCGCACTCCCTCTCACAGGTGGCCCGCCCTGATTGAGTGTGTGTGGCGTGCGCCAGGATTGGTTGTTAGCCCGATGTTTTTGATTTATTATTTTTCCTTTTCGTTGTAGGTTAGTTAGTTTGCGGGAGGAGACTGGGAAGGGGTTTTGTTTATTGTTTTGGCCTTGGCTGTTTTGGCCTTAGCTTCCTGTATGTGTGTGTGTGTGTGTGTGTGTGTGTGTGTGTGTGTATGAATAAAAAAAGAAACCACGCACAGTTTTGGTTGTAAAGCTTCTTTATTATTTTATTTTTTGCGTTCCTGGACCCTAGACTGGGGACATAACAGTATGTTTGTTCCTTATTGAATATTTAATAACGCTTTTCCGGAACATTGTTGTCCATATGTTTTATGTTTATGGAAAACAGTGGAATGTACGTAACATTAACACCTTTACCGTGTTCAAATGAATAGAATTACTGCATTATGTTTCAAGTCATCCTTAATTTACATTTTTCTCCTAATTATATGTCCACAAATACTTTGACAACATACTTATCAACTTATCCTCATACACTTAGAAACAAGTATCAAGAATGTGCAATTCATATGAATGTCAAATATGAGACGCGCGCACACATACACATACACACAATCTCTCCGCGTGAAAACAACGTGAGTAGCCTACAGTATAGACAGTATTTTTGTATTTTTCTTTGGTGCATTTTTGGCCGAGAATGTCTGCATTTTTATTGATAAATCGCATTTAAAACCCCATTTTGAGGGGTTTAAAACAAATTAATAAGTCCTATTACAGACCTACTGTACATGAAAGGTGAGAAGTGGGATTACAGTACAGTAACTGAGCGCGCTGTCACTGTGGCTCATTAAAGTGGAGTTAAAATTTTAAAACTACTTACTAGTATAAAAATATAACACAATACAAAAATGTAAAAAAAAAGTATCACTGAACATATATTGGGTCATATTTGTAAAACAGAGAAACAAAGGAAAAACGGTAACAATGTCAACTTTAGAATCTAGAATCCAGAAGATAGGTGAGAACAGCTGATTCACACTTTGGGAGAGTGAATAATTAGCATTTGAATGTTGTCTGGCAACTTTTATTTAAGCGCACTCACAACGAAAATACGTGGTGACTTTGTAAATGTTTGAAAGCAAATAAGGTGCGCTGTTCTATATTGTTTTTGGTGAACTTGAACGCAAAATGAAGGCAAACGCAAAATTTTTTAAAATGGTCAGACACAGTCTGCTTGCTGTTTTCCTGACGCATTCATAATCATTAGTTTACTTCGCTCTGAAAACCTCACATGACATCAAATATATTACACTTTTTTTTTTTTTTTTTAATTCATTAATAATTATTTTAATGTACATTATAAAATGATTACACAGACAACTCTTGTGCCAATAAAACAGATAAGTTGTTAAATGAGAGTCGGGCTGTTCCCTTTCAAGGCTACGCTCGATGCTGCGTTAAAACGCTTTGGGAAACATGTCGGCGGCTGTGAAGCATGTGTGTACAAACACGCCAAATTTTGGCTTATATAACCTCGGTCAGGTGACGTCATCTGATTAGACTCAGTTGCAGGTTATAAATATCGGTGAGCCGACGACAACCTCACATTCATTTGTCTTCACGATACTGTGAATGCAACGTGTGCAAGCACAAAACACATAAAAAAAAACGCATTTAAAACAAAGATAATAATAATAAAAATGATCACTGAGATAATGGCGGAGTTTAGTGCTGTATGTCCGTGTGAGAACTATCTCTCTGAAGGCGCCACGCACACTCTTTGTTTTGAATGCTTGGGTGAGAGTCACGCTCTCGATGGATTTAAAGGAGAGTGTGAGCATTGTGACAATCTCCCAGTAAAAATGCTCCGTGAGCGCCTTGCGTTTTTCAGGGAACCACGTGCCGCGCTGCACTCCTGGGGATCACAAGTTGATCTGGCCGAGGCACGAGAGACGGAGCCTCTCCTTTCTCTCGCTTTCTCCCCCGATCTTGTAGTCTCTCCCTCCACTTCACGAGTGCACTCCAGTGCTTCTCGTGAGTCGATGGAAGAGACCCTGTCCCTTGCTTCTGTAGAAATGGCAGCAGCCACCTCAGAACGACCCTCTAGCAATGACATAGAGTATGAAAGGTTGCTGGAAGTCATAACGAGTGCAGTCAAATGGCTTCACATTGACTGGCCACAGGAGCAAGCTCTCACCACACACTCAAAATTAGATGACAGATTTCTGTCGGGTGGCCAGGGGAGGGCGCCAAAACGCCGTTCTCTCCCATTTTTCGATGATGTCCATAATGAACTATACCGTTCATGGGATAAACCTTTTTCATCCCGTATTTTTGTACCACCAACCTCGTTCTTTTCCAACATTGTTGATGCTAAGACACGAGGCTATGTGATGATGCCCCAGGTTGAGGAGACACTAGCTAGCTATCTCACTCCTGAAACATCATCATTGAAGAAGCCAACCCTCCCCTCCAAGCCGTGTAGAATTTCTTCTAACCTGGTAGGGAACGCGTTTCAAGCAGGAGGTCAGGCTGGCGCTTCTTTGAACACCATGGCGGTTTTGCAAGCGTTCCAGGCTGATCTGCTGAATGATTTGAGCACGAGCGGCACTGTGGATCAAGAAGCATTCACAGAGTTACGCCGGGCTACTGATCTGTCCCTGCGTGCGACTAAACAAACAGCCCATGCTATCGGCCGTTCTATGGCATCCCTGGTGTGTGCAGAAAGACATCTATGGCTTAACCTTACGGGCATCAAGGATAAGGATCGATCATTCCTCCTTGATGTCCCTGTCTCACCATCAGGCCTATTTGGCGTTAATTCCGTCGCCAGCAATTTTCGAGATGCCAATGTCCATGAACAGGCTTTTGGGAAATTTCTCCCCCGCCGTGCTCAGGAGCCTAGGCCGTCGGCCACCCAGCCTCGACCAAAGCTGAGTCTCGCAGAAAGGCGAGAGGCGCAGAAGGAGAGCGTCAGTAGCCGCGCACCCCCCCATAAGGACTGGGGTACGGCTCGCCGCCCCTCACAGATCGCCTCTAAAAGCTCAGACCGCCGCGCCGTCTTCTTCTCTATGAAGAGACCCTGAAGGATTGTGGGGTCTTCCCCGGGGGAGAGCACGTAATTTTCTTCTTTAAGAACATGCCCCCCCCCAGGCAAACCACGGGACCAATGTTAGTTCTGCCGCCTTTGGTGTTTCGGACGACGCCGGTCCTCAACGGCAAGTTAGCCCTTCGGTTAAATTCCTGCTGTATTCCAGGATACCGAACAGCTAACAAGACCCCCCCCCCCCCGCATCACATCACTCTCCGTGTTTCAGAATGGCGTGGTCTCCACTTCCATGAAACCGGAAAGTGTGCATCTCCTGACAGAGGCTGCTGGAGGAACGGGGCCATAGAACATGTTCCCCTACCAGATAGTGAGTCAGGTATTGGTTAGTTCCTATAGGAACAGTGGGGCTGCGTCCAATTTTTAGATTTTGCGGTTTTTACCACCATCTAAATAAATAAATAACAGTTTCAAAATTGACTGTCAAAGTGATTGCTCTCAAATCCTACCAAGTGATTGATTTGTGACAATCGATTGAAGGACGCTTACTTTCATATTGCCACAACACAGGGAAGGACCTGAGGTTCACTTCGGGGGCGAAGCTTACCAGTATCAGATCCTTCCATTTTTTTTGCCTAGCTCTCTACATGAATGTATTGAATTATATATACGACTGGCTGGCCCAGTCTCAGTAGCTAGCGCTTCGGCATCAGCATGTCGTCCTAGCTCATCTTTGGTTCTAAGATTGAGACAAGGAAATCAAGCTAGACCAGCAAAGGTTCTCATGGCAGCTGTATCCACAGTGACACCTCTGGGCCGACTGCACATGGGAGCACTACAGATGTGGCTAAGATAGGGGATTTCAACCTAGGGCCAATCCCCAATAAGGGTTACGCACCATGTGCGTCATACCCTCCCAATGTGGCTCAGACCCCGGTTTCTACTTTGGGTCCCACTCTAAGTTCATCTTGTCGTCACAGATGCTAACGACAGACGTTTCCCTCACGGGCTAAGATGCGGTTTTGGATGACCATCCAGCCCCATGGAGCTGGAAAGGCTTTCATCTCGCCTGGCACATCAATTGCCTCGAAATGATGGCCCTATTTCTGTCCCTAAAGCACTTCCTCCAGCAATTGAGAGGCTACCATGCCCTAGTGTGGATGTGCAACACTATTGCAGTATTATCGGCAGGGCAGACTGTGCTCGCGGCACTAAACAGCTAGCGCACCAGATTCCTCTCCCTCAGGGCGATTTACAGTCAAGCTCTGACACACGGGGATTGGAAACCCCATCCCCGAAGTAGTCAGTCAATCTGGGAGAGATTTCAGCTAGCAGAGGTGGACCTCTTTACCTCGTAAGACCAGCAAATGTCCCCTTTGCTGCTCTCTGACTCTTCCAGCCCCACCCCTGGGTCTGGACACCTTGGCCCTTACGCGGCCCAGGTTACGTCTCTATTAATTTTTCCTGGTAGCGCTGCTTCCGGGAGTCTAAGTCAAGCTGGTCTTCCAGCCAGCGTAATTAAGACTATTCTAGGGCTCCCTTTCCTAGAAGAGCTTATGCCCTCAGAAATGAATGCATGTGAAAGATTCGTACATACGAAGTGTTTCAGCCCATATAGCTTGAAGCCTCTGTCCTCCGCCTGTTACAGCTCCGGAGCAGAAAAGACTTCACTTACAGTGTCCAGTATGTGCATTTTGGGTGAGAGATGCTATTGCCCTCTCCTATGAGCCTCACAGTACCACGTCACCTCTAGGAAGCGGGGCTCATTCAACCAGGAGATCGCCTCATCTATTACACTAGTAAGAGGTATTCCCCTGCAGCAAGTGTGTGCTAAGAGGGTAGACTCAGTTCACTGCTGAAGTGTTCAGTGCTGGAACTGCTGCTGCTATTGCAAAAAAAGTTTGTCCTCGAGCTTGTGCCCTAGTACTCTCAGGACGTACTTAATTGCATTCTCACTCAACTATCGTCTGATATTGTTTTTGAAACATCCTGTCCTCCGCCTTTACAGCTTCGGAATAGAAGAGATTTCACTGACTATGTCCAGTACACACTCTTCAGATTTACGTCCACCACATCAGCCGGTAGAGTAAACCAAAGCAGCTTTTACATGTTTGGAACCGCAATCTGCGGTGCCTCTGCCACTATACTGGATGAGAGTGTTGTTGCCCCCTCCTATGGGACACATGAGCTCAATTCACCTCTAGGAATCAGGGCTCATTCAACATAGGGGATCGCCCCATATATTGCACTAGCAAGGGGTATCCCTCCTACAGCAAGTGTGTGCTAAGAAGGTTGACCCAGGCCTCTGCTGAATTGCTCCAGTGCTGGAGTTTCTCTAGGAGAATTGTCTTCAGGCTTGTGCCCTGGTACCCTCAGAACGTACGCATTCGCTATTTCAGTCTGCCACATTCTGATTGAAGCCACTAGAGTCAGCACCTGACAGGCCTCTGACCCTTAGGGCATTTCTTATGGCCATTTCCTCTCTCAAAAGAATCGGAGATCTGCATCCTTGTCAGTCTCCCCATCTTGCCTGGACCTGCCCCTGGGCAGTAAAGGCAATTCTGCATCATCACTACTGTGCCCAGTATGTGCCCTTCAGACCTACGACCACCGAACCAGCCAGTGGCGAAAGTCAGGGCAACTTTCTGTATGCTATGGAGGCCGCAACCAGGGGGAGGGGGGTGCGTCCGCCACTACACATACCTTGTCACTGGTCGAGAGATGCTACTGCTCTCTCCTATGAGGCGCATGAGCTCACTTTGCCTCTGGGAGTCAGGGCCCATTCAACCATAGGGGTCACCTCATCTATTGCTCCTGCAAGAGATACTCCCTGCAGTAAGAGTGTGATGTGGCAGGTTTTTTCCTCCCCACACACATTTGTAAAATTTATAGTCTGGATGTCCACGTAGCTCATAGTTCTGAGATTCCGCGGCCTTGTGCACACATGCTACACAGCCTTGGGGTCCAGAGACCTGCAGTGCGGCGGCGTTGGTATTCTCGTTCCCAAAGCGTTTTAACGCAGTATCGAGTGTAGCCTTGAAAGGGAACGTCTCGGGTTACTTTGCTGTAACCCTGTTCCCTGAAAAGCGGGAGCGAGATGCTGCGTCGCAATGCCGCACTGCCACGTGATCGGATGTCCGTTCAGACAAATGAATCTGAGGTTGTCGTCGGCTCACCGATATTTATAACCTGCAGCTGAGTCTAATCAGATGACGTCACCTGACCGAGGTTATATAAGCCAAAATTTGGCGTGTTTGTACTCACATGCTTCACAGCCGCCGACATGTTTCCCAAAGCGTTTTAACGCAGCATCTCATTCCCGCCTTTCAGGGAACAGGGTTACAGCAAAGTAACTCGAGACGTTTTCATAACTGGATTATAATCCAATCAGTTCTAATAACTACAACCATTGTAGTTTCCCTTTGCAATATTCAGTTTAATATATTTTTTAGGGTTGTTCTGATTCTGATACTGGTATTTGAGTCCACATACCGATCCGATACCATTTTCCTAAACATAACCTATTTATGTCCGCTAGTTTTGTTAGCTTAGCTTACTTACAGAGTGTCATCGCGTGCGCCTGTGATGGGCGTGCGTCCAAATTGATAACGCTCCTCGCTCACTAGTTAGGCGGCCTCCCCCTCTTTAGGTATGTGAACCAGCAGGGCCGCAGAATCAGGCAATGGCCCATGAGCTATCGTCGCTAATGATCCCGGAGCTATAAAACACAGCGGGGAGTGCAGCTCGGGGTCTGACTGTTGGGAAGCTGGACTTTGTGACGCGGTGGATTTTATGAGAGACAGTGGCACAAGAGCGGGGCGATATGATGTGCTCCAGAGACTTTAAAAAGGTGGGCGACTTTGATCTCCGCGAGAGGAGCGCGTGAACGAGCTGTGCGAGCTCCCGCGGCACCTTCACTGGAAAAGGCCGCAGAGAGCCTTTAACCCTTTCCGTCCCCATTTTTCGAAAGGAATTACCCTTTTCCCTGTAAGGCCTCGCCTTGTGTCCGTGTTTCATGGTGTCGCCCGTGCATTTAGGGTCGAACCTGTTACACAGGGCTAGTAGTATTTTACTTAAAAAAAGAAATGCTATTATATATATATATATCGGTATCAGGAGGGGAAAAATGGTATCGGAACATCTCTAATATTTTTGTTTTATTTTTATTTTTTAAATAAAAAGGTATATTTTTAAAAATTATCAAAAGATTTTTCGTTAAGTGGGTTACATAGGTAAAAACAGTTGGAATATAATCCACTCCATCATTGCTAATAACTACAACAATTCCCTTTTTTAATTAAAAAAATGATGAATCCCCTCCTTGAACCACCACCTTATCGTGGTGGAAGGTTTTGCGTGTCCCAATGATCCTGGGAGCTATGTTGTCGGAGGCTTCATGCCCCTGGTAGGGTCACCCATGACAATCTGGTCCTAGGTGAGGGAACAGACAAAGAGTGGTTCAAAAGACCTCTTATGATGATTTCAAACTTTGGTAAACGTTTTCCCTCGCCGGGACGTGGGTCACTGGGGCCTCCCTCTGGAGCCAGGCCTGGAGGTGGGGCCCGATGTCGAGCGCCTGGCGGTCGGGCCTGCACCCATGGGGCCCGGCCGGGCACAGCCCGAAGAGGCAACGTGGGTCCCCCTTCCCATGGGCTCACCACCTGTAGGAGGGGCCAAAGAGGTAGGGTGCAGTGTGAGTTGGGCGGTGGCCGAAGACAGGGGCCTTGGCGGTCTGATCCTCGGCTGCAGAAGCTGGCTCTAAGGACGTGGAATGTCACCTCTCTGTCGGGGAAGGAGCTTGATCTAGTGCGTGAGGTTGAGAAGTTCCGGCTAGATACAGATTGGCTAGATCCGGCTAGATTGGCAGTGAGACCTGGAATGGCGTGATTGGGATGAACGGCCCTCCCGATCTGAACCAGAGTGGTGTTTTGTTATTGGACTTCTGTGCTCGTCACGGATTGTCCATAACGAACACCATGTTCAGGCATAAGGGTGTCCATATGTGCAACTGGCACCAGGACACCCTAGGCCGCAGTTCGATGATCGACTTTGTGGTCGTGTCATCAGACATGCGGCCACATGTCTTGGACACTCGGGGGAAGAGAGGGGCGGAGTTGTCAACTGATCACCACCACGTCTCGGGAGGGGAAAGCAGTGCACGGTCAACACAGTGTATAGTGGGGATGGTGCGCTGCTGACCTCGACTCGGGACGTTGTAGGTCAGTGGGGGGAGTACTTCGAAGACCTCCTTAATTCCACCAACATGCGTTCCGATGAGGAAGCAGAGTCTGGGGACATAGAGGTGGACTCTTTCATCTCTGGGGCCGAGGTCGCCGAGGTACTCAAAAAGCTCCGTGGTGACAGGGCCCCGGGGGTGGATGAGATCCGCCCGGAGTTCCTCAAGGCTCTGGATGTTGTAGGGCTGTCATGGTTGACACGTCTCTGCAAAATTGCATGGACATCGGGGACAGTGCCGCTGGACTGGCAAACCGGGGTTGTGGTCCCCCTCTTAAAGAAGGGGGACCGGAGAGTGTGTTCCAACTACAGAGGGATCACACTTCTCAGCCTCCCTGGGAAAGTCTATTCAGGGGTCCTGGAAAGGAGGGTCCGTCGGATAGTCGAACCTCGGATTCAGGGGGAGCAGTGTGGTTTTCGTCCGGGTCGCGGAACAGTGGACCAGCTCTTCACCCTTAGCAGGGTCCTGGAGGGGGCATGGGCGTTTGCCCAACCAGTCTACATGTGCTTTGTGGACTTGGAGAAGGCATTCGACAGTGGGGTGTCCTGTGGGGGGTACTCCTGGAGTATGGGATATCGGATTCCCTGTTAAGGGCTGTCTGGTCCCTGCACAACCGGTGTCGGAGCTTGGTCCGCATTGCCGGTAGTAAGTCGGACCTGTGTCCGGTGAGAGTAGGACTCCGACAGGGCTGCCCTTTGTCACCGATCCTGTTCATAATTTTTATGGACAGGATTTCTAGGCGCAGCCAGGGCATTGAGGGGGTACAGTTTGGTGGGCTCAGGATTGGGTCACTGCTTTTTGCAGATGACTTTGTTCTGTTGGCCTCATCACCCTGTGACCTACAGCTCTCACTGGATAGGTTCGCAGCCGAGTGTGAAGCGGCTGGGATGAGAATCAGCACCTCCCAATCTGAGGCCATGGTCCTCAGCCGGAAAAGGGTGGAGTGCCCTCTCAGGGTTGGGAGTGAGATCCTGCCCCAAGTGAAGGAGTTTAAGTATCTCGGGGTCTTGTTCACGAGTTAGGGTAAAATGGTACGGGAGATCGACAGGCGGATCGGGTCAGCGTCTGCAGTGATGCAGGCTCTGTGTCGGTCCGTCGTGGTGAAGAAGGAGCTGAGCCAAAAGGCAAAGCTCTCAATTTACCGGCCGATCTACGTTCCTACCCTCACCTATGGTCATGAGCTGTGGGTAGTGACCGAAAGAACAAGATCGCGAATACAAGCGAAATGAGTTTCCTCCGCAGGGTGTCTGGGCTCTCCCTTAGAGATAGTGTGAGAAGCTCAGTCATTCGAGAGGGGCTCATAGTAGAGCCACTGCTCCTCCGCATCGAGAGGAGCCAGATGAGGTGGCTTGGGCATCTATTTAGGATGCCCCCTGGACGCCTCCCTTGTGAGGTGTTCCGGACACGCCCCACCGGAAAGAGAACCCAGGGAAGACCCAGGACACGCTGGAAGGACTATGTCTCTCGGCTGGACTGGGAACGCCTAGGGATCCCCCCGGAAGAGTTGGAAGAAGTGGCCAGGGAGGGGGAAGTCTGGGCATCCCTGCTGAAGCTGCTGCCCCCGTTACCCGACCTCGGATAAGGGGAAGAAAATGGAGGGATGGATGGATGGATGGATGGAAAATTATAAATTTTCAATAGCTTTTTCGTTAAGTTGGCTACATAGGTAAAAACAGTTGGACTATAATCCACTCTAAAGGGCTATAAAAACAACGGCAATATAAATGACAATGGAATATAGAACGTGCGAGTTGACGACCATGTATGACGACCAAATAGAAATATTTTTTCATATACAACATGTATACTTTTATATTGTTTGTTTTATAATAAAATTAGTTTCATTTAATTTTTCATCATAAACAATATACAGTGGTGTGAAAAACTATTTGCCCCCCTCCTGATTTCTTATTCTTTTGCATGTTTGTCACACAAAATGTTTCTGATCATCAAACACATTTAACTATTAGTCAAAGATAACACAAGTAAACACAAAATGCAGTTTTTAAATGAGGGGTTTTATTATTTAGGGAGAAAAAAAATCCAAACCTATATGGCCCTGTGTGAAAAAGTAATTGCCCCCTGAACATAATAACTGGTTGGGCCACCCTTAGCAGCAATAACTGCAATCAAGCATTTGCAATAACTTGCAACGAGTCTTTTACAGCGCTCTCCACTCATCTTTGCAGAATTGTTGTAATTCAGCTTTATTTGAGGGTTTTCTATCATGAACCACCTTTTTAAGGTCATGCCACAACATCTCAATAGGATTCAGGTCAGGACTTTGACTAGGCTACTCCAAAGTCTTCATTTTGTTTTTCTTCAGCCATTCAGAGGTGGATTTGCTGGTGTGCTTTGGGTCATTGTCCTGCTGCAGCACTCAAGATCGCTTCAGCTTGAGTTGACGAACAGATGGCCGGACATTCTCCTTCAGGATTTTTTGGTAGACAGTAGAATTCATGGTTCTATCTATCACAGCAAGCCATCCAGATCCTGAAGCAGCAAAACAACCCCAGACCATCACACTACCACCACCATATTTTACTGTTGGTATGATGTTCTTTTTCTGAAATGCTGTTACTTTTACGCCAGATGTAACAGGACACGCACCTTCCAAAAAGTTCAACTTTTGTCTTGACGGTCCACAAGGTATTTTCCCAAAAGTCTTGGCAATCATTGAGATGTTTTTAGCAAAATTGAGACGAGCCTTAATGTTCTTTTTGCTTAAAAGTGGTTTGCACCTTGGAAATCTGCCATGCAGGACATTTTTGCCCAGTCTCTTTCATATGGTGGAGTCGTGGACACTGACCTTAATTGAGGCAAGTGAGGTCTGCAGTTCTTTAGATGTTGTCCTGAGGTCTTTTGTGGCCTCTCGGATGAGTTGTCTCTGTGCTCTTGGGGTAATTTTGGTCGGCTGGCCACTCCTGGGAAGGTTCACCACTGTTCCATGTTTTTGCCATTTGTGGATAATGGCTCTCACTGTGGTTCGCTGGAGTCCCAAAGCTTTAGAAATGGCTTTATAACCTTTACCAGACTGATAGATCTCAATTACTTTTGTTCTCATTTGTTCCTGAATTTATTTGGATCTTGGCATGATGTCTAGCTTTTGAGGTGCTTTTGGTCTACTTCTCTGTGTCAGGTAGCTCCTATTTAAGTGATTTCTTGATTGAAACAGGTGTGGCAGTAATCAGGCCTGGCGGTGACTACAGAAATTGAACCACAGGTAAGTTATTTTTTAACAAGGGGGGCAATCACTTTTTCACACAGGGCCATGTAGATTTGGAGTTGTTTTTCTCCCTTAATAACGTAAACCTTCATTTAAAAACTGCATTTTGTGTTCAATTATGTTATCTTTGACTAATAGTTAATGGTTTTTGATGAGCAGAAACATTTTACTGTGACAAACATGCAAAAGAATAAGAAATCAGGAAGGGGCAAATAGTTTTTCACACCACTGTATATTTGTATTATATATAAATGTTTATTTGCACATTGCATATTTGCAAATATAATATAAATCTAATATAATATTTGATAGCAATTCCCTGGCTGGGGATCGAACCCGGGTCTCTCGCATGATTGGCGAGTCACCTACCACTGAGCTACGAGGATTAATAGAAACAGCGCTGATTAAAACTATGTAGTAAATTAAAGACGAGGATGACGATGCCGAATCGAAGTCCTGAGCCCAAACCTTTAAATTAAATGAACAAATATTACAAGTAAAAAAATAGTAGCCCACGTTTAGAAAACGTTCATAAATTCTTTCCGACATGTTTTGGCCAGGAGTTATACACAGAGCGCCGGGAGATTTCCTGAAGCTCCGAAATCGCTGGGACATTTTTTCTAAATAGACGCTATCTTTAATAACTGTTGGAGGTTTTGAGTTGTATACACACGGATTTTTAAATGGTTTAAAGTGAATTAATAAGTCCGAGCAGACCTACATGAAAGGTGAGATTACAAAGAAAAAAAAGTGGGATTACAGTAACTGAGCGTGCTGTCGCGTTGTATATAATATGAAGCACATACAGTGGTGTCAAAAGTATTCACATTCATTACTTGAGTAGAAGTATAGATACTAGGGTTTAAAAAGACTTCTTTAGAAGTTGAAGTATCAACTCAAGCTTTTTACTCAAGTAAAAGTGTAAAAGTACTGGTTTCAAAACTACTTAAAGTATAAAAGTAAACATACAGTGAGGGGGAAAACAGCATTAAGGATGAAAGCTTAGGCTGTGCCACAGGCCTACATACTGCACTAACACCTCATAAAAAAACAAAAAAGTGTTTTTTTTTTGTTGTTGTATTTTTTTAACGGCCATAGTGATTTGGGATACTGTATATGGCAATTGAAAAAGAATGCATTTTAGTACAATGCAAATACATTAAAGAACCATATATGTGTACTACTGAGCATTAACATGTTTTATGGAGAAGAAGATATGATAACTAGTTGCCTATAAGTATTTTAATGGTGCAAAAAGTCAAACTTCAGAGGCATTCTGTTCTGTTGTTGATGATGAGTATAGCTGTATTGAGTTGTCTAGGATTATTATGCGTTCGTACGTTGGTTTAAAAGGCGATATGCATCGACAGTAGAAACACTGATCATAACCCCTTCGATTGGTTGTCGAAATGGCAAAAGAGTGGCTCATTTTTTTTTGTAACACGTGTTATGCGCTGAAATGCCCCCCTGCCATGGATTATACAATTATACAATGATACAAGATACAAGACCATTTGTATTAATGGTCTTTACAGCTGTCTCGTGCCTAGGCTTCATTATAATAGTAATATCATATTTGATAATAATAAACCTATGAATTTATGTTCTAATATAATATTTGATAGCGATTATGTGTGTGTATATATGCAAGATTCTTTTCTTTTCCCACGTGAGTCAGTCAGCGTCAGTCGTGCTCTTTAACCAATCAGATGTGACCTCTCCATTTCAATCAATCATAACCCGGCAGGAGCGCAGGTTAAATCCTGTTCACATGAAATAAACCTGCTACCAAGCATGTTCAAGCTTCCGGACATGTTACTATGATAGCAAATGCGGGAAGCGCATCGGAGAACGAAACAATCCAAGATCAGGACAAATCCAGCTAAACGAAGAACGGAGCCCTGATGGCGCGATTTTATTTTTTTTAATGATAAGCTGAAATAATAGGAGTAACGAGGCTATTTTTAAAATGTAAGGAGTAGAAAGTACAGATAATTGCGTGAAAATGTAAGGAGTAGAAGTAAAAAGTCGGCTGAAAAATAATTACTCCAGTAAAGTATACAGTGGTGTGAAAAACTATTTGCCCCCTTCCTGATTTCTTATTCTTTTGCATGTTTGTCAGATTTAAATGTTTCTGATCATAAAAAAACGTTAACTATTAGTCAAAGATAACATAATTGAACACAAAATGCAGTTTTTAAATGAAGGTTTACGTTATTAAGGGAGAAAAAAAACTCCAAATCTACATGGCCCTGTGTGAAAAAGTGATTGCCCCCCTTGTTAAAAAATAACTTAAATGTGGTTTATCACACCTGAGTTAAATTTCTGTAGTCACCCCCAGGCGTGATTACTGCCACACCTATTTCAATCAAGAAATCACTTAAATAGGAGCTACCTGACACAGAGAAGTAGACCAAAAGCACCTCAAAAGCTAGACATCATGCCAAGATCCAAAGAAATTCAGGAACAAATGAGAACAAAAGTAATTGAGATCTATCAGGCTGGTAAAGGTTATAAAGCCATTTCTAAAGCTTTGGGAATCCAGCGAACCACAGTGAGAGCCATTATCCACAAATGGCAAAAACATGGAACAGTGGTGAACCTTCCCAGGAGTGGCCGGCCGACCGAAATTACCCCAAGAGCGCAGAGACAACTCATCCGAGAGGCCACAAAAGACCCCAGGACAACATCTAAAGAACTGCAGGCCTCACTTGCCTCAATTAAGGTCAGTGTTCACGACTTCAACAAAAGAAAGAGACTGGGCAAAAACGGCCTGCATGGCAGATTTCCAAGGCGCAAACCACTTTTAAGCAAAAAGAACATTAAGGCTCGTCTCAATTTTGCTAAAAAAACATCTCAATGATTGCCAAGACTTTTGGGAAAATACCTTGTGGACCGACGAGACAAAAGTGGAACTTTTTGGAAGGTGCGTGTCCCGTTACATCTGGCGTAAAAGTAACACAGCATTTCAGAAAAAGAACATCATACCAACAGTAAAATATGGTGGTGGTAGTGTGATGGTCTGGGGTTGTTTTGCTGCTTCAGGACCTGGAAGGCTTGCTGTGATCGATGGAACCATGAATTCTACTGTCTACCAAAAAATCCTGAAGGAGAATGTCCGGCCATCTGTCCGTCAACTCAAGCTGAAGCGATTTTGGTTGCTGCAGCAGGACAATGACCCAAAACACACCAGCAAATCCACCTCTGAATGGCTGAAGAAAAACAAAATGAAGACTTTGGAGTGGCCTAGTCAAAGTCCTGACCTGAATCCTATTGAGATGTTGTGGCATGACCTTAAAAAGGCGGTTCATGCTAGAAAACCCTCAAATAAAGCTGAATTTCAACAATTCTGCAAAGATGAGTGGGCCAAAATTCCTCCAGAGCGCTGTAAAAGACTCGTTGCAAGTTATCGCAAACGCTTGATTGCAGTTATTGCTGCTAAGGGTGGTCCAACCAGTTATTAGGTTCAGGGGGCAATTACTTTTTCACACAGGGCCATGTAGGTTTGGATTTTTTTTCTCCCTAAATAATAAAACCCCTCATTTAAAAACTGCATTTTGTGTTTACTTGTGTTATCTTTGACTAATAGTTAAATGTGTTTGATGATCAGAAACATTTTGTGTGACAAACATGCAAAAGAATAAGAAATCAGGAGGGGGGCAAATAGTTTTTCACACCACTGTAGATACCCCAAATTTCTACTTAAGTAAGGTAACGAAGTATTTGTACTTCGTTACTTGACATCTCTGAGCACAAATACACACGTTCATCATGAAAGATCTGTTGTAAAACAAAATAAAATTCATGTTTGCATTAGCAGTGGAAACAATATTGTTTTAGGCTAACTAATTATACACAATTCTTCGTTGTACTTTGTCCGGCATTTAGATAAATTCCTTCCATGCGCCATCTGGCGGAAATTCAGTGAAGCACAACACATTTATTTAAATTCCCCAATGTTGCTTATGGCAAATCGCGGCACGCCGTGGCTAAATTGAGGCATCTCGCGGGAAAACACACGCAGAGCTATACTGGTCTATGCTGCTTTTTTCAGCAGGGCTCATTATTTATAATCTTGTTACATGTCATTTGCCAAGTAAATCAGATTAAGTTTAGACTTCATGTCTTGTCAAATGTGGCAAAAAAAATGTTTAATTAAAATAGTTATGTGTATTGTTTCTTTATTTATAATTTGGTGTCATTAGATTCATTGACCTGAATTAAACTACACCTTGAGTAAAGGGTAAATATATATAAATACTTTTCAAAAAGTGTAACATGTTAATTATGCGATATAGCAGTATTAATTAAATTCAGTTAAAAATTTAGTAAATGTAGCACATTTGTTTCTTAAATAATATTACAATTTTCAGTTTCTTCTACCTTGCATTTCAATTACAGTATATCACTCAATTATTTTACTCATTTTCACTTATGGTAACCATTGCATAACTTCTCATTTTTATTACATTTACTCAATTTTGTACATCATTGTACTAACTATAGTTATTCAGGTCTACTTAATTTTTTTACTAACTCAATTAATTAAGTATATTTAACATGATTTTGCAACATTTATATACATGTTTGGTCGTTCATGATTGCAAACAATCCCCTTCCACTGCATTTTCAAGTTGATTCAATTTATGTTATTTCTGGCCACAATAAGCAGTTAAAATATCCCCATACAGTTCACATAACATGAACCTTAGTTGTGTGGAAATATACACTCTGAAAATAAGCACAGTGGTGGATTCCCATTGTAAAGGACTTTATCTAACAATCACAAATTTCACCAGCATGAGTAGTAAATAGAAACTAGTATCAAGTTCTTGCTTCAGTTCTTGTGTAAAAATACAGGCCACCAGCATTTGACTTACCAGGCAAAGCTGCATATCTGTCAGCGTGGTGCAAGGTTAACCCATCTAGCTAACTGGCAGCATCCCAAATGCTGTGGCTGAGCCATGTCTCTATGAAAACAAAGGAACACCAGTCAATGGTCTCCTGCTGTGCAGTCAGCCATCCAGGGAGCAAACATTAGAGAGAAGAATGGAAAGTAGAGTGGCTGGCAAAGTTTTATTTTTAGCCCATCACAGATCCCTACCCATTTGCCATGTTTCTACTTCCTCATACACCACTTGCATCATCCGCTTTCTTGTCCACTGGCATTTGGGCAATGGGGTGTCAACCATCTGTGTTTCCTTGGAATGCTAACCCAACAGTCTCAGCAGTAGTCTATAACTGGTTTCAAAGAAGTGAACAAGTATAGGAACAGGCCAGCCACCCAATTAAAAATTCTTCAGCAAATAAATTATGTTATTCGAACATAAAAACACTGCCTCCACTCGAGTACCTTGGCCCATGTCTTCCAGTTCAAACCTGTCAAATTCAGTCACATACCTGAAACAGACATCCCCCATTAATCAATCTCCTGTATCTCTGGAATCATTTCATTAACTTGAAAGATTATAGGCCTGAAAAGAGGTTTTGAGGTCCAAGCTTAGTAATAGATCCACTGTTGTGCTGAGAGTTCCATGCCTGTCACCTAAACCAACCAGGTATATGTAAAAGGCTCAGAAAGGGAGAGAGGCACTTCAAGAGGTAGCACCTTGGTGTTAGCAAGACTTGCTATTTATATTTTAGTAGTTTTGTAGTAGTTTAGAGCCATTACACAAATGAACATAATCAATAAGTGCAATCAGTGTTAGGTTTTTTGAGAGGATTCTGTTTCTGAACATGATCTAGAGCCATTAGAACACGCAGTAATGTTCACATACTATGTTCACATACAGCACTATAGATTTGACATTAGATAGAAGATTGAGGTTGCAAATAACCTTACTGAAGGAAGAAAGAAATGCATGCTAGATTTCGGTGAATGAGAATCTGGAGTGTGGGGGTGGGGGGGGGACTGGACCTCTAGTTCTTCTCCCTAGTCTAAGGTTCCCCATACCCATAGACCTTTATAAATCTGACACATTTGAGCAGATGGATTGGGGATTCACTCACGCATAAACACATACAGCACACAAACATCCTAACCCAATAGGCTTCAAGTCATGTCGCCATTTGTTGGTGCTGACACAGAAAACTGAAGACATATTTAAACAAGAAAGTAATGATAAATTAATTAGAACCATGTCTTTAATTAATGGCTGCTCAATTAATGACCACCTAATGAAGGAATTATGTCTCATGACCCCTGGTTATATATTTATACATTACAGAATATTTAACAGATTTCTATTTAAATTACACCAATTTATCTTGTGGTCATTTTGTTGATTACCAATGCAAACAGCCTTGATGGATATGGGCTTGAAAATTCAATTTCAGTGCTCAAGGATTTTAATTTTTTTTAATGAACTTTAAATGTATTGATTATTTTTGCTGTGCTGTATCACACTTTGGAGAGGCTGAAGAGATCAGGGATTTTAACTTGCAACCTTTTGCCTGTAATACCTTATTTAAGACAGTGCTGAGCAATAACCTGGCTTGAGTTGCACAGCCGGAAAAGCCTCCAGGTAAATGTAAGGGATGTCTGATTTAATGTCCCTTCTGTTTCAGAGAGAGAGAAAGAGAGACCCTGGAAAACAGCTAGTTATTCTGAAAAAAGGGAGGATATCAGTCACCCTAATATTTCACATTTTTGTTGCAGAAAGTAGATGAAATGAAATTGCACTCTCGCACTATCACTATTGTGCAAAATATATAACAGGGCACATAGATTTAGGAACTTTCTCGATGAAGAAAAGCTATACAATAAACACATGCATGATGTGATACATGATACATGAAGCACTAGAAAGAGGCCACTTAGGTAGTAGTAACAGTACATATATAAAACTCCACATGAGATGTCTTCAGTGTAACGCCAAGTTTACAAAGTTTTATAAAAGATGTATACATTTTTAAAGGGTTTAGCTTCGATACATCTGACTGACCTTCTGAAATTGTAAAACCCTTCTTGAGCGATTTCTTCTGCTGAGGCATGTTTATAGGATAGGATCAACTGCTCAAGGATTGGTACGTAGGTCATACAATACCCATAACTCTGGAATATTGGAACATATGTGAATGGTTTACAATCCAGATTAAAGATCTACATGCTGGCTTACTCTGTAATAAACATCTGCACAAACAAATTTAGAGCTATACACTGGAAATGTGGCACAAAGTTCAGGCTGATAAACCTAAACTCAACAGATAACAACTAACACATCAGAAAACAAAGATAAAGGATAAAGTTTTAAGATAATATATATATATATATATATATATATATATATATATATATATATATATATATATATATATATATATATATATGTATATATATATATATATTGTTTTGGATGGGGATTTTCTCTGTAATTTAGTTGTAGCCAATTACCACTCACACATCAAGGCTACAACTACTAATCAGGGAGGGAGTAGGCTATCATGTGCTTTCTCCAAGCCATGTGGCAACAGCATCTTTTTTGAGTTGCTTTTCTACAGCTGCAGTGATTTGCTGTAGACCCGTGATTGATGTAAAAGTTCTAAGTGCCTCCCATCCCTCCATTTAATTCCCATGAGGCTACAGCATCACCTGGGATTTAAACTCACAATCTCTGCGAACACTTTACCACTGTGACACTCGGGGGCTTGATACTATTACTTTAGTACGTTAACAAAGGTCTCAGAGCTCCCTCAAAGTGTACGTGTTAAAATTGAAATACTTCTCACGTAATGTATTTTCAATGCCTCAGACTCCCTCTTTTTCACTCCTCCTTCAAAGGGTTGACAAAAACTGGATTTTAAACTATGTATTTTCATAATCAAGCATCAACGTGTGATTGCTTACCACTGTCAAGTCAAGTAGGCTTTATTGTCACTTCAAACATATGCAGTTACTACTGTATACAGTGAAACGAAACAACATTCCTCCTGAACCAAGGTGCTACATACAACATAACATGTAATCATGTTATGTTGGATTTAGCCACTGTGCTGACTCATAGTTCTTTTTATTTATTTTTTTATTCTGGTTAAAACAAATATTAATTATTATTAATACAATGTGCATTTACTAGATACTAGATTTTACATTTGAAATGGACATCTTCTGCTACACTGTTACACATTCCTAAGAGAACTTTAAAAAAAAAAAAAAAAAAAAACATCTTGTTTTTCAAGATGTCTTGTGTGTGTGTGTGTGTGTGTGTGTGTGTGTGTGTGTGTGTGTGTGTGTGTGTGTGTGTGTGTGTGTGCGCGCTATATAATTATAGACCGAGGCCTCAAACCTTAGTTCATTCTCTCCAGGTTTAATTAGCTGCAGCTCATCTAGAGTTCCATGTACTGTAGTTGCAGATAAAATTAAGTGAAACATTGTAATTAAACAAATTCATAACTACAGAACTAAAATTGCAGTCCAAATTTAGAATTTAAATAAAATGAAATCTTTATTAAATATTTATTTATTATCTATTATTATTATTATTATTATTATTATTATTATTATTATTATTATTATTTATTATTCTAAATCAAATTTAAGCAATGTAAACGTTAACACAGTGAGGCTTTAGATTTTATTATGTGTAATTAGAAAAGCTACGCGTATACAGTCTTGTGTCATCTTATATTCTGTGTTCTTTAAATTTGTAGCAAATTTATTAACTGAAATAAATGTAACTAAATGACCATAAAATTAAAACATTGTCAGGATGTGTACTGCGTCAGCAGTTGTCGTTGTCATTCAGCCCCGCTTGTATTTTTGTATTATTATAAGAATGAAATGCATGAATGAACTAATATATATATATATATATATATATATATATATATATATATATATATATATATATATATATACAGTGGTGTGAAAAACTATTTGCCCCCTTCCTGATTTCTTATTCTTTTGCATGTTTGTCACACTTCAATGTTTCTGCTCATCAAAAAATGTTAACTATTATTCAAAGATAACATAATTGAACACAAAATGCAGTTTTTAAATGAAGGTTTACGTTATTAAGGGAGAAAAAAAACTCCAAATCTACATGGCCCTGTGTGAAAAAGTGATTGCCCCCCTTGTTAAAAAATAACTTACCTGTGGTTCAATTTCTGTAGTCACCGCCAGGCCTGATTACTGCCACACCTGTTTCAATCAAGAAATCACTTAAATAGGAGCTACCTGACACAGAGAAGTAGACCAAAAGCACCTCAAAAGCTAGACATCATGCCAAGATCCAAAGAAATTCAGAAACAAATGAGAACAAAAGTAATTGAGATCTATCAGTCTGTAAAGGTTATAAAGCCATTTCTAAAGCTTTGGGACTCCAGCGAACCACAGTGAGAGCCATTATCCACAAATGGCAAAAACATGGAACAGTGGTGAACCTTCCCAGGAGTGGCCGGCCGACCAAAATTACCCCAAGAGCGCAGAGACAACTCATCCGAGAGGCCACAAAAGACCCCAGGACAACATCTAAAGAGCTGCAGGACTCACTTGCCTCAATTAAGGTCAGTGTTCACGACTCCACCATAAGAAAGAGACTGGGCAAAAACGGCCTGCATGGCAGATTTCCAAGGCGCAAACCACTTTTAAGCAAAAAGAACATTAAGGCTCGTCTCAATTTTGCTAAAAAACATCTCAATGATTGCCAAGACTTTTGGTAAAATACCGTGTGGACCGACGAGACAAAAGTTGAACTTTTAGGAAGGTGCGTGTCCCGTTACATCTGGCGTAAAAGTAACACAGCATTTCAGAAAAAGAACATCATACCAACAGTAAAATATGGTGGTGGTAGTGTGATGGTCTGGGGTTGTTTTGCTGCTTCAGGACCTGGAAGGCTTGCTGTGATAGATGGAACCATGAATTCTACTGTCTACCAAAAAATCCTGAAGGAGAATGTCCGGCCATCTGTTCGTCAACTCAAGCTGAAGCGATCTTGGGTGCTGCAGCAGGACAATGACCCAAAACACACCAGCAAATCCACCTCTGAATGGCTGAAGAAAAACAAAATGAAGACTTTGGAGTGGCCTAGTCAAAGTCCTGACCTGAATCCTATTGAGATGTTGTGGCATGACCTTAAAAAGGCGGTTCATGCTAGAAAACCCTCAAATAAAGCTGAATTACAACAATTCTGCAAAGATGAGTGGGCCAAAATTCCTCCAGAGCGCTGTAAAAGACTCGTTGCAAGTTATCGCAAATGCTTGATTGCAGTTATTGCTGCTAAGGGTGGCCCAACCAGTTATTAGGTTCAGGGGGCAATTACTTTTTCACACAGGGCCATGTAGGTTTGGATTTTTTTTCTCCCTAAATAATAAAACCCCTCATTTAAAAACTGCATTTTGTGTTTACTTGTGGTATCTTTGACTAATAGTTAAATGTGTTTGATGATCAGAAACATTTTGTGTGACAAACATGCAAAAGAATAAGAAATCAGGAGGGGGGCAAATAGTTTTTCACACCACTGTATATATATATATATATATATATATATATATATATATATATATATATATATATAATATATGCTTCGGGCATTTTAGAATAATAATAATCATCATGTTTTTAGCTGTTTGTGTCTAGCATTGAATATTTATTTCATCCATTCTTTGGCTCACGGCTGGAAATAATACCTGGAATGTGATTGTGAATTTATGACTGAAAT
This sequence comes from Channallabes apus, assembly GCA_030522415.1. Classification (NCBI taxonomy): domain Eukaryota; kingdom Metazoa; phylum Chordata; class Actinopteri; order Siluriformes; family Clariidae; genus Channallabes; species Channallabes apus. The sequence goes on along the minus strand of CM060124.1, from coordinate 26,175,907 downwards.
AAAGCTGTTCATCGCCGTGCGGAAACCGGCAGCTCGTACTTTCACTTTACAAAACGCAGTGTTTTAATCAAAAGGCTGATAAACGCGTGTTGTACAGTATATACAACATGACAGCGTGCTCAGTTAATCCATCTTCTCACCTTTGATGTACGTGTGAAGTTATCAAACCGGTTTCGCGGATGGGGGAATTGGCATAATTGAGGCGTTTAAAACGATTTAACAAGACCGAGTAGACATCTCTGTCTAAAATGTATTTCGCCAGAAAAAAATAGAATAAATAGAAATAAAAATGTTTAATGGTACCAATCAAATCAGACTTCATAATTACTTTGAGTGTAATTCACAAATTTACTGAATATATTATGTTTTATGTGTATACCGTAACATATGCAATGGAAGGAGGCTATAGTTAAAGCTGTTCCAAAAAAGGCAAAGCCTAGTTTTCCAGCAGATTATCGCCAGATCTCACTACTCAGCTGTGTTGGGAAAGTATTTGAAGGAATTCTCAGAGATGCAATCCTGGAGGATACAGTTACTAAGATTGTACCATCGCAACATGGCTTTATGAGAGATAGATCAACTGACACTGCTTTGATTCAAATCCTGCAGGTCTGGCATGACGCACTTAACAGCTCCCCCAAAATGGATATACATGCTGTTTTTGTTGATTTCGCTCGAGCTTTTGACACAATTGATCATTGTAAATTACTACACTCCTTAGCTGCCTTGCATGTCAGACAACCCCTTTGGCTTATAGTAAGGAGCTATCTGAATAACAGAGAGCAGAAGGTGAAGTGGGGCTCATGTGTGTCTAATTCCTTTCCAGTTCCAGCTGGTGTTCCTTAGGGGGGGGGGGGGGGTACTATCCCCTCTGCTTTTTGTTATATGTATAAACAGCCTGGACTCACTTTTGCCTCCTTCGGTTCTACCTGTGAAATATGCTGATGATTTAACAATCACAGAGTTTCTAATGGGATCTTTACCAGAACTCACTCAGAAGGCTTTAGATTCTGTAGTGGAATGGGGACAGGAATTTACATTGGCAGTGAATGGAGCTAAAACTGTGGACATGGTAATTAGTGCTAGAAGAGAGGACAACATTCCCTCCCCTCCCTCTCCTGTTATCTTAGGACATGCAATTAGTATTTCGAAGGTGCGTCCCAGAATCTACTATCTTTGTGCTGCTAAGAAAGCATGTCTTCCTTGTGATGTTTTGGTGCAAATATACTTAACTTTTATACGGCCAGTTCTTGAGTATGCCAGTCCAGTATGGGGTGGATTACCCAAAGGTCTCTCTGAGGAGTTGCTGTCGGATAATGCTGTCGGATAATAGGTATTCCAACTTCTACTCTCCCAACATTGAGTGAAAGGCGTGATGAAGCCACCATACGTACTTTTACTAAAATACTCAGGGACAATTCATCGCCGCTGCATTGTTTCCTGCCTATGGCTCCTACACCTACATATTCTCTTCGACGGCACAGGATATTCTCTATACCAAGGAGTAAAACCAAACGTCATGAACTCTCCTTCATTCCCCGTGCTTTAAAATTGTATGAAACTGATAATTTACATGTGCTCGATTAGGATGCCTTTTCTGTGTATATGTGTTATTCATTTTATTTTACTTATTTTAAGTACAGTAACTGATTTTTTAAAGTATGTGTATATTTGACACATTTCAGGGTTTTGTACTGCAATATCCTGCCTTGTCAAATTTGAATAAATAACTAATACCGTATGTGTTTGTATGTGAATATATTATATGTATGTGTTTGTGCGCGCGTCTCATATGTGACATTCATATAAGATGCAATTCCTGATAAGTGTATGTTGTTAAAGTATTTGTGGATATGTATGTAACGACGCACCTCGCGCGAGGGGCAGAGCCACGCATAAACTGTTCTGAACGGGCCTGGTCGTGATACCACGACACTTCGTGTGATCATTCGGTTACCCCAGTAAAAGTTGTCAGGGCCAAAGGCAAAGCACGCTGAAGAAGACACAGCCAAAGCCCAAATCTTGTGAAGCCGGCTTTTTTTTTTTTTTTTTTGAGGGAGGAATGCATGATCTATATACTTGATGCCCGTGAGGTTTAGCCAGTGCTCAGATCTTTTGGAAGATCAGCTTGATATGTCTGTATCTGTAGACCGCTATGGTGTGTAGAGAAGCACCAGCCTGACCTGCTGCCTGAAATGCTTTTCCCAACAAGGCAGAAGAATGTCTACATGGCTTTTTTATTTTTTATTTTTTTTAGGGAAGATCATGTCCCAGGAGAGAGATAGCCTGCAAGCGTCTATTCTATCTGAGGCATCATCGTATAACCCCGTGCTTCCGCATCAATGATACGCGAATTAATCGAAGTCGATGGCATGAAAACACGGGATGAATAAGGCTTGCTTCAAGAGTGAGTTAGATCACTGTGGAGGTTGCTAAAGAAAGTGAGAGAGCGTCGTTGAGGCTCCGTCCTCCGGCTACTCGACAGAAGTCTGTCATCTAATTTAGAGCGTTTGGGAAAACTTGCGCACGTGAACCCCAGGAATGCGCCGCGGGTTGTGGTTTCTCTTTATAGAAAGAGAAAGCGCAAGGAGAGTGTGTTCTTCACCGAAATACTGGAAACAAAAAGTATGGAGATTGCTTCAGATATGATTAGATCATACATTAGAGGCATACATCTCTGAGGACAAAAAGATCTGAGAAATGTTTCTGTTTAATGTTCCTATTTATGGCCTGCAGCTGCGTCTAATCAGATGATGTCACCTGACCGAGGTTATATATGCCAAAATTTTGGCGTGTTTGCACACATGCTTCACAACCGGCACACAAAATGGTTCCCTAATGGAACACTAATTTATCAAAGAATTATTCAAATGGTCAGTCAGTCTCCTTGCTGTTTTTCCCGACAAATTTTTTAACTTTATGTTTGCGGCTGAGCGCTGATTAGACTACATAGGAAGTTAACGAGGAGGATCACGATGCCAAATAAAAATCCCAAGCCCAAACCTCATTTAAATGAAACTAATAAATATTGTAAATAAACAACAATAGCCCACATTTAGAAAACATTTAGAAAATCTTTCTGAGAAGAGGCTGCATTTGGCCGCTTTAATGCACAGAGCGCCGGGAGATTTCCTGAAGCTCAAATCTGTGAAATCGTTCAGGCATTTTCTAAATAGACACTATCTGTAAGGGTTAACCCCTAGAGGGCGCCAAAATGCCCGTTTGGTTTATTTATTGCTTTTGTGTTTGTAGTTTGCGTTCTGTTTGATTTAGAGTTTGATAGGCGTTCACCTGAACCGAGGAAAGATAATTAAGTTTGGTTTAGGATAAATAGCCTGACTGAAGCTCAGTCAGGCAATCCAGCTTTAGTTTTTGCTTTAATTAGCTTTGTGTTGTTGGTTGTACTTTTATGTTCAAAGTGAATAAAAAATACTTTATTGATCCGTCAGCTCGCCTCCTGCATTCATGCCGTGCACTCACCGACAACGCCGAAACACACCCAAGAGGAAACATGACAGAAAGCTAGACCGTTTAAACGGCATGGCGGAGGGTTTCCCCCTAAACTATTTTTGGGGGGGCGCTATTACGATCTCGCCCGAGCTGGCAGACTGGCTGGAGGACAGCGAGAGTCAGATGTATCAGAGCTGGAGGAGCAGGAGGACTTGCTGGAGGACAGCAAGGAGCACGGCGAGACAGAGCTCCGGCAGAGCTGGGAAGGCTGTAGTCTCACCGAGCCTGCGGACTCACGGGAGGACAGCGCGACGGAAAGAGAGAGAATGGCGAGACAGAGCTGGGAAGGCTGCAGGCTCGCCATCCAGCGCACACCATTTAGGGATGTAGCAACCGAGGGAGAGACGGGAAAGAGCTACTGGCAGTGGGCGGAGCACAACGAGGAGCGCATCCGAGACCTGCGGGAGCAGGTGCTGCAGCTCCAAAAGTTGCTCGTCCAGGTTCGGGAGAGCCAGGCTGTAGTCCCGGAAGTTCTGCCTCTCTCGGATCCAGACGACGCGCTCCCCATTCCGCCACTGCCTGTGACCGAGAGGGAGGACTACGCGCCGCTACTGCATGGCGACGAGGACGCGTTTCCTCCACCTCCGCCACCTATGCTCAGCGTGGAGGACTACGAGCCGCTGCTGCACGGCGACGAGGATGCGTTTCCTCCACCTCCGCCACCTCTGCTTAGTGTGGAGGACTACACGCTGCTGCTGCATGGCGACGAGGACATCGCTTCCGCTATTCAGCTGCCGTGCGACCTGGAGAGCGTCATCTTTCCGCCTCCTCCAGGCTTCGAGGACAGCGTGCCAGCTCTTCAGCAGCCGCCGAACCTCGCATCCGGTCTGCCGCCGCCTCCCGGCTTCGAGGACGACGTGGCAGTGCCGACGCCGCAGCCGCCGAGCACGTCTCCAGCCCTGCAGCCGTCGAACACGTCTCCAGCCCTGCAGCCGTCGAACACGTCTCCAGCCCTGCAGCCGTCGAGCACGTCTCCAGCTCTGCAGCCACCGAGCATGTCTCCAGCTCCGTCACCCAGCCTCCAGGATGGGAGGAAGAAGGTGGAACATTGGGGTGGGAGTCCAGGACCTCCGGTGATGCTCCGGAGGAGCATTTTTTGAGGGGGGATACTGTAAGGGTTAACCCCTAGAGGGCGCCAAAGTGCCCGTTTTGTTTATTTATTGCTTTTGTGTTTGTAGTTTGCGTTCTGTTTGATTTAGACTTTGATTCCCAGCTTACACCTCGGTCAGGTGACGTAGGCGTTCACCTGAACCGAGGAAAGATAGAAAGTTTGGTTTAGGCTAAATAGCCTGACTGAAGCTGCTCTAGCTTTAGTTGTTGCTTTAATTAGGTTTGTGTTGTTGGTTGTACTTTTATGTTCATTCATTCATTCATTCATTCATTTTCTATACCTCTTAATCCTGTGTTCAGGGTCGCGGGGACTTGGAGCCTATCCCAGGAGACTTCGGGCACTAGGCAGGGTCCACCCTGGACAGGGTGCCAATCCATCGCAGGGCACACACACATACACACACTCACACACCCAATCACACACTACGGGCAATTTAGGAACGCCAAACCTGCATACCTTTGGACTGTGGGAGGAAACCGGAGTACCCGGAGGAAACCCACCAAGCATGGGGAGAACATGCAAACTCCATGCACACAGAGACGGGAATCGAGCCTACATTTGTGACACAATAATAGTAATATTTCGAACATTTGGCTGCTGTTTGGAGAAACCAGAGAATAAAGAATAAACCAGTTGTTGGGTCAAAATAATCCAACCAGGTGTTCATTTGTAAATGACTCACTACATTTCATTTGACCCAACATGAGCCGAACCCGAAATAACCCAGAATTTTGACCCAGCATAAACGATCCAATGATGTGTTTACAGAAATAACACAGCATTTTTTAGTGAGTATTTGTAGTTATTGTAATGTTTTATTCTGAAAGTCTATTTTACCAGTTATTTCTATAGTTAAAGTTTGATATCTTTAAATGTATTTTTTTTTATAACAATAAACAGATACAAACAGAGATAGGCTATGTAACAGTTCATTCTTTGTACAAATAAAACTAGTGAACTTGATCATCTATCTAAACAACATTTAACCAATGCTTGTTTTTTGACTCATTATTGTACAATAAATATCAACAGCTCTGGTTCATTTTTATTAAAAAATTTTTGTAAAAAACTACTTTGATGTGGAAATTACCATCACTGTAGAATTTCTTTGATACAACATATTGTTATGACTTTTTAATGACTTAATTATATGTTAAAACTGCGGCGAGTGAAAATGTCACTTTGCGCCACCTGGCGGTCATTTCACGAATGACTTTAAAATGCAACCGATTTATTTTGGCTGCTGTCATTTTTCTACGATGGTAAGCACGGCGCTAATAGGCATTCTGGTTGTCTACCTACTGTATATTAACACCTGAAACATGAGACTGGTAGAAATATTTAAGCCATTTCAGCTCACAAACTTAAATCCTGGATTCAATTAAAATAAAAATGTTATATTTTACATTTGCCCCACTGACATTGTTGGCATTGAGGCGTCCACAGTGATCTCAAATCCTTATGAAATGATCATGTTTGTCACGTTTCCTCGGTGTATGGCGTGTGTGTTTGTGTGGCATAATCGCAGGAGGCGAGCTTGCGGTTCAATAAGAATCTTTTATTTAAGTTTACACACAAAACAAAATGAAAGCTCTTCGATGAGCGTACCTAGAAGTCTTTCTTATAACTTAAATAAAATCCAACACAAACCATAACCTTCACTATAACAACAAAAGCTAGACAACATACAGAACTTAATACGGGCTATTTATAATGGGCTTAATTGCCCTCCTCGGTAAAGGTGCACGCTTGCGCCACCTGACTGAGGTGCAGCCTGGGAACTGAAGTTAACCTACTAACAAAACAGAAAGCAAACTACAAACAAAAAGAATTTGGGTGCATTGGCGCCCTCTAGGGGTTAAACCTTAGTGGGTTAACCCCCCTTCAAAAATGCTCCTCCGCAGCATCACCTGAGGTCCAGGACTCCCACCCCAGTGTTCACATTTTTGCCTCCTGAACCTGAGGCTCGGCGGCTGCAGAGCTGGAACGAGGGTCGGCGGCTGCAGAGCAGATGCGAGGCTCAGTGGCTGCAGAGCGGATGCGAGGCTCGGCGGCTGCAGGGCTGGCGCGCTGTCCGCGGATCTGGGTGGCTGACGAGCTGGCGCGCCGTTCATGGCCTCTCAGCAGCTGAGCTGCTGATACGCCGTCTGTAGAGCTGGCCAGTTCCGGAGCTGTAGTGACGTTTGCGGCACTTGGAGGCTGCGAAGCTGACACTACTCTCTCGGAACTCGGCTGCTGCAGAGCAGAAGCGGTGCTCGTGGCTCTTGGCGGTGGCAGAGCTGGAATGACGCTGGAACGATGCTCGGCGGTGGCAGAGCTGGAACGACACTGGAACGACGCTTGGCGGCGGCAGAGCTGGAACGTGGCTTGGAGAAGGCGCCACCGGCACGCTGTCTTCGACGCCGGGAGGCGGAGGGAGAAACGTGTCTTCCACGCTGCCCAGCCACTGCTGGTAAGCCTCCGCAATGAGCACAGGCGGAGGTGGTGGAGGGAACGCGTCATCCACGTTGCACTGCTCTTGCGTGTCATCCTCCGAAACGAGTACCAGCAGTGGCGAGAGGGGGAGCATGTCGTCCAGATAAGAAAGAGGGAGACCATTCGGGACTACAGCCTGGCTCTCCCGAACCTGAACTGCCCCCCCCAAAAAAATAGCGGAGACCTCCGCTATGCCACTTTTGCGGTCTAGCTTTCTGTCACGTTTCCTCTGTGTATGGCATTTGTGTGTGCATGGCATAATCGCATGAGGCGAGCTGGCAGTTCAATAATAATTTTTATTTAAGTTTACACACAAAACAAAATGAAAGCTCTTTGATGAGCGTACCTAGTTCTTATAACTTAAATAAACTCCAACACAAACCATAACCTTCACTATAACAACAAAAGCTAGACAACACACAGAACTTAATACGGGCTATTTATAATGGGCTTAATTGCCCTCCTCGGTTCAGGTGCACGCTTGCGTCACCTGGCCGAGGTGCAGCCTGGGAACTGAAGTTAACATACAAACAGAACAGAAAGCAAACTACAAACAAAAAGTCTTTGGGCGCATTGGGGCCCTCTAGGGGTTAACCCTTACAATGTTCTGAATAGTAATTTTGTGCTACAATGTGAGTAAAAACATGCTGAACTGAATCAGTCTGAGCTTAATGGCAGAGATTACTTTAATGACATATGTTCAGCATAGGATAGATAAAAAGAGGTAAGATATCCTAGTGGTGTGGCAAATGTACATACCTGAAAATATAAAATTTTATTTTAAATGCTTTTAAAACAGTAATTTAATTTTTCATCGGAAAGGAAATAAAACCTTATGACAAACCTCCTGCATTCTAGCATTGGCGGAATACTGAGAAAGACTGAAGAGATTCCATACTTCCATGCATTGAAGCCACTGTTCTTTGCATCAGCTGTAATACTAATTCTACAAGGTTACAGGTTTAGCCATAAAACTTAATCAAAAGATAGAGCTAAAACATTTACTGTATTACATTCTGGATAATTGGTGTCAGTGGACTGGTGAGAGACATTCAGCCAGTGCAAACTGATGGCTGTGGTGGACAATAAACTGCATCATCACCACCATCCCTGCTTCGTTTGTCAATCCTTTTTCCATCGTGCACGAACGTATCGATCCAGACTTGCTTTCATTTATTTTTTCAGGTTTCTATGTCGACACAAGATAATGCTTATCACCCGCCAACTGTTTTGACATGTATATTTGTCACAATGCAGTGGTAAAGACACATCATACTGGTGAGGGTAATTGCAGACCTGGTAGCACAGCTTCTTTTTAAAGCTTCCCGGCATTTTTCACATGCCTTCTGACAACACCAGCCTTACTGAGAGCAGATTTGCTATGCACCAACAAGCTACAGTATGCAGCAAATGAATGCAGGATATTATACAACCATGTACAAGTAATTAAAAGCAAGTGTATTTCCACCCAAATGTGTCATTTCAGTGTCTTTGTAAATTAGCTACTGCTGAACTTGTGCCATGACCCCTCCAGAGACCAGTAGAGATGAGCAACAAACTGGGGAAGGGGCTCTCTTATATGAGGTCAATATGTCTAAAATAGGCAAAAAAAAAAGGACATTTTGTATTAGAGCTGCCCTTTAAATACGGGCATGATTAAACAAGTATCAGATGCAATCAGTCAATTCAGAAACAAAACTGACGTTCATTGAATTATTTACATGTCATTCTAATGGCATTTATACATGATTTTAAGCTGGTGTTCATCATGTTTTATTTTAGTGATTATGATGAAAAGGTTAATTGAAATGGCATCATGGGCCAGGGGAATCGATACAAAATGCCCTGATGTTTTATTAAATGTTTTAGATGACATGCAGTGGAACAGTTTGTAATGGAAATAAAATTTTAATTTAGTTTGTTTTACAGCGACTCATTCAAGCGTTGCTCACAGAGGTGTCACACTGACTTCCTGTTTCCTAGTTTACTACTGGTTCTGGTGTTCCCACATTGTGTGTTCATTGTATCTCATTTAGAAAATGTAAGTTTTAAATTTCCTTATTCATGAGGTTATACAAAGCTTTTGCATTTGCTGATGAGCCCTAGTCCATTTATTGTCAGCCTTTTGTTAATTATTGTTTTATTCTAGAACTAGTTTCTGCCTCTATACATCCTGGATCTTTAATTGTTTCAGCCATATGGTCCCCAAAAGTATCAAGCATTCTTGCTTCCTAGCAGTACTGTTTTTTTTCTTCTAATTTCTCAACACAAATATAGAGTACTGTATGTAACATATACAGTATATGCAAAATACAAAAGATTGCCTTTGAACTTTTAATGCAATTTCACTTATCAAAATTTGTTTATTGCCTTAGAGGATTATGGTCCAAATTATTGTGATATGGAAAATATATATATAATATATATATATATATATATATATATATATATATATATATATATATATAAAGTAATAAACTGCAGCAGTCGTATCACAGTTGCTGTGTTGTAAAGCAACAACACTACCAATTTTACTTTTATAAAATGTGAAATTATTTTATAACAATTAATTAATTAGGTTAGGTACTCACTAAGGTATTCTTATAACAGCGTTAATAGAGTGGTTATCATGCATTACTACATGTCTAAATTGGACAGGGCCTTAACAGGCCTGACCCCAATATATGTGAAATTTTTTAAACAAAATCTCATAGAAAAAAAAAAGACATTTGGTGTCATACCGTCATATAAAAATAATCAACTTTATCTTCACACTGCACTGTCACTTATTATTTGACTATAACAGTCCAACACAAATGCTTTTCAGTTAACCATGACGGACGTTCAAGTGATGGCATTTCTGATGAATGTAGGTGTAAAACCAATTGACATCTACAGAAGACTTCAAGCCCAGTGCACTGATGAGTCTTTTTGCAGTAAAACATTTGAACAGTGCAAACAGTTTAAACAAGGCTGTACATTGAAAATGTATGAATAACTTGTCACCAACTTGCAGAAGAGACGCATATCTCTGTGGGACCTGAACAAACAATAATTCACCAAAACACTTGCACATTACAGGGACTTGGCTGAAATGTATTGCCCCATCCCCTGTACAGTCCTGACCTCAATCCAAGCTATTTTCACATGTTTGGGGCATTAAAAGAGTTCCTGGGAGGCCAGTGTTTCAGATGTATTGCAGGCAGTCCGATCAATGGCTGAGAAAACACATGGTTGTGAGATCTCAAAGTAGAATGTATAAGTTCATTATTTGAAAATAGTGTACCATTTACCAGATATTAAAAGCAGATTAAATAATGATAAAAAATATATTTATGCAAGAGATATTTGTTCAGCATGATATGCAAAGACCTGTTACCATGCTTTTTCATTTAAATATACAAAATAGAACATATAATGATGAACTGAGATGAAAAAGATAAATGTTTTATATTGTTGCATGCTTGTTTCAGAGCTAGTTTGGCATTTGTGAGGCTATGAAGATAAAAACCAGTGAAAGATTTAGCTCGTTTTTGTTCTGCATTAAAATAATAATACATGCTGGTTTTCAAATTAACCAGGAAGGTCTCCAGGTGAGGCACAATAGAAAGAGAAATTGTCTGAACAAAAGATAATTAGTTACTACAACTGTAGGTGGTTTTCTTTAAAATGTAGCCGTTTGAGTTGGCCTTGAAACTATTTATTATTATTATTTATTTATTTTTTTTTTTACATTTTTGTTTGTAATATATATACAATGGATTTGGTTGCCTGAATTAGAAAATACGACAAGTTAGAACTTGCTTTGGGTTCTGTTATTGAAGTGAAATAAATAAATGGTTGTGTTTATGAGTGTTGATATCTTACACACTAATATAAAACAAGAATCTACCAGTTTGAGTTAAATTGATGCTGCTAAAGTTAAGAGATAGCTCAGCATCAGATTATTATTATTATTACTTCTACACAGAATCCTTAAATAATCAGTGTTAATCATCAAACATGATCAAATACCTGTATTTGTGTCTACAGTATGTTGTTGCTGTATTCCTTTAATAATTAGTGAGGAAGGAAAAAGAAAAGTCTTAGGTTAGAGAAGTTTAATGCTATTATCTTAGAACTTGCCTTAGAACAGAAATCCTTATAATCCCTCTTTGCAATGTTTCCATTTCCTTTGGAGCAGATGGAGTGAAGATTTCAAACAACCTGTTTTCTCAGCTTTGCTTCCTTTTTTTCTTTTTCTCGATAGGAAGACAAACATTTCTTCTTCCAGACTTTTGGGAAGATTAAATTCAATTTGTCTTGCTCTGACTGCGAGTGTGGGAGGCACAGAGAGGAAAAAGAGACAGGAGGAAAGAAACAATAGATAAACCACAAGCAAGAAGAAATAAATATTTTCAGCAGTGTTATTAATTTTTCTTTTGCATTATTTAAATAACAAATGTATAGCATTCGATCACATAAAAAGGGGTTTGCGTTAGTATTCAGATGCTTTTGGCTTTGTTGCAATTTTATATTTCTCTACTGTTTGCCACATAAAGGTCTCAGCTATCCGAAACAAACAGTCTATCCTTGACCTTTTTCACTTTCATCTCCACCTGAAAATGACTGTACTCACAAAAGGTTTAGGAAAAAAGTTAGAAAAAAAAAAATAAATAAATAAAATAAAATGGTTTGTTTTTTTTCTTATTTCTTCCCTGAAGTTATTCTACACTGTCTTACATAGAAATAACATTTATGTCAAATGAATGAATAATTCCAGAAATTGTTCAATAACTGACTGCAACTATTCATTTTGAAAAAAGGGAAAGAACAGGGTGGCATGTTGGTGTAGTGGTTAGCACTGTCAACTTGCACCTCCAAGGTCAGCATTCGATTTCCGCCATGGGTCTGTGTGCATGGAGTTTGCATGTTCTCCCCATGTTTCCTCTGGTTATTCTGGTTTTCTCCTACAGTCCAATATCATGCAAATTAGGTTAATTGGCATTCCCAAATTGCCAGTGTTGTGTGAATGAGTGCATGAGTGTGTATCTCCTGGGATAGGATCCAGGCCCCCCGTTAACCTGTATGCAGGATAAAGTGGAATAGTCCATGAGTGAGGAAAAAAACAATGAAATAATAATATGAGTGAAAATTTTTGCTGCATCACCTTTTTTCTATTTTCTTGTAGTCCACATAATTTTGTTGTCGTGCACAGTGATCTCGGCGCCTGGCTGAGGAGCGTGCGCGACGATCTCAGCGCCTGGCTGAGCTGATGAGACGCTCGCCGGCGGCAGAGCTGATGCGACGCTCGGCGGCAGCAGAGCTGATGCGACGCTCGGCAGCGACGGTGCCGGCACTATGTCCTCGAAGCCGGGAGGTGGCGGAAGGATGCTCTCTAGTTCGCACGGCGGCTGAAGAGCTGAAGCGATGCTTGGTGGAGGCTGAAGAGCTCCCTCGCTGTCCAGTGCCGGCGCGTAATCCTTCGCGTCGAGCACAGGAGGCGGCGGAAGAGGGAACGCGTCCTCGTTGCCGTTCAGCTGCGGCGCATAGTCCCCCACTTTGAGCAAAGGCGTCAAAGACAAACAAAAGTAAATAAGCTCTTCTCCCGAGCACTTACTAGTCTTTAATTATAAAACAAAACCAACATCACAAAAATTCTAAACCGAATAAACGTAACAAAAGCTAGACAACCTGACTGAAGTTCAGTCAGGCTATTTATACAAAACTTAATTGCCATCCTTGGTTCAGGTGAATGCTTATGTCACCTGACTGAGATGCATCCTGGAAACTGAAGTCTTAACAACTCAAACATAACCAACAAACCAAATAAAACTCAAAACAAGACTGGGCCTCTAGGGGTTAACCCTTACAACCTGCTTTGGCCAGCTCTGGCCATGGTCAAGTCGTGGACTCCACAAGACGTCTGAAAGTGTGCTGTGACATCTAGCAATCTTGCAGATAAAGCAAGTTATGAGGTGGTCCTCCATGGATTCGAACTTGTTTATTCTGCATGTTCCACAGATGCTAAATTAAGTTAATATCTGCAGAATTTAGAGGCCAAATCATGTCATGTTTCTGAAACCATTCCTAAACTTTTACATTGTGGCAGGTTGTACTGTCCTGCTAGAAGAGGCCAATGCTATGAAAAGGTAAACTTGGTCTGCATAAATGAATAGCAAGGTGGTAATTAGAAGGAAAATCAGCTTGAATGGCAGAATGCAAATGCAGAGTGTTGATAGGTGCACCCCACTGCTATGTTACCTTGCCTTATTCCCATAGTACATACTCACGCAAATAGAAGGACCGGATACACTGTCCTCCAAGTGTGTTAGGCCACCACAACATTTACAAGATTAAAAAGGTGCGGTCAGCTGACATCACTCGGTCCTAGTAGCCTTGATGTGGGAGCCCTTAGTGACAGGGGAAATTGGAGGGAAAATCCAATGAAAAAGAATATATATATAAAGAACATTACAGATGTTCCCAGCTGTTTTATTTATAAAAGTTCTGTATTCTTCAGTAAATCTCTATTTATCACTACTGATTATTTTCAAGCAAAGGGTTTTAACACCAAATACTGACTGTGTTAATTTCATTACACTTTGTATAACTTTATTTTATGTACAAATGTTTTTAATTTTATCAAATTTAAAAGCACTCACCAAACACACAAACGGCTAATGTACCAAATGACCAATTAACAGAACCTCACATTAGAGGCGTTATGAAGTAGGAAACAGGGAAGTTCATGACCTGATAGATTACCTGTTAAACTTTACAAAAATTTTTATTTTACAGATTTTTGTTGATCTTTTTTGAGTATAGGAAGGAACATTTTACTTATCATTTTTATTAAATATCACTAACATACAAACTTTGATCATTACAGATAAAGATACAGTAAGAATATAAATTCAGAGCACATGCACCACCAAATTTTATTTTATCTTTGATTTTGCTGAATGCGCTGAATGTTACTAGGGAAAAAGAGCAGGTACTCAAATCAGAAGTCAAAACGAGGGGATGTCAATAATGTCTGTAACATGATGGATCAGGACATCTGCAAAGTATTTTTATTTGTCATGGTTCATCAGCTGCATTCATGTGTTATTTTGTGCACCTATCTGTAATTATTCTATGCTGAATTGGGTGTCAGATTTGTGATTTTCATAGACTGACAGGAGCACACCTTGTCAAGTTGCTCAGCAGCTCAAGATAGATGTTAAGATGGCGTTGAGTGAAATGGATAGATTACATTCACTATTAAATCAGCAGTGAGAGAGTATGAGAAGGGGTTCCTAATTTGGTGTGGGCCAAGAATACTTTCAGGTACTAGTGTCAAACTCAAAAAGTTGAATTCAACATAATGGCTGTACAACATTTTTCAGCATGCCATTATATTATCAGCAGAGAAAAGTAATTTCACATGGTGTCCCCTAAAAATAGAAAAGAAGACAGCAAAAACAGACCTTTTAATCAAGAATGGACAGACTCTTATATGTTCATTTTTCCCACAGGCAGTTCAAAAGGAGTATGTCTCATATGTTTTGAGACCAGAATAATTTGAAATGTCACTGCAAGACAAAGCACAAATCTCTAAGCAAACAAATCCACTTAAATTCAAACCAAGTGCACTGAAAATGTTTAGGGTTAGGACAGAAAAGAGAGAAACATAAAAAAAAGAATAAAACACATATTTATTAACAGAAGGGTTGTCAAGGGTTGCCTGAGCAGGGTAGATGAATCCTTAAATGAGTGGGGAGAGGATGTACTGTTCTAACACTAGAAGCGCCGCACCAGTGTCACCTACTTTTAACACGGTTCACCGGTCATTTGACTGCCTATTATTTTGAATGGGAAGCTGTTGCTGACACACCATGATCGCTATATGGCGCTTTCACCCAAAGCAAATAGTTTAGCTCCAAGATAAACTTGCAGTTGGGCAATGCGCCATTCATTCCTGCGTTGATAATCAGCTGTATGATTTTTCATATTCAACTGAGAAAACCTACTGCAGAGTCTCTAAGGGGAGTCACTAAGTCTCTACTTAATTTCATAACGTTTTGAGAAAATTCATTAGTTCGTTCATTCTATTTGAAGCTTCTGAACTGTCGGATGTTTTTTTTGTGTGACAATGCTTTAGATGGAGCAGATCTATGCTAAAACATACAGTGGTGTGAAAAACTATTTGCCCCCTTCCTGATTTCTTATTCTTTTGCATGTTTGTCACACTTAAATGTTTCTGCTCATCAAAAACCGTTAACTATTAGTCAAAGATAACATAATTGAACACAAAATGCAGTTTTTAAATGAAGGTTTACGTTATTAAGGGAGAAAAAAAAATCCAAATCTACATGGCCCTGTGTGAAAAAGTGATTGCCCCCCTTGTTAAAAAATAACTTAACTGTGGTTTACCACATTTGAGTTCAATTTCTGTAGTCACGCCCAGGCCTGATTACTGCCACACCTGTTTCAATCAAGAAATCACTTAAATAGGAGCTGCCTGACACAGAGAAGTAGACCAAAAGCACCTCAAAAGCTAGACATCATGCCAAGATCCAAAGAAATTCAGGAACAAATGAGAACAAAAGTAATTGAGATCTATCAGTCTGGTAAAGGTTATAAAGCCATTTCTAAAGCTTTGGGACTCCAGCGAACCACAGTGAGAGCCATTATCCACAAATGGCAAAAACATGGAACAGTGGTAAACCTTCCCAGGAGTGGCCGGCCGACCAAAATTACCCCAAGAGCGCAGAGACAACTCATCCGAGAGGCCACAAAAGACCCCAGGACAACATCTAAAGAACTGCAGGCCTCACTTGCCTCAATTAAGGTCAGTGTTCACGACTCCACCATAAGAAAGAGACTGGGCAAAAACGGCCTGCATGGCAGATTTCCAAGGCGCAAACCACTTTTAAGCAAAAAGAACATTAAGGCTCGTCTCAATTTTGCTAAAAAACATCTCAATGATTGCCAAGACTTTAGGGAAAATACCTTGTGGACCGACGAGACAAAAGTTGAACTTTTTGGAAGGTGCGTGTCCCGTTACATCTGGCGTAAAAGTAACACAGCATTTCAGAAAAAGAACATCATACCAACAGTAAAATATGGTGGTGGTAGTGTAGGATGGTCTGGGGTTGTTTTGCTGCTTCAGGACCTGGAAGGCTTGCTGTGATAGATGGAACCATGAATTCTACCGTCTACCAAAAAATCCTGAAGGAGAATGTCCGGCCATCTGTTGCATATATGTAATGAAACCTGAGATAGTTACATATGCACACTGAATGACGCATAGGTAAATGAGAATCGCAGGTTGGAAAAGGTTGGAAAAGGCAGGAAACGTCATGCCGCCGCGCAGCTGTCAGCAATTTCACGTAAATAAGAGCAAAATAGCTTTATACTGGCTTTTACTGGTGCGATTTTGAAAATTTAAGCATGCAGGGTGATTAAGCTCACAGATCTAGGAAAAGTCATGAAAGAAGGGTCCTGTAATTTGATCGAGTGTGAAGTATTTTTCCCCCCATTGCGGTCAAATGACCGGTGCTCGGCGCTTCTAGTGTTAATATACTTAATATTTAATACTTAATACTTTATAAAAGTATAAAGTTTAAAGTCAAACAAACAAAAATGTCAAAGTGGTGACCATAATATTCTTGTGTAATCTCCTCAGTTAAATATCAAGCATCACTAGTTATGAAGATAATCCAAAAAAATGCAGATTAGGCTAATTGGTGTTCCCAAATTGCCTGTAGTATGTCTATGCCCTGTGATGGATTGTACCCTGCCTTGTGCCCAAAGTCTCCTGGGATATGCAGGGTCTGTGTCTATGGAGTTTGCATGTTCTCCCTGTGCTTGTTGGGTTTGCTTCAGGCACTCCTGTTTCCTCCTACAGTCCAGAGACATGCAGTTTAGGCTAATTTGCATTCCAAAATTGTCCATAGTGCTCCTTTGAATGTGGCTGTGTCCACTTCCCTCCCAGATGATGAAGTGAATTCAGCTCCGCCTTGTTACCACCTTCAAGCTGGTGATAATGTCATATATCTCCACCAGGGGGAGCAGTGATTAAGTTAGTGTACTGCAGAGGTGGGCTGACTATTTGAACATTCTGTCAAATTCCAGGACATGAGGTGAACCGAATGTTTCTCAGATAAATCCCATAACACTCTCTCTTGTCACCATCTCAAACTCTTTTATTTTTCTTCCAACAACACATTTCTGTTCCTTTAGTTGGTGGCAGCATACTCAAAATGTTTTTCCATACAAAAAGAAATAATCGAAATACATACAGGCTACTGAAATGTTAAACGTATAAGAAGACACTCATGACAGAGTAATTACAAGTGTGTTGGCCTTTATAAATTATTGTACAAGGTTTTATGATTTCAGACCCTTGGTTGTCTTTTGTCTTTTAAATGTGATATTCTCCATGGCTGCTGATGCATTATTCATACAATTCATTTTAAAGAATAGAAAATAAAGCCATTAGACTCTCAATTTTAAGAATGAGTCTCATATAATATAGAAGATAAAAGTTTTTCTCTGTCATGCCTTTGATGAAGGTATGAATATAACTCAACTTATGGTCTAGTGGTTAGAACTGTTTCCTTCTAAATAGGGTATCTGGGTTCATGTCTTGGTGCAATATTTCAACTAGGGTATGACATTTATTCAATAATTTCTCATAGTCCATAGGACAAGTAGGGAGACTCTGTCACATCAGGGTAACTATAGGGGTATGAATATGTAAGCTGTCTTACTTACTTGTTTGCATACTTACAGTACTTACCACATGAGTACCTGCATACTTTTTTGGTTACCTACTGTACTAATTCATCATTTACTTACCTAATTACCTACTGACTGCCTTACTTACCAATTACTTACCTATTGACTGACTTATTTACCTAGACAGACAGGCTATTGGGAGTACCAGGGTAATTCCTTATGGTCCACTAAACAACTGGGCCAATACAACACATGATATTAAAATATGACCAATTACAGCCCAGTGGAGAGAGTGGACAGCTTCAAATACCTCGGTGTTCACATCATGCAGGACCTGTAATGGTCCAGTCACATCAACACTGTGGTGAAAAAGGCCCGGCAAGGTCTCTACCACCTCAGTCGCTTGAGAGACTTCAGACTGCCCTCCAAGGTGCTCAGGAACTTTTACTCCTGCACCATAGAGAGCATCCTGGTGGGAAACATCTTAACCTGGTTCGGGAACAACACCATGCAGGACAGACAAGCTCTGCAGAGGGTGGTGCGATCAGCAGAATGCATCATCCACACTGAGCTCCCTGACCTGCACTCGATCTACAGCAAGCGGTCTTGGACCAAGGCCAGGAAGATCATGATGGGCCTCAGCCATCCCAACAATGGACTGTTCTCTCTATTCAATTCAATTGAATTTTATTTATATAGCGCTTTTAACAATGGTTTAACAATGAAAGAAAATTTACAAAAAATGAAAAAAAAAATTTCTCTGTTGCGGTCTGGAAAGCGATTCCGCTTCCTGAAGGCCAACACAGAGATACTGAGGAGGAGCTTCTTCTCACAGGCGATACGGTCTCTTAATCTGTACACCACACAGTACTGACCCACACATATGGTCTTTACTGTACACTCACTCTTGACATTTGTTTACACTAGTGGCCACTGCACAACTACACTTCGTGGTCATTAGTTAAATCACTCTATCACAAGCCACTTTAAATAAATCACTTTAAGCATATTTGCACTGCACAAGACACTTATATGTGTATAGCATTACCCTGGACATTACCATTTTCTTTTTACCATTTTATCTAACTTCATTCCACACAAAAATGACATAAATCCATACCTACTTTGTACAGCTGTTTTCATTTTGTTCTATATTTCGTATATTTTCTATATTGTGTGTTTTTATTTTAATTTTATATTTTATTTTTTTCTTCCTAGTTAAATTTACCTTTTATTTTATTTTTCATATTTATTCTTATTCATAGTCTTTTATCTTAAGGTCACGAGCAATTGTCTAAGCGTTTCACTGCATATCGTACTATGTATGACTGTGGATTTGACAAATAAAATTTGAATTTAGAGAAAGAAAATATAATAAAACTGTAGTTGAAAACTGATTCATATAGTGCCTTGGGGTACTGGTCAATAGTGTTGTGTGGCTACCAGCTCAAACAAAGTTGATTGGGGCCATTTTATTATGATTTCCTAAGGTCTACAAAATAGTTTTCCATATTCCTACCGGGTAGCCAGTTCTGTTGGGTCCACATGACCACATTACATCTTGTTTAAAACCATCTGGTGATATACATCACATTACTTATAAAACAAAACAAAAGAAAGGCACAAAATGGAAAGGTGGGGCAGAACCAGCTCCAGTGACATGGTAAGTTGATGATGAAAGCTCTGCTATATCAGGTGCAGATAAAGTAGTCAGTAGTGTAGACTACGTGATTTGTACACTATACCCACTTTAAAGTGAGTTTGCTGGAAAAAAAAAACATCTCTATTTATTCTCTGTGTGTGCTCTTAATCATTGTCAGTGGAAACATCGGTCTATGCTTTGCTGTCAAATGAAGTACATGACATCTTGTCACCAACAAACTGTTGACTACAAAGTTTTTTTATTAGCTGAAATGAGTTATTGAATTAAAATAACTATGCTATGATACAGTAATAATGTGTTACTGTATCATAGCCTACTTAAACATGAAATAAAAACACTACACTCTTTGAGTATGGGTTAACATTCACAGTGAACCCAGTATGAATAATTTGATATTACTAAATACTTTTGCAGCCTTAATTTATTGAGGAGTTCTATTTCCGAAGCTCATTTGTCTTGGAGCAGTTCTTGGATGCTTTCTGCTTCTTGTATTCTGCCACTGGATAAGTTTGACAATGGTTTGTGGGTTTAGTGAACATATTGTTATAATTTTTCTGCTTTCATCTTTGTATTATTCCTATCTCATTTACACCACAATTTAAATGAGCTTTCATGATAAAACACCATATGAATGTCTCCAGTAAATGACTGTCTTCTCCAGAAAATAGCAGAGATGCTGATGACCATGAAAACTGTAAAATCAGTCCAATACCTTGAACTCTCCCATCTATCAATGTCACTGCCTGTTAAAGTCTTGTGTTGGTTATAATAAATTATTGACAACAAAATCTGTCAGAGCACAGTCGCCTTGCACCTCCAGGGTCTGGGTTCGATTCCCCGGCCAGGCTCGATTCCCATCTCTGTGTGCATGGAGTTTGCATGTTCTCTCCGTGCTTGGTGGGTTTCCTCTGGGTACTCCGGTTTCCTCCCACAGTCCAAAGATATGCAGGTTAGGCTAATTGGCGTTCCTAAATTGCCCGTAGTGTGTGATTGGGTGTGTGAGTGTGTGTATGTGTGTGTGCCCTGCGATCGATTGGCACCCTGTCCAGGGTGTTCCCTGCCTAGTGCCCGAAGTCTCCTGGGATAGGCTCCAGGTCCTCCGCGACCCTGAACACAGGACTAAGCGGTATAGAAAATGAATGAATGAATGAATGAATGAATGAATGAAAATCTGTCAGAATGATCTCAGTTGTATGTCGCGTATGTATTTGAGAATGTGATGGTCCTCATGGGGAATTATTCCAGGATGTGTTTGATGGAGGCTGTGAAGGAATTACCACAGTATGTCTACTGCAAAACAATCTACTACACCCACATCCCACATGTATCAGTGTGACATTTCTGTTTATTATTATTATTATTATTATTATTATTATTAGCAGTAGTACACATCAGACTAAACATAAGTCAAATTGTCTCTCGTGTTTAATTAAACAACTACAACAATGATAAATGTTTGCCCTGTAATGCTCAGCCTGTAGCTACTGTTTATTTAGACCGAGAGACAGTTTTATCCCAAGATCCATAAATGCAGTTAACCAGTCCATTAAGTATCCCTCTTAAAATCAAAAATTTATTACAGATTTATAAATATCCTAATGTAAACTTTGCACTAAAACCATAACACTGCATGTGACCTGAGCCATTTGTAATATGAAACCATACAGTATATCATACAATGATACCATACTGTATACTAACAAATTACTGTAATTTTTACAGCAAAACTATACACAAACTTACTGTTTTGCCATTTTACAATTTATTGCTGTAATTTGCAATGCATTATGTTTTACAAGTGTTAACTGTATATTTCACTGTTAGCTGTAATTAATGTACAGGTAGGAGGTGCTTTCACTGTATCTTTAATATTTTTACAAGAATTTACTGTGCTGTTGCATTATGGTATTGCACGGGCTGATATGGTTTGTGTCTTGTGGACTGAAGCACAGCGACAACAGCTGAAGATAAACGGCAATCGATTTTTTTGGTAAATTCAATTAAATTTACTTCCATAATGTCACGAACTGTTAGGTGTAGGACTGTGGGCATGAAGATGAGGCATAGGCGCAGAGGGGGATGTGGTGTTTCAAAAGAGTCTTTAATAATAATAATCCAAACAAACATGAACAAAGGAAGTTGACTTGAACTTGGAGCATACTATAATGAAAACTCCTAAGAAACTAAAACATACACAGACTAGGGATTATACACACACACACACACACTAATACAATACAGACACGGAATACTGACTGGACGAGACAAGACACACTAAACAGACTAGCAGACTAAACACTAGGGACTATACAGTACATGCAAAGGATCAACGAACACTAGACAGGCTTGGCTAGGTCTACTAGCTGTTATGCTCATTGGCTGCTAAGCTAGCTAGTAGCTAATCAGACTAGTGGCTAAACAGGCTAGTAGCCTGAGACCCAAGGGGTGAACAGACAAGGTACACAGCAAACTAGGTATGAAACAGATTAAGAACTCTGTTAGTTAGTTGCTAAACGGGTTAGTACCTACACAGACTAAGAGCTAATCAGACGATGAGACTAGACAGACACGAGGACTAGACAGACTAAGATCTAAACATGTTAGTAGTGCCCTCATTAGTATTTATACTAAATTTCGCTTAGCCCTTCGTTTGAAGTGAGGTCCTGAAAAATCTTCGTTTGGAGGGCTATCTGGCCCTTCCCCCTACCCCTCCAACCAAAAGAGAAATGCCTCTACCCCTTCACATGAATGCACCAAATGGAAGGGTAGGGGGAAGGGGTAGAATTGGGATTCAGCCTTAATATTGGAGCAATAAAATGTACTTAAAATCTATGTGTCCAAATTGTTACGAGGATTTTATCAAGTAAATCTTACAAGTTCTTTTTTTCAGTGCACGGGTGAACACGATGATTTAAGAATTTAATTAAACACGGATATATAGATATGTGTGATATTGTGTGTGTGTGTGCGTGTGAGACCGGTGCAAGGGTCAACTCACACGTCCTATTCCATTGTCACTCATACTGCCGTAGTTTTTAGAGCCCTAAAAAAGCATTCGCTAGTAAGTAAGTAAATAAAAGACAAATGAATAAATAGTTTTAAATTATATATATACAGGGGCGTAGATTTAGGGTGGACGGAGGGGATGTGTCCCCACCAATATCCTCCGACCATTGAAATGTCCCCACCAATAATTTAATCCACTTTTTTTTTTTAAATCGTTCTGTCAACATTAACCTCGACACGCAGAAAGGGATGAATCACGTTCTCTCCTTGAGTCCTCCCGCGCCCAAAACACATATGAACATTTTGATTGGCTGTGCCTTTTCCTGCTATCATGTGATAGACGATTGGCTGCGTTCAGATACAAGCAGCACCAAATGCAGTGGACTCACATTCATTACAGCAGGCCAGGATATAGTCTGTGAATACGGACTTAAAACTAACAGCAGATTAAACAGCTAAATGTAAAAGTATAAATATGATCCCTGTCAGTCTCCTAATCTAATGACTGTTCTAATGTCAGAAATCAGTATTGTGAAAGAAATGGATAAGCTAATATACTAATATTGCCATATGGCTAGAATTTTGTTGACACCAATAGACAATCCACTTCACACAAATAGTTTTTAAAATGCATTCACTTACTTGGCGAACATTAATGATTTGATTCGAGGTTTGCACACTAAGACTCAGAAAAAGTGAAATAAAATGATTGCTGTTTAAATGGCATGTGTTTATCCTGTTTTGTCAGGTGACAGAACCTAAACACCTGTGCTGTATATCAGACAGCGATGGAGAGAGTGTAGATTACACACAGGTGCTCTCTATTTAGTCATTAGCACTCATCAGGCAATGTCTATGGGCAACTGACTGCACTCAGACCCAAGGGGGCTTTTGCAAGCCACTGTAGTTGTCCTGAGATTTAACATTGTTACCAATAATAGGCTGAGGCATTCTCTGTCCATGCTCATAAGGAATCCCTCAATGTTTTTAAATTAGGGGACAGAAGCAGATGTTGTAGTTCAGGTGAAGAGGCGAGGTCACAGGAGATCAATCTGAATGTTGATTATATATATAACATATAATATGTGTGCGTGTATTATACATGTTGATTATACTAATATTTAGCATTATGAGGAGTGATAGGCTGAGGATGTAAGTGATTCATTAGGCAAAAGTTTTGAACTGACATTTCACTTTTTTGTCACGCTATTTCATCAGGTGGCAATGCTGTCCGGTCCTAGTGCAGTCAGAGGGGAAGAGTTAGGGTCAAAGCCCTGTTCACCCCCAAAAAAAGGGGATTGGGGGGTGGGGTATTAGTTGGAGTCATAGGTCCCCACCAATATCCAGAGCAAACCTACGCCCTTGTGTATATATATATATATACAGTGGTGTGAAAAACTATTTGCCCCCTTCCTGATTTCTTATTCTTTTGCATGTTTGTCACACTTAAATGTTTCTGCTCATCAAAAACCGTTAACTATTAGTCAAAGATAACATAATTGAACACAAAATGCAGTTTTTAAATGAAGGTTTACGTTATTAAGAGAGAAAAAAAACTCCAAATCTACATGGCCCTGTGTGAAAAAGTGATTGCCCCCCTTGTTAAAAAATAACTTAACTGTGGTTTATCACACCTGAGTTCAATTTCTGTAGTCACCCCCAGGCCTGATTACTGCCACACCTGTTTCAATCAAGAAATCACTTAAATAGGAGCTACCTGACACAGAGAAGTAGACCAAAAGCACCTCAAAAGCTAGACATCATGCCAAGATCCAAAGAAATTCAGGAACAAATGAGAACAAAAGTAATTGAGATCTATCAGTCTGGTAAAGGTTATAAAGCCATTTCTAAAGCTTTGGGACTCCAGCGAACCACAGTGAGAGCCATTATCCACAAATGGCAAAAACATGGAACAGTGGTGAACCTTCCCAGGAGTGGCCGGCCGACCGAAATTACCCCAAGAGCGCAGAGACGACTCATCCGAGAGGCCACAAAAGACCCCAGGACAACATCTAAAGAACTGCAGGCCTCACTTGCCTCAATTAAGGTCAGTGTTCACGACTCCACCATAAGAAAGAGACTGGGCAAAAACGGCCTGCATGGCAGATTTCCAAGGCGCACACCACTTTTAAGCAAAAAGAACATTAAGGCTCATCTCAATTTTGCTAAAAAACATCTCAATGATTGCCAAGACTTTTGGGAAAATACCTTGTGGACCGACGAGACAAAAGTTGAACTTTTTGGAAGGTGCGTGTCCCGTTACATCTGGCGTAAAAGTAACACAGCATTTCAGAAAAAGAACATCATACCAACAGTAAAATATGGTGGTGGTAGTGTGATGGTCTGGGGTTGTTTTGCTGCTTCAGGACCTGGAAGGCTTGCTGTGATAGATGGAACCATGAATTCTACTGTCTACCAAAAAATCCTGAAGGAGAATGTCCGGCCATCTGTTCGTCAACTCAAGCTGAAGCGATCTTGGCTGCTGCAGCAGGACAATGACCCAAAACACACCAGCAAATCCACCTCTGAATGGCTGAAGAAAAACAAAATGAAGACTTTGGAGTGGCCTAGTCAAAGTCCTGACCTGAATCCTATTGAGATGTTGTGGCATGACCTTAAAAAGGCGGTTCATGCTAGAAAACCCTCAAATAAAGCTGAATTACAACAATTCTGCAAAGATGAGTGGGCCAAAATTCCTCCAGAGCGCTGTAAAAGACTCGTTGCAAGTTATCGCAAACGCTGGATTGCAGTTATTGCTGCTAAGGGTGGCCCAACCAGTTATTAGGTTCAGGGGGCAATTACTTTTTCACACAGGGCCATGTAGGTTTGGATTTTTTTCTCCCTAAATAATAAAACCCCTCATTTAAAAACTGCATTTTGTGTTTACTTGTGTTATCTTTGACTAATAGTTAAATGTGTTTGATGATCAGGAACATTTTGTGTGACAAACATGCAAAAGAATAAGAAATCAGGAGGGGGGCAAATAGTTTTTCACACCACTGTATATAAAATGGAAATATAATTAATATTTTCGTGTTTAATTACAAAAAAAAAAATTTTAATGGTTAGTGATTGTTGCAGACATTTACACTGTTTTTGAGAACTATTAAGTTCTCCTTCAACGTCATAGCCGATAACTGCCCCTTTGATCTGCTGGGTACGGCGGGGCGTCGAGTGCTGATCAGTGTGTGTAAAGTACGCTACTTTACACTGATCAGCAATCGACGCCCCGCCATACCCAGCACATCAAAGGGGCACACATAAACTCTCCGTGTGCACACACATAAACTCTCCGTGCACACACATAAACTCTCAGTGCACACACACACACACTCACACACGATTTATAGATAAAATGCAGACATAAACATGCCACCACCCCCCCCAAGAAAACAACAAACACAAATATATAGACTACAGTACTCGCTTTTCCAACACGCTAGCGCGCTCCGATGTGAGCCGATTTATTCAAGTCATAATTAGAGAATAGAGAGATTAATAACAGAGAAAGCATAATAAGATGTCTATACAGTAAATAAAAAGAAAAGTATCCAATCCAACTATTAAGTCTGATTTTATTGCTATCATTAACCATTCATGTTATATAATTATTTATTTTATATTATTTTATTTTACATTATTTTTTATATATTATATTTACACAATGCTTGCTCTGAAGGACTTCATCTAAAAGCCAGACTGACCAAGTTTCTAATTCACTGCTGAAGTAGTTAAATATGCTTATACTCTAGATACGTATAGGTTACATTTTAAAAGTACAATCGCAAGTAAATTACAAACTGAATGTAATGTAAAATATGAATAAACCAGTATTAGACACAGATATACGATATGGTAGTATATACACTCAAAAAAATAACTTGTTGAATGAACACTCGTTAATTAAATTATGGAAAGAATTTCCACCTGATTTAATGGCTTTCGTTCAGCATTAAGCAATTTTGTTGGCCCAACTTAATGTTCTTAGGTTCCATCAAAGTAATGTTATTAGGTTAATTTAACTTATTTACTACAGCTGCGTCCAACATAATTTAATACTGTTAACATAAATGAATAGGGTTGGTAGAACAAATTTTTCAGTTGTAAATTAAGTTGATCCAACTCAAGTAAATTTTAATTTCAAGCCCTGGTCAACAGAATTCTGTGAAGGAAGGAAGCAGACAAACGGGATAAAACGGAGATTTTTATTTTACACCAGGAGCAACTTACAAATGAGGTCTCAATTTGAAAAGATGTACAAAACATAAAACACCACAAATAAGTATTAATATAAAAAAATATTAAACACCAACAGAAACGTTTTGTACTTTATAACTGTACGTTATGATTTTTAAATATGACCGTTAGATCCGGTTGGTCAGGAAACTCCTGAAGTCAGATGCAGACACACTTTCAGTCACAAACTCCTGTGAAAAAATACAGAGATAGATATTCAATTAAAATTCATGACACTTAATTTAGCAAATGAACAATATTTATACTTTGTTCCTCTCGCTTCACAACTCATGAGAACAGACCGAAACCAGAACCGAACCGCAGATTAAGCAAGCGCATATAACCGTTGGTATTTTAAGTGTGATTAAAAATACAAGAAATAGCTTAAACCAAAATAATGTGACTAAACATCGCTAAACAGCAGGTGACATTTATGTTCAGTATTTCGTTTCTATTGAGAAAGATGGGAATTAATTCCTGCTTACCTTTTCCACACGACCCGCCAAATGTTTGTCTCCTCATCTGTGTTCTCTTCTCGCGATATTTCCGGTTTTGCTATTTCCGGTTTTCATATTGACAAGATCTCGTTTATCTCAACATGATTGAATCTAGTAAATGTTAAGTTGTTGAGTTTCATGCAAATACAACATAACTTATTCATGTTTAGCTTGGAAACATGAAATTATTATGTACAAAACACATATTACATTTTAGTACATGTAACAGGTAGCCATGTTAATTTTTTTGAGTGTACAATGAAAAAGCTATTTACATGAGTGCTCAAATGTAAAGCAAACGCAATTATTAATTTATTGTGTATATTTAACTTCATTCAGCCATTTAAGTTATATGAAGAATAACGTTCCTAACCCACTATTATTTTAATCTTAAATAAAGTTGGCCTATGGAACGATATCGCGGACAATATTCAAATGCAATTGCAAATTGCATTTGCAATTGCATTTCCCATATGTGGACGCACAAAGTGTGCCATAATTCAAATGCAATTGCAAACTTTGCATTACCGTTTGCTGATTCGCCTTTGCGAGCGCACACTGACTGCCAAATTTCAATTGAAAAAACAAAGTCCATTTGCATTTGTATTTCCCAGGTCTTACACGTCATGAACCTGTCATATTTAAATAGCAAAATCAATCACCACATTTGCTTTTTCACTTTCTCTGCGCCGCGCGTCAAGCCGGCCAAAATTAAAACGCAATCGCTAATCCATTTGCAATTGCATTTCCAACACGTTACACAGAAACCTGTCAATCAGCGTCAGGGGCGGGTCTATACTGTGGGGCGGGATTGTATGGGGAGTGACGTCACTCGCACTCGCCGACCAAGAGGGGGATATTTGAGCACTGGAGGTGAACCGAGATTATCTCATTTGTTTATTAAGAAATAAACACACAAAAATGACAAATCGCATATTTTCTTGCTCCGGAGTGGACAGAGAAGTTTTTACAAGTAAAAATCTTTTTAGATCTTCTCCTGTTACAGCCTGCTGGAGCTAAATCTTTCAGAAACGCTGCGTACCGGTGTTATGCGCTAAAATGCCTCCCTGCCACTGATTGCACCCCCACAAAATCTCTGTCAAATATATGAGGACATCACAATCAAATATTCATATTATTATTATCAAATATAATATATGAGTATTATCACGAAGCGATTTTTATTATAAATAAGAAATATAAAAATATACATGTACAACCCCTGGCAAAAATTCTGGAATCACCCCTCTCAGAAGATGTTCATTCAAATGTTTAATTGTGTAGAAAAAAGAAACAAGCACATACATGCCACAAAACTATTTTCACTCAACAATCCAAACTTCTGGCTGTATAAAACACTTTTAAAAAAAACAAAGAAAGATAACTATAGTCAACGACAACTGTTTTAACAGCTCAAACAGAGGAAAAAAATATGGAATCACACAAATCTGAGGAAAAAAATATGGAATCACCATGCACTTTGCATTTCTACAACTGCTAATTAGTCTACAGTTAAAAAAGAGTGCTTGCACACATTAGGGATGTGTTGAACCAACATGATTGACATAACTCATATTTATAAAAATATTTTTATTTGTAAAAACTTCTCTGTCCACTCCGGAGCAAGAAAATATGCGATTTGTCATTTTTGTGTGTTTATTTCTTGATAAACAAATGAGATAATCTCGGTTCACCTCCAGTGCTCAAATATCCCCCTCTTGGTTGGCGACTGCGAGTGACGTCACTCCCCATACAATCCCGCCCCACAGTATAGACCCGCCCCTGACGCTGATTGACAGGTTTCTGTGTAACGTGTTGGAAATGCAATTGCAAATAGATTAGCGATTGCGTTTGAATTTTGGCCGGCTTGACGCGTGGCGCAGAGAAAGTGAAAAAGCAATTGTCGTAATTGATTTTGCTATTTAAATATGACAGGTTCATGACGTGTAAGACCTGGGAAATACAAATGCAAATGGACTTTGTTTTTTCATTTGAAATTTGGCAGTCAGTGTGCGCTCGCAAAGGCGAATCAGCAAACGGTAATGCAAAGTTTGCAATTGCATTTGAATTATGGCACACTTTGTGCGTCCACATATGGGAAACGCAATTGCAAATGCAATTTGCAATTGCATTTGAATATTGTCCGCGATATCGCTCCATATTGGCCTAATACAATATTGTTTCCAATGCTGAAGCAAACATGATTTTGTTTTAGTCTATTCGCTGAATACAACGCGACCCACATCACCTCTTGGTGAAGACCCACAGAAACCGTTACTGTAATCCCCCTTCTCACCTACTGTATCCTTGGTGTGAAGTTATCAAACCGGTTTCGCTGATGGGGTAATTCTGCTTCAAGCACTTTCCGATGCTGTTGCTAGGAAATTCCACCCCACAGCCCACAACAAGCAGCAAATAAGAGACATAATTAACAAACTTCTTAGAAAGAAAAGATTGAGTTTTCCTCTTTTCTAAAAAAAAAATTAATTAATGAATACTCTTACTTTTGTAAAGATTTTGAGTGACCATTTGCCATATACAGTACTGCCTGCTTTATTATATATTTAATAAAACTTTATTGCAACTAAATTGTGTGTGTGCCTTATTGAATATTTAATAATGCTTCCGGAACATTGTTGTCCATACGTTTTACAGTATGTACAGTATATTGAAAACAGTGAAACATAAAACACAAACCGAAAGGAAAAGGAATGTACGAAACATTAACACCTTTACCGTGTTCAAATAAATACTGTAGAGTTACTGCATTATGTTTCAAGACATCCTTGTCATGACACGTCAAGCCACAGCCCCACCATGATCACCTGAGAACTCCCGTTCCACTTTCCCAACCACCTCTTTCATCTGACCGCCTCATTCTCCACACACCTGTACTCCATCAGTGATCACCCATCATGCCTATATAAACCTCGCCATGACACCACCACATCGCCAGTTTATTGAGTGCCTTACCAGCCCAATTTACCAGCGTTATTTTCGTCTCAGCTTTTCATGATTTCGACCTTGTTTTTGCCTCACCGACTACGTCTTTGTCTCTCGCCTCTTCGGATTCTGACTGCCGCTATTTCCCGTTGCCGACCACATACCTGCTATCGACCACGAGCTTGGATCACGGACTGACCCTCTACTACCCGGCTTTGACCCTCGCCTGCTCAACGACCACGATTCCTCCGCGCTCCTCTTCGAGCTCACGCTGCTCGCCTCAACCAGCTCACGGGGCGCTCTCTCTCTTCCGGCGCTGCACGCTCGCGCCTCTCCGCAATACTGCTGTCACACACCGGCTCTCGCCTCAGGCGCGCTGCTGCTGCTCAGCACTTCCGCATTCCTGCAAGGCAAACGTCACACACCGGCTCTCGCCTCGGCGCGCTGCTGCTGCTGCTCAGCACTTCCGCATTCCTGCAAGGCAAACGTCACACACCGGCTCTCGCCTCGGCGCGCTCCTGCTGCTGCTCTGCACTTCCGCATTCTTGCAATACCTTCCCCGCTCACACCACAGCACGGAGCTTAACCCACACACAGCCTGTAAATCACTCTGCCTACCTAAATCTGCGTTTGGATCCACCACGCCCTCTACCGACTCTGACAGAATAAACTGGCCAAAAAGTAATGGATCCAGCAGAGCTTGCTCACCTGAGGGGGGCGTTAGAGAACCAAGGAGTCCTCTTAGGGACACATCAGCAGGAAATCACACATATCACTACAACACTTCAAACCATCACCGAAACCTTGCAGTCTCTCTCCACTCAGGTTCAGAATCCCTGTTCAGACATTCCCCCCCAGTGCTTTCCCCCGTCTATGAGCCACGCCTCCCCGCTCCACCTACCTACGATGGGAATCCAGCCACATGTCGCTCTTTTCTGTCTCAATGTTCACTCGTTCTGGAATTGCAGGCCATGTCATTTCCCACGGAACGCTCTAAGGTCGCCTACATCATCACCCTCCTCACTGGAAAGGCGAGAGAGTGGGGAACGGCACTATGGGATGCCCAAGTTCCATGCTGCTTTTCTTACAAGACCTTCACTGAGGAAATGAGGAAGGTTTTTGATCGTTCCTTCACTGGACATCAGGCAGCTAATCAGATACTTCAGTTACGCCAGGGATCACACTCTGTTTCGGATTACGCCATTGATTTCCGGACTCTGGCCCCCTCTTGTGACTGGGACGAGAAAGCACTTTTCGACTGCTTCCTCCATGGTCTTTCTGACTCAGTCAAAGACGAGCTCGCAGCTCGTGAACTCCCCTCGGATCTGCAGGGCCTCATTGACCTTGCAACACGCATCGACGCCCGCAAGCGTGTCCGACGATCGGAACGGCAGCCGTGTCTTGCACCATGCACCCCCATACCGACCCTAGTCACTCCAGAGGCACCCCCTGAACCCATGCAGATAGGCCGCGCACGCATTTCACCAAGGGAGCGCCAGCGCCGCAGAGACGACGGGTCCTGCTTCTATTGCGGCCAGACCGGTCACGTCGTACGATTCTGCCCACTAAAAGGTCAGGCCCCCCCCGTAATTCTGGGGATACAGGGGGGCCCAGCTTCTTGTTCTTCCCCGGACCAGCGATCTTGTTTCTCAGTGACCTTGACCCATAGTGACCGATCCTATGCCACTTATGCTCTTGTGGACTCCGGGGCTGACCAGAACCTGATTTCCTCCTCTACTGTCTCCGAGTTTCTAATTCCCCTCACACCCCTGCGCCAACCTTTCACTGTTCAGGCCCTTGATGGTAGTAGACTAACTCCCATTACTCATCGCACCACCCCCGTTACCCTACAGTTTTCAGGTAACCACACTGAAACCATTACTTTTCTGACTATCCAAAACGCTCATGCACCCATTGTGCTGGGGCTACCGTGGCTAAGGCTTCATAACCCCCACATCGATTGGAATAAGAGAAGCATCCTTGATTGGAGTCCTACCTGCCTCTCCTCATGTCTTCGCTCAGCTCCCACAGGACGGACCCCACCTGCGTCAGAAGAGGAGATCCCCGACTTAACCAAGGTTCCCCCCGAATATCACGACCTACGACAGGTGTTCAGTAAATCACGTGCTATATCCTTACCACCTCACCGCCCCTATGACTGTGCGATTGACCTCCTCCCTGGCTCCTCCCCACCCAAGGGGCGACTCTACTCCCTCTCTCGCCCAGAGAGAGAGGCAATGGAACAGTACATCAATGAATCACTTGCGGCAGGGATTATCCGCCCATCATCTTCACCGGCGGGGGAGGGATTCTTCTTCGTTGAAAAGAAGGACAAGTCCGTCAGGCCTTGCATAGATTATAGAGGGCTTAATGAGATCACGATAAAGAACCGCTACCCCCTTCCACTGATGTCATCCGCCTTTGAACTCCTCCAGAATGCCCGCGTCTTCACCAAACTAGATCTATGGAACGCCTATCACCTGGTCAGGATACGAGAAGGTGACGAGTGGAAGACTGCCTTTAACACCCCTACTGGCAATTACGAATATCTCGTAGTTCCATTTGGCTTAACCAATGCACCGGCCGTCTTCCAGGCTCTCATTAATGACATCCTTAGTGATCTTCTCAACGTATTCGTCTTCGCGTATCTGGATGACATCCTAATATTTTCACGCTCTACCAGGGAACACAAATGTCACGTACGCCAGGTCTTGCAGCGCCTGTTGGAGAACAAGCTATACGTCAAAGCAGAGAAGTGTGAGTTCCACTGTACCTCCACCTCATTTTTGGGTTACTCCATCTCCCCTATGGGCATCCAAATGGACCCCACCAAGGTCAAGGCGGTCACCGACTGGCCATCACCGTCCTCAAGGCGTGAACTTCAACGGTTCCTGGGGTTCGCTAACTTCTATCGGCGCTTCATTCGAAGTTATAGCACGGTGGCGGCCCCACTTACTACACTCACTTCATCAAAGGTCTCGTTCCGATGGAACCCTCTGGCCGATAAGGCCTTCAAGGAACTTAAGCGCCGCTTCACCACAGCCCCAGTTCTCAAGTTTCCAGACCCTTCTCTCCAGTTTGTCGTGGAGGTAGACGCATCCGAGACGGGAGTAGGGGCCGTCCTGTCACAGAGATCTCCGGAGGATAACAAGCTCCACCCCTGCTCCTTTTTCTCCCGCCGTCTCACACCCCCAGAACGCAACTACGGCATTGGAGATCGTGAACTTTTGGCGGTCAAACTGGCACTCGAGGAGTGGAGACATTGGTTGGAGGGTGCAGAACACCCCTTCCTTGTCTGGACCGACCACCGGAACCTTGAATACCTAAAGACGGCAAAGAGACTGAACTCACGTCAGGCACGATGGTCACTGTTCTTCTCCCGCTTTCATTTTACGTTGTCTTACCGCCCGGGTTCCAAGAATGTCAAGCCTGATGCCCTCTCCCGACAGTTTTCAACTCCCCATGACACGATGATACCGGAGACAATCCTTCCCCCTCATTGCCTCGTGGCAGCAACCCGACTTGAGGTGGAGCACCTCGTCCAGCAGTCCCTCAAACGAGAACCAGGCCCAAGCGCTGTCCCCCCCAACAAACTCTTCGTTCCCGCCTCCGTGCGTTCACAAGTGTTGGACTGGGCCCATAGTTCCAGGTTGGCGTGCCACCCTGGGGTGACACGCACCTTCTTCCTCCTACACCAACGCTTCTGGTGGCCCACGTTCAAGCAGGATGTCAAGGATTTTGTAGCTTCTTGTGACATCTGTTCCAGGAACAAGAACTCTAACCGACCCCCTGAGGGTCTACTCAGACCCCTCCCCATCCCTCACCGCCCCTGGTCCCACATCTCCGTCGATTTCGTCACCGGACTACCACCATCACAAGATAACACCTGTATCTTAACTGTTGTAGATCGCTTTTCCAAGGCAGCCCATTTCATTCCACTACCCAAACTTCCGTCCGCCAAAGAAACAGCTGAGCTCCTGGTCAACCATGTCTTTCGACTTCACGGACTCCCCATCGACATTGTTTCAGACAGGGGACCCCAGTTCTCTGCCCAGTTCTGGAAGGCCTTCTGCAACCTCGTCGGTGCCACCCCCAGTCTCTCATCTGGTTTTCACCCCCAAACTAACGGCCAAACAGAACGGATGAACCAGGAATTGGAGAAAGCCCTAAGGTGCATGGCCTCTCGGGACCCATCCTCCTGGAGCCGCTTCCTCCCCTGGGTGGAGTATGCCCACAACACGCTCCCTACTTCCTCCACAGGCATGTCTCCTTTCCACTGCTGTCTGGGTTATCAACCACCCCTCTTTCCGGCCCAAGAAGAGGAGGTAGCTGTTCCATCAGCCCTAGCTTTTGTTCGTCGCTGCAAGAGGACTTGGCAACGGGCCCGCAATCAGCTGCTACGCACTGTAAGCACCTTCCAGCGTCAGGCTAACCGTCACAGGTCATCAGCTCCCCGGTATCGCATCGGTCAGAGGGTCATGCTATCCACACGCGACCTTCCCCTTAAAACCACGTCAAGAAAGCTCTCTCCAAGGTTCGTCGGCCCCTTCACGATCAACCGCGTCATCAACCCATGTTCTGTCCGACTCTCTCTACCCCTCTCCATGCGTCGAATTAACCCCACCTTCCATGTCTCCCAGATTCGCCGCCTGGTCCCTTGCCCACTATCTACACCACCTCAGCCTCCCCCACCCCCCCGATTAATAGAGGGGGGCGAAGACTTTACGGTCCGCAGACTCCTCAAGTCTCGCCGCCGCGGACGTGGCCTCCAATACTTAGTAGACTGGGAGGGCTACGGCCCCGAAGAAAGAAGTTGGGTACCTGCTAGATTCATCCTAGACCGTTCCCTAATCACCGACTTCCACAGACTACACCCTGAGGCACCCACAAGAACGCCTGGGGGCGTTCATAGGGGGGAGGGTACTGTCATGACACGTCAAGCCACAGCCCCACCATGATCACCTGAGAACTCCCGTTCCACTTTCCCAACCACCTCTTTCATCTGACCGCCTCATTCTCCACACACCTGTACTCCATCAGTGATCACCCATCATGCCTATATAAACCTCGCCATGACACCACCACATCGCCAGTTTATTGAGTGCCTTACCAGCCCAATTTACCAGCGTTATTTTCGTCTCAGCTTTTCATGATTTCGACCTTGTTTTTACCTCACCGACTACGTCTTTGTCTCTCGCCTCTTCGGATTCTGACTGCTGCTATTTCCCGTTGCCGACCACTTACCTGCTATCGACCACGAGCTTGGATCACGGACTGACCCTCTACTACCCGGCTTTGACCCTCGCCTGCTCAACGACCACGATTCCTCCGCGCTCCTCTTCGAGCTCACGCTGCTCGCCTCAACCAGCTCACGGGGCGCTCTCTCTCTTCCGGCGCTGCACGCTCGCGCCTCTCCGCAATACTGCTGTCACACACCGGCTCTCGCCTCAGGCGCGCTGCTGCCGCTGCTCAGCACTTCCGCATTCCTGCAAGGCAAACGTCACACACCGGCTCTCGCCTCGGCGCGCTGCTGCTGCTGCTCAGCACTTCCGCATTCCTGCAAGGCAAACGTCACACACCGGCTCTCGCCTCGGCGCGCTCCTGCTGCTGCTCTGCACTTCCGCATTCTTGCAATACCTTCCCCGCTCACACCACAGCACGGAGCTTAACCCACACACAGCCTGTAAATCACTCTG
Source organism: Channallabes apus (assembly GCA_030522415.1). NCBI lineage: Eukaryota > Metazoa > Chordata > Actinopteri > Siluriformes > Clariidae > Channallabes > Channallabes apus. Next base: position 26,140,063 of record CM060124.1, on the reverse strand, counting down.
CCTACCTAAATCTGCGTTTGGATCCACCACGCCCTCTACCGACTCTGACAATCCTTAATTAAAAAAAAAATTCCCTAATTATATGTCCACAAATACTTTGACAACATATACTTATCAACTTATTCACATAAACTTATTAACACAAACTCTCCGTGCACGCACACACAATCTCTAAAAATGAATATTAATAACATACTTATACAAATAAACAAAAATATAAACGTCTATATTGAAGTTTACGGTGAACGCAGAGTTGGCTAAGCAGACGTGATGACGCGCGCGCCCTCACCTCTGTTACGGCTGCCTACAGTATTTGGCCAAAAGAATTATAATAATTGAACGATATGCCTGGTCCTGGAAAGAGACATCAACAGTCCGGCGCTGAGAAACGAAAGAAAAAAAAAAAACCTAAGATGAAGCCCAATTGCATGATGCATCAATTCCAGAAATAAAACTTTACTTTATTCTGTCGACGTTAATAATGTAATAACGTAACATTAACGTGAAATAGCGTAAATTTCATTTAACATCAGGGGGGGACAATAAATATATATTTTTAATAATTTATTGCATTGTTTATGTTGTTTACAGTCAAGCCATCAACATACAATAAAATGTAAACATGAGATCTAAACTAAAAACTGTGCTCCCTGTGCTGGTGCTGGCAATATCATCTCTTTGTTCTGCTGTCTCCGGCTCCCTCCCTGGTCCTGAATCTGCCCCTTCCTCTACTCTCACTGTCTCAGAACAGACTGACTCCTGAAGCAGAACAAAATGCAGGAAAAGATGTTTTCCATACTCATAATAACTAACTTGTTTACATTACACTTGTTAAATTGAAAGATCATACTGTAAATTGGTGAGCCTATTACTTTCTACTGAACAGCCACAACTCCGAAAACATTAAAGAAATTGTTCACCCAAAAAAATAAAAAAATTAATCAGTCATTATCCCTTCAATAAAAGCACCACACTTACCCGACACTGTACATCTGATTGACCCTACTGAAAAAAATATAGCACTGGCTCAACTTAAAAAAAATTGAAGTAATCTGTCACACCTAATATTTTAGCATTGAAATGTAATGAAATGTGAAATTACATAGAAATGTAAATAAACCATTTACTCTAACTTAAAATTTTTAAGTTCATGTAAACTCATTTCTGAAGGTGAAACAAACCAAATATTTAAAGTTGTTCTAAATCTAAATAAATTAGTTGGCTATATTACTTAATGTAAATATTCTACTAAATCTAACCTGAAATTATAAACTTGATATAAACCACTTTTGAATGGTTGAGCAAATTACCTTTTTTTAAGTTGCATCAAAAAGATTTAAGGCATTCATAATTTAAATATAAAAGCATAAAAAACTTAATTACATATTGATTTATACTCAAAACACATTTCTTTATATAAACATTTATTGTGGAATGAACATTTCATCCAAAATGTTAACAATAAGATTTTTTTTTCAAAATGTATAAACACCAACAGTCATTCAACACTGCTAACTGAATTTGAAATTGAGAGGGAAAAAAAAGATGTCTGCATTTATCCACAAATTTAATTTTGCAATGGGTAAATTTTGTCCTTGTCAAACCTGCTGAAGAAGAACCAAACTAAATACTCTGCGACTAAAATAAATTACTCAATAAATGTATGTGTGCGCCCTGCAATGGATTGGCACCCTGTCCAGGGTGTACCCCGCCTAGTGCCCGAAGTCTCCTGGGATAGGCTCCAGGTCCCCTGCGACCCTGAACACAGGATTAAGCGGTATAGAAAATGAATGAATGAATAAAATTACAAATAGGAACACTCAACTTTGCAACATACATTTATTAATTGGACTGAAAAGAAAATTAGAAAATGTTCCTGAAACAAAATCAGCAGAGGTAAAACATGGAACATTCATGTGCGACTGATGGAAACTCAATAAGTCACAATCCCGATTTCCTGTGGAGGCTGAAGACAGTCCTCTTCCTACCTGAGGACAAACAGGGCCATCGTGCACCTCACAAGTTCTGCCTGAGCTTCATCTTTCTGAACAACCTAATAAAAGAAAGGACATTTGTTAGACAAGTTGCTCTATTTGGCAAAACAGTGTCTGATGTATGCATGTAAAATCACTTAATGCTCCCTATGAGTGAAAAAAACACCTAGGATTATGGTGCAGCATGATAAATGTAATTAGCTCAATGAATATGCCTAAATAACTGACATACATATACACACATTATGTATTAATGATAAACTTTATCATTTTAAGTATTAATTTCAGGAGATCATGACCTCCAGGCTCTAAAGACATAAAAACAAACATAGTATTGTTGGTTATGTTAGGCTTGTAAAGCGTGATAAAATGAACATGGCAGACATTGAAACCTGTATTCAGACAGCATACACTAACCTGTGAACAAGTTAAACTAAAGAGTTTTATTCTTTTAGTTATGTTTTAATTTAGTGCATCACAGCCAACTTGATGTGGATGCCTTGCTCAGGTCCTGTGGCTTCCATTCACAATATTACATTTGACACCAAGCTAATTTCTGCTTTTTTGAGCGAGTACATACCAGATCAAGAACTTGAAGATGAAGATTATCCCTGGTCTTCACTCTGACAGGTTCCTCCCTAGTTTCTGATGATCTCAATTAGTTTGTAGTGTTGCTTGTCCAAGGAAACCAGTAATCTTGCTTGAAGTGGAGCAGATATAATTCTCAGAAACTCATTACTGATCTTAAAAACAAAAATAAAGGTGAAAACAAAAATTGGACTGGCTCAAGTTCTTATGTTAGCAAATCTTAATTACAGTATGTATAAAGTATAGAAAGCAGTATGGGTAAAATAATGCCTTTTCAGAAAAGCTAACAGATCTGTAAACACAAAAGTGCATAAAGATTATGTTTACTTTTAAAGTTATTTCATGACATCGTAATGGCTAAAATGTACTTGAAGTAACGTTAAATCAACATGTCAAATTTATGCCGATATTTATATACTGATCCCGTTAAAAACGTGTCATAAAGTGTCAGCAGTATGTCAGGAACATGTGCTAAAGCCACATTTCATACGAGGGAATATAGTTTTAGTGATATTACATTACTTACACATTAGCAAGTCCAGAAGGTTTTAAACATAACTGTAAATACACTACAAACAGCACTCACTCCACATTAGCTTGTTCTATGTTTACGTCACATTCCTATTAATTTTTACATCGTTAACCAACGGTACTTAAATATAATTATTTTCATGTTATTTGGCGCCGCTGACTTACTGTAGAAACTCCGGTGTTTTTGAAAATCACCACGTTAGTTAGCTAATGCTAATGTACTTTAGGTACAGTAATATAGGTGTTTTTAGCTACAGTAGCAAACACGGACACAAAACTCAATCTACAAAGTAGTTGTTCCTGACATAAATCATGAATTTGCTCATACAAGAGATACATTTAACATAGAAATGACATGAGTTTGCTTTCTTACCTGGTTTAAAGGAGTTTTCTTTTTGAAACTCGGGCCGCCAGCAGGACGTGACTCAGTCCGTGATAATGCTGCGTCATGAGGTCATGTGACACGGTGAACTTTGGTTTGAAGCAGAAATGTCCTTTGAGTGAATGGATTAGATTTAAGTTTAACCAGGGGCCTTAACTAACAGTAACTGAAATACAGGTTCTGATATCCTTCCTTACTTGTTTCAACGTCATGCTCCGGTTTGAGGCGGAAATAAAATTATACCGGCAAAACTATGGTCTAAAGACTGCGCATGCGCAAATCACACTCAACCTAATATGAGTACCTTGATCAAAATGAAATATTTCACTTTGGTTTCCTGCTGTAAATAGCATTATACTAAAGTAAAAAAAAAAAAAAAAAGATTCACCCATAAGCATAAATTAGACACTTTAGTTTCAAAGAGCAAACTATTTTTTTTACTAATGGAATGAGAAAAAAAAACAGATTAAACGAACGATAGCTAGGTTTACTTTTTTCAGTGGATCCCTCAATAATTTCTGTCTCCTTTGCCTGTGTTTGATAATATGAAGCACATATACACTCATTCATGATGAAGGATCTATTATAAAACAAAATAAAATTCATGTTCACTTCAGCACTGTTCATCCGCGTCGTTACATTCATTGTTGTACTTGGTCCGGCTTTTAGATAAAGTCCTTCCATGCGCCATCTGGCGGATATTCAGTGAAGCACAACACATTTATTTAAAATTCCCGAAAGTTGCCTCCGGCAAGTCGTGGCACGCCGCGCGCTAAATTGCGGCATCCCGCGGGAAAACACGCGCAGTCTTAAAGGCGACATCTGTAGCTGTAATTAATGTACAGGTAGGAGGTGCTTTCACTGTATCTTTAATATTTTTACAAGAATTTACTGTGCTGTTGCATTATGGTATTGCACGGGCTGATATGGTTTGAAATCTTGTGGACTGAAGCACAGCAACAACAGCTGAAGATAAACGGCAATCGATTTTTTTGGTAAATTCAATTAAATTTACTTCCATAATGTCACAAACTATTAGGTGTAGGACTGTGGGCATGAAGGTGAGGCATAGGCGCAGAGAGGGATGAGATGTTTCAAAAGAGTCTTTAATAATAATAATCCAAACAAACATGAACAAAGGAAGTTGACTTGAACTTGGAGCATACTATAACGAAAACTCCTAAGAAACTAAAACATACACAGACTAGGGATTATACACACACACACACACTAATACAATACAGACACGGAATACCGACTGGACGAGACAAGACACACTAAACAGACTAGCAGACTAAACACTAGGGACTATACAGTACATGCAAGGGATCAACAAACACTAGACAGGCTTGGCTAGGTCTACTAGCTGTTATGCTCATTAGCTGCTAAGCTAGCTATTAGCTAATCAGACTAGTGGCTAAACAGGCTAGTAGCCTGAGACCCAAGGGGTGAACAGACAAGGTACACAGCAAACTAGGTATGAAACAGATTAAGAACTCTAAAGGTTAGTTGCTAAACGGGTTAGTACCTACACAGACTAAGAGCTAATCAGACGATGAGACTAGACAGACTCGAGGACTAGACAGACTAAGATCTAATCATGTTAGTAGTGCCCTCATTAGTATTTACACAGACTAATAACTAAACATGCAATGGGGGTTACTTACACATGAGGGTAAACACAAAAGGCTAATTCTCCTAGAGGCTAATCCTTCTAGGAGACACAAAGACATCTTAATAGAAACAGACTTAACTTAAAGCTCCATAAACAAAAAGGCCAACTATCCTCAAACAAACTGCACTGTAAAAAATTACAGAAAATAACTTTCGAATTTTATAGTAGTTTTCCTTTTTTTTTTAAACTACATACAAATCTCTGTAAAATTACAGACATCTGTAAATTACGAAGTCGACTGTTTTTTTTAAGTATTATTTCAATATTGAAAAATTAACTTTTTTTCACATTTTTTAACAGTAAAAATACCATATTATTTTTACTGTTTTTTTCTGTTTTTGTAAATTTATGTAAAATTACAATAATAAATTGTAATTAAATACAAAACTCATTAGATAAAGGTTAATGTCCATACAAAAATTTTATAGTTTTTCTTTGTAATTTTGAGGTAAATTATATTAGTTTTATAATACTTTGATATTTAAGTTCTAGATGCAAGTTTTGCATTTTTTCATGACTTTTTAAAAGATTATTCTTACATTATCACTTACATGTAGGCTATAGTATCTGCTTCATGCCTTCAAAGAATGTGAAGAGAATTTAGGAGACTGATACTTATCAAAAAAAATTTTTTTTGTTAAATATTCAGTTGTTCTGAAATATCACCATGGCAATCTATCCGTCAGCTTTCTTAATGCATTCCTGCATATTCTGACACAAGGATAATGTATTTGCTGTGTAGCTGTTTTAAAACATCGCTTTAAGGTACATTTTGATATTTATTTTGTATGAGGGGAACTATGGTGTCATTTTTGTACAAAAACGTTAGAAAAAACTCCACGGACTCTCCGCTTAACTGCCACAGCCAATCAGAAGCTGGAGGCGGGAACATTCTAATCTTGTTTCTGATTGGCTGATCAGCAGCCGGAGGCGGAGATATTCTAATTACCTCTTCATTACTGGCGCATTTAAATAAGCGCGCGAGTGAGGGCGGGACCTGATGCGGAAAACGCCTACGCTTATTGTTCAGGTACAGACGTAACGTGATATGAACCAGCCAATGGGAAACAGGCGTCCGTCAAATGTTTAGCGCGCGCAGGGGTTGTGTGGCTCAGCAGCTGGTAAACGGTTGTGTGTAAATTCAGAGGAGTGAAGACACACTGCTGAGCTACAGGTGAGGAGGAAAGCAGTCTCTGAGGGACAGAGTCTGACTCTGAAATGTAAAATACCTGCAAGCTCAAGAGACAATGTCGGTAAGATATTTTTTATTCTTATTTTAATTCTTATTGTTGTTGCTGTAAACAAAGCTCATTTATTAATACTTCCACGTTTTTTTTCTTTTAAATCTAAGATCTTAATGTGTTCTTTTCTTCTCTCTTCCAATCCACCCTAACGCACCAAGTTGTTTACGGCCTGTTTGGAAGAAGATCTTTCTTGGATACACTGGACTGTCCATTTTGCCATTTTGGTATGTTTTAGATTTGACTTAATTGCACTAAGGCATTAGGATTCTGAACTAAAAGTTGAAGTTATTTGTACACATACTGTACATTATATAATGAATATAAGAATAGAGTTAAAAAGGGGACCACATTGTACTATATTTGTAATAATTTCCAATCTAATTTGTAAGTTTCCAATCCAACTTTAATTGGAACATTGAGAATATTGTTTGAAATTGTTCATTTCTTCATAGTTTATAGTCAAGTATATTTCACAGCAATGTTTAAGTTTGTGAGAGAGAGAGAATGTTTCACTGTTATAGCACAATAGTCTAAATATTTCATTGTTTTTCATTTTAGGATTTTACTGTAATGCTATAAAACTGAACTTCTTTTTACTGTATTTTGCATCATACCTGTACTATACTGTGCCAGTTATACAGACTATTTTTATTTTTTTATTTTTTATTTATAATACAATTTATAATATTGTAATCTTGAGTTTGTGTTAACACTTTATTGAACATGTGTATTCATAGGAATTTATTTTAAAAAATGTTAAATATCAGGGGTTTTGTGTTATTGCTTTATTTGAAGGTGTTTGATCTTCAATTTATGAAAAATCTGTAAATAACAGTGTTTCCCTGCTAAATGCCTAATGCTTTTGCATTATTGAAGGTGTTTGATTGTAATAATTTTGGAAAAAACTGTAAAATAAAAACATTTTGCTGCTACATGTCTAGTGCTGTTTTAATGAATGTCTTCAATCGTATAAATTTAGCAAAAATCAGTAAAATAATGGTGTTTCACTGCTAAACTTCTACTGCTGATCGTTTAATGAAGGTGGTTAATCGTATAAATTTAGGAAAAATCTGTAAAATAACGGTGTTTCATGCTAAACTTCTAGTGCTGATCGTTTAATGAAAGTGTTTAATTGTATAAATATAGGAAAAATCTGGAAAAATAATGGTGTTTCTCTGTAAAAGATAAAATAATTTCTGTAAATTTAATGTTTTTGAGCAGAATATGAACTAGAGTATTTTACCTTCATTTTACGGTTTTTGTTTGGCAGCCATTGCTGCCAGTCATTTGACCGTTTTTTTACGCTTTTTTTTTTACAGTGTGATAAAAAACCATATCAAACAAAACCCACTCAACAGAACAGAAATTAATGCTCGACCCAGTTTCCCAGAACAAACAGGTATTTATAACAACGCTAATGAGCTTCCTCAGTTCAGGTGAGCATCCACGTCACCTGACGAAGGTGCCTTCTGGGAAACTGAGTCTACAAACAAAAACTACAACTTAAATACAGTGCCCTCTAATTGGCAACCCTCACACAAGTATTAATTATTTCTTTTAATGTAAGGTAATTCATATATATTTATATAATGTTATATAAATTTTATCAGGATATTCTCTCTAAACGTTATGTTTAGGTATTTTGTAAAGGGATGTGTAGTTAACTTTATTTATCTGTTGCTTCAGGCGAGGAAGAGAAATGCGATGCACGCCATTTTAGAAAGCAGGCTAAATTAAAAGCTAAATCATTATCGTCATGTTAATGTTGATATATGCTGCAGTTTGTTAGCTTTATTTGCCTTTGCTTTCTAGAGAGTATTTGTAGTTTGGCAGGCACAGCATTGCTATGGAAGTGTTATAATTAATTAAAATTAATGTTACATGAAGTGCTCAGTTGTCTTTGCTGTTGAAAAACGTAAATCATCGCTGGATGAGTTTATCTGAAACCTTAAGTATATTTTGTAAAGGAATGTGTCGTTAACTTCTTTTTTTTATTATTTATTTTGTCAGGCAAGCTGAAACATCATGGAACCAAAAGATAAAAACGTAATGTCATGCCGGTGTTGATGAATGCTGCTTTTTCTTACCGATTTATTCGCCTTACACTTGATGGAGTATTTTTGAAATAATCGCATATAAACATGCTGACCATTTTTATTTTTAGGCAAACAGTTCCTTTAACTCTTATTCAACTATTGCTTTATGCTTTAATCTTGAGTTGTTTGTAGTTGTTTTGTAACAGCTGATTTTTGAAATAAGTTTTTCTGTAGTTGAAAGAGTAAAATGATGTTACCAGTGACAGTGCTGAAGTGTTGTCAGGTGTCAGCTTTAATAAACAGTTTTCTTACAACAGCTTTGAATTTGAGTGATTATTTTTCAAAATCTTAGTTTTAATGCATTTACATCACTATAATAGTAAAGTATAGTTCACAGTTAAAATAGTTATTTACAGGAATTTCATAGTAAAAATGTTACAGCTACATCTTGGCTTTTGTTGAATTCACAGGATTTTATTGGCAACTTTTGATGCCAGGTAAGTACTGTAATTTAGCGGGATTACAAAAAAAAACCTGTAATGCCTTTTTACAAGTTTAATTTTATAACCATGTAAAAAAAATACTGTATTCTGCAAACATCAATTTATTATAAATTGCTAAGCAGTATTTTGCTGTAATCCATTTTACAGCAAATAATGGCTATTTTACAGGATTTTATTGGCAACTTTTTTGCCAGTAAATTATTGTAAATTCTACAGTATGTTCTTTAAAGTGTACAATGACAATAAAGGGAATTAACTTAATACAATTTTAACTTGTTACTATGACTGCCAAAGATGTTTAAAGGAAAAGTCAGCACTGACTACTTCCTACTAGGTCCACTAAACTAATAAAGATTATTAACATCCTAACATTATTTATGAACATTAATATTTGATAAAGAATATTGATTCATCATCAATACTGCTTTATCCTCTACACAAGGTCGAAGGGGCTTGGGGCATATCCCAGAAGACTTAGAGCTCAAGGTTGGGTGCACCCTGGATGAGATGCCAATTATTCACATTCACACACTATGGGCATTTTGAAAATGCCAATTCGCCTAAGCTGCATGTCCTTGGAATGTGAGAGAAAACCAGAGTGCACAGAGAAAACCCAACAAGCATGGGAAGAAAATGGAAACTCCACACATACCCTGTGGCAGGAATCGAATCCGGACCCTGGAGGCGCAAGGCAACAGTGCTAACCATAAACTACTGTGTCACCGATCCTAACCTTAATAACCTATTAATAATTTTTCCAGGTTGACTTCTTGGATGATCCTGCTGTTGACAGAGATACATTATAATTCATTAATTGTTCTCAGATAAGGTGAAACTATTTTTCCATCAACTCAAACCCTCCCTTAATTAATTACATAATCAATTATTTTATTCATCTACAATTTTATTATAAAAAAAAGTTTTCATGTGCACTACTCTTGCCACCCTAAATGGTGTTAAACTGTAGGAATTTAATCGAGTTTCAAATAATTTATCTTACATCAGCTAATCTCTTGAGTAATGAAGCAGTAAAAATTCACTCAATTTCCAAAGACAGACACACACACACACACACACACACACACACACTTTTTAAAATGGCATTTAAATGTGTTTAATGTGATAAGACTGTGCAGTTTCATTACTGAATGTGTGTATAGACGCATAGTGGCAGATAGGGGCATTTACTTTGGTTGTTGTTGTTGTTTTTTCAGAGAAGGATTATGATTAAATGCTTGAGGATGGCGCAACAATGAATAAAACAACACTAAACCTTGCTCGGAGGGGGTGGGGTGAGGAGAATGAATCTTAATAAGGACACACAGCTCAGGCTTTTACGCATGACCGTGTGTATCGTGGAACAGTTTGTGCATGTTTGTGAGTGTGTGTTTGGTGCTATGAGGCATCGGAGGTGACAAATGCTTGTGCGCATTGATATGGCTCCTGGTTTGATGATGAAATAGTTGCCTGGTGGCAAAAATGACAAATGAAGTCCAGATTCATAACATGCACACTCTATAATCATCATCACAGACACAAACACACACACACACACACAAATACATTTTTCTATGTGAAGAAAAATGCTTAGTCAAGAAAATTAATTCTAATTTAATTTTTCACTAAGAGTGTGATGCCTGCGTCCGTCTAACAACATCATTGTTAAAATGCTGCACTTAAAATAGATGGCCAGTTGAAGAAGTGGTAAAAATTATTGACCTAAATTTCAACAACATTGTCATGCACACCCAATCTGCGGCCGGCACTAGGACCCGGAAGTAAGACGGCCGCCTACCAGGAAGTATAAGAGGAGTAAACAAATGGTGGCTTACCGCTCAGTCATTGAGTTCGGCCCATGTCGGTTCAGGTTGGCGTTCATCAAATCGTGAGTACTCACTATCTTTTGGTTGTTGCTTCCTACCGTTGTGTGTGTATTTATAGGACGCGGGTTAAATTTGTGTTTTTCCCTTGCTCCCCTTTCGTGAGAGTCCTTAAACTAAATCGCGTGGTTATCCTGCCTACTTGCTGTTACTCCGCGTTTGGGTTTACCATCCACGCTACATCGGGCTAACCGCTAAAGCTACGTCTTCTGGTCACCTCAGGTTAGTTCATCTCTGACAGAATGACTGAGCCGAAAGCGGTAAACCCAGCGGATCATTCGCGCCTATACGATGTGGTAGATCAGCATGCCGTGCTCATCAACCAGCTGACCGCGGAGCTCGCTACTCTGCGAGGTGGCGGAGCTCAGGCAGGAGAACGCGGATCTGCGGGCGGCTGTTGAGGGCGTGGCTAGCCGGCCTCCCGTCACGCCGGCCATGCGCCGCACCAACCCAACCCACCCCCCCCCCCCCCCCCCACTGATGTTTTTCTTGCACTTCCAGAAAACTGGAATGGCACGGACGGGAGATGTGATGTATTTTTGACAGCGCTTGATCTGGTGTTTGAGTTCAACATCGCTCTCCTGGTCTCGTTGCTAACAGGGCAGGCAGCTGAGTGGGCCACGGCAGTCCTTAAATCAGATTCTGACACTGCCCATTCTTACAATGAATTCACCCACCAGCTCAGATTGACTTTCGAACATCCAGTGGGCGAGGTGGAGACCGACACTAAACTCTACCACCTGCGGCAGGGAGGATCGTTCGTGAGCCGGTATGCAGCAGAATTCCGGACCCTCGCCGTGCAGACCAACTGGGGAGATGCCGCGCTCCGGACGTCCTTCTACGAGGGACTGGCTTCACGCATCAAGGACGAGCTCGCCGGGCGAGAACTTCCCGCCACACTCGAGGGACTGATCCAGCTTGCTCTGCGGATCGATCAGCGCCTTCTGTCTCGCCCGAAGCCAGCCCCGAGGACCCTGCCGCCTGCACCCACCTTCTCCTACACCACCCCACGACCACCTGCAGCTTTCACCACCGCAAACACCGGAACTGTCGGATCTCCACCTCCTGCCGTGGTTGACACCGGAGCCGGGGAACCCATGCAATTAGGGCGCGCCTCCCTGACCATACCCGAGCGTGCACGCCGGTTCAGAGAGGGTCTGTGCGCATATTGTGGGTCTGCAGAACATCACCGGGCAATCTGTCCACTGCGTCCGGGAAACGCCCACCCCCGGTGAGCGGAGGGAGAGACTCACCGGGCCCACTCCTGAACTCCACCACTACCGACGCCACCATCTCTCGACTTACGGTTCAGGTATCCCTCCCGATTGGCCACAAACGAGTCCGAAGTACTGCGTTCATCGACTCCGGGGCAGCAGGTAACTTCATTGACTCCTCTTATGCCAAGAAATTGGGGGTAAGATTTGAGACGTTATCCCAGCCCGTTCGGATTACCTCCGTCGACGGTCGGCCCCTATCTACCAGCCCAATCACCACCCAAACTCAACCCATCACCCTCCTTGTAAGAGCCATATCGTACTTGTTATGAATTTGTTGGTGTGTTTATTTTATTTTATTCTATTTGTTGTTATTTCATTTATTGTACCTTGTTCTATTCATTAGTAAAGCATTAAGCATTAAGTTTGTTACATAAGCCATAAGCTTTAAATTTCTAAGTTATGCATCCATTTTGACAAGCGTAGGTTGGTCTGTGATGTCATTCTACTATTACATGCATTTGTGTGACTGTCATATGAAAGGGAGTTCAGTTTAGATGCGGAAGGCTACGGAAACACAAGCTTTTGACCGTAAGCTCGTAAGTTAGTGAGCTCCCGGTAAGCTAAGAATGTAAGATACAACAACTAGGTTGTTGTAACCGCAAGCTCCCGTAAGTAGAGATATACAGCAAGAGTGTTGTTATATACGTAAGCTAAGACTGTAACTTGTAAGATACAGCAAACAGGTTGTTGTAAAAGTCAGAGATTTGCAAGATGCAGCAACTGGTGTCTGTAATCACAGTGGATTTACTCAAGATGACTGTATGAAGTGTTGATTCTTTGATGGTGACAAAATAAACTACAAGAGACAAAGAGATTGGACTTCTGTCGTGTGAGTGAAACTTTGAGACAAAGCTACGCATCAAAACTAGTGAAATAATATGACCGCATCTACACTCCTCATTGACCAGCACCAGGAACAGCTCAGGTTTCACGTTACCTCCATCTCGTCTCCTCCCATCATCCTGGGACATCCGTGGCTTCTGCAACATGACCCCCTCATCTCCTGGACGCAACACCGGATTTTACAATGGGGCGCGACCTGTACCGAACTATGCCTAAGGGCGTCGGCTGCGACGTGCTCTAGGGAGTCCGAGACCCCCGACGTCGACACCAACGCCATCCCCGAGACCTACAGGGACCTGACAGAGGTCTTCTGCAAGCGACGGGCCACCCACCTTCCTCCACACCGCTCGTACGACCTCGCCATCGACCTTCAACCAGGTACAGTCCCACCCCACGGCCACCTCTATTCATTAACATCAACTGAGACGCAGGCTATGGAGGAATACATAACCAACGCCCTTCGCCAGGGTACCATCAGGCCCTCCTCCTCGCCTGCTGCCGCGGGGTTCTTCTTTGTAAAGAAGAGAGGCGGCGAACTTGGTCCATGTGTCGACTATCGAGGGCTCAATAACATCACTATCAAGAACCGGCACCCTCTGCCTCTTACCAACTCTGCCCTGGACGCCCTCTCTGCTTAAACTAAATCGTGTGGTTATCCTGCCTACTCACTGTTACTCCGCGTTTGGGTTTACCATCCACGCTACATCGGGCTAAACGCTAAAGCTACGTCTTCTGGTCACCTCAGGTTAGTTCATCTCTGACAAACATGTTTTTTTTTTTCTTTTGTGTTTTTTTTAATAATATCAGTAGGTGTTTACCTAAGTGTGAATACATAGGACAAATTATGTTAATTGGTTTGTTTGTCTTTTCACATTATTTATTATTTTTTTAAATATGATGGGCTTCAAAAATATGCAGACAATTTTATGTTTTTTTTTTTCAAAGTAGCTTAAGTAAGAGATTGCAGAAAGCGTTTAAAGGTTAATGCTAAACATAATCTGATCATGTTTAATGTAAGCTATGATATTACTGTATTACTATTTCAGGTTGAAGCCCAACGTATGTCTGCCTGTCTTTCTGTATGGCAGAACTCTCTGTATATCTTATTAAAAGAAAGAAATCAAATGCCCTAAGTTTGAATATCTTCTGCCTTGTTCATACTAAATTCTACTTCTTCTTTCATCAGACAAATACACTGCCTGTTCGGTAATCTGAGTATAAATCACAGATGAGAAATCCAAAAAGTAGAAAGAAAAAAAAAAAGAATAATTGTTTGTCTTGAAATTTCTCCAGCATGTTAATATTTACTTATACCACTTCAGCACTGTTATATAAGCAGTGAAAACATTAGGTAATCCTAGTAAAAATATAGACATATATAGAGCAAACAAGGTGTAAGATAGTCAACCTTCCAAGTTAGACAGAGTTCTGTTGTAGAGAAAGAGATACAGACATGTACTGTATGTGGGCTTCAACCTGAAATAATAATATCACTGATTACATTAAAGTTTATCAGATTATTTTTACCTTTAACCTTTTAACTATTTCTACAAACTCTTTTCCATCAACACTGTACTTATGCTAGTTATAACTAAAATGTGTAAGTTGTTTTCATTCACATTTTATAAACAAATTAAAAGCAAATAAGAGTTCAATAAATAAAACATTAAAATATTACTTGAAATGAGAAAAATAAATTAAATGAGGAAATAGGGAAAGAAATAAGAAGGTATTAGAGAAATAAATAAATGGGAAAAAGAACAGGAATGAAAAAGAACAAAAAGGAAAGGAAACAAGTCTGAAATAAAGTGAAAACAAAAACAAAATAAGTTTTAAATAAAAGATAATAGACAAACAGGAAAAGTAAAGTAGACTGGAGATAAAAGGAAATAAAACAAGAAGATTTTCCCACATTGGTGTGTTTAATGTCAATACAAACACTGAGGAACATTTATGTACTGTGTGTGTGTGTGTGTGTGTGTGTGTGTGTGTGTGCGCGTTTGCGCACGCACGTGTGTTTCACAAGTATGTGTGCTTTTGTCAGTGATGAATACACAAATCCTACTTTAGTAGAAGCAGAGATCCCCAATGTAAAATATTATACCAGCAAGGCCAAGAACTATAAAGGGAGGATGCTTTAACACCTCAAAATAAAGTTTTTGAAAGTGTCAACAGCGTAGGCAGAAGTGTGCGAACGTCATCAGCCCTGGTCATAGACGGGCATCCGGCTCCTTCTTGTTGGCTAAACCTTTGTGCACCCTTTCTTTGACTTTCACTATCCATTCATACGTACACACATTTTTGTGACAAAACACTTTCTGCACTACTGTACGCAAAGTATTGGATAAATAACAGCACCATGTATATAGGTACACCCTCAGATCACAAAAAAATAATCACTGCACGCTGCTTTTCTTTTGTGCAAATCACAATGGGGCATCCATTTTTGCTCACACTGCAGTTACAAATGAATTGATGAAATACGTTCACACATGAACAGCAGTGCCTGGGAAAGTCAGAATAAGCAAACGTTTTAATATAATCAATATGTGTGTGTCTGTGTGTGTATATACAGAGTCGACAAAAAATGTCTACACACTTTATGAAAAGAAAAATAGTATGATGTATATTATATTAATATAATATTAATTGTAAGCGCCATATCGTACTTGTTATGAATTTGTTGTTGTGTTTATTTGTTTTATTTTATGTTATCGTACCTTATACTATTCATTAGTAAAGCATTAAGCATTAAGTTTATTACATAAGCCATAAACTTTAAATTTGTTAGTTAAGCATCCATTTTGACACTCGTAAGTTGGTCTGTGATGTCATTCCACTATGACATGTATTTGTATGACTATCGCATGATAGAAAGTTTCAGGTTAGGTGCGGAAGGCTACGGAAACACAAGCTTTTGACCGTAAGCTACCCGTAAGCAGATATATACAACAAAAGTGTTGTTATACACGTAAGCTACGCATAAGCAGATATATACAAAAAAAAGTGTTGTTATATACGTAAGCTACCCGTAAGCAGATATACAACAAAAGTTTTGTTATATGTGTAAGAAATTTATGAGATACAGCAACTGGTGTTGTAATCACAGTGGATTTACTCAAGACAACTGTATGAAGTGTTGATTCTTTGATGCCGACAAAATAAATTACAAGAGACAAAGAGATCGGACTTCTGTTGTGTGAGTGAAACTTCAAACCAAAGCTACGTGTCAAAACTAGTAAAATAATATGTCCGCATCTACAAAAGTCAAAAGCTTCTCCGCTGTCTAAGAGAAGATAAGTAACTATTGAAACCGAAACCGAAAGAGACTTCCCTTTTTTTGAATTTCATGATGTTAAGCGACGAGGACAATGACAAAGTCTCGGCAGAAGACAGCGTGTCACAAGTTGCGGCGGCTGAGCCACAAGGAAGCGTAAATTCCGCGGCTCCCTCATCTCGCCGCAAAGAAGAAACCGGCAGAGCAGCTCTACTGGCCAAAGCAGCAACCTTGGATGAACGGCTCGAGTTAGAAATGGAGGCAGCACAACTGACGGCACGACTAGAAATGGAAAAGGCACAATTAAAGGCAAAAAGGGAAAGGCTGGAAATCAAAATGGCGCTCGCTATGCACGATGCCAAATTAAGAGTGCTTCAACGTCAAGATCACGAAGCTGAAATAAAGGCTTACTCCAAATACAACAGCCGATCGCCCAAGAGAAAGAGCGACTCATTGAATCGAGCAACGCGCACCAAAGCAGCGTGCACTCTACAGACTTGGAACATAATGAACTCGACAGGTGGGAACTTCGCTCACACCAGCACTACGAGCTCCACGGAACAAGAGCCAAGTTCACCCAGCTGGTGGACGTCATCGATCAACAAGCCAGACTGTACTCCGACCCGTCCTTCGCTGACCTGGACGCCGCAACCAGCGACAGAAAACCCAGTCACACATCCCTTCAAGGACCCAAACAAAAGGGCCAAGGAAAACCCAGGGTCAGCTTCACAACCGAGGTCAGACAGGTTGGTAAACATTACAAAGACTCAATTATAAAAGGGAACGCCAGTGCATTACCTGTCAGCGTCTGCACTGAACCGTGCGCACATTGCAAAGGAGAGCATATCTTAGACGAGTGCGTAAAATTTAACGATCAGACACACAAAGACAAAGTAGAATTCTTAAAATAAAGAATGGATTCTGTTTCGGATGTTTAAGAAAGGGACATTTGTGGAAAGACTGTACCAGAAAAATTATATGTTAATTGTGTTCAAAGCCACATCCTCGCATGCTACACAGAGCAGTGCAAGACACGGCGCAGTTAGTTACAAGCGCCAATGAAAACGAAACTGAAGGTGACACGAAAAATACACCACCTGCAGTGAGTCACGAATCAAATGCGCCCACTGGGGCTGGAGATAATTGCATCCTCCCCATTGTACCCGTTAAAATAAAGTCCAAGAAAGGTGACACAATAGTAGAAGCCATGTACTATCAAGTGAGAGTCCCCGAGAAGGACACAGATCTGCTGTGCTTCCTATGGTGGCCGAATGGAGACATGAACCAAGATTTAGTTGAGTACAAGATGGTAGTTCACTTGTTCGGTGCAAAATCGTCACCTAGGTTGCTAACTTCGCCCTTAGAAAGACAGAGGAAGAAAACCGCAGCAACACAATTGCTGTGGCAGTTAAAACAGTACTTAAAAACTTTTACGTCGACGACTGCCTGAAGTCTGTTGCAACCTATGATCAAGCAGTCGCCCTGTACAATGATCTCACAATCCTCTGAGCAAGTGGAGGGTTCAACCTCAATAAGTGGGCAAGCAACAGCCGTGCCCTACTGACTTTCATACACGAAAGCGAAATGATCAAAGGCATGAGAGATTTTGAGAGAGCTCTGGTGGTGCTGTGGTGCATTAATTCAGACATGTTCAGGTTTAAGATTAGTTTAAAGGAATGACCTGTGACAAGACGAGGAATCCTGTCAATCACTAGCTCAATATACGACCCTTTAGGCTTTCTCTCACCTGTCATACTGCCAGCTAAAACTCTAATGCAGCAGTTATGTAAAGAAAAACTAGCCTGGGATGATGACATTCCCAAGCAGTTTGCAAAGGCATGGAAAACCTGGCTGCAAGAACTGCACCTACTGTCCGAGTTCAGCATAGCAAGATGCATAAAACCAGCCGACTTCGGAGTTAAAGCTGCAGCACAACTCCACCACTTCTCGGATGCAAGTGAAATGGGATACGGAGTTGTCTCATACCTCAGGTTAGTAAATGCTGATGGACTTACACATTGTGCATTCATGATGGGGAACTCCCGTGTAGCACCCGTGAAACAAACCACCATTCCATGAATGGAACTGACTGCGGCAATGATCGCTGTAAAAAATGACAAAATGTTGAAAGAACAGCTAGAATTGAAATTGCTGGACTCTATGTTTTGGACTGACAGTACAACTGTTTTGAGATACACTGATAACGTTTTAAAACCTTTGTGGCCAACAGAATCACCCTTATAAGAGAGTCAACCAAGTCACAGCAATGGAGGTACGTTAATACCTCAAAAAACCCAGCTGATTCTGCATCCAGGGGGGTATCATGTGAAAAGTTTATGAAAAACGTCGACTGGATCCATGGTCCCTCCTTTCTCAAAGAACAGAGTGCAAATGGCCTGAGAACATTTATGACACGTCAATGAAAGAAAATGACAATGAAATTAACCCTCTGAGGTCCGCAAACGCATATATGCGTTTTGAGGCGTTTTGCCCTGATGACGCCAATAAGAACTTAAATTACACTTTCATTTTTGATCGTACAGACAAGATCTATATATTAATCGAATCTGTAAATTGTCTTCTTTTATTTGTACAGTATGCACACATGTTAAAAATAAAACTTTGTGCATTAATAAAATAAATAAAATAAACCGGGTGCACTTTCAGGCGTCTCAGTCTCCGCAAAAATCTTTTTGAAACACGTCACTAAAATGAACTGAAACTCCGCGAATACTGCACACACAGACATGAGAAATACATCTATAGAAAGGTTAAAGGGTCTACTTTCAAATGATGCAAGTCACAGTGAATACAAATAATCTGTTTTTATGTAATCCGTATGAAAGTAAGGAGTGGTACAGATTCTCCTGTATCGGCTCATTACAGCTAATGCGTAATGGAAATTAACTGAGATGAGGCAGGTAATCACATACACACCCCCAGGGCATAAAACAACAAGCTACATCATAGACTTACCTACTGTTTCTGCGCGTTTGAATGATGACAAAGTGGCAGAAATTACATGCTTTCAGAATTGCGGCAGAAATACTGGATTCCAACTGCTAACTCACTTGTAAGACAGTTTCTCTCCAGGTGTGTGATATGCAGAAAGTCTAGAGCTAAAACATGTGAGCAAAAAACGTCAGAACTACCAATAGATAGAATAATACCAGACCACCCACCCTTTTCTAATGTGGGAGTAGACTACTTCGGACCCTTCGAGGTCAAACGTGGCAGAAGTAACGTTAAAAGATATGGCGTACTTTTCACTTGTCTGACAATAAGAGCCGTGCACATTGAAATCGCTCACTCGCTCGACACAGACTCTTGTGTGAACGCCATTCAACGCTTTATAAGCAGGAGAGGTCAGGTGTCAGTCATGAGAAGCGACAATGGAACAAACTTCAAACTGAGACTGAATTGCGTAATGCTATTCAGCAATGGAATCAGTCACAAATTGAAAGCTTCCTCACTCAAAGGAACATACAGTGGACATTCAATCCACCTTCTGGATCTCAATTTGGCGGAATATGAAAAAGACAGATCAGATCAGTTAGAAAGATCTTGAGATCAGTACTGAAAGAACAAACATTAACTGACGAGAGCCTGCATACATTCATGTGTGAGGATGATGCGATAATGAATAACCGACCCCTCACTACTGTCTCGGAAGATCCCACAGATCTGGAACCTCTGACACCTAACCATCTGCTGCTGATGAAAAAACAGCCAAACCTGCCCCCTGGACTTTTCAAAAAGGAAGACATCTACGCACGTCGCAGGTGGAAGCAGATTCAGTACCTATCAGACCTGTTCTGGAAGCGATGGGTGCGTGAATACTTGCCCTTGCTCCAGGAATGGCAAAAATGGTTTCAAGAGAGAAAAAACCTCTCGATTGGAGACATAGTTTTAATAATTGATGAGTCTTCTCCAAGAAATTCATGGGTCATGGGAAGAATCACGAAAGTGTTCCCCGACAAAAGGGGACTTGTGAGACGTGTGCTAGTTAAAACTAAGACCAACACTCTAGAAAGACCCATCGACAAGCTGTGCCTCATATGTAGTGAAATATGTCCGCATCTACATTAAAAATATTATCATAATGTATATGTCATAATGTACATATACATTACGTGTGTTTATATATTTAAGATTTTAAGTGTAAGATTTTAAATGCCGAAATAATTATTTGAGGTGTCTACTGCACTTAGAGAGAGTGACACACACACACACACACACACACACACACACACAGTGATGTCTGATGAGTTTTTATATGTTTGGATCTTTTAATGCCTGGTTTCATGTACATTTGTTACATCAAAGAACATAAATCATATTTACATCCTGTTGAAATCTACAAGAATAAAGTGTGGAAGTTGTTTAGATGTCTGTCTGGACTTTTCTTAGGGTTTTATCTCAAATGAAGGGACAGAGAGAGAGCATGGGAGAGTCCGCACAATGTCAATGTATCACAATCAGTGAGAGATTAATTTGTGGAAACTGTAATTACACTTGATCTATGTAAAACTCCATCTGGTGTTTCCACATCAACAGTTGCATTCAAAACTAATCCAAATGGATTTTATTAACCCAAGTGTTAACATTGATTTTTTGATGTTATAATATGAAAGCGTTGCTGTTAGAAATGTATAAAGCCTGGATATGATTACTCGCTCAAGCCTTTGTTGTTGTTGATGACCTGGGTTTGTGTGACTAGCTATCTAGCAAGGCCATAGACTATCTAAGAACTGGCCAACCCTCCATAAACTCACTGTTAGTTTTTTTGAAGATGAGCTTTGAAGCAGTGGGAGCTCTGATTGCCACAAACTTGGCAGGAGTTGATGCTGCCTAAACCCCAGTTATTCCATAAATATGCAAAAGGGAGGAACAAGTCTGGCTTTTGTTTAGAACATGGCTGTTTACATCAGTTACCACAGACCAGAGGGGTGTTCCAGAAAGCTTGGTTAACTTACCATTTGGTTAATCTTAACCTCTGGGTTGATTAACCCCAAACACGCATACCGAGAGTATGTCGGTTCCAAAACACCTGATAAGATTTAGTTTAATCAACCCCCTACTGGTTACCCAGAGTTAGTGCGCGTGCACGGTGCGTACATAAAGACATTTTCAATGGATCGACGATTTCAGGAGTCAAAATGGAACATCAAACTGAAAAAAGAGAGCGCATTACTTCACAGAGGTTTTAATGCGCGCATATGAGGAATTTAAGCCAATAATAATAAATAAATAAAAAGCAATACGGCTGCATCGGCTAAAGAAAGAGAGTTGACTTGGCAAAAAATAAAAGACAGTAAATGTGTGAGTGTATTAAATTGCAAATTTTACATCGCCTCTCCTTTTATTATAATGCAAAAATAATTAAATACCCCTTCCGCATCCTTTTGGCTGTTAAATGAAAGCATTTACTTTTCCTGCTATTAATTTCTTTAGGTTAAAAAACCAGTGTATACTGACTAGGAATGTATGGTTTCTTATTTAATAAGGTTTAATCCTTCTGGAGGCAGAAGCCAAGTGAATATGAAACACAAAAACGTTCTGCAAAAAGGTAATATCTTATTACACGATCACTGAACTATTTATTAAACACGGTTTAGTATATTCGTTCTGTCAGGTACTTATAGAAAGAAGGCTGAAGCCCATCTAACTGGCGGGGGTCCACCCCATCTGAGGAGCGGCTCTGTCCCTTAATAAAGGGCCACCAGTGACACTAACATGGTGAAATGTAAGTTTACCACTATGGTTTGTTTTCATTATATGAATTAATAAATTACTATCTCTGTCACTTAAAGGCTTTTGAACATGCTTAACGTTTTTATGCAGGCTTACTGTATTTAACTGCCCATGATGTATACAGTAGGCTATTGTGATCTTAGCTGTATTACTTTGACATGTTTTTTCCTGCATTAGTGGTTTTTTCTTTGATAATATTGAGAATTTTATGCTGGGTTGTATTTTCTTATAGATACTGGGTTGATTAGATAAAGGGATTATATTATTGGACACTACAGAAAGAACACAGTCTGTCACAGTTGCAAGTGTTTTGTTGTCAGGTACCTTTAGTTGCTTTTAGGTATTTTTTTTTATTTTTTGCCAGATAACGTATACTTGCATATTTTCACTGAAGGATGAAGATGAAGAGACCACATCTGCTGTGACAGAAGTGGACAATGCTGGTAGATCCACCGAGGTGGGATGCATACCATTATAATGCAGCGCCCCCTTTTTACATTAGAGTAACAAACTGTCATTGTTCTTTCACAGTACATACCTGGGGATTTCTTCACAGATGAAGGTCCTTCAACCTCAATGCACGACCTAAGCGGTGTAAGAATTTGTGTGCAGTTGTCCATATTTACATTTTATTTTCTGACAGAATCTCAGAATTTATTTAATTATTTTTGAATAATAATTCATAGTTTCCTTCCTACTGTAGTTGCCAGGAGCTGTATAAGGTCCATCTTCAAAAACAAATAAGAAAAAGTGACATGGAAATGGACCTTATACAGCTTCAAATGGAAGAGAAAATGCTATCCATTAAAAAAGCAACACTAGAAATTTAATTACTGGAGCATCGCCTTAAGGTGAGAACTTGTGCGTATATTAATCTGTTGCGTGTTAAAAGTGTTGTGTATATAAAGCAATGTCATAAAAAAAAAACATTTTATTTCATTTTACTTTCATTGTTTTTCAGGAAAAAAAGACATGAACTGTACAGCAGACCAGTGCAAACTATTTAATAAAAGTAATTTTGACAAATCCTGTCTCTCAAAAGTCTTCCATCTCTGTTGTGTGCAAAAATCTGTAGAGGTTCCTCTGGGCCATCTTCTTCAATATAAGGAGGGTGGCTCTCTCCTCTTATAGTGGCAATGTTGTGAAGCACAACACAAGCCATTATGATGTCACATGCCCTCTCTGGACTGACCCGGAGCCCACACTGAGCTACACTGAAACCTAGACTTGAGGATCCCTATGGTCATCTCCACCTTGGCCCGTGTTCGACTGTGAGCCAGGTTATAGCGTGTCTGTGGTCCAGGATCAGGTTCAGGGTAGGGTGGCATTAAATAGGGCAGACAAGGGTATCCCCTGTCCCCCAGCAAGTAACTACTGTACTGTCCTGTAATGATTCAAGTGTACAATACAAATATAGTAAAAAGAAAAAAAAAACATTGTATGAAGAAAAACATACCCTGCTGAAATGTCTGGCATAATGATGACACAGATCCTGGCCATTTTGTCTTATCATTAGTAATGATGTGGGTTGCCTCACATATGTGGAAAAAAGTAATGAGTTTAATGATTTTAACAAGGCAAAAAATTAAGGACGCAAAATTAAGTTGTTACCTGTACATTGATACTATGAATAGATTTCCTATTAACATCGTCTCCCTCATTTATTGAAGCTATAGCTTTAGCTTTAATAGGAATGTAGGTGCCATCAATGCACCCAATTACATCTGAAAACCCTGAAATAGAAAGTCATATATGGGAGGATCAAGTGTGTGTGTGTGTGTGTGTGTGTGTGCAGGATGAATACATATATTTAATATGTAGTCATACTATTTATATACGTGTCATCAATTTTACTACAAAGGACAAAACCTGCCACTCTGTGGAATTCCTCTTTAATACCACACAGAGGTTTATGGCCAGGGACCTGCTGTACACATGTGTGTAAGAAATGTTTAAGTGCCAGACATACAGTTGCCTTTCCCACATGCTCTGCATCACCCACGTTGTACAAAAAATGCCCTGGAAAAAACCGAAGTGATATACTGTACACGGAATGTTCTCTAAGCGCAGACCCGCCGTGTGTGACATTTACAATATGCGGTTTCAAGAGATGTGTTAAGTAAATTAATTCCATTGAAAACCAATAACGCTCTTTCAAATCATTAGAAAATAAAAAATAAAATAAAAAACATCAATACGAGGTCTTATAATTCTCTCCCGGCGAAAAAAACCTTGTATAATTTGTGCCTCCGCGTCCACAGGATCCTCATCAAAGGGGCGTGGCCTGCTGAATAACCTTCTGGAACAAACTTACCCTGGAACATAACCTGCTACCGAGCAGGTTATCTTCAGAGAGTAAGTTGCTATGGTTACATACATACCCAGAAAGTTACCTCCGTTTTTGGAACCGGAAGTTGAGGTCATCCACTAACTTACCCTCAAACTTATCCGGGTATGTCACATAACCTGCTTCCTGGAACACCCCCCAGCTAGCTTAGCTTTAGCTTAGCTAAAATGTTAATTTAGATGATAATGTTACTTTGCATATGATGTAACTACTATTAAAACTATTTAAACTACAATGATTCCAGTTAGCTGGTCAACTAAAGTGATGCATAGCAGACAGCAAGCAGCTACAATGAAACTGTTATTCAAATGCCCTTAATTATGCATAATCTAGCTGTAGAGGTTTTTTTGTTTATTTATTTTGTACCAGGTAGCACTGTAAATTTGTCCATTTTAACACACACATTGTAATTATATATATATATATATATATATATATATATATATATATATATATATATAATGTATGAACAGCATCCCTGCACATTTACATCCATGCATGTTATTGTTCAAGCACAAGTGGTCTAACTGCATAATGTTGCCCTGAGGCAACGAATATAAAATTACAATTTTAATATATAAATAAAGAAAATCTTTACTCAATCAAACATGCTTCTTCACATGTTTATGCACATCAAAAATATTTAAATATTTTTACACAAGTTATTTTTTTATTCATGTTGTTGTTGTTTATTTTATTTACACTACCACATCACTTCAACTCCACTGGGTTTCTATAAAATACTGTATAGAATGTAAAATCCTCCTCCTCACTTTTAAAGCACTCAATAATCATACTCCACCTTATCTTTCAGAACTCATACTGTTTTACACCCCCTTTTGCAAACTTCACTCTTCCTCATCAAAGCTCTGCTTTACACCCCAGCCCACTTGACCACCATGAATATGGCTCTGGCTTATAGCTTCAGTGCTCCTTGTCTCTGGATTTATCCCCCAGAAAACATTCCTAACTACATTCAAATCACAGTCCTGCCTACTGTATATAGATGCACTTATCTCACACGATGTACAGGCTGTACTCTTTATATTTTTTATTAGGTTCTAAATCTGACTTTTTATCTTTATCTGATATTGTTTACTGTTATTTATTTACTGGTATTGGTTATTTATTGCATGGCCTTGGGTGACTTGAAAGACATCCATTATAAAAATGTATTATGACTGTCACGCTCTGTTAGGTGTTGGACTGTGGGCATGGTGTTGAGGCATAGACGCAGAGGGGGGGATGATATTAAAAGACTGTTAAACAACAAAAAACATGAACAAAGGAAGTTGTACTTTGGAGCATACTATAAACAAAACCAATCATCAACTACTGTAAGAGACAGACAAGGGGAGACTAGAGACATGACATGAGACAGGACTAAGGCTAAAGACATGGCAATCAGCTAGACATGGCTATTAGCTAAACATGGTTATTTAGCTAACCATGGCAGTCAGCTATACCTACATCTAGCTAAGCATGTCTTTAGGCTGACATGCACATAGGTACACTTACCTAATAGCTAAACATGCAACTAGCTACACTTACCACATAGCTACCACAACACTAGGGACTCAGGACACAGAAGCTAGATGATACTCAACGGCTAGGCTAGGGGACACTCAACATGAGGGTAAACAAAAAAGGCTAATCCTACTAGGAGTCACAGAGACAAAGAGACATACTAAATTAAGACAAATATAAACGTAACTTAAAGCTCCAGAAACCAAAATTTTAACTATAATTAAACAAACTAAAACAGCCCATGACCAAGCATAACAAAGACCCACTTAACAGAACTCACATTAATGCTCAGCCCAGTTTCCCAGAACAACCAGCTATTTATAATGAGATTAATGAGCTACCTCGTTCAGGTGAGCACTTGCATCACCTGATCGAGGTGCCTTCTGGGAAACTGAGTCTACCAACAAAAACTACAAACACAAAACATTGCCCTCTAGTGGGCAACCCTCACAATGATGATGATTATGATGATGATTATTATTATTATTGGTATTGTTATTTTTGTTGTTGTTTTAAGGAAATAAATAAATACATAAATTAGGAAAGGACGGATTCAGATGCTATCACTGATAAAGATGGTGGGAAAACACAAAAGAAAAACAAGACATATGAATTTAATGACTAGATTGATGTAAAATCTTTGTAACATTTTGTAAAATTGTTTGTGAACCACATTCTTCACATTCCTTTCTGCCTGTCTGTCTACCTCTTATTCTGCCTGCATGAATATATGTCCCTCTATTTGTCTGTCTGCCTTTCAGTCTGCCTATCCGTCTGTCTGCCTGTCCCTCTGGTAGTCTGTCTATCTGCCTGCCTGACAGCTTATATCCCTGCCATTAATGCATCTGTTTATTTGTATATTATTTCAGTTCTCTGTCTACACTTTCACCTGTCTCCCACCTGTCTCAATCACCTTGTTATCCAATAAACTGTCTGTCAAACTGTCTATCTGTCTGTCTGTATTCACAGGCACTCTAAATATGAAGCATTGATAATAAGCAGAGCTACACCTGATTAGGTAGTTGATGCACACACACACACACACACACACACACACACACACACACACAAACACACAAACTCTCACACACACAACATTTTAGATGCTGTAACTTTGCATTGAAAGAACAAAAGTGCGTTTGCTCTTCACCCATCACCATGGCAACGCCAGCACAAGCGCCCTTGATCCTAAGCAGAAAAGAGCTATTGAATCCACCCCCCCACTACACACACACACACACACACACACACACACACCTTTTGCACTCTGCTCCCCTAATTTTCCCCTTCCAACAGCGATTTTTAATTCTATCTTCTCTCACACACTGTATCACTGACAAATCAACAAACAAATCTGGACCCGGTTTCCCGATAACCACACTCGTAGAAGACTCGATATATCTAACGTAAAGTGATTACTTTTCTAAGTGTGTTTCTCGAACTGTCCCTTATGAGTCTCTTTAAGTCGCTGCCTTTCACGTCCGAAGTTACAAGGCTCTGTCTACAGTGAAGGTACTGAATTAGCTGACATTGGTTGCTCAGGAATCGATTTTTCACTCCTTTTGCATGACAGCGTTAAGAAAGACAGCACTTTCGATGCAAATTAAACATTATTCTTCCAATAATGTTTATTTCAACATGGGTTCACTTATCAGTAGCATGCCATAATAGACAAATATATAAATTAAATCACCAAACTGTCGCTAATATTTTCATGTAACCTGTAGTGGCGGTGAAATGAACCAGGTATACAATCATAGTTGAATGACAAACAGCTGCAAACACTCTTCACCAGCTTATGAAACAATGTGAAGCATGTCAGTTGCTGGGATTGTATAGTGCACTATGGAATGAATACGATGAGATGCCAGAGTAGAGGTTGGTTTTTAGGCGGTGGCCGTAATTATGGAAAAAAATGAAAACATGTTTACCATGTGGAAGCTCGTGGACCTTGCAGATCTTCGCGGAATGTCGGGCGGGCACTCGAGGAGGCTCACGGTGTCTAATAACCCTATCTCACCTATGTGGTGTGACTCACGGTTAGATGCAATGTTAGTCACTGTATTATTATTACTCATATTATTCCACAAGTTATAAGAGTATCTTTAGTTTGATTATTTACTCACAACATGGAAGTCCAATGATCTTTGTCTCTTGTTTTATTTTGCATCAAAGATTCAACACTTCGTACAGTTGTCTTGAGTAAATCCACTGTAGTTACAACAACCCAATCTGTAGGTAACAATCTTCAATTACGTTTACAAAAATATGTTTGCTGTACATTTTAGTTTAAAGTCAAAAAAGCTTTTCTCCATCGTTCAAGCAAAGATAAGTGACTGTAGAAATCGAAACCGAAAGAGAACTTGCCTGCTTTAAACTTCACCATGTCAGATAACGATGACAATGCTGCCACTGCCGAATCTGAGCATGTAAGGGCGCTCACCGACACGAATTTGGACAAGAAGCTTAACGAAATGCTAGACGCAAGAGAATTTATTAAAAGCAACACCGATGTGCTATCGTGCCTACATGAAGACGAACTTAAACATGATCAGGACACCTGGTTTGAACCCGAACTGCAATGCTGCACAGAACTCATGGCAAAGGTGGAGCGCTGGATTGCGGAAACTAAGAACTGCTCTAAGATGCTTCAAATATTCGACGATGGAGTCTCGCCAGATGACAGCGTGTCAATGGCGGAGGCTAAGGCACTTTCTGCTACTAAGCACGGAAGCGTGGCACAGTAGCATCCAAAAGGTCCTCAACATCCATTAGCTTGGTTGAAAAAGGCAGAAGCCAACAGAGCAGCCTTGTTGGCTGAAGCAGCAACCTTAGGCCAATGGCAGGCGTTGGAAATGGAAGAAGCACAACTAAAGGTGCAATTAGAAATGGAGGAAGCACAATTAAAAGCACGATTAAAGGCCAACGAAGCACAATCAAAGGCACAACTAGGTGTAAGAGTCATATCGTATTTGTTATGAATTTCTTGTTGTGTTTATTTAATTTAATTTTATCTTATTCTATTCATTAGCTAAGCACTAAGCATTCTATTTGTCATTTAAGCATTCACTGTTATGTTTGTAAGTTAAGCATCCATTTTGACAATCGTAAGTTGGTCTGTGATGTCATCAGTGGTGTCAAAAGTATTCACATTCATTACTTGAGTAGAAGTATAGATACTAGGGTTCAAAAATACTTCTTTAGAAGTTGAAGTATCAACCCAAGCTTTTTACTTAAGTAAAATTTACTACTTAAAGTATAAAAGTAAAAGTACCGTGAGGGGCGACAAAAGCATTAAGGTCTCCCTTTCTGATCATGCAACGGGGGGGGGGGGGGGTGGCGTTGTGCGCGTTCTGATCATGTGACGAGGGGGGGCGTTGTGCGCGTTCTGATCATGTGACGGGGGGGGCGTTGTGCGCGTTCTGATCATGTGACGGGGGGGGGGCATTGTGCGCATTCTGATCATGTGACGGGGGGGGGGGGCGTTGTGCGCGTTCTTATCATGCGACCGGGGGGGTTGCGTGTTCTGATCATAAAAATAGAGTAACGAGGCTGTTAGAAAGGAGTGTAAGGAGTAGAAAGTACAGATAATTGCTTACAAATGTAAGGAGTAGAAGTAAAAAGTCGGCTGAAAAATAATTACTGCAGTAAAGTATAGATACCCAAAATTTCTACTTAAGTAAGGTAATGAAGTACTTGTACTTCGTTACTTGACACCTCTGGATGTCATTCCACTATTACATGTGTTTGTATGACTATCGTATGATAGAAAGTTCACTTTAGATGCGGAAGTCTACGGAAACACAAGCTTTTGACCATAAGTTAACCGTAATCCAAGACCTTAGTAAGATAAAACAAATAGGTTGTTGTAAAAGTCAGAAATTTACAAGATACAGCAGGTGTTGTAACTACAGTGGATTCACTCAAGACGACTGTATGAAGTGTTGATTCTTTGATGCTGGAAAATAAAATACGAGAGACAAAAAGATCATCGGACTTCTGTTGTGTGAGTGAAACTTCAAATGAAATATACGTGTCAAAACTAGTCGCATAATATGTCCGCATCTACAACAGGCAAAGAAGGAAAGGTTGAGACTCGATACGGAGCTTGCAAAGGCCAATGCTGAAATAAATGTTTACCAGGAATATAACAGCCGACGACAGCCTGCAACAGAGAGCGTGGTCTTCGAACCGAGCATCGTGTACTTTTCCAACTCGGAATATAACAGCCGACGACAGCCTGCAAGAGAGAGCACGGTCTTCGAACCGAGCATCGTGTACTTTTCCAACTCGGAATATAACAGCTGACGACAGCCTGCAAGAGAGAGCGCGGTCATCGAACCGAGCATCGTGCACTTTGTCAACTCGGAATATAACAGCCGACGACAGCCTGCAAGAGAGAGCTCCGTCATCGAACCGAGCAGAGCATACTTTCCCAACTCTGAATGTAATGAACTTTATGAGCACAGTGCATCAACGGAATACAACGAACTGCCAATGTCTTATGGGGAAGCTCACCCAGGTGTGCCCATAAGCGCAACGTCAGACAGAAATCACAGAAATGCTTGCGAAGAGCCAAATGCAATCTTCCTTACCTCAGCGCGATATTCCTCCATTTCATGGAGACCCGCTTAAGTTCACGTCCTTCATGAACACTTGATTGAATCCAGAACTGACAGTGACATTGATAAGCTGTACTATCTTGAACTGTACACCACAGGAGAACCTAGACCTTGTAACGAGCTGCATGCATATGCCAAATCAGTTTGGTTATGCAAAGGCAATGAAACTACTAAACGAGCTAAGACTCGCAGCGGCATATAAGCAAAAGGCACTTAATTGGCCGAAAGTAAAGTCAGACGACGGAAAGTCTCTCCTCGTTTCTGATAACTTGCAGTAATGTCATGGCAAACTTTGAATACATGGATGAGTTAGATGGTACTGCGTGCATGAACATCATTCTCTCAAAACTACCCTACAAGCTGCTCGACAGATGGAAGGCCCACGCACACAAGTATCCCGAGAGCAACAAGAAAAGAGCCAAATTCGCCCAGTTGGTGGACTTTATCGACCAGCAAGCAAGACTATACTCAGACCCACTCTTCATAGACCTGGACGCCATGACCAGCGATAAAAAACACGGTCACACATCCCGCCAAGGATCCAAGCCAAAAAGGGAAGGAAAGGCCAGGGTCAGCTTTGCAACGGAGGCCAAACAGATTGGTAAAAATTATAAAGACTTGAAGAATGCGAAGAATGCGAAGAATGCTGGTGCATTAGTTATCAGTGCTTTCACTAAACCTTGCGCATTTTGTAAGAAAGACCAAACATTAGATGAGTGCTAACAATTCAACTATAAGGCGCACAAAGACAAATTGGACTTTTTAAAAAGGAATGGATTTGCTATGGATGTTTACTAAAGGGACACTTAAGCAAAGACTGCACCAAAAAAATCACGTGCTCAAGGAGACATCCTTGCATGCTACACATTGCAGTACAAGACACAGCTCAGGTAATTGTAAAGGCAGTAAAGACTGCTCTTGGATGGACTTTGAATGGACCTCTTCAGGAACCTGTCGAGTACAGCATGTACGACAACGAGCAGGCGAAAGTTACAGTCAACAGAATTTCCATAGAACGTGTAGAACAAATGCTGATACAACAGTATAACCATGACTTCCCCGAACGAAATTGTGACGATAAGGCCGAGTTATCACAAGAGGACTATCAGTTTTTAGACTCTGTAACTAACTCTTTGCAGTTTACAGACAATCACTTTTTCATCGGTCTCCCATTTAAGAAAGCAGCCATTCAAATGCCTAACAACCGAAGTGCAGCCATGCAGCGTGCACTAAATCTCAAAAGGAAATTGAGAGGAGTATACAAACTTCATGAACGATACGCATGAAAAAAGTCATGCAGTCAGGGTCCCTACATCTCACTTAAATCGACAAGATGGTCAAGTGTGGTATATACCTCACCATGGTGTATATCATCCTCAAAAGAAAAAGCTAAGAGTGGTTTTTGACTGTGCCGCCAGCTATCAAGGAGTGTCACTAAATAGCGAACTCCTGCAAGGACCAGACTTAACGAGTTCACTCATTGGCATGCTTACAGCACACGCTTTAGACAAGAAGAAGTTGCCATGATGGCAGACGTGTAAGCTATGTACTATCAGGTGAGAGTTCCGGAAAAAGACACAGATCTGCTGCGCTTCCTATGGTGGCCGAAAAGAGATGTAAATCAAGACTTAGTTGAGTACAAGATAGTTGTTCATCTGTTCGGTGCAAAATCGTCTCCAAGTGTTGGTAAATTCGACTCAGAAGGACAGCAAAAGAAAACCACAGCAACGCACCTGCTGAGGCAGTTAACACAGTACTTAATAACTTTTATGTTGAGGACTGCCTGAAGTCTGTTTTGAGTCATGACCAGACAGTTGCTTTGTACAACAACGTCACCAGCCTCTGCGGAAGCGGAGGGTTCAACCTCACCAATTGGGCAAGTAACAGTCGTGCCCTACTGACTTTTATTCCTGAAAGTGAAAGGATCAAAGACATGAGAGACCTGGACTTGAGTAAAGATGCACTTCCACGTAGCTAAAGGGTAATGCAGCTGCAAAACTCAAAAAAGAAATTTCCACACTGCAAAAAGGTAATGCAGCCGTAAAAAGAAACAGTTGTCTGTCCAAACTGGACCCAGTACTGCAGGATGGATTGCTGAGTGTCGGTGGACGTCTCGGTAGGTCTGCAATGCCTGAGCACGTTAAACACCCAGTCATTATACCTAAAGATTCACACGTTACACAGTTAATCTTTAGAGACATTCATGAAAAGGTTGGACATTGTGGTAGAAAATACATGCTTTCAGAATTGCGTCAGAAATACTGGATCCCAACTGCTAACTCCCTCGTGAGAAAGTTTCTCCCCAGGTGTGTGACATGTAGAAAGATTAGAGCAAAAACAGGTGAACAAAAAATGTCAGAACTGCCGTGTGACAGAATAACACCAGATCACCCACCCTTCACTAACATAGGAGTTGACTATTTCGGACCCTTCGAGGTCAAACGAGGCAGAAGTAACGTTAAAAGGTATGGCGTATTGTTTACCTGTCTGACAACAAGAGCCGTGCATATTGAAGTTGCGCAATCACTGGACATAGACTCCTGTGTGAATGCCATTCGACACTTTGTGTGCAGGAGAGGTCAGGTGTCAATTATGAGAAGCGACAATGGAACAAAACTTATTGGCGCTGAGACTGAATTGCGTAAGGCTATTCAGCAGTGGAATCAGTCACAAATTGAAAGCGTCCTCATGCAAAAGGGAATACAGTGGATATTTAATCCACCCTATGGGTCTCATTTCGGTGGAATATGGG
Organism: Channallabes apus; assembly: GCA_030522415.1. Taxonomy (NCBI): domain Eukaryota; kingdom Metazoa; phylum Chordata; class Actinopteri; order Siluriformes; family Clariidae; genus Channallabes; species Channallabes apus. The sequence goes on along the minus strand of CM060124.1, from coordinate 26,106,831 downwards.
AAAGACAGACCAGATCAGTTAGAAAGATCTTGAGATCAGTACTGAAGGAACAAACACTAAATGATGAGAGCTTGCATACATTTCTGTGTGAAGTGGAAGCAATAGTGAATGACTGACCCCTCACCACTGTTACGGACGATCCCACAGATCTGGAACCCTTGACACCCAACCATCTGCTGCTGATGAAAAAACAGCCAAACCTGTCTCCTGGACTTTTCAAAAAAGAGGACATTTATGCATGTCGCAAGTGGAAGCAAATTCAGTACCTTGCGGATCTATTCTGGAAGCGATGGGTGTGTGAATATCTGCCCTTGCTTCAGAAACGTCAAAAATGGTTTCAACCTTTTTGAAAAAAAAAAAACCTCTCGATTGGTGATGTAGTTCTAATAATAAGTCTTCTCCAAGAAATTCATGGGTCGTCGGACGAATCACGAAAGTGTTCCCTGACAAAAGGGTACTTGTGAGATGTGTACTGGTTAAAACTAAGACCAACATTCTGTAAAGACCCATTGACAAGCTGTGCCTCATATCTGAAATAGACTGTTAAACATGTCATAATTATTTATCTTTCTTTGGCATGCATTTTCTCTTCGAACACCTTAAGGCAAATAGTATGCATTTAACCCTCATAATTTGACCCTCCCATTTGACTTACACCTTTTGTCCTCGGGGGTCAAAATGACCCCACCTCCTATGACTGTTATTTATAACATGAAGTAAAAATTGTCAATTCATTTTGTGTTACACCTTTAATCTATCTGCATTCTAACACATTACCACAAATAATTTCATTCGTTTTGGAATTTAGCACCAATACACCATTATTATATAAAATTATACCCTGTTATTTAGTGGAAATAAAATAAAAAGATACTTTTATTTAAATTTTACTTATCACAGCGTGGTACATGTAATAGTTTAGTGAGGAGGTTGTTTTTGAATCATTAGAACTTTTTGAATGATGGCACATAATCACACCTGTTGTCCTCTGGGGTCAAAATGACCCCACCTCCTTTGACTGTTATTTATAGCATATAATAAAATTTGTTAATTAATTCCATGTTACACCTTTAATCTACCTGCATTCCAACACATTAGCACATTTTTTTCCTTTTGTTTTGAAATTTAGGGCCAATAGACCATGATTACGTAAAGTATACCCTGTTTTTCACTGAAAATTAAATGAAATGATTCATTTTTTAAAAATTTAAATATTTTGACTATTTGACTTTTCACGGAGTACTACGTGTAAAGGTTTAGTGAGGAGGTTGTTTCTGAATCATTTGAACTTTTTTTAATGGCGGCACATAATCACACCTATTGTCCTCTCGGGTCAAAATGACCCCATTTGGTTTGACTGGTTATACAGCATAAGTATACACAGAGGTGGAAAGAGTAATAAAATATGCTACTCAAGTAAAAGTACTGTTATTTCAATGAAATTGTACTTAAGTACAAGTAAAAGTACTGGCTAAAAGATCTACTCAAGTAAAAGTAAAAAGTAGCTCTTCTAAAATTTTACTCTGAGTAAAATTTACTGAGTAATTTCTTTTTTTTTTTGAACAACAGTGGTGGGTGGGTGATTCTAGTTAGTTAAAAAAAAAGACAGGGATATAAATCTCAACCTGGTTGTTTTTAATTGAGGAAACAACTTTACAAATGAAAGTGCAATAAAAACAAATAAATAAACAGAGGTGGAAAGAGTAATACAATTTTGTACTCAAGTACAAGTACTGTTACTTCAGTGAAATTTTACTTAAGTACAAGTAAAGTTACCCTTATAAAAATCTACTCAAATAAAAGTAAAAAGTAGCTCATTAAAAAATTTACTCAGAGTAAAAGTTATCGAGTTACTTTTTTTATTTAAATTTTTTTAACAGTGGGGGTGATTCTTTTGCAGAATTGTTTTGCCCTTGGGTGTTTCCATGTTCACTCTTATATTAACAGATTATTGTTTGTTTAAATGTTTGCTGTGGGTGTCGATTGTATATTGATCTGGCTCTGCTTTTTTTTTTTGTTAAATATCAAAAAAAAAAAAAAACACACAGCGGGGGTGGGATGAGGCATTCTAGCATAGTTCAAAAAAGATGAGCAGATATAAATCTCAAACTAGTTGTTTTTAACTGAAGGAACACCTTTGCATAATAAAGCTGTTGTCTTTCTTGTGCTTGAAAATCAAAGTGGTCACTTAAATATGGTGTTACGTCCCAGTCTAGGGTCATACAGCAAAAGAATGGTTCAGGGTTCTATTTTAAACTGTATGGAAATGGTGGCATATGGCAGAAAGAACTAGATCCAATCATTAACTGATGAAATAATGAGGTTTGTATACACACACACACACACACACACACACACACACACACCAGGAGGAGGAGGATCAGATTCAGGATGGACCCAGGCCAAAATAACAAACAAAATGGTATTTATATTTAGTAGGTAGATTACCTGCAAAAAGAAACAACAAAAAAAACCCAGAAACAAAAATACAGCTACCTTCCCGGACTCCCTAAACCAAAAACAATGAAATTATCTACAAATATATACAAAGACCAACCAAACCAAAGGGACAAAGCAATAATCAAAGTCAATTGGAGGCAAAAAGTCAAAACCGGAATACACAACCAAATATCAAAACATCAAAATCACAACCTCTTTCCTCTTTCCCGCGTCTCTCCGGTTTATATTGTATATGGTTGCGCTAGTCGATGACGTCACTCAGGGTGGAAGCGACCGTGTGGAAGGTCATGAAATGTCAGAAAACCTGGAGTGGAGTCTGGAACGGCGCGCAACCAGGGCATGATACACACACACGGCGCACCGGAGCATTTATACAAAGCATAATATTTTCATTATTTTAGCATTTTCATTCATTTATTTTTTACTCAGTAGCGAATATGATTTAAAATGTAGCGAATTAACAACCTTCACAAATGAAGTTAATCATGAGCTTGTCGACCTTTGCCTGTGGCACACGTTCGTTTGCAAAAATTGCCATTACATCACTTATTTTTGCTTGTTTGATTGGGATTACTGGTGGTTCCAGAGCTCGCTTCCGTCCTACCACAAAATCAGTGAAGGCCTTCAGCTTTAATGGATGTTTTCTCTGTAACCAAAATATTTATAATTTAAATAAATGTTCATTAAACACACAGAATTTTAAATGTTTACATTCTTATGTAGATATACAGTATACATACAGTGGTGTGAAAAACTATTTGCCCCCCTCTTGATTTCTTATTCTTTTGCATGTTTGTCACACAAAATGTTTCTGATCACCAAACACATTTAACTATTAGTCAAAGATAACACAAGTAAACACAAAATGCAGTTTTTAAATGAGGGGTTTTATTATTTAGGGAGAAAAAAAATCCAAAACCTACATGGTCCTGTGTGAAAAAGTAATTGCCCCCTGAACCTAATAACTGGTTGGGCCACCTTAGCAGCAATAACTGCAATCAAGCGTTTGCGATAACTTGCAACGAGTCTTTTACAGCGCTCTGGAGGAATTTTGGCCCACTCATCTTTGCAGAATTGTTGTAATTCAGCTTTATTTGAGGGTTTTCTAGCATGAACCGCCTTTTTAAGGTCATGCCACAACATCTCAATAGGATTCAGGTCAGGACTTTGACTAGGCCACTCCAAAGTCTTCATTTTGTTTTTCTTCAGTCATTCAGAGGTGGATTTGCTGGTTTGTTTTGGGTCATTGTCCTACTGCAGCACCCAAGATCGCTTCAGCTTGAGTTGACCAACAGATGGCCGGACATTCTCCTTCAGGATTTTTTGGTAGACAGTAGAATTCATGGTTCCATCTATCACAGCAAGCCTTCCAGGTCCTGAAGCAGCAAAACAACCCCAGACCATCACACTACCACCACCATATTTTACTGTTGGTATGATGTTCTTTTTCTGAAATGCTGTGTTACTTTTACGCCAGATGTAACGGGACACGCACCTTCCAAAAAGTTCAACTTTTGTCTCGTCGGTCCACAAGGTATTTTCCCAAAAGTCTTGGCAATCATTGAGATGTTTTTTAGCAAAATTGAGACGAGCCTTAATGTTCTTTTTGCTTAAAAGTGGTTTGCGCTTTGGAAATCTGCCATACAGGACGTTTTTGCCCAGTCTCTTTCTTATGGTGGAGTCCTGAACACTGACCTTAATTGAGGCAAGTGAGGCCTGCAGTTCTTTAGATGTTGTCCTGGGGTCTTTTGTGGCCTCTCGGATGAGTCGTCTCTGCGCTCTTGGGGTAATTTTGGTCGGCCGGCCACTCCTGGGAAGGTTCACCACTGTTCCATGTTTTTGCCATTTGTGGATAATGGCTCTCACTGTGGTTCGCTGGAGTCCCAAAGCTTTAGAAATGGCTTTATAACCTTTACCAGACTGATAGATCTCAATTACTTTTGTTCTCATTTGTTCCTGAATTTCTTTGGATCTTGGCATGATGTCTAGCTTTTGAGGTGCTTTTGGTCTACTTCTCTGTGTCAGGTAGCTCCTATTTAAGTGATTTCTTGATTGAAACAGGTGTGGCAGTAATCAGGCCTGGGGGTGACTACATAAATTGAATTCAGGTGTGATAAACCACAGTTAAGTTATTTTTTAACAAGGGGGGCAATCACTTTTTCACACAGGGCCATGTAGATTTGGAGTTTTTTTCTCCCTTAATAACGTAAACCTTCATTTAAAAACTGCATTTTGTGTTTACTTGTGTTATCTTTGACTAATAGTTAACGGTTTTTGATGAGCAGAAACATTTAAGTGTGACAAACATGCAAAAGAATAAGAAATCAGGAAGGGGGCAAATAGTTTTTCACACCACTGTATGTGTGTGTGTGTGTGTGTGTGTGTGTGTTTTTCTACACGCATCACATTTTGCTTTTACATTATTGCTGACTACGCTGAAGATAAGAACATGCTTATGAAAAACAGTTGCTATATTAGACCACAAAAAAAAAAAACACTGAACGTTAACCTTCACACAGTTACATTTGATAACTGTAACCTCATATACGTACATAAACAGGTAGACATTTTAACATTTTTATTAAAAAAAATATAGCACTGTTGCCTTGCACCTCCAGGGTCCGGGTTCGATTCCCGGCCAGACTCGATTCCCGTCTCTGTGTGCATGGAGTTTGCTTGTTCTCCCCGTGCTTGGTGGGTTTCCTCCTGGTACTCCGGGTTCCTCCCACAGTCCAAAGACATGCAGATTAGGCTAATTGGCGTTCCCAAATTGACCATAGTGTGTGAATGAGTGTGTGTGTGTGTGTGTGGGTGTGCGTGCTCTGCGATGGATTGGCACGCTGTCCAGGGTGTAACCTGCCTCGTGCCCAGAGTCTCCTGGGATAGGCTCCAGGTCCCCGCGACCCTAAATACAGGATAAAGCGGTATAGAAGATGAATGAATGAATGAATGAATGAATTTCAAAAAATAAGTAATTTTGTCTACTGATAATAAAAATATATATTGTTTAATGACCTTTACTGATCATAAAATAAAAAATATTGTTTATTTCAGTAGCAGTCCATGACTTGAGTCTACTGTAAGTTATGCAGTTTCACAGCAAAAAAAAAAACTCAGAAGTGTATGATTGGTTGGTTATACAGTAATGCCCAATTCTAACGCGACATCTGCAGATCTATTCTAACTCTTTTCATAGACTTAAGTAAATCGTGAGACTGGTAATAGCTTAACGTTAATTGTGCATTGTCAATTTTGTCCTAAGTTCCTGTTCATTTCCAACCCTAGTGCTAACCAACATTAGCAATGTCACGCACTGATGCAACGCAACAGAACAATAAAATTTAAAAAGAAGTATGTTTAACTTACCTCAACATGCTTGTGCAGGTTTGATGTTGAGTTTTTGTACAGTGGTTACAAAATCGGAGCGTCGTATGTAACGTCGCCGCCGCATTACGGGATGTGCATTTGCTGGCTTTTACCACTGAGTGGCGCTATATAACTACAGACTGACGCCTCATGCCTTAGTTCATTCTCTGCCTCAATAATACACGTAATAGCCGATAACATCAAGTGAAACACTGTAGTTGACCGAATTCATAATCACAGTACTATAATTACAGTACAAATGTAGAATTCAAATTAAATCAAATCTTATTAAGATCAAATTTAAGCACAATAAATATTAACACAGTGAGCCTTTAGATTTTATCATGTGTAATTAGAAAAGAAGTGTGTAGGGTTTTATTTAAATATAAATTTCTAAACCAATAAGATCAAATAACACCAAGTTATTATTATAACAGGCTTACTTCGTCACTTATCAAAGACGTACACTTGCTTTCAAAGAAGTCGAGTGGCTTATTAAGGTCTCTGGTGTGCATTGTCTCTAAGTGGCCGCTTGGTGTAGCGGTTAGAACACTCGGCCAGTGATCTACAAAGCGGCGGTTCGAATCCCGAGTGATGTTTTAAAATTGTTTTATTTTAAAACTAAATAAAATGTTTTAAGTGCGCTTAAGGTAGAGTCTTATAAAGGCTATGTAGACTTATATAGTTTTGTTATATATTTTTTGCACATTAATCTGAGTCCTCATCTGTTAGATCTGTTTAGTTTTTTTTTTCCTGCCGGGACGAATGCGCGGTTCCATCCCTTTCCCGCCTATTCAGGGAGCCTACGGAGTGAGCGATTAACCATAGTCGAATCGATTGGTGTGCGTCCAACTCACGTTACTCGTGTGCTATTCATGCCGGCTGGTGATAATTAACGTTAATATGATCTCGGGCTTGCTCACGATGCTCAACATCTATAAAAATAGCAAAGTATTGTGTATAGAGTGATAAAAAAAACTATCTAACGCATGTTAGAAAACATCACGTGTGCTTAGCCGACTCTGCGTTCACCGTAAACTTCAATATAGACGTTTATATTTTTGTTTATTTGTATATGTATGTTATTAATATTAATTTTTTAGAGATTGTGTGTGCGTGCACGGAGAGTTTGTGTTGATAAGTGTATGTGGATAAGTTGATAAGTGTATCAGAAAGCATTAAAATGTTCATTTGAATTAAAATGACACACACACGTCTGTATATACAGTATATCAATTACATATATATCAATTTCATTAGTTCGTTCATTCTATTTGAAGCTTCGGATGTTTTTTTTTTTTTTTTGGTTTGGTTAGATTAGTTCTGAACTCGCTTCCGTGAAACTATCGCTAAAACAATGTACTGAGCCCTCCTGAGGATATAAAGCTTTATTATTGTGTTTGGATAAATAATCAGATCTACCACAGCAGGTAATAAACTATGGTGTGTCATAACCGAAGCAAACACCACGATTATGCCTCGTTTCGTTTGACAGGAAAGTGGTTCACTTGGCCGCCGTGTATTATAAACCTGTGGAATGTTTCACTGTTTATGTTCACATAAGAGGAATAAAAGCGAGTGAAATGTGGAAATGATGTGTGGCAACTCAGGACTAAACCAATGATTTCGGTAACTCCACTGAGTGTAACATCTGCATAGTGACACTGAACATCTTCACTTTTCCGTTTACCTCTGAAAAAAAAGCTGTATTTTTTTTGTTTATATTTAGAGTTTTTATAACAGTAGAAGAAGTACGCGCGCGCACGCACACACATAGACACACACACACACACACACACACAGACTCCCCTGAGCCCTCGGGAAACATCCAATCACCGTCGGTATACAAATGAGTCAAGACGTAGCCTAACGTGGTGTCGTGTCGGATTTCAGTGGTCACGAAGTGGGAAGACTTTGAAGAAGCTGCAGTGACAGTAAACAGCTGAACAACTTCACTTTTCCGTTTACCTCTGAGGAAAAAAAGCTGTATTTTGTTTGTTTATATTTAGGATTTTTATAGCAGTAAGAGAGAGTTATAGTTTGGTCTGTATTGTAGTTCGCACCCTTGTAGAGAATAAATAAATGAATAACACCTTCATATCCCCTCTCAAGAGTGTCATAGTCCATTGTTAGTTTAATGATCTGGCTGAAACTAATTATCACTACATAAGTACCCCAACACCATTGATCATGAGTCTCAGCTGAACCTAATTCTATACTTGTAACAGAAAATGTAGATGCAGATTCCAAATGTGTATTTATATAATAGATAGATAGATAGATGTGTGTGTGTGTGTGTGTGTGTGTGTGTGGGGGCTCTACGCAGGGGCAAGAGAGGGCAGCGCACCCTTAAATGTCTGCACATGTTAATATATTCCTAAAATGTATATATTACAAGTTGATAAACTGATCTGCGGTAGACACACACACAGACACACCTCCCTTGAGCCCTGCGTCTGTCGGATTTCAGCGGTCACGGGGTGGAAAGACTTTGAAGCAGTTTATATATGAATCTAAGCTTGAACTTATCAGCATTGTAAATATATAATACTTTTCAAATAAAATCGCTATTACTTTGACCCTGAAGTTTAGTTTAGCACACACAAAAAACAGAAACGTCATTTCTGGTAAATCAACTGAATGTGTAGTTTATTTACAGTAATTCATGAAAAAATGAATATACATTGTACAGTACACGGTAAACACGGGAAAGATTACGAAATGAAAAAACAAACAGTGTCTACTTTATAAACAACTTAGTATGTGCGTCGAGATGCTGAAATCCCTTGCATGTTTTTGCTTCCAAGTGGAGAGATATTTGACCGATAGCCTAGAACAAAAGATCTATAGGTGTGATCACAACCCCCTCCGACCGACCGTGCCATCAATCACTGACCACCTCAGAAGTTCCCTCCAATGTATGGCTGCAATACTTGTTTTGCAAGTATTTTTAACACCATTCAAAGGCTTACAAGTTCCATTCAACATATAATGATGTCTTTTATTCTGATAGTGTGCTCAATTTGTTTCTAGTAATTTATATATTTAAATTCGGATGCCTTTTACTGTTACAAATTTAACTCTTTGCTGTACAAGCCCTTGTGTTGTTGTTTGTGCTGCTGTTCTTTAATAATACCAATAATCAGATACAAACAGTCTGTCTAAACGAAAATTAAGCAATGCTTCTTAACTCATCATTATGTGGATATTTTTCATGTTCGTTGGATAAAGTATGTACTGTAATGATTTGGTCTACTCTGTACTGTATGTGCGTGAGAGAGAGGGGTGTCGCGGTCGTGAAACAAAGGCTCATTTCAGCTCATTCAGTTTCTCTGAATGGATAGGTGAGAACAGCTGATTCACGGTGAATAATTTGCATTTGAGTGTTGCCAAGTGAAAAGAAGACAAACATCAAGACGAACAACATATAAAACTGAGACAATATTTTAAAAAGAATCGCAATCAACCTGAACAGGTAAGCTGGAATAAAATCAGTAGCAGCATTAACTAAAGTAATTAGTAATTATTAGCTGCTACTGATTTTATGGACGTATCACGGTTAAATACGTTGGTCACATGCCAGCTGTATAAGCCGGTTAAGGGACTCATTACGGTTGTATATCGTGCTCTGAATAATAAATTTTTTGTTTGCTGTTTGTTTGCTGAGTAAAATTAAAATAGAACAATTTTTTAAAACAGCATCATCCAGGATCCGAACCGACGCTTTGTAACTCCCTGACCGAGCGCTCTAACCGCTACACCAACCAAGCACTAAGAGACAACACTCCTCCGTGACGTTAATAAGCCACTCGACTTCTTTGAAAGCAAGCGTTAAATAAGTAACGAAGTAAGCCTGTTATACAATTATACTATTTGCACGTGTATTTTATCTGTTTTAAACTTGGTGTCATTTGATCTTATTAGTTTAGAAATGTTTGTAAAAAAACTATTGTTATCAAAAATGTAACAGATGTAACACCGGACCTCATTACCCACAATGCATCTCCCGCACTGGACTACACTGCCGTAAACAGCTGTCGTAAATCAAAACTGCCGGTACTGCAGATGGCCACCACTTTTCATCAGTATAATGACACACACACACAGCAGCAGCAGACCGAGCCGTCACTCCCCTAAATTTAAAGAATACAAACTGGTTGCGTGCGAGTTTGCTGTTTTTTCTATAGTATGCTGAAGCAAAATCAAAATACAACAATTTTTTTTATTTTAATTTTGCTATAATTAAAATAAAAAAATTTAAAACATCAATCAAATCATCAAAAAATGCAGGAAATGATGTTTTCTAACATGCGTTAGATAGTTTTTTTTATCACTCTATACACAATACTTTGCTATTTTTATAGATGTTGAGCATCGTGAGCAAGCCCGAGATCATATTAACGTTAATTATCACCAGCCGGCATGAATAGCACACGAGTAACGTGAGTTGGACGCACACCAATCGATTCGACTATGGTTAATCGCTCACTCCGTAGGCTCCCTGAATAGGCAGGAAAGGGATGGAACCGCGCATTCGTCCCGGCAGGAAAAAAAAAACTAAACAGATCTAACAGATGAGGACTCAGATTAATGTGCAAAAAATATATAACAAAACTATATAAGTCTACATAGCCTTTATAAGACTCTACCTTAAGCGCACTTAAAACATTTTATTTAGTTTTAAAATAAAACAATTTTAAAACATCACTCGGGATTTGAACCAGCACTTTGTAGATCACTGGCCGAGTGTTCTAACCGCTACATCAAGCGGCCACTTAGAGACAATGCACACCAGAGACCTTAATAAGCCACTCGACTTCTTTGAAAGCAAGTGTACTTCTTTGACAAGTGACGAAGTAAGCCTGTTATAATAATAACTTGGTGTTATTTGATCTTATTGGTTTAGAAATTTATATTTAAATAAATAGAAAACTTGGCCGATTTCGTTATAATTTTGTTTGATGAGTGGGGCTTGAAAATTCTCTTGAAAAATATGGTCATTTATTTCAGTTAATAAATCTACTATAATTTTTTTTACTCATTATTGTACAGTACACATTAATAGCTCTGGTTCAGATTTTTCATGTTTGTTGTGGAAATTACCATCACTGTTGTATTTACTGCAATGAATGAAAATGTCACTTTGCGCCACCTGGCGGCCATTTTACGAATGACTTTGAAATGCAACTGATTTATTTTGGCTGCTGTTGCCTTTAAACGGCGGTATACGCGGCGAGATCGCCATTCCAATTTTGTAACCACTGTAAGCTGCCAATTCAGTCATCTTTGGCAAACAAAGTTTACACCGCATAATAAAGCTGTTGCCTTTCTTGCACTTAAATTCAAATTGGTCTTGTAAATATGGCCATGGGCTTGTTTCTAAAGAATTCAACTTCAACAGCATTTCACTTTCATCTGGGTCTACATCATGTGTGTCTGTCTTGTCCGTCTCCATCTTTCTTGAGTTAGCGCACTCCGTTTGTTCTTCCGCTCATCAAGCAATCAGTAGTTTCCGGTGCGCGCTTTCCCCTCTTCCCTCCCTGCCAATTTTTATGTTTTTTTTTTTTCAATATTACAATTTTTTTTTTACTCAGTAGCGAATGTGATTTAAAATGTAGCGAATTACAATACTTCAAAACAAAACAGACTTAAGTAAAAGTAAAATTACAGATTTTAAACACTACTTTAAAAAGTAGAAATACACAAAAAAACTACTCAATTACAGTAACACGAGTAAATGTATATTCGTTATGAGTATACATTATCACTCACCTTATTCAAGACAACTGTACGAAGTGTTGAATCTTTAATGCTGGAAAAATAAAACGAGAGACAAAGATCATTGGACTTCCATGTTGTGAGTAAATCCACTGTAGTTACAACAACCCAATCGCTGTATCTGTAGGTCACAATCTTAAATTATGTTTACAACAATATATTTGCTGTATCTTTTAGCTTACGGTCAAAAAAGCTTACTTACGGCCACAGCGCGAAACCGCGTAGGTGAGATAGGGGTATAACACCGTATCTCACAGCGAGTCGAACTGCATAGGTGATATATCACAATCAATCAGAAAAATGAACGGATACGGGGTTTGAAACTCCCAAGTTTATTTTGTCATTTAACTAAATCAAATTTCATCATAAAATAAAACATGTCAAAAGAAAAGTCCATCCAGTCATGAATGATGGCTAATGATCAATGAAACATATTTTAAACAAAACACAGCAAGCCGCTGGACATCGGGAAGTAGAGCGTAAGTATGACGCATTGGCCAGGCACACGCGGGTCTGAGCAGATCAAGAAGCTCCATAATCTGTTGCCTTGGAAGGCGAAACATTTTTTTAAAATAGCCAACTCAGGCAAAATATGAAAAAGGCTGAAGTTTTGCCTAATGGAAAAATTAACATGAACCACACGGCTCTGCGGACGGCGCCGTCTTCAGTTTAGCACAACAGCACGCTGTATCGCTCTCAAATTGTTTGCCACCTGTTTAATATTAAAAGTGATGGGCAATTTTAATGCATTAGTCACATTATGAAATAGGCTAATTAAAATTCACTCTATTAGTTCTGATATCAAATAAAATAAAATTCTTAAACAGGCCTACAGTACAGTATATTCCATCATTAATACGACTTTGATAATGTGCCATAATGTGTTTGCATACACCACTGATTTATAAAGACTGCTGCTCAGTGGCAGCGACTAGCGTCTTGAGCTGAAACTACGCTAAGAGTGAGTTAAGGTTGGTCCAGACCAACCTTGCGAACGTGTGACTTACCTAAGAGATACTTAGCGTACAAACATTTCGGGAAATGCACCATAACATTAAGAGCAGTGGCAGCTACTAGCTTTTGAAACAGGGGAAGCTCATATTAGGCCTTCATCATAAAATTCATTATGTTATTTGTACGTAAATTCTGGCTAGTTTCCCCTTCCACGAGTTACTTTAATTATATGAGGGAACTAACTTTACATTGCGGAAACAAGGAACAAAATGAAGAACGCTAGAATATGTTTTTTTTTTTCATTATTTAAAGAATGATTTGTACAAACAAAAATGGTTTATATTACCAGCAAACAACACAGAGTGCAGCAGTTCGTCGTACCACTTCTCCGGCAAATCCGCATCGGACTGAACTCAAATCTCTGTATCGCTGTTATATACTTAAGACATGCTGTCAATCAAAAAAGGTTCTTTCCTCTAGAACTTCCTCCATATAAGCATTCATAATTCTTCTAGAACTTCCTCCAAATAAGTATATTCCACCTATACATTCCTGTTAGAGTTACAGTAATAATCTCTGTCATTCTGCTCCATTGCAGCCTGCCGATCACTCAAACCATCGAAAAAGTTCCGCCCTTTAAACAGCTCCTCCAATCATCATACAGCAGCCCAGTGTCCTGGCCCGGCCCACTGCTCCATTCACTCCCAGAGAAGCTGAGCTTCCCTGGAAGTGACGATTTTGGTGCATTCATCCAATTACCGTCCAGCTTTTCTGCAGTGAAAAAAGCTCCTCTGTGCTTCGCCTTAGAGCTCCAGAAGAAGCTTTCGAGAAACCGGGTCCTGATTGGTTGATTGAGGATTTCGACTGCATCCCAGTTTCATTAGAAGTTTGACTTTACTATGTACTGTATGGCAATGTTTAGTGTGATGTTCATGACATTCGATGTACAGTATAAAGTAACATTGTACTAATTATAGCTAGATTTTTATTTATGTGGCAAAAATTACATGCCAAAAATAGTGAAAAAAAACATGATGATGCTACATTACTTAATTATTCTTTATATAAATGTATCATAAATTGTGTATTTATATTTCCATTACTATATTATATACCTATATTGCTTACTTGCATTAATATTTTTCATTTTTCTTTCATTCTTATTTTTCTTTCATTCATACTGTTTCGAGGACACGAACGAACACATAGATTGATTTGCGAGTAATGAAACTAGACAAAGAAAGACGAAAAAAGTAATGATGCATGGATTCCCATATGAAGGAATCAAGGATAAGGGACTGAAGAAAATAAAAGTGACAAAATGACAGGGGGAGAAAAGATGCGAATGAAAGCAAAAAAAAAAAAGAGGCTGTGCAAAGGGAAAGGATGGTAAGGAATAGAAAAAAGTGAGAAAAAAAGTAGGAAAGCAAAAAATGGGTATGAATAAAAAAATGAAGAGATAAACAAAGAAAGGTTAGATAAGAAAAAAATGAGTGGGTATGACATGATGTGATATAAAATGGATTTTATTCAAAGTATAAGATTTTAAAGAAACATAATTCAAGTTTGTTTACATGTTTCATGATTAAGTTTCAATTTATTTGGTCATTCAGGTCAAACCAGGATTTTTGATTTTGCAGAATAACAGAACACACTTATAAGAGTTAAACCTCCCTTTATTTCTCTATATAATCTCCTGCTACACTTATTCACTTATTCCAGAGTTTCACTAATGCTTGGATACCATACGGGGAACCTGCTTCATGTCTGAAATGCTGACCTCCCAAGACTTACTTTAATGGCCCACACATGAAGAAATATCTTGGAAGCGTGTACAGGAAGATGTGCATTTTCCACAAGTTGATGACAAGTTATCAGTCGATTTTCAAGGATCAGGTGTTTTACTTGCTGAATGTTCACTGGAACAACTGCATTTGTCTCTGAGCCACCTTGGCCAGCCATCATTCACAGACGTACAGACTTTTTTTAAAGCATTTGCACCATTCAAATGTTTTACTGTTTCTAAGAGTCTCTGTAAATGTCAATTAGTTTTATAGCTTCTTTCAGGATACATTTCATCACACGTACCGGTTTGACTGACAATTGAACGTCGAGACTCTTATGATGTTCAGAAAGGTTTATATTTGGTGCCATTACAATTCTCAATTCCTTCAACGTTCTTCTGAAGGGTTTGATTTGGTTAAACAACAATGCGTTAATGAGCCCATAAAGAACAATAGAGACTAGTAGTGGCAGGGGTAGCCAAGTGTTTAATCTGTTGGACTACTGATGGCAAGCTCACAGGTTTAAACCCCAGCAAAACCAGGCTACCACTGTTGGGCCCTCAAGCAAGACACTTTGGATAAGGGCATCCGGCAAATGCCATAAATGTCATTAGTATGTAACTTTCTTTAGTGCTTATCATAGTGCCAGTTCTCTTGGCACTGCAGGTTTTGTGTATTCAAGCTTAAACCAAACTGCACCTGAGCAATTTAAATTCATACGTTTTGAATGTGAATGCGTATATGTGTGTCTATTGCGTCCTCCACTCTTTCAGGCATTATGTGAGTCATGCTGTGGCTGAGTCAGTAATCACAATCGACACGGCAGGTATTTTTCCACTAATTAGATCAGGGACAGCTAACTCGTACATATTTTCCTCGTAATTGGCAGGAAGTCTTGCTCGCGCTGGAGACTCGGACTCGGTTTATCATATTCACGCTCTGGTGAGTTAGAACATGCACGGATGCGCCCTCCAGTTAGTAAGTGAAGTGTGATTCAGTGAAGACAGTTTTGGCCTTAAAGAAACCGTCACTTGCTTTTTCTTTTCCTTGCTAAAGTAGTGGAATCACTGACGTTTCCACCGAGTGGATCTGGACTCATCTGATTTTTATTTTTTTGCACTTCAAGCAAATGAAGCTGTGAAATCCTGTTAGCTGGAAAATCTGAGGGTTTGAGACACTGCCTTGTTGGAGTGTGATGTGGCTGAAGAAGTTAATAGAATTTTGGGAGTGGGAAAACAGTGATAACATAATACAATAAATCTTCAGTTCTGCAAACTCCACCCACTGCTACTGATTATCCATCTTTCTAATTTAAACATGTCCAAATTATTAATATATAGTTAGTCAATTTAAAGCTTGAATGCAGGATTTTAGGATTCATTCAAATAGGATGTAGGATTTGGCGAAAATAATGTCTAATACTAAGACAAAAAAACTAAGAAATTGGAGTGCAATTCAGCATTCAGGACAGCCCTTTAAAATTATAAAAACAACCTTATTAAAAGCTTTTCACTTCACTTCAATTCAACTCAACTGTAATGTCACTGTGGCAAGGAAAAACTCACTGAGATGGCAGTAGAAAGAAACCTTGAGAGGAACCAGACATAACAGGGAACATCATTTAGGTAATAATGGAAAACAGGAATTGTTTTGCAGTCATACTGTGTGTTAGGCTTCTGAAAGTACAATATATTCACTGTAAATGAATATCGATGGAGTCCAGTTCATTATTGGAGGCTATACAAAACTAGAAAATTCTAGTCCTGAACTATTGAGCGCCTGCAGTTCTCAAAGAACGGCTGTCTGCATCAGCCGAGGCCAGGACTGTCTTCATGGTAATCCCCAGTCACAACACGCATCCCAATCAGATCACACGGGCTTTCCATGTGTACAGTTGAGATCTTTAACCAGAAGTGGGACACCAGGATGAGACCGATAGGTCAAGAGGTCAGATGAGGTCTAGATCACTGCCATCTCTGTAGCAGCATGTGTTGCTGGAGGGAGAGAGAGAGAGAGAGAGAAACAGAGAGAGAGAAGAAAAATAGAAGAAAAGAGAGTACAAGAGAAGAGAAGAGAAGAGAAGAGAGAGATGACAGATAGAGATAACTTTTTCGATGGTTTGAGTGATCGGCAGGCTTCAATGGAGCAGAATGACAGAGATTATTACTGTAACTCTAACAGGAATGTATAGGTGGAATATACTTATTTGGAGGAAGTTCTAGAAGAATTATGAATGCTTATATGGAGGAAGTTCTAGAGGAAATTTCCCCATTGTACCTTTCGCAACTCGATGGAAGCGTGTTCCAAGTTTGACCTCGTCTCTCCGCTCCAGTTCATTCATGGTGGAATAAGCCTCTTCATATCCGTGCTGTCACTTTGATCTATAAGCCTTTCCATGGCATCTGAAATTCAATTAACAAACAACAACGTGAACAGCTACACTCACTCAAACAATACATCACCACGACAGTGAATCAGGAGCGACATAGTTGCCATGGCAATGCATCTATTCTTCAGCCTGGGGGTGTTTAAACGCCACCAACTGTCTTTAACAAACCTTCAGGTAAATATAGCAGCAGAGGGTGTACAATTTACAAACATAATTGTTTAACTACAACACCTTACAATTTACTATGGATTGTAAACACTTGTCATGAACTGCTATGATTTCTCACCTGTTAAGAGTCAACAGTATTATGGACATCTGGGATTTCAGTATACTATTTACTATGATAGCATAATATTTAGTAGTTTAGTGCAAAGGGTGAATTTAGCTGTTTTAAGAATCCACCCCCATTTAAGCCTCATGATGTGTTCGTTTGTGGCTCACACTTATCATGTTCCTGGTCACTTTTGACCGGAGCATTTTATTTAATTATAAATCCACAATAATACTACATTATGTGATAATATATGTATTATATCTTTTTTTTATCAACTTCAGCTATTGTAAACATTACAAGTTTTGAACTTGTATTTGCTGTGTACGTCCTGCAGGCTTCATTTACTTGAGCTGATACTACTTGTTTTTTTTTAGGGTAAAAAGCATTATAAAGATACTATTTTGACTATAACAAATACTAAGATGAAACCGATTTTTCTGTTTATCGCAGAGTACTTCACTAAAATGTTTACCAAAGTCTCTTTTTTGAAACAAGTTAGATTTTATAAACTGTGGCACAAAATAACAACTTTTGTGTTCCCGATCAAAACAAACCGATATGATTTCTTTATTCAAAAGACAAGCCCAAATGTACACAGGGAAAACTTAACTATATTACAAATATAATGCTTGACTATGAACATATTTATTTTCAGTTTTTTCTCACCATCAGTGAGTTTGCCTGTCTACACTTGGATGTTCCAGGTATAACATATCTTCACATCACATGCTTCCCATATCTTTATACAATACTTAGATGGTTTGTTTGGCATATACAGTATTACTTAAATGGGCACCATCCCCTAAAACTGACAACATGGTCATCACCAGTGATGTCAGGACCTGGTTTGGAAATGAGTCTCGTTGACTTCAGGCTGCTCTTGTGTGGTCATCATCAAGGAAAATCACAAATGACACATGAAGGTCTGCAAAGACACTGTGCTGTAAAAAAATTGCCTGACCAGTGTCCGCATCCAGATCCATTGCGGGAGCTATAGGGACCAAACAAAATCAACACACCCACGTAGGCTTCAATATTCACCAGGTCAACCTTTTTCCAGGTGTTTCCATAAATCCAATGGAGTCCATGCAGAAAAGTAAAATAAAAACAGGACTTGATGTAATTCACTCAGGATATGACATATAGGGTTAGGTTTAGGGTTTGGTTCCAATTTTTGACCAAAAGGAGAGTACAACTTCAGCTGGGTCTTCTTCCTCATCAGTGTCAGAGTCTTCCTCCTTGGGGCACGCTTGAGAAGTGGATGGAAAAACAGCTTGAGCCGGCGAGAGTGCGAGAGATTCCATCTCAAGCACATTTGCCAGATCTGCACGTGAGCCCGAGAAATGCACCGCGGCTCGAGGTTTCTCTTTAAAGAAGGCGAGCCACGTGCGAAGCACCTTAATAGGGAGGAGATCACAGTACTCACACTCTCCCTGAAGCCCAAGGAGAGTGTGCTTTTCCCCCAAACACTCGAAACAAAAAGTGTGGAGATCGCCCTCTGAAAGAGGTCTATCACACGGAGGCACGCATCTCGCTTGAATCTCCACCATATCAGTGAGTTAAACACTTTAACTTGCTTGCACACACACACACGCGCAAACACAAAGCAGTCCTGAAGACAAAAAGATCTGAGGATGTTTCCGGTTCACTCCTATTTATAACCTGCAGGTGCACTTCGTCAGATGGCGTTACCTGACCGAGGTTATATAAGCCAAAATTTGGCGTGTTTGATACACACATGATTCACAACCGGTAACACAAAGAAATGTTCCCACAGTGTTTTAATGCAGCATTGAGTGAAGCTTTTTGAAAGGAAACAACAATGTCATCTATGTAGACAAAACAATACTTCCCAATGGCTTCTGCTTAAACAGAGGTCATAAGCCTCTGAAAAACAGCTCCTGCATTTTTCAAACCAAATGGAAGATGGATAAATTCATATTGGTTGTTTTAGGGTCAAAAGTTGTTTTAGGGATACTGTTCGGATGCATTTTCATCTGCCAATACCCACTACGCAGGTCTAACGAGCTAAACACAGTTGCCCCATAGAGCGCCTCTAAGATCTTGTGTACTTGGAGCATAGGGAAGCCGTCCAGCAGTGTTTTGCTGTTCAGGGCCCTAAAGTAGAAGTACACAGAAGCGGGTCCCACAGTCCTTCTTCCCTATCAGTACCACAGGGGAAGACCATGGCGAGATAGATGGTCTAATGATCCCTGCTTTCAATATTTTGGTGACCTCTTCCTCCACAATTTGTTGCTTGTAGACAGGGACAGGTTATGCTTTTTTCCTAACGGGTATTTCATCGGTGGTATAAATTTGATGAGTTATAGCCTTGGTGTGGACAATTCTGTCAGTGCATACTGTTGGCCACTCTAACAACAGCTCCTGTAACTGATATTTGTTTTCTTCTGACAGGTTGGCACTGCTTAACAGGTTGGAGATTGTTGATTTTGTGATATCTGATACTTGGGGCAACGGATTTGCCACATAAAGGGAGACTTGGCCATGTGTAGAGGTACAAAGAGGAAAATATTCCCCTTCTCTACCTGGGATGGTATAGGAGTGCTGCTTAAAATGAATGTGTACGCCAGATGACTGAATGAATGACTGCCCCCTCACCATCTAACATTTTTCGATTGGTCTTTTTATCTTCCTCCACAGAGTTTCAGTTATGAGGGAGAAGGTGCTGCCCATGTCAATGATGGCTGTACAAAGAACATGGTTCAAGGTGAGTTGTACCACTAACAAAGAAGGGCTAGCCTGAGCAATACTGAGGCTGGTGGGTCTTTTACTCTCCTTTTTATGTTTTGGTGTTGAAAATGTTGGTGTTTTATGTTTTGGTGGTGTTTTGTTTTTGCCTAAATACTTTGGCCGCATTAAAATCCCTCTCCACCTGTGTTCCAATTCATGGCAAGTATGGCAAGTATCTCATAATCAGAGAGTGGATGTAAGACTAAATATTCCCTAAACCTTTCCACAAAACTAATGGGGTCTTCTCACTCAATACCACAAAACTTGGGGAAATCTTACTTTACAGGGGCCTTGAAAGTAAGAGTGTGTGAGCAGTTATTAGGAAAGGGGGGATGGGGAGTGAACCATGACCAAGGGAAAGGAGTGAGCGTAGCAACTGGTTGCGCACCCATCATGGCCTTTAATTGTGAGTCCCTCCTTTTCATGCACGTCACCACTGTTCCTAACACTTTTTACTCTTTTTGCTGGTATGCTAATGCATCTGTGTTGTGGTTGCATTGCAGCTCACCCACCTGATCTAACAGCTCATCCATTTGCTGGGAGAGTTTGTGTTCGATTGTCTGCAGGGCTGTTCTAGCTGACTGAGGTGGGTTGCTAGCACCATGGAAATGAGGCTTTGGTCATCCTCAAACTTGACGGAGGGAGGAGGCGGATGGAGCTGTTCAGCGATGAGCGGTTGCTCTACCCTATCATCACCATGAGGGCCCTCATCACCTACCACTGAACTCTCCTCATCATTGGTGTCTTGATAGAGGCAGCTAAGGGTGTGAATAAGCTCTTGAATGGGCTCACGTCTTGTCACTAAAGGGCCTGCTGTGAAGTCATTAGCGATCAACTCTTCCCCAGCTTGTGCGTCGGACTCAGCCATACTATGCACTAATTTAATTTAAATAAACTGTTTCATTAATTAAACCCCTGAATGAGTATATTTTCTGCTGCACAGTACTGTACAAGAGGTAGCTAGCAGCTGACAAACAACCGTGTACCAATGTACAAGCGGCGGCCCCAAGGGAAACGAGCCGTTGTCAGGAACAGGCTGAGAGCCTATGCACACTGCACACCTCTGCCTGCTCGCCAATGTCCAGTCACTGGAAAAAAAAACTTGATGACCTCAGGGCCAGGGTAAAGTTCCAGAGAGACATTCGGGACTGAAATCTCCTCTGCTTCACCAAAACATGGCTGAACCCAGCGGTGCCGGACCATGCCATTCAGCCGGCCGAGTTCTTCTTGGTTCACCGTATGGACAGGACATGGGACTCTGGGAAGTCAAGAGGAGGCGTTGTGTGATTAATGGTAAACAACAGCTGGTGCAACAGCGCGAGCATTGTTCCTTTTACACACTCCTGCACACCCAACCTGGAACTACTATTCCATCATGCGTCATCCTTTTTATCTTCCTCAGGAGTTCACATCAGTCATAATCAGTGCCGTTAATATTCCACCACAAGCGGACACAATCACTGCCTTATGCGAGCTGCAGGCACTCACACAGCACCAAACACAACACCGGGATGTTGCGCTTATTTTGGCAGGGGATTTTAACAATTCCAACCTCAAATGCACAGCCCCAAACTTTCATCAGCAGATCACCTGCCCCACCAGGGGGCGAAAGGACACTGGATCATTGCTATACAATGGTCAAGCATGGCTACAACGCACAATCTTGCCCTTCGTTTGGGAAATCCGACCAATGCCGCCATCTTCCTCATGCCAAAATACAAACAAAGGCTCAAACAGGAAGTTCTGGTTCAGAGGGAGGGTCACGCACTGGATGGACCAATGTTCACAGAGATATTCAACCCCTGTTTATCTTAGTCATTGATCCCCACATGCTTTAAGGAGTCCATTATTGTTCCTGTCCCAAAGAAACCTCATCCTGCCTCCCTTAATGACTATTGCGGAGAAACCCCAGGGTTGTGTTCTGAGCCCCCTGCTGTTCTCATTATATACGTACGACTGTGTGGCCACTACCAACTCCACCACCGTCATCAAGTTTGCTGACGACACCATTGTGGTGGGCCTGACCACGAACAACGAAGGGAAATGAGAAGATTGGAAATCTGGAGAACTGGTGCCAGAGGAACAATCTCCACCAGAAGATCAGCAAGACAAAGGAGCTGATAGTGGACTTTAGTACATAGCAGGAGAGGAACTACCAGACCCCCATCATCAACAGGAGCCCAGTGGAGAGAGTGGACAGCTTCCGATAATGCTGTGTTCACATCACGCAGGGCCTGTCTTGGTCCTGTCATATCAACACTGTGGTGAAACAGGCCCGGCAGCATCTCGACCACGTCAGGCGCTTGAGAGACTTTAGACTGCCCTCCAAGGTGCTCCAAGGTGGAACTTTTACTCCTGCACCATAGAGAGCATCCTGACGGGAAACATCAAGACCTGGTTTGGAAACAGCACCGGTCTTCAGTCTCTCTGTGTTGGCCTTCAGGGAGCGGAATCATTTCCGAGACCGCAACAGAGAGAACAGTCCATTGTTGGGATGGCTGAGGTCCTTCACAAACTTCCTGACTTGTTGTCCTTACCTTCCTCACCACCTGGGTCATTTTACATGCTGCTATTTTGTGTTGTCTGGCTACACACTCCCCTACCAATACTTTGTACTCTCTGATCTTTTTCAGATTACAACGTTGAAGCAAGATGTAGTCCATCTGAGTGCTCCTGCCTCCGCTCTTATATGTCACCCTATGTCCCTGCCTCTTCTAGAATAATGTGTTCACTACAGCCATTTCCATCCACTATGCAAAGTCCACCACCACAACCATCTTTCTACATTCCTGTCCTGAAGACCTAACCTGCGAATCACATTCTCATCACCTCTGTTCCCTTCCCCGACATTTCCATTAAAATCACCAATCAGCCCTCTCTCACCTCTGGGAATGCTCTGCATTACCTTATCTAACTCACTCCAGAATTTCTCCTTCTCTTTTAACTCACATTCCACCTCTGGGGCATAACCACTAACAACATTGCACATCACACCTTCAATTTCCAGCTTCAGACTTATCAACTTATCTGATACTCTTTTCACCCCCAGAACAACTCATATTCCATTTCTTTTCCTATCCACACCATGGTAAAACAACTTGAGCCCTGCTCCTAAGCTTCTAGCCTTCTACTTCTCCACACACAATATATCTACGTTCCTTCTCTGCATCATGTCGTCAACCTACTCTCCTTCCTTCCCTGTCATAGTCCCAACATTCAAAGTCCCTACTATCACTGCTAAACTCCTGCCTTTTCTCTTCTTTCTCAACGTATGAATATGCATTCCTCCTCTGCTTCTTCGATCAACAGTAGCCCAGTTTCCACTCGCACCCTGTAGGTCAACAGCACTGATGGCAGTCATTGTTAACCTGGGTCACGCCCGATCTGGTATGGAAATCCTGTTAATAATTTGCATTATTTGATTTGGCAAATTTGATTTTATGTCTGATGCTCTTCCTGCCACAACCCTCAGCATTTTTTGCCCTCCTGTGGTTGCACTTACCTCAGAACATTTACAGGACCCCAATATGTTTGTTATAAACATTTGTTGGAACTCAAAATCTAATGGACTATTCCAGGAACAAACCTAAGAACAAGGAACAATTGATTTTTTTTTCGTGAAAAGAAAAATGCAAGTAAGAGATGCAGGAGAGGGTCAAATCAGGTAGAAAACAAATAAATATGTAAATATTGATAATAAATAAGGAACAAAAAAAATGGAAGGAAGCAAGAAATTTCTCAGGAAATGTGGAACATTTGCTATTTAAAGAAATATTTTCTGAGAAACCAGCAAACATTTTAAGTAACTTTCTTAGGAACCAGGTAATGTTTTTCAGGATTCCAGACTCTTTCTTACCATGACCCTGACAAAATGAGTTACTGACGAAAAATTTATGAAAGGAAGTTTCAAGCAAGTGCCTAAAAAATAGACGCATCTGTTTCTCCAGTACTTGGACTAACCCCCCCCCCCCCCCCACCAAAAAAAAGAATCAATCCCTCTTCCCAGTTGTGTTGGACTAATGGCACTTAGTTATTAACCTAGTTAACCCAGTGTAAGTATGTATCCAGTGGTGTAAACTTTAAAGCACATTTTGTAAGTCGCTCTGGATAAGAGCGTCTACCAAATGCCTAAATGTAAATGTAAATGTAAAATACAATACCTACTGTACAATATTTAATCTGGAAGCTAAATATATGGAAGCTATATACATAAAAATATGAAAAAAAACAAGGATGTATATAGATATTATGCTTTTAAGGTTAGCTTGGTTGGTTAATAATTGCTAGTTGTGGGAGCAATGGTTACTTATTTATGTACTAAAAGTAACTTGCATGTGTCTATTTGTTAAAGTTAGTATGTAGTAAAAAAGAATATCCTAATTTGCAAATTATTTTTGCTATTATTTTCTCCAAAAGTTACCCACACTGGAAGAATTTTGACACAAAGTAATTTTTTTACTGACAAGCTATGTACACTGCTACAGAAATAACTCCACCAAGGTAGTGTGTGTGTGTGTGTGTGTGTGTGTTATAGGAAAAATTCCACCTTTTTGTGATTAAGCGCAGATCAATGGATGAGTTAATTATTTGCATAATCTGTTAAAAATTGCAGCCATCCTAATCAACATGTAACGCTCCAGCTCCTCTGTCAACTAAAAAAGATGAGGATTTGGAAAGAGAAATAGAGGAAGAGAGAGAGAGAGGATTCTGGAATGCTCGTTAGATAAAAATGCAGAAATAATTGTGCTAGTCACAAATTCCTGTCGCCTCCGTATGCTTGTGTTTACTTCAGTGAGGATCACAAGAGCCTCTTGCACACACTCGCAATTTCGCTGCAAACACACACTTGTTTGCGTTTGTGCTAGCCAAGTTGGGTGGCGAGTGTGTTGAGCGTGGTGTTCTATTCTGAGAGTGTATATCAACATTTTAGCACGACTCATACTGCGCTAAATATAACTTCTCCATTTCATATCACTAGCTCTCTAACTACAGTCATTCTTTATTTCAGTACTCAAATGATTTCACCCAGTGCATACTGGGTAATTTCCACTGAGCACCAGTCATTTTGGGGTCCTAGGTCAAAAAACCTTTTGGGAAACCTTTTTAACTAAGCTTTAACTAACCTTTTTAACTAATTACAAGCCTGAATCATCATCTTCGAGGAACAAATGTTGTGGGACATCACTTAAGTATTAAGTGAAATCAAATATAAAAAAGAACATATATATATATATATACAAATAAAACAGTGGAACTCATGACTATGTTTCATAGTACAGTTAAACCTTGGATCCTGGCCTCCGAGTGGCGCAGTGGTAAAGCGCTCACCCTATCATCCGGAGATCACTGGTTCGAAAGCCAGGTGATGCTGTTTTCCTCTCACAGCCGGAGGCATAGATTGGCCAATAGCTGATTGGCCGAGCTCTCTCAGGGGGCAGGGATGAGAGGTACTTGCTCTCCCACATTAATCACAGCTCTACAGCCAATCATGGGCATCTGTGAGCCCGCGCACGCGGAAGGAGCGGCTAGCGCTTTACTCTGAGTGTGTTATTCCTCCCCTAATGGTGCGTGAGCAAACTGCTCGAAAAAGATGCGGTCGGCTGACGTCACGCGGTTCGGAGGAAACACGTGATAGTCTTCGCCCTCCCGACTGAGTGGTAGTGGTAGCCTTAATGTAGGAGACCCCTAGCGACGTGGAGGAATTGGACACGACTAAATTGGGAAGAAAATTGGAACCCCCCCAAAAAAAAAAAAAAAACTTGGATCCTGAGCATAATTTGTTCGCATACAAGCTTGTATATCAAAACATTTGTTTATCAATTTAATTTGTTTTCAAAATCAATTATTTTCCCCATAAAAATTATCTCAGATGACTAGTTCCACAACCCAAAAATATTCATATAAAAAATAATAATACAAATATTAATACAAAATATAAAATTAAAACAAATTAACCTGCACCTTACCTTTGAAAAGAATCATGACTGATGCGAAATGATAGAAGAAGCAGGAGCAGGGTAGCTTCTGTGTAGGACGACTTTCACACACACACACACACACACACACACACACACACACACACACACACACACACACACACACACACACACACCAAAACAGATTAATCTCCCGTGGAATCTGCTACGGTTACTAAAGAACAGTCAGTACACTTGGACACACAAAAAAAATGCTTTACATGCAGGTGCACACACTTTGTCACAAAGTTATAGTAAACAGTACACATGCGCAGGGATACGAGTGATGCACGTGTAAGCATATTTTAATTAAATATATTTGTGCATGTAGTAATATAACTGAAAACTATTAATTTTATCTTATGGATGTGAGGTGAGGTGAACAGAGTTGAGCCAAGGACAATGTGATGTCATAGTAGCAAGGACGTCATGTGATGTTCAGTATACAGTATGCACCCAACGAACCTTAGACTAGCAGCCATCTTAGAGATGAGATGCACGTGATGTCATAGTAACCCCAGACACGACACAAGATCAGCAGATATGACATAGCCCCAGACATGATGTAATCTCAGATATGGGGTGATCTTAACTGTGATGTAACAGGTATTGGACACAAGCAACATGTCAAATTAAATAATCAGAAGAGACACACAGTGATATGAATAATAAGTTTAATAAAGAAATAGACACAAAATAGCATGTGTATCTACATAGTGAATATTATACAATACAAAGTATTAGGCCCAACATAAAAAGTATAAAAAAACAGATGGGGCCTGGGTAAGCATCAGTAGTAAAATAAAATGCATAAGAAGTCAATTATCAAAACGTCCTGTGAGGAAGGACAACACCAATTTAAAAATCAGTGAAAGGAAATAGAAACAGAAATGCCACGATTTGGATATGGCACAGGTGCAGAAGGAAAATCTGTTTGGATATCAACAGACACTTTAACATCGGTCTGGGTGCCAACACTTACGTGAGAAACAGGTTTTAGGACCGGCGGAGCTGAGGTTGTAGATTCAGGTCGTATGGGCCTAAAAGAAAATGGATAAGGGCTATCCACACGCTGCCTCTTCGAAGGACCTGGTTTGGGGTCAACATTCTTGGAAAAAATGAGCCCTGTCTCCTCTAGGAATTGCAGTAATGATGCAGATGGTTCGGGCTCATCCTCAGTAAAACTCACAGAGGCCCGGTCCATGACAGGCTCAGTAGGAGTGTAGTCAGTAGGACTGTGAGCCGGACTGTTCTGGCTGTCCGAGTCGTCCAAAGCGACGTGGTGATCATTCGTGCAAATGCGATTAGCTATAAGATTAAAAATAGAGAAATAAAAAATACGTAAATACAATAAAATTCACAAACTAAGGCGAATAATTTAAGTAATATGTAGAAGATGCTTACCCATGACCTGTCTCTTGAAAACTGTAGAGTAAAGCGGAAGCACCAAGAATTTATAGCCGACATAAGCGCCACCCCATTTTTTTTAATTTGAACAAAAAAAGTGAAAAGATAATGGAAACTAATTTGTAAGGAAAATAAGTTAAATTGGAAGGAAAAATTGGTAAAAGATGGAGTCAGATAACGAGGTATATGACGTATAATGCAAATGTAATTTTATTGGTTGAAAAATTTGATAAGGAACCAAAAAAATAATTGGGCAAATGAGGCGGCCAGATGAGTGTCCCGCCCCTTGAAAAACTGTATAAAAGGAGGCACCTATGTCACAGTAGATCTGTCTGTTCTTGGTGATGCTCGGAATCACATCTTAGGCATTTTCAAGACTGGCTCACTTTGTTTTATTGTTGCAATAAAACTTTATCCTTACTTCATCTAGATCTGCACGGAGTCCGGAGTCTTTCTTTGATTTCTTTTATTAAAGTTACAGTATTTGTTTAATGTTTTAAATTAGGGCAACTTCGGTGTGGGGATAATAAAAATCCACCACACACGCGCACTGAGAGCATGGGAGACAATTACCCACAATCCCACAGAGTGATAGAGAGAAGAACCATTGGCTCAGTTGTTATGCTCGGCAGATAAAGCATCTTCGTACTACTTGTATACCAAGACCTTGCTCGTTTAAAAAGTGAAACTGAATTTTGCTTGTCTTGCAAAACGTTCACAGACAAAATTACTTGCAATCCGAGGTTCCATTGTAAAAGTAAGAGCAAGTTTACATTCATAATGAGCAGAGAACTCATCAGGACTAAACAACTGTGCAGTATTCAGAAAGCCATTTATCAGTGAGGCTCTTTGAGTTCAATTTGGTAGAATGGGGAGCATTAAAATGGTCTGCTGAGTCCATATTTCCTCTGTGCTAGATTGATGGGTACATCAAGGTAAGAAAAGAGGTAAATGCACCTATCATGCCTAGTGACTTCTATATAAGCTATTGTGTGTCGTTGGGGTGGGTGGCCTAGAGTTCAAGGTTGCTTATATTGGTCCGTTCTAGGTTCAATGTAATGTGTTTCCCAAAATTGAAGTCAGCTGACGACCTGAATGAAATCGGTAATGAGGATTTATCCATTAATGATTTTTTGTTTTCCCTGATGGCATGGTCATATTCCAAAAAGACGGTGTCTGAATTAAGCCTGTCACGGAGCATAAGACACGATTTTCAGACATTGAATAGCCACCACAGAGTCCAGACATTAACCCCATTGAGAATCTTTGAGATGTGCTGGAGAAGGCTTTACACAGTGGTCCAATTCTCCCATTATCAATACATGATCTTGGAGAAAAATGAAGGTGTCTAAGTACAAAACTTTGGTTATACTCCAGAAGAGAATGCATCTGTTTTCAGGACACAGTACACAGGAGAGCACCTGGCAAGAACTTTTCTTATAACATTCAAATGTCTAACTTTGTTTTGGCCATCGGCAGTCTTTACTCTAATTATTATTTTAAAGGCTTTAATCAACAGTGTTGCTCTGATGTCGTGTTCACATCATTGAGCTTGACATATTGTTCATTTCCCTATTTTAGCTCGCCACGAGTTCTGACAAGAATGTATTTACTGTATTACATTATTTATTATTTTTCAAAGTGATTTAAATTTAAGGAAAACTGTCAGACTGTTTCAAACTCAATTATAGAAATGCACACAGCGTTTCTTTCTAACACATTATGACAAAATGTCATAGAAAGCAGAAAGGCAGCTAAGTGAATCATGTCAGTCTATCTAGGCCGGATAAAAGTTAGAGATTAGTGGAATCAGACAGACAAATGCTTAGAGAAAATATTAATATTTATAGGGAATATATGAGTGTGCAATGCTGCTAGAATAAAGTTTCTTTCAGCTTCTGCATATAAGCAAGTTTATATTTTGACACCTTAAAAAAAATCACAATTTTACTAATTCACGATTTTAAAATTAGATTATATTGTTAATTGTTTTAATTACATTTTTAAATAATAAATCCAATGAAAATGTTGACATTCTAAATAAATCTATTTGTTTTACTTTCCTAGACATCATTTATGTCAAAGCCGTTATGCTAGTTTTCAGGGAAATTTCAAAGCATCAAGCATTTATAATTTGTAGACTGTTTTTTTTTGTATGTATATTGTTTATGTCTGTATGTGAACTTAGCTTCACCTAAAGTTCTGTTCTTTATGTCTGTATATGCTGTGCAGTATATGTTTGAAGCTAATGCTTCATTGTTGACACAAACATAAGAAGATCTTCCTGTTTCAAGGCTAGGATTATGTTTTGTCTGAACCTTGTGTTAAAAAGTGAAGTAAACAATTGTCATAAATGATCAATCAAATCTTGTCTAGCAGGCATGTGAGCATAAAGAAGTGATCTAACTACACCTTTGGTAAAGACAACAGTGTATAAATCTACATTGACATTGTGTGTCTCTATCTATTTTCTGAGGTATTGATCCAAATGCAAATGAATAAAAATAAAAAGTGTTAGCCTACTGAAAGATTGCTGAAAGATAGCTTAATGACCTCTGGCTTTAGCTAGGTCTTAAAACATGTAGGAGAGTTAAAATAAATCCTTGTAAATGCTAAAAGATCACCGTTGCTGTTTAAACTGTAGATGTTGATGAAATTTGTGGAAGTCGTTTTCATCATCTATACCACTTTATCTTGTGTACAGTGTTATATGGAGTGTTGGGCGGGGGGGGAGGTCACTTTTGCCTTGCACCTCCAGGGTCGTGTGCATGGAGTTTTCTTGTTCTCTGGTTTCCTCTCACAGTCAAAAGACATGTGTATGTATTTGCCCTGAAATGGACTGGCTCCTATCCAGGGTGTACCTTGTGCCCTAAGTCTCTTGGAATAGACTCCAGGCCCCACGTGACCCTGTATAGAGGATAAAGTGGTATAGACGATGAATGAGTAATAATATTACATTGCTGAATGTGTATTTATGTATACTACAACACTGATCAATTCTGAATGTTCTGCTTGGTAAGGATTACTCTCTTTATAATGGACAATAGTGCATTTGTAGTGAGTTCGTTGAGATTTCTATGCTTCTATAAAGCATGATATGGAGGAAAGATGTTAATTTGGCGAGGCTTTGTGTAAGGAGAACATTTACAGTATGAAATGCATGCATGCATGCATAAGTATCAGTTAATAGTCCGATATAACAGCTGTAATTGTATGTCTTTCAGCTTCCATCACAGGCATGTCTCATATTTTTTTCTTATTTTTTGTCTGATCAACCTAGAAAGAGAGAAGCTGGTAAAATACTTCTACTGTATAACTGCCATATATGCTACAATATACAGGACATTTATTCAGTTTTTTCACTGGGGACTCAGATTCAGGGACACTCACCCCTAAAGTCTGAAATGTGTGTTTACTGTGAACACTTTGTATGATTACACTTAAGACAGTCAGACATGGTTTAAATCAAATATGACAGCCACCAGGACCTAAATACAAAAGTGGACCACTAATTATAGCGTGACATCATCAATGCCACCTGTCGGCCTCTGCTACAGTATCTGCATATGCAGATAGCATGTAGCACGTGCCGATTTCTTCCTCTCAGCTGCACGACCATACAGTAGGTGTTTCGCCTGCCATGCGGGAGGCCTGTGTTCAATTCCCAGCCTGTGCCCAAACCCCCCAGCCACTGGAAGCAGTGCCGGTCCCAAGCCCAGATAAAATGGGAGGGCCTCGTCAGGAACGGCATCTGGCATAAAACCTGTGCCAAGTTGTTATGCGGACTGGATATTCCGCTGTGGCGACCCCTTGCCGGGAGCAGCCGAAAGACCAACAAACAAATATTGTTAGTTAAAAAACAAATATACTCAGCAAAAAAAGAAACGCCCCCTGACTTTCAACTGTTTTTACTTTCAGTAAACTTAATGTGTAAATATTTGTATGAACACTAAAAGAGTCAACACCATAAGACATAAACTAAAAATGTTTCACAATGTGTCCCTGAATGAAGGGAGGCTCAAAATCAGTCAGTACCAGTCAGTATCTGGTGGCCACCAGCTGCTTGAAGTACTGCAGTGCATCTCCTCCTCATGGACTGGACCAGATTTGTCAGTTCTTGCTGTGAGATGTTACCCCAAACTTTCACCAAGGCACCTGCAAATTCCTGGACATTTCTGGGGGGGAATGGCCCTAGCCCTCACCATGCGATCCAACAGGTCCCAGACATGCTCAGTGGGATTGCGCAGGTGTTGTTACACGTGGTCTTCCACTGCGAGGATGATCAGCTGTCCTTCCTGTCTCCCTGTAGCGCTGTCTTAGGCGTCTCACAGTGCAGACATGGCGATTTATTGCCCTAGCCACATCAGCAATCCTCATGCCTCCCTGCAGCATGCCTAATGCACGTTCACGCAGATGAGCATCTTTCTTTGGGTGTTTTTCACAGTCGGTAGGCAAGTCTCTTTAGTGTCCTGCGTTTTTAGAACTGTGACCTTAAATGCCTACTTTCTGTAAGCTGTTAAGGTCTTAACGACCATTCCACAGGTGCGTGTTAATTAATTGATTATGGTTATTATTGAACATGCATGGAAAACATGGTTTAAACCCTTTACAATGAAGATCTGTAAAGTTATTTGGATTTTTAGAACATTATTGTTGAAATACACAGTCCTGAAAAAGGGGCGTTTCTTTTTTTTGCTGAGTATATTAGACTTTCTATTCATACTACCTTGTATGCTTCTCCTTCTTTGTGGTTATTGGCATCTCAAAAATCAACTAGGTGCATATTCCCATCTGCAGTAACGAAGAGTGAAAATTTGGTAACAATATTACTAACTAGATGTGTTACAATTAGTCCAGTAGTTTTATGTGATCTCTGCACAAAGAAAGAGACAGACAAAAATAAAAAAATATATATCTTGATGTGTTCTATTACTCATCTTATGTTGCCAAAGCTTTTTTTTGTGCAAATATCTTAGTACAGTACAGGCACACCAACTTTACATTTTTACAATATCTATAGAAGATTTAGAAGGTGGCTTGTCAGAAAGAAAGGGTGAGAGAGCAGCTATTGTTCCTAGGAACAGTAAAAAGTACTCAGAGCTAGTGTCAAAGCAAGCTAAATCTTTCCACTGATCTCCAATCTGCCGTTGAAAACATGGAGTTCAGGAATCGGATAATTGCTGTTAATGTGCACTCCTGCAGAAATGAGCCTCTTTCAGTTTAAATTGACTGTTAACGGATTGACCACAGCTGTGTGTGTGCGTGCGTGTGTGTGTGTGTTTGCATCTCTCTTTCTCTCTCTCTCTCAAACGCACATGCAAATATTGCAAAAAAAAAAGAGATGTTTTTAATATCTGCTTTGAACCAACATAGAAAAAACTACGATCAGGGTATAACCTTAAAATGACAAAATTTTTGCAAGCATGTTAACTAGCGATTAATTAACTAGCAAGAAAACTGATATGACTTTTATTATTTGAAATGAAGTCAAAATATCTAATGTACTAGTAAAATGGCTAATTAGAAATGCAGTCTATTGTTAAGGATTAGGACAGAGCCATAAACGCATTAGCACATTAACAAGACATAACATCCAACATTTAGATTGCAGTCTTAATTAAAATGGCCGCCATTCTAGTCAGAACATTAACTAGACATGAATGCTATCGGAAACTAAAACGTTATAAGACGAACTATTACGTTACAGGTTGTTTTTGCTGTGTTAAGCAACAAAAAGTGATGCATGCTGGTGAGCATTAAGTTCCATGATGGCGAGGAGAGAGCAGTGTAAAGTCCATTTGCATACATATTTATGTTCTTCTCCACAGAGCTGCAATAATAACGAGGCAGATTGAGCAGTGCTAACTCAGCACAGTATGCTAATGTGACCGTCGCTCCGCTGCTTTCTCATTAAGCCAAGACAAAAGCTTCTCCTGCAGGCTCATTTACAGAGGCCGTGCCGAGCCCAGTGCGACTTCATATTTTCACTGATAAGTCACTTCCACAGCTGAATATCTGCCTTTATGTTAGCATAGCTACAGAATAGTTATATTCTTTTAAGAATTTGGACACTTTGTTTTTCCTCTCCATATTCCTCACTGTTGTTTAATAAAATGTTTTTTATATAGTTCATATAGTAATTACCTTGTGACGTTGCTGCCTGACACATAACATTAGATTAATGTTGTTTTTGAACATAAGAATAACACTGTTCTAAAAAGTGCAGAACTTTTAAACAACATTTATTTATAGTGTTTATGCTTCAGTGTTCTCCTTGATTGCAAGTTAATGCAATAGGGATGATGTCATAACGTCTGCATTTTCACAACCACCAAACAACGACCACCCCTACTAAAGTGGTGAAGTCTGTGAACTCTGTGGTGGTGATGAAGATAGTGTTACACAGCCATTCATTATTTGCAAGAAATGTCTTCTTGCATTGGATTGAAAGATTTTTCGTACAAGATGAAGTGCCTCTTATGTTCAAAAACTCCCTATATAATCTTGAAATGCATGCAGAGGCAAGGATTATTAATATTGATTTATTGGAGCCACCATGTCGCAATGTTATGCAACATTAGTTAGTTAGTTAGTTAGTTTGTTATATATTATCATAATCCTGTTCAGATATCTGGCTAATGTGATGGCCAGGCTAACCTGTGCTAGATAACATTGCTAAATAGCCTACGGTACATGCACATCTTTAACTACACTGTATCATGCTTTACTATGAGAAAGCTGCAATAAAGTTCATAATCAATATTCTAACTGATTATCTGATTGCATACAAGGCAAAAAAGCAAGTCATAATACACTTTTTATGTGCATGTAGCTAATTTTGAAATTAGAAGCAAAATTATCTGCCCATAAAACAAGAAATGCAAAATAATTTTTAAAACATGTCTAGATATAAGTTTGATAATCTTCTTTCATTGCTAATTTAAATTTTATATTGAGAAATAGTATATAAATTGGATCAGATTTCAGATTGTTTCACAGGGATTATTTGTTATAGTGCATTCATTCGAAATAACATTTTTTAGACATCTTTTAGTGTGATCATGGGCTACCTCTATATTTATTTATTCACTTTAAAGTGTAACCAAACACAACAAGCTCAAATAGCTGCTTGCTGATTACTCTAAACTTTAAGGAAAAGTTCTTTCAGTACTAAAAAAAAAATGTATCAACATATTAAAATAAGGCCACAATTTCTACTCGGGTAAAATATCTAAATTGAGAAAATAAAATAATATGATAATCAATGGAAAAACTGATATGCTTAGGTTAAACTCATTAAAAGTGCATTTGGAAGCTTATTCTATTGTAGTAAAATCTCTTAAAACCATCATGTTGCATAAATTTTTGGCTCGCACTCATATTTTTATCAATCTCAGCTCTTGTGAACATTGAACGTGTATTTACCATACCATACCATACCACTTTATTTCTAAAGCACTTTAAAACAACAACAAAGTGCTGTACAAAAGTCAACATTTAGGCCAAAAAACAGCAGGGTAAATCGATAATATAAAATAATAAAAATAAATAAATGTAAAAATAAATTAAAAAATTTAAATGATGGTAACAAGAAAAGAAGCAACTAAGAACATAGCGAACCAAATAACATACTTCTAATGATAATAAAAAATAATTATAATAAAAGTAGCAGCAAGAAATAAAACATAAAACATCTCAATACATAACATTTGCTATGTATGTCCTGCTGTGTATGTCCTGCAGGCCTCATTTACCTGAGCTCATACCACAAATTTTTTTTGGGGGAAAAACATTATACAGTAAACCCTCGGATTGCGAGTAGCGCAGTTTGCAAGGGTTCCGCAGGATGAGCAAAGATTTGTAATACATTTTGACATATAAAATAAAAATAAGTTTATTCAAAGAGTCACTATTTGCATTGTTGACCGTTCTTTTTCAATTTTCCATAATTTCTTTGGATTGTGTAAAGCTGCTTTGTGACAATGACAATTGTTAAAAGCGATATGCAAATAAGATTTATAGAATTTTTCAAGATCTCTGCAATTCTTCCTGGCATGCTGTCAATAAACTTCTGGGCCACAGCCTAACTGATGACTGGCCCTTTTTGCATAATCAAAGCTTGGAGTTTGTCAGAAATTGTGGTTTTTGTTTCTCCACCTGCCTCTTGAGGATTGTTTCCTGACCCTGGATCCAAAATTTCAATTTTTTTTGTTCCCCGAGCCCCACTTAGTTTAGCCCACTTAGACCCTCACTTTTGCCTTATGGCAAGATGCTCCATCATGTTGGGAAAGGCAATGTTCATCACCAAACTGTTCTTGGATGGTTGGGAGAAGTCGCTCATGGAGGATGTTTTTGTAACATTCCTTATTCATGGCTGTGTTCTTGGGCAAAATTGTGAATGAGCCCACTCCATTGGCTAAGAAGAAACCTAAATGCAACATAAATGGTCTCAAGATGCTTTACTGTTGGCATGACACAAGACTGATGGTATATAGCAAAAATAAAGCGTATTTCTAAACATATTTTACTAAATATTTAAGCAGAATTTTCTTGTTGAATTGGCAGATAATTTACATTTAAAAACAAATACATGCTGATACATTTTATGATTACGATTTAAATTTATAGTCAGAATTTTTACTCCTCTAAAGTTGCTTTGTGACAATGTGCATTGCAATCTGCAAATGCTAGACAAATTAAATTTGTCAATAAAACAATTATACAACAATTAAACAGCAAAATATGTCTACAATTAGGTTTAAATCTTTTTGATCCTTATATCTCAAAATATGAAATAAATTTGACTGGAATCCAGATATTTTCACTTACACAGAATACAGCCTACTCTCAAGTACTAAGCAGGTATTATTAAACCTTCTGTTGTCATTAAAACACAACGTGTTGATGCTTTAGATTACATTAAATCTTTGTAAAACTTATTACAAAGGGAAGCAGATCCTCTAAGCTTAAAAAGGTAATCATATGCAAAGTATGTGGTCACAGGAATTGCAAAAGCAGATACAGTGGAACCTTGGATTATGAGCATAATTTGTTCCGGAAGTGGGCTCGTATTACAAAACACTTGTAAACCAAATAAAATTTTCCCATAAAAAATTATGGAAACTGAAATTATTTGTTCCACAGACCAAAAAAATTAATACATTCATTTATTATTTCAAAATATATAAAAATTATTAACAAAAAATATTAATTAAAATAAAACAAATTAACCTGCACTTTACCTTTATAAAAATAAATCCTGACATATAAGTGTTTCCGTTTGTGCTCGCAGGCACTGCATGTGTGTGTGTGTGTGTGTGTGTGTGTGTGTGTGTGTGTGTGTGAGAGAATCTACAGTAAGCTCCCCACTCCCGCTTCTCATCTTACACAGACTCTTCCTCCACTCTTTTCATACACGCGTGTGCACACAACGGAAACAGTTTTATTGGGAAAATAAACAAGAAATCTCTCTAATGACACTCGATTGAGCGACATACTAACAGAATCACTGCTGTAAAGTGAAAATAAACAAATTAACCTGCACTTTACCTTTGATAAGAATCACGACAGAGCAGTGTTTCTGTGTAGAGGAGAGAGAAAGTGTGTGTGTGTGTGTGTCTGTGAAGGCGAAAGTAGGATGGGTCTGTGTGTGTCTGTGAAGGCGAAAGTAGGATGGGTCTGTGAGTGTGGCACAGTGTCTATTGATGCACACAGACACAGAGCACCCTGTGCCTTGAGCAGAGTGAGAAAATGGATTTGTAACCTCTCTAATGAGACTTGCTTTTCTTTACATGCGCGCTGTACACACACATACAGACACAAAATAAAATATGTTGTACGCGGACACACGTGGTCACAGTGTCATAGTAAACAGTACACGCGTGCACGGATGTTGATTATACCAGTAAAAGACGCGCACTAAGACCCAGCAGGGGAGACGATTACCCACAATTCCGCAGCACAAGAGAGAGAAAAAGTTGTGATCATGTGACACTCAGCATCAAAACAAGAAGTGTGTGATATATGATGCGTGGTACTCGCAATCCGAGGTTTCATTGTACACATTTTAACTGACATTTTTTATTACCATTTGAATTTGAATAAAGGCTAGATATTTTTATCTTTAATATTTGTATATGTAGGGTTCCAATCACTTAAGGCACATTTAAAATATATGTATATTTAGGGTGCCAATCACCTAATGAACGTAAATGACATTTTTCATTAGAATTTGAATTTCAATAAAGTCTAGAATGTGCAGCCATACTATGTGCCTTAGGTGATTGGCACACTAAATATACAAATATTTAAATGAATGCTTATATGAACACTAATAACGAACGCAAACAAAAACACTAATACACATCCCGATAGGAAAGGAAAGGAACACTAATCCAAAAATAAACACCACAAGTCTCTTAGTGGAGCTAATCTGTAATTCATGCACTGAATGCAGTCTAAAATTTCTTCCTATCTTGGAAACTGCTTTACCAGTGTTCATATCGCATACAACAATAAAATATTGGGTAATTATTTTGCGCATATTAAAAGTTGATATTAACTTTAACTGGATAGAAAAAAAAAGGAAATTGAGTAATGAATAAATGCAACTTTAATAAATGCCGTGTTTGTCTTTAGAGCAGCTTAGAGCGCCGAGGGGGAAAAAAATTACATTTAAATGATTCCTAAATGCAGAATTAGACTATTCATCACAGAGAACAGAGCTGCTATCTCGCCTAGCAGCTGGGAGCTTCGTTTGGCTTCCTAGAAAAAGATAAGCTCATCTAAAAATAGCAAAATTTTAAAATAAATAAATAAGGAACCAAACGACAACTCATTAGCGCTTGTTTCATTTTCTCTCTACTGGAGATTCAGGGTTTGTGCTCATTACACCAGCGCTTATGACTTTATGCTCTCCGCTCCGTCCCAGGGTTCTTACGCAACATCAGCCATTTTGAAGGTTGAACAGTTCTACAATTAATGAATAGTTAGTGTTTTTTCATAAAACAGACCATTTCATGCTCCATCCCAAACATTATAATTCATACTATTATTTCTCGGTACAGTAGTTAATATTCTTACCAGTACTATGATTATCTATAGCTTAATTAAGCTCTTCCAAAAATGTTAATGATCACAAACCGTAGACATTTACTGTTACTGCTACTTTTAGTGTTTTTTTCCAAATAACAACAAGGAAAAAATAGTTTATGTCAAGTTACCCATGCGCAATGTGACGTCGTAGTGACATCTTTTCCATGTCATTTTTGGACATCCAATTTCCGTCCATTAATGGGGTTGTTTTGTAATGCCAGGCGAGGTCTACCGTACGTCTAATGTTGACGTCGATGGGATCTCCATGTAGGGGCTATTTATAGTCCAAAAGTGGTCCAAACGTGGTCGTTTGTGGACATCTTTTACACATAAATTTTGACTTAACACATAATTTTTATACAACTTCTATGTAGTCATATGTTTCAAGAGGGTGGATGACATGTTTTCTGTATCATGTATTCATTTTCCTGTAGCTTTGTTTGGCTCAGCAGTTTGAACTGGAAATGCATTACACCTTTGTGTATGCTTATCACCTGCTGCTGAGACAATCAAGAACAGTATGTCACCCTCTGAAATAGGAGTACTTTATTTCTTCACAGCACACACAAAGCATGGGAAAAACACCTTTCCCCAACAGGGTAGACACACAGCAAACACCCCCCCCCGCAAAGCATGACGGTCGTCAGCCGCCGCCCCGCCCATGCCACGGCCCCACACGAGCTGTGACCTCCCCAGTCACAATGACTCTCTCAGTGGAAGGGGGGGGTGGCTGATGACCGTCATGCTTTGCGGGGGGGTTGCTGTGAGTCCAACCTGTTGGGGAAAGGTGTTTGGGTTAGTGGCTTCGTTCAAGTTGGGTATGTTATGTATGTGTGTGTGACTTGTTGAATGTGCTCCGGTTCATGTTAAGGCTGAATTGGGTCTGGTTCTTGTAGGTGTGAAGGCGGTCGGCACTGGCGTTGTGAATGCCGGAGTCCTATTGTGGGGGAGGGAGGAGTGCAAAGATTGTCTGGATGCGGT
Organism: Channallabes apus; assembly: GCA_030522415.1. Taxonomy (NCBI): domain Eukaryota; kingdom Metazoa; phylum Chordata; class Actinopteri; order Siluriformes; family Clariidae; genus Channallabes; species Channallabes apus. The sequence continues at coordinate 26,067,618 of CM060124.1, read as the reverse complement.
CCGGCCTCTGCAGAGTTCGATGTTTCGCCGGAGTGCGGCTGGTAGGAGCAAGACGGTCTCGGTGTAGCACAACACGCACCCGCCCCGCCAGCCGCACCTGGTAGACGACATTGGAGAGCTGAGCAATTACCGTACAGGGGCCCACCCATAAGCTAGTCCTAAAACTCATACTGCCACAGACGTCCAAATGACTTCCAAAAAAAAAAAGCCAGATTAGGTCAAATGTTCAACGTCAAAATGACATCCAAGTTGGGTCATGGTTGGACGTCCAAAAAGTGGAACTAGTTTGGACGTCGAATAGATGTCCAGAATTGGTCATGGACCGACGGACCCAATATAGACATGATCTGCATGTCTATCCGATGTCCAATGTTTAGCGGGTAGTGTTTTTTTCTGTGAGAAGGTCAAGTCAAATCAGGACTTGTGATAAAATTCCGCTTAAATCAAGGCATAAAACTGACTGACATTTTCGGGAGACTGTTAGGACAGCACAGTGATGAGACTTTAAGCTGCAGAAAAACATTTGAATAGTGAAAACATTTAACTCTGTTCTGTTATTCTACACAATCAAATGTCCCGGTTTGACTTGAACACCCCTCATAGAGTGCTAGCTACTTTAAGCAACGTTTTTTTTTCTTCTCATTTACACTTCATATCTTTAGTCAAACTAAATATTTAGTTCCATTTTCTACAATAATTTTTTATTTCAAGGTTCAATCTAAAACACTCCTAGTTAGTGTTCTCGCAAGAACATACAGCATGTTATGTAAGGGCATTTCCCAAATACCAATCAGTGTCCATTTAGTGTGTTTGACCCAAACATGTAATTACCATGAACACAAAGAAGGAACAGTAATTTAAGTCATAAGTAAATAAGGCTAATGCTAAAAACATGTCATGTTCACAATGCTTAGCAGGAGGCTATGAGCTTCCATTACTTGATTAGCCTTGTAGCTGGTTTTTGTGTCTAATCCTGTCCCTGACAGCTAATTAGTACAGAATACGAGTCGAACACGAAAGCTTCCTCATTATTCAGGGGACTCATTACTTGGAGATGATTATGGCTGGCAGGAGCGATGTGGCTAACGGAGTGTTCCTCGATGGATATTATCTCACAAATGTTTAATAAATAGAATGACACTTACAGCATGTAGACTTTAATCAAATTAACGGTGCATTCTGTACTCAAATACACAAATGAGCTTCATGCTTATCAAATGCACTAATCATTTATATTTAAAATGTATAGCCTGATGTTAGTAATTACAATGTTGGATTTATAATGTTACAAAAGTGTGAATAAACTTCAGAGAAAAACTTTTAGGTTTTAGCCAAGAAAGAGAAAAATAAATCTCATACTGTACAGTAGATGGTGTTCATACTAGAACATGCAGTGTCAAGATTTCATTTAAAACAAAATCCCACATCTTGCTTACCATGTATACAGTCACTGAATATATGATTTGGTGTTTTATCTCACAAAAAGGTGCATAGTTCACATTATGGGTTTAAATTTAAGTGTTTTTTCTACCCTAGCTTTCTGGGAAATTTTGAGTGTAAGATGAGAAGTTTAAAATCTTCAGTTTTGTAAAACAAAATTTATGCCGTGCCATACTGTAAATCAACCAAAAGTTGCCAGAAAAATTATTTTAAGCACCTATTTTTTTATGGCCCCTGATATCTTGACACCAAATGCTTAGGAAAGTCAGAAATTCTCTGAGATGTTCTAAGAATCTCATCGCATTATAATAGAGATATAATCAAAATCAAAATTCGAAATTTTCTAAAGTAAATTTAAAATCCAACCATTATATGTTGAGCAGTTTTAGGTCTCTAATTATGCAAAAGGTTTGAGTCTTTCCCAGTGTAATTGCATTCATTTTGTTCAGGTTGCAAATTATTTAAGTAGTGTATGTCAGGTTTTTATGGGTGGTGGTGGTGGGGGGGGTTATAATCGTTTTTTTTTTCAGTTATTAGTGTTTTACTACTACTATCTTGCATCCGTCTATCCTACAGATATATCCTGAGCTCCTCTTTCCGGTCTCTAAAATAGGCTTCTTTGGCATGAATTGGAAAAATGTCATCTAAAGCTGATTTTTTTGTGTCAATTTAATTTTGGCACTTTTGTTATCAGGGGATTTTCTATATGAAATGGAGATGGCCATGCCTTAGATTTAAACAAACACCAATTGCTTTTGTATTTTTGCAGACATTATGTTATTGTCATAAACTGGGTGTTATGGAATATAATAAACAGCATTGGGCAAAACACATAACATAAGGCTCGTTAGTTGTTCACGAGTAAACACAGGCTCTGGTGAAATCTAGATTATTTGGCTTTACTAAAGGAAACACCCGCACTACACTGAAAAAAAGGAACTTGGCTACCTGTTACATGTACAAAGTACAAAGTGTTTTGTACATAATTTCATGTTTCCAAGAACATGAATAAATTATGTTGTATTTGCATGAAATTTAACAACTTAACATGTATTAGATTCAATCATGTTGAGAATATCAAAGCCAACATCGTGAGAAGATAACACAGTTGAGAAGATAAACATTTGGCGGTCGTGTGGAAAAGGTAAGAGGGATTAATTCCCATCTTTCTAAATAGAAATGAAATACTGAACATAAATGTCACCTGTTGTTTAGCGATGTTTAGTCATTATTTTGGTTTATGCTATTTCTTGTATTTTTAATCACACTTAAAATACCGACGGTTATATGCACGTGATTAATCTGAGTTGTGAAGCGAGAGGAACAAAGTATAAATATTTTTAATTTGCCAATTTAAATATGTACTTCAATAGAATATCTCTCTCTGTATTTTTTCACAGCTTTTTGTGACTGAAGTGTCCAGTCTGCATCTGACTTCAAGAGTTTCCTGACCAACCGTATCTAACGGTCATATTTAAAAGTCATAACGTACTGTACAGTTAATGTACAAAACATTTCTGTTGGTGTTTAATTTTTTTTCTATGATTAATACTTATTTGTGGTGTTTTATGTTTTGTACATCTTTTCAAATTGACACCTCATTTGTAAGCTGCTGCTGGTGTAAAACAGGGTTTTTATTAAATATAATTTATTTTTTTAAATTAAAATTACATTAAACATTTGAATAATGTAAGCACTAAGAAATTGTTAGACTTTTCAATGATAATGGAGTATCATAGACAATTCAATTACATTACAATTGGACAATCAATTGCTATTACAGTAAATGATAAAGATTATGTTAAGTCAACATGATTCTTTCACACAAGTTTAACATGAATGAAAAACTTTGGTTTAGCTGGCAAAATTTGTGTTATTTGGCCACATTTTGATGACGTGGGACCGATGTACACATTAAAATCAAGTAAATTCAAAAGATTATTTTTTTTCAGTGTATGGCAAAACAGGCTAGATGACACAATACAGGCTCTGATACCTTTTACACAAAACATAAGTGCTATGGTGAAACACAGGCTTAATGACATCCAACAAACCACGCATGGAGCTTAAACGGAACAAGACGAGAGACACGGAAGGGAGACCAGAGACAAGAGTAGGGCTAACGACATGGCAAGCAGCCAAACATGCTATTAGCCTGACATGCTATTAGCTACACCTACAAAATAGCTAAGCATATGGGGATCTAACACACAGGGTTTTTAAACACACAGGAACCTAAACAGTGTCCTAAACATGCTTAAAGCTAAACATTTAATGGCTAAACATGCAAGGGGCTAGACCAACACTGGAGACACTTAGGCTGAATCCCAATTCTACCCGTTACCCCTAAACATAGCCCTACCCCTCCTTTTGGCTCGTTCACGTGAAGGGGTAGGGGTGTCTCATTTCTCTTTTGGTTGGAGGGGTAGGGGGAAGGGGAAGGGCCAGATAGCCCTCCAAATGAAGATTTTTCGGGACCTCACTTCAAATGAAGGGCTAAGCGGAATTTTCAACATGGCTGCTCACTCGAGCAAGCAGACCCATAAATGTAAATTTTTGCCATTAATAAAGTTTTTTATGACAAGTTTTCATTATATGTCTATTGCCTTTAGTCTTGTGTTTGTGTTTATGGTGATGTTCTGTAAAGAAACGTTTGCAAAAAAATCGCTGAAGTTTGCTAGCGGATAGCAGCGATTGCACGATATTACAAATATATATTTTTATGTCACATACACTTTACTGCATGCTACAAACAAATATGAAAGAGCATTTGATAACGCATTGTTTGTTTTGCTTACGGCCATATGTGTACATGTAAATGAACGGTGCTTACACTATTCTTACTTATTGCAACGTGACCACAGTTTTGTAATTTATATTATGTATAGGGTCAGCTGAGGAAACCCGAAGGCTCATCCGTTTTTGTGGTGAAAATTAGCAACTTTTTTAAAAATCGAAATACGGCACAAAATAACTTTGGGAGTGAGTAATCTCTCTCTTATTGGAATGTGTGATAAACATCGGCGCATGTCCTCTAACATAACATTAGGAACTAGCGACAACGTATGATGACGTATAACAGTGTTGTAGTGGTGTCCCATTTGTTAGGGGAAAAGTTTAAACCCTTCCCCTTTCCACTTCGTTTCAAGGGACAAGAGGAAGCGGCAAAGGGTAGGGGAAGGGGTAGAAAATAGAATTGGGATTCAGCCTTAGTACTTACAACACCAGGAGACACACACACACACAACTTCATGAGACAGTATCAGCTCCACACACACAAACACTAAGGACCTACTTATGAACACCAACTAGAGCCTGGAAACCTCCTCATCGGTTACATTGCAAAGCAAACTTAAATACAATATAAAACAACACAAAACTAAACAAACCAAAATACAAAAAAAAAATGCCCACATAAATGACAGTGAATACACACAAACAATGCTCGACTCAGTTTCCCAGACTAAACAGCTATTTATAGATGATCTAATGAGCTACCTCGGTTCAGGTGTGCACCTGCATCACCTGACCGAGGTGCTTCTGGGAAACTGAGTCTGCAAACAAAAACTACAAAACATTGACCTCTAGTGGTGGTAGCTTACAGTTATTTATATATTTTTCTGTTGTTTAGTACATCGACAGAAAGTACAATCATTCATTCTATTCAAATTGAACTACCCAAAAAGGTTGCTGAATATTAAAGTTGTAGAGCTTGTTTCAGTTTTAAAAGGAATATTTGTAATTAACCAAAAGTCATTTAAAAGTCTTGCTAAGCTGTCAGGTTTGAACCAAATAAATGTCGCAAAAAAAAAAAAAAAAAAAAAAAAAAAAAAAATATATATATATATATATATATAGTTTTAAATTTGAAAACCTTTTTTTTAAACATTATTAATTATTACCAAGGAGACGTAAATATTGGGTTGTTTCTTCAATTTAGCTAATGCTGTTTCATGATTATTTATTAATTAATCTGTGTCTGACATGTTTACATACAGTATTAATTAAATTTATTTTAAATAGTCAAATTAGTCATTGTTGAACCTAAGTCTGATTGTCTAAGAAAAATATCATGGATATAGTTAAGCAATATCGATTGTGCTGTATTAATTGATATAATTTAACATGGCTGTGATGCGATCATAGTCATGTGGCATTTATACAACAGTTTCACAAACACACTTTATTATCAACAGATTATAATTTATTTATTCATTTACCAGGCATTATATCTACCAACAAATATACTTCCATGCCTGGTGGAACTTGGAACGACCAACAGTTAGCAAACAAAAGTTATTGTCATTTCTACTGGTACTGTGTAGCCAAAATGTGATGAGAATAAACCATGAAGGTGGTGGAAAATTCTTTAAATCTTGTAAGCTTCTCTTTATATTTCCAATTATTTCACTTTAGAATGTCAGCTCCTCAGTTCCAGGGGTTGAATCCAAATAGCATTAAACGATTGCTAGTATGCTATCTATGGTTTTGTATATATTAATTGAAATCAGTCAAAGGCATTACATTTGACAGGGGAAAGGGTTTTGGCTTTTCATATGTCTCAGCTAGAACCTTTTACAAATTAATTCTACAAAATGTCCACTGATGTCCAAAAAATGAAAAAAAAAAAAACACTTTAAAGTGTACACTTTAATGACAGGTTCTACAGTGCATTTCTGCTTAAATTCTGGCCCTGTCTACATGTACTGTAATGCAAATTTAAGTGCAAGGACGAGCAGATGAGTGGTAATCATCAACGTATGGTCATTAATAAGCACCTGTGCGTGGAATTAAACACTAAGTGAAATAGGAGTTTGGGGGAACTTAAGCATTCTGTTACAGCCTACATATCGTATGCCCTAGGCCTGCTAATGCGCTTTCAATGCCACCAGCAGGCAGAAAAGCTATGCTTTCACTTCAAACAAATTAACGTTCTTGTTTTTAGCATCATACAAGCACTCCTCTTTGAACTCTTCTAACTCCTGTTAGAAATCCTGTCAGTTTAGCTTCTGTAACCTATCTAATGCTACAGTAGGTGGTTAACATAAGCTAAACTGACATGATTTTTTTTTTGTTCATAAATGATATCACGATATATATTTGAACTTTGTGATGTTTGATGCTGGGGTATTCAATACCATCAATAAGTCAATTAGATAAGGTGACAATTTATCTGCAAGCTTAACTTCAAGCACTGTTCTTTCAACACTCTTTGGTTTAACATGGTGCTGTAGCTGTTGTCTAGCATAATAATAATAATAATAATAATAATAATAATAATAAAAAGCTAAATTCAATGAGGCTTTCTTTTCACTCATTCTTATTTTATTATTTACACAGAGCACTATTCCAATATGCTAACCACAACATAGCCTACATATTTATGTAAATGTAATGTACTGTAACTATCTATGGTAATACTATTACTTGCTTTTTTAAATAAACTAGCTTGATTTGTTTGATTCGGTGCAGTATTCGAACAATAACCTTTTTAAAAAAAAATAATAATAAATGTAGTGGTTTTTGCCTCATGTTAAATGGCTAATGCTAATTTTAGCTTGGTTAAGCATGATTACTAGATTTAAAAAGTTTTTAAAAAGTTCTTTTTTCAGGAGTGTACACTTCACAATTCTTAGTTTGTTTGTTTGATTGGTAAGCTTAGCTAGTTTACTAGCTAAAGTCATATATTCATGTCTGTATCTAACCTTGTATTTTATCCTATTTCATTTATTTAAAATTAAACCTAAACCTAGGTGGCACGGTGGTGTAGTGGTTAGCATTGTCACCTTGCACCTCCAAGGTCCATGTTTGATTCCTGTCTCTGTGTGCATGATGTTTGCATGTTCTCCCTGTGCTTGGTGGGTTTCCTCTGGGTACTCCGGTTTCCTCCCACAGTCCAAAAACCTAATTGCCTGTAGTGTGTGCCTGTGGCATCCTGTCCAGGGTTATGCCCTAAGTCTCCTGGGATAGGCTCCAGGCCCCCTGTGACCCTGAATACAGGATAAAGCGGTATATAGAAGATGAGTATTCATTCATTCATTCATTTTCTGTACCGCTTTATCCTTATATACAGGGTCGCGGGGGCTTGGAGCCTATCCCAGGAAACTTAGGGCACAAGGCGGGGTACCCTGGACAGGCTGCCAATCTATCGCAGGGCACACACACTTACTCACATACACACACTCATTCACACACTTCGGGGAGAACATACAAACTCCATGCACACAGAGATGGGAATCAAACCCGGACCCTGGCGGTGCAAGGCGACAGTGCTAACCACTACACCACCGTGCCGCCTAGAAGATGCGTAAGTAAACCTAAATCATACTGATATAAACCGGGAGACATCCATCTTATAACATTAGCATTTAACTCCCATAGCAATTCTGTGTATTCCTATATAACATCCTAAAGGAAATCTTTTAGAGAACACTGTTTAGATGTGCTTCAGCGTTTGGGACACAGCCCAGGCTTCTCACTAGCACACAGTCAGAGCTTAAGCATTGTGCGTTGAGACAGCAGTATCCTTCCCTAGTGTTTTTCTAACAGCATGTGGACCTTCCGTCGTTATTTACCGATGCGGTGCAGTGCTCAGGTCGTGAGCTCATGCTGAGAGTGTGAAATCCCAGCATGCATCTCTCCAACTGAGTGCCTGACAACTGCCATAGAGCGAGGGATCCATCAATTTCCAATACTTTCCTTTATCCATTTCCCTGCAGGCTGCTGGAGTCTCCTGGAGTTTCTCTCTGTCGTGAAATAACCGATAATTTACAGATACTGTGCTTTCTAATGTACAACGATGATGAGTGGAAATGAATTAATGTTGGACCATTTTTCTTGTCTTTTTGTCTTCTAATCTTGTAATGATTGGCATCAAGTTCAAGTTCAAAGGCTTTATTGTCATTTCAACAATATATAGTTAGTACACAGTGAAACAAAATAACGTTCCTCCAGGACCAAGGTGCTACATGCAACATAAATTTACAACATAAATTAACAGAAACACTAAACTAGCTAACTAAAGAGGCCTAGTTAGCTGGCTAGCAGAGACAAGAGAGATAGACTAACATAAATTACAACATTAATTAACAAAATCTAACTATCTAAGTAAGACTACAGGTTTTACAGACAACATAAAGTGCATGTGCAAATGTGCAAAGAAATCATAAGTATCATATTGAAAGTAAATAAAGTTGTGTAAAATATTTAGATGTGTTACTCTATGTGTTTCTTAATTATTTTAAATACAACTGCAACCATATAATGAAAGGGGGAAAGCAATAATGGTCACCAAAAAGCAAAACAAAAAAAAGGTCTTGGGTATTGTGATTATAATAAAAAAATTAATCCCTAAAATAATAATATTAATAATAATAATAATAATAATAATAATAATTATTATTATTATTATTATTATTAATAATAATAATAATAACAATAATAATAATAATAATAATTAATTAAAAATAAATTACGAAATAAATACTACTACTAATAATAATAAAAATAATAATAATAATAATAATAATATAAATTTGAAAAACATTTTAAATCAAAGCTTATTTGATAACAATTCAATCTAAATCTAATTCTTAAATGTAAAAAATATATAAAAATCTTGCCCTAAAAACACGTCTTTAGAAACCCAAACAACTGCAAAGCTAAAATGTTTAAAAAAAAAAAACACATACAAATGAAAACAAAGGAATTGCATGCAAGAGTAGTCAAGGATCTAAGTATTATTCATTCATTCATTCGTCTTCTATACCGCTTTATCCTGTATTAGCGTCGTGGGGACCTGGAGCCTATCCCAGGAGACTCTGGGCACAAGGCAGGGTACACCCTGGACAGTGTGCCAATCAATCGCAGAGCACACAAACACACACACACACACACACACACACACACAAACATACACAAACACACACTCATTCACACACTATGGTCAATTTGGGAACGCCAATTAGCCTAATCTGCATGTCTTTGGACTGTGGGAGGAAACCGGAGTACACAGAGGAAACCCACCAAGCACGGGGAGAACATGCAAACTCCATGCACACAGAGACAGGAATCGAGCCTGGCCGGGGAATCAAACCCGGACCCTGGAGGTGCAAGGCGACAGTGCTAACCACTACACCATAGGGAGAATATTCCCGTCTATGTGTACATGGAGTTTGCATGTTCTCCTCGTGCTTGGTGGGATTCCTCCCACAGTCCAAAGATATGTAGGTTAGGCTAATTGGCGTTCCCAAATTGACCGTAGTGTGTGAATGAGTGTGTGTGTGTGTGTGTGTATATGTGTGTGTGTCTGTGTGCTCTGCGATGGATTGTCACCCTGTCCTGTACGTGGTAAGGAAAATGAGTGTGAGTGTTATTATTATTATTATTATTATTATTATATACACTGATCAGTCATAGAATTATGACCACCTACCATATATTGATTAGGCTCCCCCCTCCCCACCTTCATCTCCAAAATAATAATGCATTTCTATTGGAACCAGCCTTAACCTTATCCTTAATCTGAGCTACAGTAGCCAGTAGCTCTTCTATTGGATCGGTCTTCACAGGCCAGCTCTCAACCCCCATGTACAGTACATCAGTAACCTTTGGCTGCCCATGATCCCCCGCGACCCTGAACACAGGATTAAGCGGTATAGAAAATGAATGAATGAATGAATGAATGCCCATGATCCTGCCGCTAGTTGAACAGTTTTCTTTCCTTCGATCACATTCTTCTGTCATTTTCTGAGTCTCTTGTTTGTATGTCCAAACTATGCAGTATGGGAACATTCCAGACAAGCTGTAGTTTTGCAGTTGTTCTGATCCAGTCGCCAGAGGTGGAAAGAGTAATAAAATGTTGTACTCAAGTACAAGTACTGTTACTTCAGTGAAATTTTATGTAAGTACAAGTAAAGTTACCATTATAAAAATCTACTCAAGTAAAAGTAAAAAGTACCTCATTAAAAAATTTACTCAGAGTAAAAGTTACCGAGTTACTTTCTTTAAATTTTTTTAACGAGGGGGGTAGGATGAGGCATTCTAGTGTAGTTCAAAAAAGATGAGCAGATATAAATCTCAAACTAGTTGTTTTTAACTGAAGGAACACCTTTGCATAATAAAGCTGTTGTCTTTCTTGTGCTTGAAAATCAAAGTGGTCACTTAAATATGGTGTTACGTCCCAGTCTAGGGCCATACAGCAAAAGAATGGTTCAGGGCTCTATTTTATACTCTATGGAAATGGTGGTATGTGGCAGAAAGAACTAGATCCAATCATTAACTGATGAAATAATGAGGTTTGTATATACAGTACAAAACAATACACACACACACACACACACACACAACAGGAGGAGGAGGATCAGATTCAGAGTGAATCAAAATAATAAACAAAATTGTATTTATATTTAGTAGCTAGATTACCTGCAAAAAAAAAAAAAAAAACACACACACACAAACAAAAATACAGGTCACTTCCCGGACTCCCTAAACCAAAAACAGTGAAATTATCTACAAATATATATACAAAGACCAACCAAACCAGAGGGACAAAGCAATAATCAAAGTCAATGGGAGGCAAAAAGTCAAAACCGGAATATACAACCAAATATCAAAACGCCAAAATCACAATCTCTTTCCAGCATCTCTCTCCGGTTTATATATGGTCGCGCTAGTCGATGACGTCACTCTCAGGGCGGAAGCGACCGTGTGGAAGGTCAGGAAGATGCCGATGTCAGAAAACCTGGAGTGGAGTTTGGAGCGGCGCGACCAGGACATGATACACACACGCGAGCGCAAAAGCATAATATTTTTTATTATTTTAGCATTTTCATTCATTTATTTTTTACTCATTAGTGAATATGATTTAAAATGTAGCGAATTACAATACTTCAAACAAAACGTACTTAAGTAAAAGTAAAATTACAGATTTTAAAAACTACTTTAAAAAGTAGAAATACACAAAAAAGCTACTCAATTACAGTAACGTGAGTAAATGCAATTCGTTACTTTCCACGTCTGCCAGTCGCCTAGTCATGACAATTTCGCAGTATTGAAAGCAGAAAAAATGGGCAAGTATAACGATTTGAGTGACTCTGACAAGGGCCAAATTGTGACGAACTCCTAAACTGCAGCTCTTGTGGGATGTTACTGGTTTGCAGTGGTCAGGACATACACACCGTTGATATTGAGATGTATCTGCTACTTATGCTCTGTAAAGACTTCATAATGCCTCTAATCTGAGATGCTGTTAATTGGTCATTTTTCAGGCTGATAACTCTAAATGAACTTCTCGTCTGCAGCAGAGGTAGGTTTTGGTCTCGTCCTCCTGGGATGGCCTTCATGAGAGCCAGTTTCATTATGGTGCTTGACGGATTTTGCAAATGCACTTGACAATACTGTTCTTGCAAGAACTATTACAGAAAGGCTGACCTCTGTGTCTTAAAATAACAACTAACTGTTGTTTTTTTGTTGTTACGTAATTACCTAATTCCATATGTGTTATTTTATAGTTTTGAAATCCCCAGTATTGTTGTATAATGTAGAAAATAAATCACTAAACAAAAACAAAGAAATTTGCATTTGTGATCTAAAACTTTTGAACGATAGTGTATATATATAGTGTGTATTTGTATTGTCTATTATTAGATGACAGAAAAAAAAGTTCATATTCTTCAATTGTTTTGATCAAAGCTCTCTGTGTGTGTGGAAGTTGGGTTATCTGACGCAACTTCATTTTGTAATCACACTTTCTAGTGTTAGCATTGGCATGTAGAGCACGGTGAGTAATGGACCAAACTGACGCAGGAGACTGAGGCATCGTGGGCGAGAGTGATTCGTCCTGTTCTTGAACTCTGCATGGAGAGAGTCCAGCAGTTCCTCCTGTCCCTCTCCAGGATAAACAGGTGGTCTGAATGCATAAATCTCTCCACCAGACGAACGTCCGTGGCCTAGTAATCAATCACACACCCAGTGAAAAGAGAAATCACCACCTGTGTGCACTGGGAATACACTCTTTCACCTTCATACACACTTCCGAAGAGAGAAACACTAAAAGATTTATATAGCATGAGTGGGCACATAAAAACTACCTAAAATATTGTACTGAAAAATCATAAAATTCCTTCCACACGGGAAAGTATGTAAATATTTTGTCATATATATGTCAAATCTATTTTCTGTTTGTCAACAAACAAACAAACACACTCACAGAGTGTATCATATATAGAGTGGTGAAATGGGAAAGGGGTTTTGAGGTTTGGTGCCAACAAAACCTTTAAAAAAATTATATATATAAATTAATAATTAATAAAATAATCAAATAGTATTTCTTCTGCATTAAGGGTACTCAGTGAAGAACCAGACACTCTACTTCTCTGGTCTGATATAGGTCACACTAAGTTCTTGTGTTGGGAATCTTCTCACTTGAAGCTTAGATGAGGGAAGGGTAAAAGGGGGGGGGGGGCTAGATAAGTGTCACAATATAAGGGAATGCTTGTATTAATGGTCAATAGTCAAAATGTTGTTGCTTCAATAGCCTGAGAAAGAAGAGTTTCAGTGTGCTTTAGTTTTCTATATTGGATTCTTCTCCAGTGGTAAGGTAGGTTTTTAACTTTTGTACTGTTTTTGAAACACAATTGGTTCTTACTGTATACTGTACCTAGTTTTAGCTGTTTGGTAGTGTTGATTGCAGTGTGATTGAAGTAGGTCTAATGCAATTTGTTCTCAGGTAATTAATCAACAGTAGTTTCAGGCTTCCTTAATGTGTGAATTGTGGGCAGGGCTTAGCTACATATATTGAAGGTGTCTGTAGCAGTTAATAAGCATATACTGGAACAAAGTTAGTCAAGAATCTAGATAGCAAGTGCAGAGTATTGACTCAAACTCTTGTTTACCAAGTTTTATAGACAATTACTTCAGTCTAGCATGTGTCTTCAACCTATCTCTGTCAGTTCTCACAGACCAAGATGCTTTTACTCACACAGCAGAGGCAGATCTTCCAGAAACCTCATCTACCCTCCAATACTGTCTCATTGCCCTGCACTGGTGGCAGATGGGCTCTGGAACTGCCAATCTGCTGTAAAGAAAGCGTCTCGGGTTACTTTGCAGTAACCCTGTTCCCTGAGAGGCGGGAACGAGATGCTGCGTTAGAACGCTTATGGGAACTATCTTGTCGCATTGCCGACCATGAAGCATGTGTGGAAAAACACCATTATCTGGCTATATATAACCTCGGTCAGGTGACATCATCTGATTAGATCAGGTGGAGGTTATAAATACCGGAAAGCCGGCAACAAAACCTCAGATTATTTGTCTGAATGGACGTCCGGTCACATGGTAGTGCGGCGTTCGGACGCAGCATCTCGTTCCCGCCTCTCAGGGAACAGGGTTACTGCAAAGCAACCCGAGACGTTCCCTTTTCGAGGCTTCACTCAATGCTGCGTTAGAATGCTTATGGGAACGAGAATACCAACGCCGCCGCACTACAGGTGTCTGGACCCCAAGGTTGTGTAGCGTGTGCGCACAAGGCCGAGAAGGTCTCGGATTCATGTCCGGGAAGCTGACCCGAGGACTCGTGAGCCTGGAGTGGCATGGACATCCAGACTATAAAATCTTATAAATGTGTGCGGAGAGGACCAACCCGCTGCGTCACACACTTGTTGCAGGGGAATACCTCTTGCAAGAGCAATAGATGAGGCGACCCCTCTGGTTGAATGAGCCCTGACTCCTAGGGGCGAAGTGATGGTGTCAATTACGCCAGCTGAAAGGCCGGCTTGACTCAATTGGTCCTGTTCAGGGGCCAAGCGTGAAGGTTCCAGAGCTCGGGCCAGGGATGAAATATTGTCCCCTGCGCCTGAGATAGAAGATCCCTCCTCACTGGAATCAACCAAGGTGAGCTGTCGAGGAGCGATATTATCTCTGAGAACCATACTCGGGCCGGCCAACGGGGCGCTATCAATAAGAGGCGCAAACCGTGTTGACGGACCCTCACCAGGACTCCCGGGAGCAGAGCTATCGGAGGGTATGCATAGAGGCGTAAATTGGGCCACGTATGGGCCATCGCGTCCAGACCCAGGGGAGCTGGATGAGTCAGAGAGTAGTAGAGGGGACATTGTGCAGTCTCCTGTGAGGCAAAGAGGTCCACCTCTGCTGTAGAGAATCTCTCCCAGATTTGAGTGACTACTTCGGGGTGGAGTTTCCATTCCCCGTGATTCACAGCTTGTCTGGACAGAAAGTCTGCTCCCACATTCCTGTACCCTGGAATGTGAATCGCCCTGAGGGACAGGAACTTGTCCTGAGCCCAGAGCAGAACCTGATGTGCTAGCTGGTTCAAGCGTCACGAACGCAGGCCGCCCTGGCGATTTATGTAGGAGACTACCGATGTGCTGTCCACCCGCACTAGGACATGGTAGCCTCTCAGCTGCTGGAGGAAATGCTGTAGAGCTAAAAATAGAGCCATCATTTCGAGGCAATTGATGTGCCATGCGAAAAGGTGGCCTCTCCAGACCCCTTGGGCTGGACGGACATCCAAGGCCGCGCCCCAGCCGGTAAGGGAAGCGTCTGTCGTTAGCATTTTGCGACAACAAGACGGACCTAGAGTGGGACCCAAGGCGAGAAACCGGGGTCTGAACCACATAGAAAGGGTACGAAGTCCTTTACGCGTAACCCTTATCCGCCTTCGGGGATTTGTTCTCATGTGAACTCCCCTGTCTCTTAACCACAGCTGAAAAGCTCTCATGTGCAGGAGACCCAAGGGTATCACCATGGACGCAGCTGCCATGAGGCCTAAACATTTTTGTAAGTGATGTACAGTCACTTCTTGGTCTAGTCTGATTTCCTTCAGAGCGTTGTTTATGGATTCGACGCGAGCAGGAGACAGATGTGCCTGCATAGCGATCGAATTCCACCTGACGCCCAAGTAGGTTGTCACTTGTGCTGGAAAGAGAACGCTTTTCGTGGCGTTGAGTCTCTATCCCAGCAAGTGAAGATGAGCTAGGACGACATCTCGGTGTCGAAGTGCTAGCTGCTGAGACTGGGCCAGGATTAGCCAGTCGTCTATGTAATTCAGAATGCGGATGCCCTGGAGTCTCAAAGGAGCCAGAACTGCATCCATGCATTTTGTATATGTGCGGGGTGATAAGGCTAGACCGAATGGAAGAACCCGAAATTGGTAGGCTTTTCCCCCAAAAGCGAACCTGTGGCAAAATTTCTATGTGGAAATATGCGTCCTTTAAATCTACTGTCACAAACCAATCCTGTTGTTGGATTTGTGAAACAATAGTCTTTATGGTCAACATTTTGAAGTTGCATTTTTTGAGATAGCGGTTCAAACCGCGAAGATCCAGAATTGGACGCAGACCCCCGTCCTTTTTGGGGACCAGGAAGTACCGACTGTAGTAACCTGACTCCATGTCTGGAGGAGGAACCTGTTCTATGGCTCCCTTCTGCAGTAATTTATGGAGTTCGGAACTCAGAAAATGCGCCCTTTCCGGTATCACGGAAGTGGAGACCACGCCGTTGAAACGCGGAGGGCGATATGCAAACTGGATCCTGTATCCTTTCTCTACAGTCTTTAAAACCCAGGGGGATATGCCTGGCAGTAGCTTCCACGCTGCCAGCTTCTCCGAAAGGGGTGCAAGTACTTCTACTGGGCTGGGGGGTGTTAGTGGTTCGGTGTCCTGGAATATAGCAGGATGCGACCGAAGGACTAACGTGTCGGAGACCGGTGTTGTCCGAAACACCAAAGGCGGCAGAAACTGAACATCGATCTCCTGGGGGTGCCCGGGCGGGCATGCTCCTATGTGCCCGTCCCCAGGGGGGGTCACCCCCACGGTCCTGAGCTCTGCTATCAGGAATGCTTCTTCGCGAAGAAGACAGAGCGGTCTATTTTTTGGGGGGGCGGCCTGAGGGGGGCGCCGACCCGTACCCCAGTCCTTACGGGGGGGTGCGCGGCTACTGACGCTTTCCTTCTGCGCCTCTCGTCTAGCGAGACGAGTCACGGTCGAGGTTGGGTGGCCGATGGCCTCGACACCTGGGCACGGCGTGGGATAAATTTCCCAAAAGCTTGTTCATAGAGACTGGCCTCTTTAAATCTGGTGGCGACAGTATTTACAGCTTCGCCAAATAGGCCTGAGGGTGAGATGGGAGCATCGAGAAGGAATGCCCGATCTTTGTCCTTAATGCCAGTTAGATTTAACCAGAGGTGCCTCTCTGCAGACACCAGGGAGGCCATAGAACGGCCAATAGCACGGGCTGTCTGTTTCGTTGCACGCAGGGACAGATCAGTAGCCCGGCGTAATTCTATGAACGCTTCCTGATTCATATTGCCGCTCGTGCTCAGATCATTCAGCAGGTCGGCCTGATACGCCTGCAAAACCGCCATGGTGTGCAAGGAAGCGCCGGCCTGACCAGCTGCTTGGAACGCCTTCCCTAACAGGGTAGAAGAAGTTCTACATGCCTTGGAGGGAAGGGTTGGCTTTTTTAATGAGGATGATGTTCCAGGAGCGAGATAGCCCGCGAGCGTCTCCTCAATCTGGGGCATCATCACATAACCCTGTGCTTTTGCATCAACAATATTCAAATAAAACGAGGTTGAAGGTACAAAAATACGGGAAGAAAAGGGACGTCTCCATGAACGACATAACTCGTTGTGGAGATCATCAAAGAAGGGGAGAGAACGGCGTTGTGGCGCCATCTCCTGGCCACCCGACATAAATCTGTCATCCAGTTTGGAACGTTTTGTATGAGCTTGCTCTTGTGGCCAGTCAATATGTAAACGTTCAACTGCGCGTGTTATAACCTCAATTAATTCCTCATACTCTTTATCATCCCTAGAGGATCGTTCTGAGGTAGCTACATCCATTTCAAATGAAGCAAGAGAGTGAGTCTCTCCCAAACACTCCCGAGAAGCACTGAGGTGCGCTCGCGAAGTGGAGGGAGAGAGAGAGTGATCCGGGGAGGAAACGAGAGAAAGGAGGGGCTCCGTCTCTCGTGCCTCGGCCAAATCAACCTGTGAGCCCCAGGAGTGCAGAGCGGCTCGTGGCTCCCTAAAGAACGCGAGACGCGCTCGTAGCACTTTCATCTGGAGATTAGACAGTGCCCACACTCTCCTTCAAGTCCAAGGAGAGCGTGGCTTTCACCCAAACACTCAAAACAGAGATTATGGCTATCGTCTTGAGAAAGACGGTTACCGCACGGGCATGAAACACTAAACTCGGCCCTTATATCTGGTGAGTTTTATTGCTTTTTTTATTTTTTTTCTCTGTTAAGAATGGTTTATTTTTTTTTAAATGTTTGCTGCACACATGCGATCACAAGTCGGCATGAAGACAAATGATCTGAGGTTTTGTTGCCGGCTTTCCGGTATTTATAAACTCCACCTGATCTAATCAGATGACGTCACCTGACCGAGGTTATATATAGCCAGATAATGGCGTTTTTCCACACATGCTTCATGGCCGGCAATGCGACAAGATAGTTCCCATAAGCATTCTAACGCAGCATTGAGTGAAGCCTCGAAAAGGGAACAGATTTTATCTCTGCAATAGCTACCCATTACTCTTTTGACTTTCTGGCACTAACTGAGACCTGAATATCTCCTCAGAACTCGGCTACACCGGCTGCCCTATCCTCTGTCTATGTATTCTCTTACACTCCACTAGAAACTGGTAGAGGTGGTGGTACGGGTCTCCTGTTGTCCAAGAGATGGTCCTTATCACCAATCCCCCTGTCTCATCTCAGTTTTTCATCATTTGAATTTCATGCAGTTAAGGTAACCTCTCCAATTAACCTCCACATCTTAGTTACTTACCGCCCTCCGGGATCTCTAGGAAACTTTATAGATGAAATGGACATTCTTCTTAGTCTTTTTCCTTCTGCTAACACTCCACTCACTGTTCTAGGAGATTTCAACCTTCCATCTGACAAACTCCAATCCTCTTTCCTTTTCCCTCTACTTAACTCCTTCTCTTTAACTCTAAACAGCTGCCCTCCCACACACAAGGCAGGGAATTCTCTCGATCTCGTTTTCTGCGGCCCTTGCCCAATCACGGATATCACTACTATTCCTCTTCATAAATCTGATCATTACCTGGTATCCTTCACCATAACCCTTCCTATTCTATGTAAACCTAATGACCAAAATTTCTCTTTTTCTCGCAGAAACCTTCTCTCTGTCTCCCCCTCCTCTGTGTCTTCATGCACCCTATCATCCCTCCCAGACCCAACCTCCTTCTCCTCTCTACCACTAGAGACTGCAACCGAAACTTTCCTCTCCTCCTTCTCCTCATCCATAGATCTCCTTTGCCCGCTGTCATCTAAACCAAGGAAGACGTCTTGTCCTGCTTCTTGGCTATCAGGTGTACTATGCAACAACAGGAGAGAATTAAGAACTGCAGAGAGAAAATGGAAGAAATCGCAACTTGATGCAGATCTCATCTCTTACCAGATTCTTCTCTCCAAATTCACATGTGCTGTGACTTCTGCCAAAACTACCTTCTTCAGAGAAAAGCTGGAAGCTTCTGCACATGATCCTGGCAAACTCCACAACATCTTCTCCTCACTACTCAACCAACCAACTCCTCCTGCCCCTTCCTCTCTGACTGCTGACGATTTTGCCACATTCTACGATGGGAAAATTGCAGCAATCCGCCAGTCCTTCGCTCCCAACCAAACTCCTACAGCAGAACCTCAGGACCTTCCCTTCCCTCCTATAGCAGAATTCTCCAACTTGTCATCTGATGAGATTCAGCAGATCAGCTCGTCATCTAACCCCACCACCTGTTCATTAGACCCAATCCACAATGCTCCAGGCAATCTCACAAGACCTCCTTCCCTTCACCACAACCATCATCAACCATTCCATATCATCTGGTCATGTTCCTGCTGCTTTTAAGAAGGCAAGGGTTATTCCCATCCTCAAGAAACCCTGCCTGGACCCATCAGAAGTTAACAATTATCGCCCGGTATAACTTCTCTCTTTTATTTCCAAAATTCTTGAAAGAACTGTTTATAACCAAATGTCACTTTATCTCTCACAGAACAACCTCAATGATCCCAACCAATCTGGATTCAAAGTGGCACATTCCACAGAGACTGCCCTTCTGTCAGTCACTGAGAAGCACCATGCTGCTAGATCTGCTAAACTGTCATCTGTCCTCATCCTCCTGGACATGTCAGCTGCATTTGACACAGTGAACCACAAGACTCTATTATCTATTCTTACAAGCCTTGGAATTTGTGGAACAGCGTGGCAATGGTTTGCTTCTTACCTAGAAGATAGGTCATATGAGGTAACATGGAGGGGATCTACATCTGCCCCACGTAGACTCTCTACTGGTGTCCATCAGGGCTCAGTACTTGGTCCTCTTCTGTTCTCCCTCTATACCCGGTCTCTTGGTAAAGTCATATCATCGCATGGATTTTCATACCATTGTTATGCAGATGACACCCAACTTACTCTCTCCTTTCTTCCCTCTGACACTCAGGTTTCCACCCGGACCTCAGCATGTCTGGCAGACATCTCATCCTGGATGGCTGTACATCAGCTAAAGCTCAATCTGAGTAAAACTGAACTGTTGTTCATCCCTTGTGACCCATCCCCAGGTCAAAACCTTGTGATATCCCTGGACAACAACCAAATCACTCCTTCAGCCACTGCCCGCAATCTTGGGGTAACCGTGGACAATCATCTGTCATTTTCCCCGCACATCGCTAACCTTACTCGCTCATTGTAGATTTCTTCTTTATAATATCAGAAGAATTCGCCCATTTCTTTCTTCACAGGCTACTCAGGTGCTTGTTCAGTCCCTTGTTATTTCAAGACTGGACTACTGCAACTCACTCCTGGCAGGTCTGCATCTGTCCACGATTCGTCCTCTGCAACTGATCTAGAATGCAGCAGCATGTCTCGTTTTTAACCTCCTCAAGTTCTCCCACACCACCCCACTCCTCCGCTCCCTGCACTGGCTTCCTGTAGCTGCCCGAATCAAATTCAAAATGCTGATGCTTGCCTACAAAGCTAAAAATGGCCCTGCACCCACTTACCTCTCTGCTCTAATCACACCACGCACTGCACCACGTTCCCTCCGATCCTCCAGCCCTGCTCGCCTCATCCCACCATCTCTCAGGGATCGAGGGCGGCATTCATCCAGGCTCTTTTCTGTTTTGGCACCTAGGTGGTGGAACGAACTTCCTCTAGATGTCCGTACAGCAGAGACTTTGACTATCTTTAAACGACGACTCAAGACGGATCTGTTTCTCCAGTACTTGGACTAACCCCCCTGCCAAAAAAAATAAAAAATCCCTCTTCCCAGTTGTGTTGGACTAATGGCACTTAGTTATTAACCTAGTTAACCCAGTGTAAGTGATGTTAACTTTAAAGCACTTTTTGTAAGTCACTCTGGATAAGAGCACCTGCCAAATGCCTAAATGTAAATGTAAGAGTTTCTTCAGAGCATTCCTTGATGAAAACTAAACCCTGGCCCTCATTCACACACGTTTCACAATACGTGAGGTTTTAATATTTGCCCAAAATGAGAACCTGTACTATAATACTACAACAGTATTATGCACTGTAACAATATTTATCTTGAATTGATGAGAAATGTGGTCCAGCACATTACCAAGACTTTCAGCAGAGTTACTGTCAAGATTTTGTGGTAGCCAATTCATTCCTCATGCCACTGTTCCCCATCAAAAGCTACACTCAATGCTGCATGAAAATGCTATGGGAACATCTTTTTGTGTTACCGGTTGTGAAGCATGTGTGTATCAATCACGCCAAATTTTGGCTATATATAACCTAGGTCAGGTGATGCACAAGCAGGTTATAAATAGGAGTGAACTGTAAAATCCTCAAATCTTCTTGTCTTCAGGACTGCATTGTGTTTGCGTGTGTGTGTGTGCAAGCGAGTTTAAAAGTGTTAACTCACCGATATGGCGGAGTTTGTTAGGAGATCCGTGCCTCCGCGTGATAGATCTCTTTCGGAGAGCAATCTCCACACTTTTTGTTTCGAGTGCTTCGAGCGCATTCCTGGGGTTTACGTGCAGATCTGGCAGACGCGCAAGAGATGGAATTCCCCCTTTCTCTCGCGCCTCGGTGCTTCTTGTGAATGGGCAGGAGTTACTGCAGGTAAGTAATGCATGCGATCGAGTGATTGCATATAGTCTGGCCACAGAAGCGGGATTCCCCCAAGCGCTCAAAATTAGATGACAGGTTTCTGTCGCACGGCCAAGGGGGGAGGAGCCTCAGTGACTCTCTCTCTCCCCCTTTTTTTTGCCAACCTCCATGACGAGTTAACTCTTTCATGGATTATGCCTTCTTCATCCCGTGTTTTTCATTCCATCAACTTTGATTTATTCGAATATCATTGATGTGAAGGTGCAGGGTTATATGACGATGCCCCAGATAGAAGAGACACTTGTGGGCTATCATTCTCCCTGAAAAAGCCCACACTCCCCACCAAGCCACGTAGACTGACATCTTCACTGGTGGGGAAAAGCTTTCAGGCAGCAGGCTGGTGCTCCACTGCACACCATGGCGGTTTTGCAGGCTTACCAGGCAGACTTGCTGAAAGACTTGAGCACTGGCGGGGCTATTGATGATAAGGCATTTGTAGCTACGTTAAGCATGGTGTCCATGGAGAGACATCTGTGGCTAAACCTCAAGAGCATCAAGGATAAGGATCGTGCGTTCCTCCTTGATGGCCGCATCTCGCCTTCTGGCCTGTTTGGCAGCGCTGTTAATTCCGTTGTGACTAGGTTTTGCGAGGCGAAACTATATGAACAGTCCCCCGCCGTGCTCACGAGTCTGGACTGTCGGCCACCCAGTCCTGACCAGGTCTGGCTCTCAAGAGGTGTGAAGAGAGGCCGGACCTGCGCACCATCATCTTCTTAAAGAAGTCCTGAGGCTCATCTGCCCAGAACCACGGGGGTGGCACCCCCCGGGGAGGGGTGAGTAGAATTCCTTTTGAGAATAAAGTCTTCTTCATGGGACACCCAGGAGGATGGTGTTTAAGCCCCCACCACTGGTGTTTCAGGGAACACCGGTCTCCAACAAGATGTTAGTTGTTCGGTCACTTCCTGACAGGTTTCAAGGGATGGTGAACATCTAAGACCCCCCCCCACACACACATACACACACCCATCTAACCGAAGTGCTAAAACTTGTGCCCCTTTCAGAGAAACTGTCAGTGTGGAAGCTACTGTCAGGTATATCTCCTTGGGTACTAAGGACTGTTCAGAGAGAAACTACAGGATTCAGTTTGCATATCGCCCTCCACATTTCAACAGCGTGCTCTCCACTTCCGTGAAACCGGATAGGGCGCATCTGCTGACTCTGGAATTGTTGACTTTGCTGGGGTAAGGGGCCATAGAACATGTTCCCCTTCCAGACAGAGAGTCAGGCTGCCACAGTCAGTTTTACTTGGTTTCATGAAAGACGGGGGGCTGTGTGAAATTTTGGATCTTAGCGGGCTGAACCGCTATCTCAGAAAGTACAGGTTCAAAAATTTGACTGTCAAGATGATTGTTTCTCAAATCCAACCAGAGGATTGGTTTGTGACAATCGACCTGAAGTATGCATATTTTCATTTAGAAATATTGCCACAACACAGGAAGTTCCTGAGGTTCGTTTCGAAGCTAGTGCTTTGACATTGGCATGTCGTCCTAGCTCATCTTGATTCTTTAGGATTGAGACTCAACGCCACAAAAAAGCGTTCTCTTTCCTGTTCAGAACACAACATATTTGGGTGTCATGTGGGATTCAATCGCAGAGTGGGCACAGCTATCTCCTGTGCATGTCGAATTCATTTTCGACACCCTGAAGGAAATCAAGCTAGGCCAGAAAGTGACTGTTCATCACTTTCAGAGATTTTTTGGTCTCATGGCAGCTGCATCCATGGTGATACCTTTGGGCTTTCTGCACATGAGATTGTTTTTGTTGTGGCTAAAAGCCAGGGGATTTTACTCAAAGGCCAATACCTGGAGGCAAAAAAGGGTTATGCGCCAGGATCTTCGTACCCTTTTCTATGTGGTTCAGACTCCGCTTTCCGACTTTGGGTTCCACTCACTGCGACAGACGCTTCCCTTACGGGCTGGGGTGTGGTTTAGATGGCAGTCCAGCCCAAGAGAGCTTTTTCTTGCGTGGCACATCAGTTGCCTCAAAATTATTACTTTATTTCTGGGCCTGAAACACTTCCTCCAGCAGTTGGTCCGCTGACTTTCTGTCAAGACAGGCTGTGACACATGGTGAATGGAAACCCCACCCCGAGGTAATCAGTCAAATCTGGAAGAGATTTTATGTAGCAGAGGTGGACTTCTTTGCCTCGCAAGAAAGCACAATGTCCCCTTTGCTACTCTCTGACTCCTCCAGCCCCCGCAAAGGGTCTGGATGCGATGGGCCATACGTGACACATATTACATCTCTAATATTTCTCCTGGTGGGCTCACCTTGGGCATTTCGAGTAAGGAGGAATCTTCTGTCTCAAACGCAGGGGACAATATTTCATCCCCGGCCCAAGCTCTGGAACCTTCACATCACTAGAAGTACTTGCCCTCAAATCGAGTGTATTTGAAAGTTGGTGCATGGCTAAATATGTAGACCCAGTCCACTGCCGAATTGTTTCAGTGCTGGAGTTTCTGCAAGAAAAGTTATCCTTGGGCTTATGCTCTAGTACCCTCAGAACGTACGTAGCTGCTATTTCAGTTTGTCATGTTCTGACTGATGGGATTTCAGTGGGAAAGCACCATTTAGTTGCCCGTTTATTCACGGAGCTAAACGGTTGAGGCCGTCGCGCTAGAGCGATGGTCTCTTCTTGGGACTTAGGGACTTATGGTCGAAGGGCTGATTGAGACCCATTTCAAACCACTAGAGTCAGCGCCTGTCAAATTTCGGACCCTTAAAATGGTTTTTCTTATGGTTATTTCTTTCAAGAGAATTGGAGATCTGCAGGCTTTGTCAGTCTACTCATCCTGCCTAGACTTTTCCCCTGGGCTAGTCATAACTATTCTGCATCCTCACCCGAACTATCTCCCGGAAGGCTTCACTTACTGTGTCCAGTATGTGCTCTTCAGATTTATGTCCACTGCACTAGCCAGTGGCATAAGTCAGAGCAGACTTTTTTATACCAAACGCTGGCACATTGGGTGAGAGATGCTATTGCCCTAGCCTACGAGGCGCGTGGTCACACTTTGCCTCTAGGAATCAGGGCTCATTCAACCAGGGGGATTGCCTCATCTATTGCGCTGGCAAGAGGTGTCCCCTTGCAACAAGTGTGTGATGCGGCAGGTTTGTCCTCTCCGCATACATTTGTCAGATTCTATAGTTTGGATGTTCATGCTACTCCTGGCTCACGAGTCCTCAAGTCAGCCTCCCAGAGCTAGGTCTGAGACCTCCTTGGCTATTGTGCGCAAATCTGGAAGAGATTTTATGGGGGTCCAGGCACTTCACGCAGCATCTCGTTCCCACAGGAAACAGGGTTACAGCAAAGTAGCCCGAGATGTTTTACATTCTAAGCTTGAGGATTCTTGACATCATTGTCCTGAAATGTGACCATACCTACATAAAAAAAATAATAAAATAAAAAAACATATGTCATAGCATGGTCATTAAATACATTCGAGTCAACAGCTGACTTCATTTTATTGCCCCATAACGTTGCTGAGTCTAGCCCTGACCAGTTAAATCAACCCCAGATCATAACACAGTCTTCAGTGCCTACACTGTGTATAGTGCCACTATACATGATGGGTGCATCGCTCAATGCGCTTCCCTTCTTACACTGATGCACCCATCTTTCTGGAATAGGATCAATCTGGACTCATCAGATCACATGACCCTTTTCCATTGCTCTAAAATCCAACCTTAATGCTCCTTAGCAAATCTGATAAGTCTCACTAACAAATGGTTTCTTATGGCCACATACAGTAGGTATTTAGTCTCGA
Source organism: Channallabes apus (assembly GCA_030522415.1). Classification (NCBI taxonomy): domain Eukaryota; kingdom Metazoa; phylum Chordata; class Actinopteri; order Siluriformes; family Clariidae; genus Channallabes; species Channallabes apus. The sequence continues at coordinate 26,042,235 of CM060124.1, read as the reverse complement.
TCATGTGAGTTCCTGTCAGATTGTGTGCATATGGGTATGCTGTTACTTTTAATGTTAAAGGTAGCCTTGATTTTCACTTGTGACCTTTAGAAAGTTCGCCCAGCATTTAAGTAATCTCTGTCTATGGGCATTTTTAGTTATGCACTGATGGTTAAGCAATATCCTTGCAGGTTTTAATTCAATTCAATTCAACAATGGTCCAAAGGTCAAATGATCAAAAACAAAATAAACAATGAATAAATAAATGAAAATTAGTTTTAAGAGAGTGAGGAAATATGTATAAACCATAATGATCTCACTCTTTGATTTCCCAGTTCTTACACTTCCTCTATTGACTATAGCTTTTGGTTTACAATTTGACTGATTCACCGTTGTTGACCCTCACCTCCACTTCTTTCTAACATAGGCATTCATCTTGCTTGAATTCTTCACCCTCAGCACCACCTCATGACAGAAAGGAACCAGACAACAAACTAGTCAATTCCAGTAATTTCTGGATTTCAGTAATTTTTCCTTAGGTGTTTTCCTTGCTTGGTGCAGTACAACAATCTGACTCTTCTGTAACACAGATTAATATATCTTTTCCACAACCACAGGATAGGTCTTCTAACATGGTTGTTTAAGAACTGAGAAGCTACTCATTATTGTCAGCTAAAACATGTTAATTAAGTTTAAATAAGTTTTTACTCATCTAAATTCAAATATCAACCTTTTTGGCCATTTGTCCTTGAATCAACTGCAAAATATTTTCACAAAATGTGACTTGATAGCAGAGTGAATGGATTAACCATTCTATCAACTGCAGCAAACATTCATTAATTCATTCATTCATCTTCTATACCGCTTTATCCTGTGATCAGGGTCGCGGGGGGCCTGGAGCCTATCCCAGGAGACTTTCGGGCACAAGGCAGGGTACACCCTGGACAGGGTGCCAATCCATCGCAGGGCACACACACACACACATTCACCCATCCATTCACACACTACGGGCAATTTGGGAACGCCATTTAGCCTAACCTACATATCTTTGGACTGTGGGAGGAAACCGGAGTACCCGGAGGAAACCCACCAAGCACGGGGAGAACATGCAAACTCCATGCACACAGAGACGGGAATCGAGCCTGGCCGGGGAAATCGAACCCAGACCCTGGAGGTGCAAGGCGACAGTGCTAACCACTACACCACCGCGCCGCCTGCAGCAAACATAATTTCTACAATTGTTTTCTAAAGTGGTTATATTTGTTGCATGGCCCTTTTTAGAGGTGAATTGTCCAACTGTCCAATGCAGTGTTAAATCTATCATTACACACATGTCAGTTTTCATTCACAATCTTGTCAGGAGACAAGAAACATTTACATGACTTTCCTTTATGGCATCGTTTCCTTGATTCATGGCTCCAAAAATTCACCTAAACCAGATAACCATTCTGCATTCAGAGAGAATAAAAGAGATTAAATTACTAAAAAAAAAGATTTTCAAAAATGCATCTCCACAGTTTCAGAGTGAAAAATTTACGAGGCTGGAACAGAAACCTGAATGCACTTTCAGGGAAAAAAAAGAAAAGACAGCCATCCAAGAGCCTGAAAAGAAACTTAAAGAGAGAAAAGAGGAAAGAAAGACACTGGGGAAAATTAAATAAAATTGACAGACAAGAAGAACAAATCTATATTAAAAACATACAAGTTTTAAATGAGCATTCAGACAAACACAGAGTAAAAAAAAAAAGCAATACTTCAAGGAGTGTCTTCACATACAAGGTTAATGTACTGTAACTAATGCAGGTTGGTTTAAATCATTATATATTTTGCAACATTTAAAAGAAAAAAGAACTGAAAAAAAAGAACCTGATTATCTCATCTTTGTTCTTCTTTAAGGTGGAATTGTAAGGTGGTTTAGTAAGTTGTATCTAAGTAGGTAGTGCTATATGTTAGTATTTGTTAGAGCACACCTTTGATAGGTGTGCATGTTCATGATTATCAGCGGACCATTACCCATTTAGCTGTTACAAAACAAAAACAAAAAAAGATTGCCTCTTTATAACAAGGGTCAATTAAGTCAAACTGAGACTTTTGATTGTGATAGTTAGATAGGCTAGAATTAATTAGTGAAATCACCTGCACAGGAAAAAATATAACGCATAGCAGGTGGGTGAAAAGTAAGTGTGAGGGTGTGTCTGATCAGTCACATTGCTGGTGGCTTTGCAGATGCAGTATGTGGTGTGGATGTCAGCTGGAAAAGAGACCACATAGTGCCTGCTCTAGGCTCAGCAATGTAATGTGGCAATAAAATGAAGTCAGCTGATGACCTGATGTTACATGGCATGGTATGGAGAGCCGCACCACGAGATGTTTGAATGTTTTAAGAGCCCTGATGCAGCATTTTAGAGGGGCGATCTGAAATAGGAGTATGTGAAAGTGCTTGTTTGTGAAAGTGCATCTCAATTTGGAGATGGCATGGGATTATTAATCAGGAACTTAAAAGGAAATAAAACAAACAGAACTCCGCCATCTACACGAGGATGGACGGGTCTCTCAAACCTAAAACAAAACTATTATCCTCTCGGGGCTCTCTCTCTCTTTCACCAGCATCATATGGAGGCAGAGACTGGGGCTTTCCCACTGTCTCTCAACTTTCTGTGTGCTTGTCTTTTCTTTTTCTTTGTCTTTCTTTAGCTTTGGCCCTGATACTTTACCGGTGATACCTAAATGATCAGACAAAGTGTCGAGGTATCAGGGTATGCCGAGCGGGGATAACTCGATCACCTGGTGATCCGCCCTTCAGTCACCATGGGTGGGTTTATGGGGGGGAATAAAGTGCGTTGAGTAAACTGGTTTGTTATGGGCCCACGACGGGGTTTTACATCTCAGTAGCCCTGAAGGGCAGTCAGCCAGTCGATGCGAGGGTTGTAACTTTGAAGCCAGGGGAACTCCAGCACTAATATCTGCACTGGCACCCGCATTTCCATAAATGAGATTCGCTTTAAATGTCGTCCGGGCCATAGTATGATGGGGACCGTCCTCTGCGCCACACACCCTGACGAAAGTGGCTGGACAGCCAGGGAGACCAACGGGATATCGGAAGGGAGCAGGCCAAGTGGAAAGTCCGCAGCTAGCCTTCCGTGAATAAAATTTCCTATCTGCCTCCATTCGGGCTACCTGGATCCCGGTCCCTGAGAGTTTAGCATGTAGGAAGCCCTGTGTGACAGGTTCTGGACTTTTGGGACCGGATATGAAGCCTCAGGCTCTGTCTCTATGGGGAGAAGCGAGGCTTCTCTCCTATAGCCAGGGGAGCGACCGGACAGGCGCTTGGAGTGGCTTTTGTTAGGTGAAGATGTTCCCCACCTGGAGCTGCCAGAACGTCCGGCCTAATGCTCATGAAGGTGGTTACCCACTCAGATGGCTAGCCTATAAAATCCTGGAGATCCTGTGGAGTTAGAAGTTTTTCGAATTGCGTATAAAGACAGTATGTGCAGCTATAGACAGGCTCTAAAAACTGCTAGGACTGAGCATCTTAGCCAACTGATAGCAAGAAACCAAAACAATCCCAGGTTCTTATTTAGTACAGTGGCTCGCCTAACAAAACCTAAGATGCCCACAGAGAGTATCCCATCACAGTTTAGAAGTGAAGACTTTATGGACGTCTTTAATGAAAAAATCAATAATATCAGGAAGAAAATAATGGAGGTTCAACCTCTAATAGTATCTCACGATCCAGTTCAGCCTATAGCTTCACATTTAGATTTTCAGTGCTTTACAGGTATAGGACAGGAAGAGCTGTATAAACTTATCACCTCGGCTAAATCAACAACGTGCCTGTTAGACCCAATCCCAACCAGATTTTTAAAAGAAGTGATGCTTACGGTTGGAGAGCCACTTCTAAACATTATTAATTCTTCATTACATCTAGGTCACGTCCCTAAACCTTTCAAGTTAGCAGTTATTAAGCCACTTCTTAAAAAATCTAATTTGGACGCGAATGAAATAACAAATTACAGATCGATTTCAAACCTTCCGTTCATATCAAAAATATTAGAAAAAGTAGTATCAGCTCAAATTTGCACATTCTTGCAGGATAACAACATCCTTGAAGAATTTCAGTCAGGTTTCAGGCCCCATCATACAGTAGCACAGAAACTGCACTAGTTAAGAGTACAAACGACTTGTTTTTAGCTTCAGACCAAGGCTGCATCTCATTGCTAGTCCTGCTCGATCTTAGTGCTGCATTCGACACTATAGATCATAATATTCTCATAGATCGCTTACAAAATTATATAGGTATTCAGGGACAGGCATTAAAATGGTTTAGATCTTACCTGTCTGATCGCTACCATTTTGTACAGTGGTGTGAAAAACTATTTGCCCCCCTCCTGATTTCTTATTCTTTTGCATGTTTGTCACACAAAATGTTTCTGTTCATCAAACACATTTAACTATTAGTCAAAGATAACACAAGTAAACACAAAATGCAGTTTTTAAATGAGGGGTTTTATTATTTAGGGAGAAAGAAAATCCAAACCTACATGGTCCTGTGTGAAAAAGTCATTGCCCCCTGAACCTAATAACTGGTTGGGCCACCCTTAGCAGCAATAACTGCAATCAAGTGTTTGCGATAACGTGCAACAAGTCTTTTACAGCGCTCTGGAGGAATCTTGACCCACTCATCTTTGCAGAATTGTTGTAATTCAGCTTTATTTGAGAGTTTTCTAGGATGAACCGCCTTTTTAAGGTCATGCCGCAACATCTCAATAGGATTCAGGTCAGGACTTTGACTAGGCCACTCCAAAGTCTTCATTTTGTTTTTCTTCAGCCATTCAGAGGTCGATTTGCTGGTGTGTTTTGGGTCATTGTCCTGCTGCAGCAACCAAAATCGCTTCAGCTTGAGTTGACAAACAGATGGCCGGACATTCTCCTTCAGGATTTTTTGGTAGACAGTAGAATTCATGGTTCCATCTATCACAGCAAGCCTTCCAGGTCCTGAAGCAGCAAAACAACCCCAGACCATCACACTACCACCACCATATTTTACTGTTGGTATGATGTTCTTTTTCTGAAATGCTGTGTTACTTTTTACGCCAGATGTAACGGGACACGCACCTTCCAAAAAGTTAAACTTTTGTCTCGTTGGTCCACAAGGTATTTTCCCAAAAGTCTTGGAAATCATTGAGATGTTTTTTTAGCAAAATTGAGACGAGCCTTAATGTTCTTTTTGCTTAAAAGTGGTTTGCGCCTTGGAAATCTGCCATGCAGGCCGTTTTTGCCCAGTCTCTTTCTTATGGTGGAGTCGTGAACACTGACCTTAATTGAGGCAAGTGAGGCCTGCAGTTCTTTAGATGTTGTCCTGGGGTCTTTTGTGGCCTCACGGATGAGTTGTCTCTGCGTTCTTGGGGTAACTTTGGTTGGCCGGCCACTCCTGGGAAGGTTCACCACTGTTCCATGTTTTTGCCATTTGTGGATAATGGCTCTCACTGTGGTTCGCTGGAGTCCCAAAGCTTTAGAAATGGCTTTATAACCTTTACCAGACTGAAAGATCTCAATTACTTTTGTTCGCATTTGTTCCTGAATTTCTTTGGATCTTGGCATGATGTCTAGCTTTTGAGGTGCTTTTGGTCTACTTCTCTGTGTCAGGTAGCTCCTATTTAAGTGATTTCTTGATTGAAACAGGTGTGGCAGTAATCAGGCCTGGGGGTGACTACAGAAATTGAACTCAGGTGTGATAAACCACAGTTAAGTTATTTTTTAACAAGGGGGGCAATCACTTTTTCACACAGGGCCATGTAGATTTGGAGTTTTTTTTCTCCCTTAATAACGTAAACCTTCATTTAAAAACTGCATTTTGTGTTCAATTATGTTATTTGACTTATAGTTAACGGTTGATGAGCAGAAACATTTAAGAGTGACAAACATGCAAAAGAATAAGAAATCAGGAAGGGGGCAAATAGTTTTCCACACCACTGTAGATCTAAATGGAGAAACGTCTGGTGTAATGCCAGTGAAATATGAGGTCCCACAAGGGTCAGTTTTAGGACCTCTGTTGTTCTCAATATACATGCTTCCCTTGGGTAACATCATTAGAGGACATGGGATTAGTTTCCATTGTTATGCTGATGATACCCAATTATATATCTCAACTAAACCAGACAAAATACCTAAGTTGTCTAGATTAACTGAGTGTGTCCAGGACATAAAAGATTGGATGACCAATAACTTTCTTTTATTAAATTCAGATAAGACAGAGATATTACTTATTGGCCCAAAAACCAGCACACAACAGCTTTCACAATTCAGCCTGCGCTTAGAAGGATGTACTGTTACTACCAGCTCAGCAGTAAAAGACCTGGGCGTAATATTAGACAGTAACTTGTCTTTTGAAAATCACATTTCAAATATCACAAAAACAGCCTTTTTCCATCTTCGAAATATTGGTAAACTTAGGAACATCTTATCCGTATCTGATGCAGAAAAACTAGTTCATGCATTCATGACCTCCAGACTGGACTATTGTAATGCATTACTAGGTGGTTGTCCTGCATCCTCAATAAACAAGCTTCAGTTAATCCAAAATGCAGCTGCCAGGGTTCTCACTAGATCCAGAAAATATGATCATATAACCCCAATATTATCATCCCTGCACTGGCTACCTGTTCAGTTTAGAATAAATTACAAAATAGTATTACTTACATACAAGGCCTTAAATGGTTTAGCTCCCACATACCTAACCAGTCTTCTGATACGCTACAATCCACCACGCGCCTTAAGATCACAAAGCTCCGGACTTCTGGTAGTTCCCAGAATTTCAAAATCTACAAAAGGGGGTAGGGCTTTTTCATATTTAGCTCCAAAGCTTTGGACTTCCAAACAGTGTTCGGGGAGCAGACACGGTTTCTCAGTTCAAAAGTAGACTCAAGACGCATCTTTTTAATCTGGCATACACATAACTCATCCCATAATCTCATACTCCAGTACACCTATCCCGAATGGCAACTACGCTAATTCTCCCCATCTGTTCTGTATTTCTCTACCCATCCCGAGGCATCTGGAGATTGTGCCAGCTTCAGTAGACAAAGGCCGACCCTGCGAGGTTCCTGAGGCATCCAGAGAAGAAGAAGAAGAAGAAGAATATTCAATTATTGTCACATGTACTTTTTACAGCACAGCGAAATTTCTTCTTCGCATATCCCAATTAGGAAACTGGGGTCAGAGCGCAGGGTCAGCCAGCTTACAGCGCCCCTGGAGCAGATAGGGTTAAGGGCCTTGCTCAAGGGCTCAACAGTGGCAACTTGCCGATGCTGGGGTTCGAACCCCCGACCTTCCGATCAGTAACCCAGTAACCCACAGCCTTAACCGATTGAGCCACCACTGCCCTCACTGCCCTCAAGAAGGACCAGCTCCAGCTGGATTCAGCTTTATGATGGTTGGAGCTACACATGCTGCTCCTGTGCTTCCAGTGATCCAGACCTCATCTGCCCTCTGCACCTACTGACTCGTCCCTATGCTGAACTGGTCTTCATGTCAATTTAAATAATTTCTGTCATATTGAATTTTCAACTGCACAACACACAAAATGTTATATCATTTCTATCTGTTATCACCCAAATGAGGATGGGTTCCCTGTTGAGTCTGGTTCCTCTCAAGGTTTCTTCCTAATGCCATCTCAGGGAGTTTTTCCTTGCCACCGTCGCCGTCACCATTGGCTTGCTCAGCAGAGAAATTTCATTCATTCGTCTCATTATTATCTGCACATTTTTCTCACACATAAACACTTCCAATTATTTTCGTTTCTAAATTTTTTTTCTTTCATTTTTGTGAAGCTGCTTTGAGACAATGACCATTGTTAAAAGCGCTATATAAATAAAATTGAATTGAATTGAATTTATACCAGTCTGTTAACCTGTGCACTTCCACTCTGTATGCTGGCTTGACATTCTTGCTGATGAGACCCAACACAGTCGTGTCATCTGCAAACTTGACAATGTGATTGAAGCTGTGTTTCCCTGGGGGATCCACAGTGATCAGTGTGGTGGTGCTGGAGGTGCTGTTCCTGATCTGAACTGACTGAGGCTTTCCAGTCAGAAATGTCCATGATCCAGTTACAGAGGAAGATGTTCAGGCCCAACTGGTTCAACTTCCTGAACAGGTTTTGGGGGATGATAATATTGAATGATGAGTTGAAGTCTATGAACAGACTTAGTGGGTGTTCTTGTTTTCTAGGTGTGTGAGGGCGAAATGGAGTGTGGTGGAGATGGCGTTGTTCATGGAATGGTTAGGATGATAGGTAAACTGCTACAGGGCCAGTGAGGGGTGCAGCAGGGTCTTGATGTGACATCTTCTTGAAGCACTTTATGATGATAGGTGTAAGTACAACAGGATGGTAGTCATTGATACAGGACAGAGAACAGACATTTCAGCATTGGGACCATGGTGGTGGTCTTAAAGCAGGTTTGAATGATGACACTGATCAGAGAGATGCTGAAGATGTTGGTAGCAACATCTGCCAGCTGTTCAGCACATTTTCTGAGCACTCTGCAAAGACATGTTGTCTGGTTCAACAACTGTCAAGTGTAGAAGCTGTTCAACACATCTGGAAGGAAGCTGTCACTGTCACAGGCAGGTGATGATGTTCTGTAGTTAGTGATGGCTTGTAAGCCATATGCGCGCTGTGTCACTGCTGTCTTTAAAGTGCTTGTGGATTCTCTGGGTGTGTGTGCACTTCGCCTCTCTGATGGCCCGGGAAAGTTTGGCTGTTGTTGTTCTTAGGTCTAGCTACTCTCCAGCTATGAAGAAGTCTTCAAAAGTGTACACACCTCTGCAGTAATCCACTGTTCCTGGGTGGGATGTGAGATGATGTTCTTGGAGACAGTGATGCCATCAGTGCACTTATTGATGTACAGTAGATGGTCAGTGATGATGTGTATTTCTACAAGTTGGTGAAGCCACTATATGTTGCAGCCTCCCTGAACATGTTCGAGTCAGTGTTCTTAAAACTCCACCACTGAAGAGCAATAGCCAGAAACTTGCACAGAGTTCTCGCGCTCTTTCTTGTTGATGTAAACATACGAGCCACCACCATGAGTTTTACCGGACACAGAGCTACATTTCTGTCATCATGAAACAAGGCTAGTCGATCTAGCTGAATAATGGCATCTGGAACTCTGTCACTGAATCATGTCTCCATGAAAACAAAGACACAGCAGGCTCTGAACTCAGGCCGTGTAGTCTATTGGAGTCAGATGTAGTCCAGTTTGTCTAGAGAGCAAACATTAGATAGGGTGATGGATGGGAGAGCCGTCCGGCTAGACTCTCGTCTGCTCACCACATTTCTGCATCCTGCATCCTCACACACTTTTTTTCATGTCTCCTTCCCTGGCCAACAGCATCAGACAATGTAGAGGACTTGAGGCCTGATCCCCACAGCAAGCCGAGGTCATGTAGCTTTTCTCGCAGCTCATCCTTTGTTATTTACTGGGTTATTGAGTTCCAAAAGAGTAGTATATATGAACACAGATGTCCATATACAATGTAAAAAAATGCACTACAACACAAAATAAACAAAGTAACAGCATTTTTGGATTTTTGGATCCAAAGCAGCTGCTGCATGCTACTGTCATGCCACCATCAAAACATTTAATAATGGACAGATGTTGTTTTAATTTTCTTTTTTGGTTTGAGGAAGCACACTGTTTTGAAGCTCAATGAAAGGCCCAAGTCTGAAAGGCATGCTTTGTTTCTGCTCTTAAGTTTGTAATTATATGAAATATGAATGTGATTTAAACCATGTGCCACTCAGTTCTACTGGCAAACCAAGAGGAGTTTTAGTAGAAAATTGGAGAAATTGTTATTCCTGCAGGTAAAAATCTGTGATGAAATATCAAGAACTTTTTTGTAGTTTATATTTTTTTAAACCAATGATTAAAAGTTGATTGTGCAGTGTTTGACACACGCCAATTTCGATTCAAGCATATTTATGCCGCTCAACTTTCACCTGGCTGTCAGCCAGAAAAAAATCCAAAATCATCTGTTGCTCAAACAGGAGTGAACTCCAGCCGATCCTGTCAAGATTCACACGGGAAAGAAATAAAGAACAAACTCATGTCTTAGAAATGGTTATTTTCATGTCTATTCATGACACTTTGTCAAGCTAGACTTCACTAACAGAACTCTTTAAAGTAAAGTAGTTTTACAGTTTTTTTTTCTGAATCTCAAAAATAAAGTAAAAAATCAATTTCATGAAATCTCCTCCCCTTCTACCAAATTAGAAAACTCAACACCCAAAACTAAGAAGAATTGCTGTTATTAGGTACTGGGTTAAATGAGTTAAATGTGGAATTTTTTTTGTTAAATCCTGGAAGTATAGTGCTGAACCATTAACCATCGTGAGGAAAATATGGTCTGAAAAAAAAATTATTATATCACTTAAACACTTGTTAAAGTTCCATGGTAAAAAAAATCAACAATAAAAACCGTAGCTATGTTTAATGGTGAAAGTAAGAGCACCAGCTGTGTGTCCATAAGACAACCACTTGTCAGAAAAAAGGGGTTCAATTTGTTAGGAGGCATAAAGATTGTTCCAGAGCCTGTTCCAAAGCAATGGGTGTGTCAGGGTAAAAAAGTAAGTGTATGAAGCGATAGTGCCTCCTCGAGGCTCAGCAATGTTATATGGCAATAAAATGAACTCAGCTGATGACCTGAATGATGATCAGGTTATCACTTTTATGGAGTTTGTCTTCTCTGATGGAATGTCATATTTCAGGACTCAAAGAGAATAAAAAAAATGAAAGAAATGTGAAAAAGAAGTTCTGAAAAAAATATACTTAAAGTTTTCTGGGATTCTCAAGGGCTAATATTGAAACATTATCAGGAAAAATGTTCACCAATCAACAATGGTCATTACAGTGAGACACTTATTGAAGAGCTGAAGCCTAAACTTGGATTAAATGCAGAGGCAGAGGTTTTTATGATGAATGACGATATAGGTCTTCTGCCCACACTGTGTTTACTGGACACTCTGAAAAAACTTTGTTATGAGGTATTAAAGCACCCGCCCATCACTACTGATCCCGCTTCATCTGAATTTCATCTATTTGGTCCCCTGAAAGCAGCCCTATGAGGATGAAGATTCACTTCTGATGAGAAAGTAAAGACAGTGGTGCATTCATGGCTTGCAGCTTAGCCTAAAACATGATAGGTTGAAATGAAAGCTTGTTGACAGATGGGCAAGGTGTATTGAAAAGCAAGGAGAATATGTTGAAAAATGATATATTCTTTGCTTAAATTTAATTATAGTGTTATGTGTCATCTGACAGCAGGGTTTGGTTTTGAGCAAAGATAAAATATGAATTAAAACTTAATGCATTTTGTATCAAAGTGTACAGAATGTGTTCAGAAATATTGTGTACTTAAAGACAAAAATGAATGTACCAATCAGCAGGTGCAATTCTGCTCACACTCAAAAAAAATCACATTCCACTGAATGTGAGCAGAATCAAAGACGCTGACTGGTTGGCTGCTAGAACAGCAATTGTAAAATAACCATTTTAAAAGATCGAATATTGCTAGTTTAATTAAATAGACAGTTTAATCTAAAACTGGTAAATCTGGACAAACAAATATTTTGAGTCTATTTGAGAATTATTAATCTTTGTTATTTTATGGCTGACATATGAATCTCATTTATCCACAGGGCAGAGCAGAGGAAATGAAACAGAGCCATTTATTAATCCTGTTAACCCTGAAGGAAAGTTTTGACCCTTAAATAAAACAGATTTTTCCAAGCACTTTGCTGCAAGTCCTCGATGGGTCATGGTTCTTGCCATCTTAATGCGCTGTTCTCAACTGAGGCACACAGACGCTGGTGTTAATGGCCAGGTGATGTACAGGCTGTGTTTACTACGCCCCAAATTCAGCTCGCCTAATGGACCAGTTATCATCACACTTAACACTCACGGCCTCCAGCCTAATTGCTTAAGTGAGACACATTAAGATGGCCATTTGTTATGTTCTTCACACGCACGCACACACACACACACACACACACACACACACACACACACATAGATGGATGGATAGATAGATAGATAGATAGATAGATAGATAGATAGATAGATAGATAGATAGATAGATAGATAGATAGATAGATAGATAGATAGATAGATAGATGAATTAGAGAGAAGAAAGAAAGAAAGATAATGTAATTAAAAAGGTTAATGAGTGTGAAACTGTGAAAGAAAGGGAGGAATCAAGGAGGAAGAAAAAAAAGAAAAGAAAGAAAGAAGTGACAGAATTAAATCGGTAAAATAATGCAAGAAACTGTGAGAGGAAGGAAGGAAGGAAGAATAAAAGAAAGGAAGGAAGGAAGAAAGAAAAACAAAATAATAAAGAGTAAATTCATATAAAAAGGTAAGAGAAAGACAAACAGAAAATGAAGAGTCTGCACTTAGATGCAGCCTGTAGATTGTGTCTCCCCACGTAACAAATGTTTTATGCTTGACTAAAGGCACAATGTGTTGCGGTCTAATCCCAAACTGCTGCACTGTCCTCTGTATGTTAAGAAATACCCCCCCACCACACACACACACACACACACACACAACCCACAGTGTGTGTCGCCATGGTTACCGAGGTGCGCACTCACTGGCTAGCACTTACTGGACACAATTGAAAAATAATGACATAAAATTGTCCTTAGAGAGACTTTCCCACATTTCAGACACGAATAGAACTGGATTTTACTCCCTCAGGAAATGTTACACACAGCTGTTGGTGGGCTTTCATCAGCTTTTAAATACACACCTGCTATTTATGTATTCAAAATAACTTATTTAACATGGAAACATATACTTAATTAAACATAAAAAAAAAAACTAAAAAATTTTCCTGAAAATCCTTTTGCATTAAAATAGTTTTTACACTCATAATGCCAGAACACTTGAGAAAAAAAAAAAAAAAACAAATTAAAAACAAAATAAACAAGTAAAAATAATACACACCCATACAGTAGACCACAAATGCATAAATGACTATTTGTGACCTAATTTGGAAAGATAAGATAGAAGAGAAGATTTCATTGCAATAAGAGAAAAAATGCTCTAAGGAAAAAAAAATCTACAAATGAATAGATTTACAAGTTACAAAAAAATTAAATAACAATTGAAATCCATTTCTAAGATTTATAAGAGTCTTAGAAACCTGAGGTTTGCTTGTTAATTTATTATTATTATTATTATTTGTAGTATTTGTAGTTTTTTTATTTTGTAACTTATTTGATAATAAGGTGAAGTTTTTATTGATTGTGTAATTTGTATGTTATTCTCGTTTTTTTATTGTTTATGGTATGAGAATAACATTTTACATGCCTATTTATTTATTTATACATGCAGTATGTAAATATGTTTTTGCTCTTTCTTAATTTTTTGAGGGGATATTTGTCGCAGTTAGATGATTCAAATCATAAAACAAATTGAATATCACAAAAAAAAAACAGAAATAAAAGATTTCATTTATTAAGGAAAAAAGCCTGTCAAAACCTACCTCGCTTTTTTGTGAAAAAGTAAAAAATAAATAACTTCAGGATACTTGTTCACATCACTGTAAAGACAAACATACAAGAGCCTCTTTATTTCGTTATTATGTTTAAAGTATACAATAATTTTCTTATTTATTCCAAGGACAGAGTAAAAGTATATTAACAGCGTGGCACAGCCTCAAGGTTGGTTTTAATTCTTGTTTACATTTATTTTTTTCAGTCACTCCAAGGACAATGCAAAGGCCAAGAGACTAATAATCAAAAGACATGTAATGTTTCTGGCTTTAATTAGTAATTACAGTGAATATAAAATGTCCACACAACACTTGTATGACAAGTTACTGTAATAATAATAATAAAGTTGCATAATTTATAAACATTGCCCTGCGATGGATTGGCACCCTGTCCAGGGTGTACCCCGCCTAGTGCCCGAAGTCTCCTGGGATAGGCTCCAGGTCCCCCGCGACCCTGAACACAGGATTAAGCGGTATAGAAGATTCATTTATAAACATATTTAATATGAATTTTTTCCATCTTTACTTTCACAAAGTGAAAAACATATACACGTGATAAAAAGAAAGAAAGAAAATATCTGGTTGTAAAAGTATGCACAACCTTTAATGGATACTTTACACATATTAACACATCATTTGCCTGTGTTACAGCAATTAGTGTTTTGGGGTAAGAGCTGACCAACATCATCATAATTTGATTTGCAGTTTGATTTTATTCATCAGAATTTGTTCTATCTTAAGTATAGCCGAGTCTCCACTGAAAACAAGAAGCCTCGTTGCATGATAGCTTGGGCATGGTGGTTTCTGAATGATAAGTTATGTCACGGCGTGCACCTGTGATGAAAATTTATTATAGCTCCTCGCTCACTCCGTAGACTCCCTAGATCGGCGGCACCCCCTTCTGCAGGTATGCAAAGGGACGGAGTCGCCTTTTCGAGTCGGCTGGCGACAATTAACGTTAATAGGATCTCGGGCTTGCTCCGCATTATAAAAGCAAGGCGCGGAGTTTAGTCCAGGGTCCGGGAAGAGACGTCCGGTGGAGTTTAAGAGAGTGACAAGCGAGCGGGGCGATATGACGCGCCCCCCAGGGACTGTAACAAAGACACTGGAATTCCGACCCTTTGATCTCCACGACAGAGCGAGGAAGAACTGTACGAGCTTCCCCGCCGCTGAAGAGAAAAAGGTCGCGAGGAGAATTGCGTTAAGGCCCCCGATTCCAGTCGGGAAAGCCGCCCAGCCGACGGATTGCATCGATGCCTCCCGTCTGAGGCCGCACCCAGAGAGAGAACCTCACCTTGTTTCCGTGCTTCATGGTGCCCCCTGCACATAGGGTCAAACCTTATTGTCTTGTTTTAGAATTAGGCCTGAAAAAGTCTACCTTCAACCAACACATTTATCACATTGTTGGGTGTGAGTTATATTTTTAAATGTGTATATATATATATATATATATATATATATATATATATATATATATATATATATATATTTTTTTTTTTTTTTTTTTTTTTAAGGGGAATCACCACATTCCATTGCTCAGGCATTAAGAATGAAGAAAAATTGTCAGATGTAGGGATGATCAGATATTCCTACTGATTGCTTATTTATTGCTGCCTTAGGTCTCAAACTGCATAAGTTTTCTTCTTGTTCTTTTTACTGTACTTGGTAGTATCATTATGGTGCCTTGTTTTCCCATGGTTCATTTTAATATTTTGGAAATTTGTAACCTTAACCAGATGGGTACAACAATAGTACAGTACAAGCTTTGTAGCATTGTAGGTGATTTGAGGATAAAGGCTTTAGCAAGCAGATGGAACAAGGAAGATACTGTATCCATACATACTGTAACCATTATTTTGAGTTAATCATAATCACTCTATTGATGATGAGTGTATTACTTTTGTACATGAGTTGAAATGTGATTGGACAGTGCTAAACAAAATCTCTGCTGCCTGGACCTCATTAAATCCCCTAAACATTTTTTGCTCTTTAACTTCAATTCTCTTGGTTGCTATATCCCATTACAGGTGGCAATATGACATGACATATTTTTAACAGAAAAATTAAGATATTTTACATCTGCTTTATATACAGGGTCTTAAATAGTATTGTAGTTGCTTTAAAGATACAATATGTAAAATAGAAAACATTCATGTCTATTCTAGAGTTTTGTTTCAAATTATTTATTTATTTTTTATTGCTTTTACTAAATCCATGGACAAGGCCAAGAGCTCTGAAGTTTCGGAGTCAAGAGAGGAACAAACAGCATGAGCTAGGCAAGGCGTTATTCAGAAATGTTGCACAGGAATTAGGTCAAAACCAGAATTGTGAAAACAGTATACAAAGCCTCAGTGAAGGTCAGGTGGCTCAGGTCAGGTAGTAAATACATCATGGAAATCCTTACACACTGATAAACCGTAACATTAAAACCATTAACACTAAAATTTCCAATGGTTTTAGGTTCTTCTTGTGCTACCAAATAAGCTCTGGCCCCTCGGAGTATAACATCACAAGACCTCTGATCCACTGAGTGCCTTTCTATTATGGCCAGTCTCGACTTTTCTTTAGCTGTCTATGGGATTGGACTGTACTGGCAAGCCTTTGGTCCCCACAGGCATACATGGACCTTTAATTCCCATTAATTCCTATTTGTTTATTTCCCTTTAGCCATCCACTCTACATCATTGATCATTACTGGTTCCAACTTCCCCTTGTGACGCTTATATGGGCAATGGGTTAAGGGCCTTTTCCTGTGGTGTGGCGTCAGCAACCCAGAGCCTGACCTACCCAAGTGAACATTTCCCAAGTTCATGTATGTGAATGATGAAGAGGCACAATTTGAGTTAAGAAATTTTAATGTCAGGCTGAATGGCATCAAAAATAATCTCTGTACAAGAAGGAATAGGGGTAAGAGTAAACCAGTAAGAGTAAACCAGTAAGAGTAAACAGACGAACAATAAACAGCAAACACAACAGTCTGGCTAAGACAGCACAATATGGATTCTGTTCCTGACTGGCTGAAAGAGGGAGAAATAGTACTTTAAGAAACAAATCCAAGTCACCATAACTTTTTTTTGGAGGTATTTTAGAGAATTGCAGAGCATTTACAGTGCCTTGCAAAAGTATTCATACCGTGTGAACTTGACACATTTTGTCACATTATAACCACATATGTAAATGTTATTTTATTTGGGGTTTTATGTGATAGACCAACACAAAGAGGCACATACTGTACTTGTGAAGTGTAAGGAAAATGGTTTACAAAATGTATTACAAATAAATATCTGAAAAGAGTAGCTTACAACTGTATTCAGCCCCCGGAGTCAATACTTTGTAGAACCACCTTTACTGCAATTACAGCTGAAAGTCTTTTGTGGCATGTCTCTACAAGTTTTGCACATCCAGAAAGTGAAATGATTGCCCATTCTTCTTTGCAAAATAGCTCAAGCTCACTCAGATTTGGTGGAGAGCATCCGTGAACAGCAATTTTCAAGTCCAGCAACAGATTCTCACTTGGGTTTAGGTCTGAACTTTGACTGGGTCGTTCTAACACATAAAGCATGAATATGCCTTGATCTAAACCATTCCATTGTAGCTCTGTTTAATTGTTTAGGGTCAATGTGCTGCTGGAATGTTCCTCTGCCCCAGTCTCAAGTCCTTTGCAGACTCTATCAGATTTTCTACTTATCTTACAAGAGGACCTTCTTCGCCATGTTTGCTTTGTCCCCCACATGTCGCAACCTGCAAATGGGGCTTTTTATGGATTTCTTTCAACAATGCCTTTCTTCTTGTCACTTTTCCATAAAAGCCAGACTTGTGGAATGCACAACTAATACAGTAGTTGTCCTGTGGATCTCTGCAGCTCCTCCAGAGTTACCATGGGCTTCTTGGTTTCTTCTCTGTTGTGCAGGGTTTTAAGTACTTAGGGGCAACGGTCCAGAGCAATGGAGAGTGTTCAAAGGAGGTAAAGAGGCGGGTACAGGCAGGTTGGAATGGGTGGAGAAAAGTGTCAGGAGCTGAAGATGTTGAGGTTCTCTTTGGGAGAGACAAGGATGGATAGGATCAAGAATGAGTTCATCAGAGGGACAACATGTTAGATGTTTTGGAGATAAAGTCAGAGGCCAGATTGAGGTGGTTTGGACATGTTCAGAGGAGAGATGGTGAATATATCGGTAGAAGGTTGTTGAGGTTGGAACTTCCAGGCAGGAGGTCTAGAGGAAGACCAAAGAGGAGATTTATGGATGCAGTGAGAGAGGACATGAAGTTAGTTGTTGTAAGAGAAGAGAATGCAAAAGATAGGGTTAGATGGAGGCAGATGATTTGCTGAAGAAGAAGAGGCAGTTTAGAGGTTTTATTGGATAAGTTAGGGGTATTAGAGTAAAATACAAATGCATGTCACACCTTTCAGATTCTTATTTGTAAAAAAAAAAAAAAACTTTAAAAACCATTTATAATTTTCCTTTCACTTCACAATTATGTGGCACAGTGTGATGGTCTATAATAACATTCAAATAAAATACATTCATGTTTATGGTTTGTTGTAACGTGACGAAATGTGGTCAAGTTTAAGAATTATAAATAATTCTGCAATTTTACACTGTATGCATTATGTTTCCTTTGTGAGCCATATACAGCACCACTCACTCCGGGCATACAATATGGTAAACCATTCTAAAAATTAAGAGTTTTTTCCAAACATAAATGCTTTCTAGTAAATTGATCTAAATAAGATCAAGGACCAAAGACTAATGCTCTTAATCTGGCTAAATGCCTCAAAACAAATTCATTGACAAGAACATTTCTCACCAAAATGGAGTCAGTGAATGAAGTGAGTTGCTGATACTATGGCTTACATGGTCTTGACCATGGCATGAGTGGACTGCAAGCAATTAAATGGTCTCTGTTTTAGTGCTGTAAAAATAAATGGAAATATCGATAAGTTGACTCAGAGACAGATTTATGTATGGTTTCTCACTCAGTGTATGAGATGGGGAGTAGGACAATGAGGTGAACTTTGCATCAGGTCTTCCCATTAGAAGACAAACTGCGGGAGTGATTAGGGAAGCACACTTTTTCTTACTGTTGCAACTTTTTTTTTTTACAACAATACGATAAGTACAGTAAAATCAGTCATACTAAGAAATGCAACCAAATAAACCACTTCATTATTAATGATGTATAAGAATATATAGTGTCACAGACATATTTTGTTCTGTTTTGTTGGAAATTAAGAGTAACATAACACCAGTTCGCGCACACCAATGTGAAA
Source organism: Channallabes apus (assembly GCA_030522415.1). Taxonomy (NCBI): domain Eukaryota; kingdom Metazoa; phylum Chordata; class Actinopteri; order Siluriformes; family Clariidae; genus Channallabes; species Channallabes apus. The sequence continues at coordinate 26,023,433 of CM060124.1, read as the reverse complement.
TTAGTTATTCTTGACTTAATTGGGATGTGTAATGTCCTGATGTTAGCCAAACAAACAAGCAACCAAACAAACAAACAAATAAATACATAGGAAAAGGTCACATCTATGACTATTAGGTAAATAAAATAAAGAAGAAGAGACAAAAGATAAAAGGTATGCAGAGATGTCATCTCATTATACATATACTGTAATATCATGCATATAAAGAAATAAGCTAGTATAATATGTATTTATACTAGCTCATAGCATGTTTCCATATTGTTAGCTTGCATACCGTTGAGTATAATTTTACATAATTTGTCACATGACAAAAAAAAAACATCACCACTTAAGGAGCTCACTAAACTTTCCGGTGACACCATAAAGGTTTTCTGTGATTGTAACTGAGGTCCTGAGCTCATTCAGAGGACTTTCTAATCATTTAGAAATTCCATCTACATACAGTAATGCTAATATTTTTTTATTTTTTTGTGATTTATTGAGTCTGTTGCAGTGCACATGTGTAGAATTAGTCATCAAGGTTGTTTGGTACAGTTTGATAAATTGTGCATAATGACTAGTCTGAAGTGAAGGAGAGCTCAGCAGAGCACCATACAGAGTAGAACCACTAATAAGTTCTATAGTGGATACCTGGTCATCAGTTTCATTAGCAGATATAAGCAAACATATGTGCTGTCTTATCCCATGCTTTCATAATTATTCATAACATGACGTCATAGATGCTCTATTTCTACTGTATTATAAACTAAAAAGTTTGAGAGCACGGAAAATTATTTCTTAATTATTTTCTATGAAGTAGAATACACTGCCTATCCAAAAGACTCACTATTTGGGTTTAACTCAGCAGATAGTTATTCTATTGGATATTTACTGCAGTGATTAATATGGTTTAGCTGGCAACAAGTTATTTAACCCTAAGTGATGTCAAAAGAGTTGGCACGGTGGCTTATTGATTAGCACTGTTGCCTTGCACTCTAGGTTCGATTCCTGCCTCAGGGTCTGTGTGCATGGAGTTTGCATGTTTTCTTTGTGCTTGGTGGATTTCCTCTGGGTACTCCAGTGAAAATTAGGCTAATTGGAGTTCCCAAATTTCCCACAGTGTATGAATGAGTGTGTAAGTGCGTGTGCATGCCCTGTGATAGATTATTACCCCACCCAGGATGAACACTGACTTATGCCCTAAGCCTCCTGGAATCTGTGGCTCCAGGCCACTCTGTATAAAGGCTAAAGTGATATAGATGATGATTGAGTAAGTGAGTGATGTCAGAAGTCATATCCTGTGGAATTGGCACAATATGAAGGCACCTCAAGGGATTAGCGGTCACCAACTCCACAATTCATGGTCAGTTCTGCCAGTCATGGAAGATTATGAGTTGGTGTAGCAATGTAAATGGTTAAATGAACAAAAAAACCTGTTAATTGGCATTTGTGGAACTGTTGTATTAAAAATATTACACACAAGGTCATTCTATTGTACTGCATATCAGCACGGCTGTGATATTTTCAGTACTTGGGCTGCACCCTTGTGCCTATGACCACATCACTGCCATGCTGATATTCAGAACAACAGCACTCCATCTTGTGCGATATTCCTTAAGCATAAAGCAATACAATGAAAAGTATTGCATTGCTTTATGAGATTGCATATTTAATACCCTGTTTTGTCTTCTTTTTGTAAATTAATCGATTAATTTCTTAGTAATCATTGTGCAGGGAGTCTAAACTGACACTATTATTATTATTATTATTATTATTATTATTACTCAAAAGGCAATTTGTTAACTTGAAGTGTTGGTGTGGTCTTGTGATTAAGGAAGCGACAGTGACTCTCTGCAATTTGAGGCCAAGGGTAGCTTTAAATAGTCACATTACTAATGATGAATCGATAGGAGACAGAGGATGATTTAGCATCCCGTTTGGAGACTAATGACACCCCAGGCGCGGGATCCACTGAGCGCTAATGGTGACTCTGTTGGGGTTTGCCAGCATGAGGCGAATTCTGCCAATTTGTCTAAACACAAAAAAAAAAAAAAAAAAAAAACATATTACCAAATTTAACAGCTCCTTGAGGAGGTAAAAAGTATATATTATTTACGTACAGTATTACGGATGAAATTAACTAGGTTGCTACTTACTGCAGTACAAAGCAGTAGTCCATTAATTCCATTTTCTTGCTTTTCTTTTTAATAATTACAACTTTTATGCACAGCAGTATTGTTAAAGCCACTGAAGTACACTTTGATCATTTGGAAAAAGTGAAGAGTGTTTATGTGCGCAAATCCAATTGAGCATGCAACCATACTGTAGCACCGGATGATGAGCGCAATAAGGACTGATTGTTAAGAGGTGTTTGTTCAGCTGAATGACTCAATACGCACATGAAAAAAGTATGTTTTATTTTTCTTTCTTTTAAAATCATAGGACTGACCAACATGCTTGTGAGTACTGCTTTTTCAGAGGGTTTTTGTGTCCTTTAACTAAGAGCAAAGCACAGATTGTTTAAGCACAATACTCACTCATTCATTCATTCATCTTCTATACCGCTTCATCCTCGTATTCAGGGTCGCGGGGACCTGGAGCCTATCCCAGGAGACTTGGGGCACGAGGAAGGGTACACCCTTCACAGGGTGCCAATCCATCGCAGGGCACACACACACACATACACACATGCACTCATTCACACACTACGGGCAATTTTGGGAACGCCAATCAACCTAAACTGCATGTCTTTGGACTGTGGGAGGAAACCGGAGTACCCAGAGGAAGCCCACCAAGCACGGGAAGAACATGCAAACTCCATGCACACAGAGACGGGAATCGAGCCTGGCCGGGAATCGAACCCGGACCCTGGAGGTGCAAGGCGACAGTGCTAACCACTACACCATCGTAAGCACAATACTAAATAATTCAATTCAATCTTATTTGTATAGAGCTTTTAACAATTGTTATTGTCACAAAGCAGCTTTATAAAATCAAAAGAAAATCATAGAAGTGGTATGAAATGTGAAATATGTACATGAATCAAAAGAATTAGGTAGTCCCTAATGAGCAAGCCGAGGGTGAAGGTGGCAAGGAAAAACTCCCTGAGATGCTAGTAAAAAGAAGCCTTGAGAGGAACCAGACTCAACAGGAAACTAATCCTCTTTTGGGTGATAACCGATAGCAGGAATTATTTTGCAGTACTGTGTGTTAGGCTGCTCGAAGTTCAATATAAAAGTTGATGTCTTATTAAATATTAAATATGATGTCAATATTAAAGTTATAATGGTGTCTAGTTAGTTATTGGAGGCTCAGGTAAACTGTATGAAATTTCAGTCAGAACTATTACTACAAGTATCTACATTTCAAAGGTTTATTCAAAGGATTAAACACAAGATTTGATTCATGTTTTACATTCTAGCACAATGCTGGAGCATTCAAAACCATGAAATAGCACATATGGTATTAGATAATCAAGAAACAAGGACAACAGCAATAGTCAGTTGTTATTTTAAGTCACAAAGGTCAGCTGTTCTGGAACAGTTCTTGCAAGAACAGTATTGTCGAGTTCATTTGCAAAACCCATCAAGTACAATAATGAAATTGTCTCTCATGAAGACCCTCCCAGGAAAGCAAGACCAAAGCTTACTTATGCTGCAGAAGAAAAGTTCATTTAGAGTTACCAGCCTCAGAAATCGCCAATTAACAGAACCACAGACTTGAGCTATTATTAAAGCTTTACAAAGTGATTAGCAGCCACATCACAATTTCAGCTGTTCAAAATATGTTATTTCATATTTTGTATTCAGAATATTTTTCCAGTGTAAAAAAAAAAACTTTTTTTACAAAAGACTTTGAAATTTGAAGGTGTGTAGAATGCTGATTCCCTATAGTGTTACCTTTTTTTTTTTTTACATTATTTCCCAATAATTTTCCTAGAATATGGTACAGTGTCTAAAATAAGTTTTTAGACTCATATTGCTAGGTAATATCCCATCCTGCTATCTTAGTTCATTATCACAATTCTTCACAAACGGGAACTCTGGGTAATAAAACTAAATCACCCTTTTGAAAGGAAAACACTCCTGACTTTGGCAAGTGTGCTATAGAATAAAGTACACTATAACTCATCATAACGTCGATTCTGGTAAAGTAATGAAGCAGCACCTCAGAGAATTGGCCTGGGGAAGTGGACGAGAGCAAGTTGATCAAACTATCAAGCATCTAAAGTAAACAGCTGCACTTTTAAATTCCTCAGATACTACCCCCACGTTTGAGCAGAGCGCTCTTCACTTCCACCCTCCTCTGAGACACACAGTAGGAAAGATCAAGAGATTTTAATCTGAAAAAATGGGCACTTTGGGGTTTCTGAGAAGTTAAATAAATGTCAAAAGCAAAGGAAGAAGAATTAGAATGATGAAAGCTTGTTAATGGTATCAACTTGCTCATCAAATGCTACCCACTCAAACTTGAAGTTTGAAAAATTAAATAACCAACTCTTTCCTCTCTTCCTGGCTTTGAGGTATCCTTCCCTGATAGACGGCTGTCTGAAGTGCACACTTTTATGCTTTAAAGCTTCTCAAAAGCCTGATTAATCCATTTCCTCTCCAAGGTGCCCACTTGCTTGTTGCTCGCTCAGTCCCTTGTCCTTTTGAGACTTGAGTACTTCAGCTCCAATCTGTTTTTTCTGCACGCACCATCAGGTCCTTACAGATGTTCCAGAATAAAGCAGTATAACTTGTATAACTTGTATAACCCTCATTCCACTTCTTTTCCTGTGTCAAGCCAAAGAAAAAAAAGATAATGATTAACTTCTTCCCTAGACCTTAAAGTTTTCTGACCACCTCTTGGTTTGGCTCAACTCTTCACTTTAACTCCGTAGACTGGGCTTGATGTCTTCATCATCTTCAAATTTATAATGTAGACTCCCATCTTCAATGAAGACTTGGAACCTCTTGTATTACTGATAAAAAAGTATTGATTTATGTTTATTCAATTACCAAATCAGACAGTGGTGTACACATTTGCCTCCAGACAACTGTGGAGATTAATTTGCTTGCTTTGTGTCCATATGGCATTGCAGGCACTATGACTTTCTCCCTCCAAACAAGATGCTGGAAGGTGGACTGACTATTCTTGGTGCTTTTGAAGTCCCACCCAGATTCACAATGTTTCTCTGGATCTAGTATGTTCTTGAGGTAAAACAGTGTATGATGAATGATGAAACAAAGAAAAGCTTTGACGTATCAAGATAATCAGAAAAAGTATTGGAACAGAGCCAGAGCATAGATATCAATTATAAATGAGAAAGTTAATGTTTGTGATATTTGATAGGTTTACTTCATAAGAACCTCATTGTGAATGTTAAGTATTCACAATTCAAAAGCTTAGATACTTTTAAATCCAGTCCCGAAAACCTTTTGATTAATTGATTTACCCATTCCTCTTCTATTCTTCTTAGTTTTTCTTGTTCAGGGTTTGGGCAGATCACACAGCACTAGGTACAGTAAACGAACAGGGAATTGACTCCAGCTGGAATACCAGTTGATGGCTATTCCAGAGAAAATTCATGAAAACATCTGCAAAGACAGTAACTCAAGTTCAGGTTCAAATCCAGAACCATGAAGCTATGAAGCAGCTATTCTACCCACTGTGTCATTTTATGATCCACTTAATCTGGAGGTCCACAGTGCTTAGAGTTAAGGACCTCTGCTTCGAGTAAATGGTTAAGTCCAGATTTTAAGTTGACTTCAAAAATATTAGCGGAACTCCAGTTTCATACATGCAGTTGACATTCAGAAGATGACTTCCACCATCAAATATTTGGAAAAGTTTTGTAATGTTGGTGGCAACTGTTGCTATATATGTAATATATATATATATAACATATGCAATGTCTCAAATTGCAGACTTACTTCAAAACAATGCATGCCTCTGCTAAATTCTATTTGAGAACCGATGTTAGCAAGCTAAGTAATTCAGGGACACTTTTTCAGGGTGTGTGGCCACAACCCAGTACACACATAATATACCAACATACATACATAATACCAATACCTCCATCTGTTGATCAATTGGGACACACCCTTGCTAGTGAGTAGTTTATAAAAAAAATAAAATAAAAAAAAACAGGTTATAATCTTATCCAGCAGCACATACAAGACTTTATCCCAGAGCTTTTGATTACATTTTATTCACCCAGGGCAAATGAAGCCACATGACATCACCACTAGTGAAAATTCACTTTGCTTCAGCTCAACATGATTCTCAGCAAATATGGTTGTTTATTGTTTTAGGCTCGCAAAAGACAGTATAGTGGTAGGATATGCAACATATCGAAGCCATGGAAAAATGTACTCTTCAGAAGTTGTTTGGAATGTTATGGGTGTTTAAAGTTTTCACCTTAGCCCAATTGATTGAGGAAACCCAGTCTGATTACACCATTCTCCCAGAAGGATGACCAACAAATCTTTAAGGGTTTTAGACATCTGAGACAACAGAAAACACATTTTTTTTTCTTTTCAAATTTGTGGAGTGTGGACTGATGGAGTTGTTATTTCCCGGGATGTGGATTGATGGTTGAGTGTTAGAAGCTACTGAATTTCAGGATGACAGAATAAATAAAGGGAAGCTGGATGATGAAAGATGAGGAGAGACATGAGGGTCCACACCTTATAAACAGACTTTGTCTGATGAACTGAATGCCGAATGTAAGCATGAGCATATGTTTACTGCTGTGAGGGACTGATGTTTCACTATAAAACGTAAAAAAAAAAAACCTACAGTACTTCAGTGAAATTTTATAGTAAAATGGAGAAACAAAGAAAAAATCCGTTATACGCCAGGTATGAATTCAAGAGCAAAAGAAAGGAACACTTGTTTATTTTATTATCCATCATTGTTGTCCATCGATGCTATTCATATATTTAAGTCAATATATTAAATTGAGGAAATAATGCCAGTTTGTTAATTCAGCCATTCATTCATGTCTATATTTAATTTATCATAGGTCATTCATTAATTTCACCTATTAATTTCACCATCAATTAACCTCATCTGGGCATTTTATTCAATCATTCATTTATGCAACTTCTTCAATTCATCCATCCATTTTTCTTCCATTTATGCTTTTGTCTCATTATTTAATTAGTTTTTTATTTCATCCTTTCCGCAATCAGTTTATATATTTATCTATTCATTCCTTCATCCATCCATTCATCATTAATAATTTTTTTGGCTGAGATTATTATTTGCTGAGAATCATGTTGGTATATTTTTAGTAAATATATATAATATATAATATATAATATATGTATATTATATTATAATTATTATATTATATTATATATTATAATTATTATATTTTATATAATATATATAAAATTTATTATTAATTGAACCACCCATCCATCTGTCCATCTATCAATTGATTCCTTAAATGTACAAAGTAATGAATAATCTAATTATTTATTCATTTATCCAAGGATGCATCTTTTTATTTATTAAATGTACAAATAAGGAATGAATAAATTAATGTTCTGTCAATCTATTCATGAATCCATACATCCATTCATTTAGACACCCTTTCATACATTCTCTCATTTTGTCAGTGAATGTACAAATAAATTATTAATTAAATGAATCCTTGCATTCACTTATATTTATTTATTTATTTATTTATTTATTTTTCTTTTATTTATTAATTTGTCCATTTGTCTTTTCATTTGTTATTTATCATTTAATGAATTAATACCTTATGGATTTGTGGCTCATGTATGAAACTCTTTGTTTATGCATTCATATGTATTAATTCATTATTTCAACTTCTTATTAATTCATTAATGTCAAGCCTTCATTCATCAATTTTTGTTTATCTTTATTAATTTACACATTTGAACATAAATTAATAAATCAATTTAATCCTTAAGTTATTCATGTTTTTTCATGAATACCTGCTCTTTTTAATCATCTAAAAATCGATTCTCTTTGAAAAGACTACATTCATTTTCAAGCTTTTCCAACCCTACAGTTGAGTCTTAGCTGACTTGAAATATGAGTTCTTATACTTCCAATTTCCTGATTAACAAATTCTACATACACATGAGGGAAGGTAAAGAAGTTCATGCTGTAACAGTCCTCTTTTCTGAATTGCAGGAAAAAAATGAAGTTAAATAAAATGATCCATTCAAGGAAGATTTTCAATAAGCAGTTCTTATTCCTGCAATGACTTCAGACGCCCTAGCTAAATGAGGTTGAATGAGACAATCAGAGTCAGAAGACGGGGAAAAAGAAATCTAATCTAACATCTAGCTGCCACATAGAAAATCACTGAATTAAAGAATTCCAAACATTGTGTGTGTTTGTGTGTGTGTGTGTGTGTGTGGTACAGGATGTTATGTGTGTGATAAAGATTTAATTTATTCTAAAATTCCACCTGTACCATTACACCATGACCTGTTCCATCTCTCCAGCCATTAATTCATCCATCACCTGTGGGAAGGGAAAAAACATCATCTATCAATCTATCCATCACTGATACAGAACAAAGATTGGGCAGTTTATGTATCTACTGTATATCTAAATGCACCTATCATCCATCTATTCAGTCACATTTTCATTCATCCATCCCAGAATCAGAATCAGAAAGAGTTTTATTGCCAATTACGCTTGCACATACAATAAATTTGTTTTAGTGACAGAGCTTCCAAAACAAAAACAAATGACAAGACAAAACAGCACGACAAAAAAAAAAGGTTAAAGGTTGACATCAAATGGAGTAGGTTGTGAAATACTTTTAAATAAATTACATAAATATCTGTGGTATTGTACAGTATATTGCACAGTGGTATTGTACACAATATTGCACATATATTTATTGACAGTTAGGATAATGTTTAACTGTTCATGAGGTAGATGGGGAAAAAACAGTTTTTGTGCCTGGCTGTCCTGGTGTTCGGTGTTCTGCAGTGTCGACCCGACGGCAAAAGTTAAAATAGAATGGTGTGAGGGGTCCAAAGTGATATTCAGAGCCCTTTTCTTCAATCTGGATATATACAGTTCTTGCAGCATGGGAAGGGGGTGCCAATAATTCTTTCAGCAGTCCGAACCGTCCTTTGTAGTCTTACATTTACATTTAGGCATTTGGCAGACGCTCTTATCCAGAGCGACTTACATTTTTATGTCATTACACATCTGAGCAGTTAAGGGTTAAGGGCCTTGCTCAAGGGCCCAACAGTGGCAACTTGGTGGTTGTGGGGTTTGAACCTGGGATCTTCCGAACCGTAGTCCAATGCCTTAACCATTGAGCTACCCCTGGCCCGTCTTCTGATGTCTGCTTTCGTAGCTGAGCCAAACCAGACAGTTATTGAAGTGCACAGGACAGATTCAATGACGGCTGAGTAGAACTGTGTGAGCAGCTCCTGTGGCAGGTTGAACTTCTCAAGATGGCGAAGGAAATACAACCTCTGGTGGGCCTTTTTAACAATGGAGTCAATGTGAATGTCCCACTTCAGGTCCTGAGAGATGGTCGTGCCCAGGAACCGGAATGACTCCACTGCCGTCACAGTGCTGTTCATGATGGTGAGTGGGGGAAGTGCAGGTGGGTTTCTCCTGAAGACCACGATGATCTCCACTTTTTTGAGCGTGTTCAGCTCCAGGTTGTTGTGACTGCACCAGACAGCCAGCTGCTCGACCTCACTTCTGTATGCAGACTCGTCACAGTCCTGTATGAGGCCGATGATTGTAGTGTCATCTGCAAATTTCAGGAGCTTGACAGTGGGGTATGTAGAGGTGCAGTCATTGGTGTAGAGGGAGAAGAGCAGTAGGGAGAGAACACAGCCCTGAAGGACTCCAGTATTGGTGGTGTGGCTGTTGGACATGAATTTCCCCAGTCTCACTAGCTGCTGCCTGTCTGTCAGATTGCTGGTGATCCATAGTGACAGATAGAGCTAGGAGACAGAGAGCTGGTTTAGTTTGGTTTGAAGCAGTGCTGGGATGATCGTATTAAAAGCTGATGAAAAGTCTATAACCAAGACCCTTGCATAAGTCCCTAGTTTGTCCAGATGTTGAAGGATGAAGTTCAATTCAATTCAGTTTTATTTGTATAGCGCTTTTAACAATTGACATTGTCTCAAAACAGCTTTACACAATCAAAAGAATTATTTAAGTTTGTATGGAATGTGAATGTGTATGAATCAAAATGTTCAGATATTCCCTGGTGAGCAAGCCCGAGGGCGACAGTGGCAAGGAAAAACTCCCTGAGACGGTAATAGGAAGAAACCTTGAGAGGAACCAGACTCGACAGGGAACCCATCCTCATCTGGGTGAAACAGATAGCAGGAAATTATCTGCATTTATACAGTGTTAGGTTCAGCTATAATAGTTGATGTTAATTGATGTTATAATAGTTGATGTAAAATGGAGTCCAGTAGTTATTCGAGACTCAGATAGACTTGTAGAAAGTTCCAGTCCTGAACTATCGAATTGTCAAGTCCTCAGAGAAACAGCTGACCACACCAGTCGAGGCCAGAACCATCTTCTAAGTAGATAGAATCATCCCCAGACACCAGGCGCATCCTAAAGAGACACACGGGGCATCCATGCGATGAGACCTCCAACCAGAAACCGGGCACCAGGATTGATCAGACAGGTCCGGAGGGCAGAGGGAGTCTGGATCACTGGCAGCTCAGGAACCACATGTGTAGCTCGACAGAGAGAGAGAGAGAAAGAGTGAAAGGGGGAGACAGGGGGAGAGAGGAAGAGAAAGAGGGGGAGGAAGAGAAGAGGAGGAGAGATTGCAATTAGGTATGGTCACAGTCAAAATGTCTAATGTGAATGTATATTTACTGTAGAGTGCAAGCAGGGACTCCGGCAGGACTAACTCATTCATTCATTCATTTTCTATACCGCTTAATCCTGTGTTCAGGGTCGCGGGGGGCCTGGAGCCTATCCCAGGAGACTTGGGGCACTAGGCGGGGTACACACTGGACAGGGTGCCAATCGCAGGACTAACTATGACAGCATAACTAAAAGGGAGAGCCAGAAGGAAACACAAACATGAGGGCTCCCTGAGATGTAAAGCAAACAATCACCTCACCGTCAACAAACCTGAGTGATCAAATGAGACTGAGGAAGACAGCATCTAAACATACCAGTTCACCATAATACTCTACGTCCATGAGTCCCCCAGATCTGCTCCTTTACCTTATGGCAAATCTATTTATAAAATGCTTGGTTAAATAAATAGGTTTTGAGCCTAGACTTAAACACTGAGACTGTGTCTGAGTCCCGAACACTATTTGGAAGACTATTCCATAATTTTGGGGCTTTGTAAGAAAAAGCTCTGCCCCCAGCTGTAGTTTTCATAATACGCGGTACTGATAAGCAGCCTGCATCCTTTGACTGAAGTAGGCGTGGCGGATCGTAAGACACTAGCAGTTCGCTCAGATACTGCGGCGCGAGACCATTTAATGCCTTATATGTCAAGAGTAGTATTTTAAAATCAATGCGAAATTTCACAGGGAGCCAATGCAGTGAAGATAGGATAGGGGTGATGTGCTCATATCTTCTGGTTCTAGTGAGGACTCTCGCTGCTGCATTTTGGACTAGCTGAAGCTTGTTTATGCACCTAACTGAACAACCAGACAGTAAGGCATTACAATAGTCCAACCTAGAAGTGATAAAAGCATGAACTAGTTTTTCTGCATCATTTAGCGACAATATATTTCTTATTTTGGCAATATTTCTAAGGTGAAAAAATGCTATCCTGGTGATATTATCTACATGAGCTTCAAATGAAAGGCTGGAATCTATAATCATGCCGAGGTCTTTTACTGTTGCACTTGACGGAACAGAAAGGCCATCTAAAGTGCAGTCCCATGTTGACTGCATCATCAGCAGACCTGTTTGCTCTATAAGCAAACTGCAGGCGGTCCAGTAAGGGTCCTATGATGTTCCTCATATAGGCCAACACCAGTCTTTTAAATGACTTTATGACCACAGATGGTAGGGCACTGGTCTGTAGTCATTAAATCCTGTGATTTTAGTTTTTTTTTTTGGATTGGAGACAATTGTGGAACGTTTAAAGCACGAAGATCATTGTTCCAGCGATCTGTTGAAGATCTGTGTGAAGATGGGAGCCAGCTGGTCAGCACAGGATTTCAGATAGGCTGGTGTCACGCCATCTGGGCATGGAGCTTTCCTTCTCTTTTGTTTCAAAAAGATGGTGATGTGGTGGTGTGGAAACAGGGTCAGGACAGGAATGTGGTGTGAGACTAGGAGTTTCAAATCTACAATAGAACTTATTCAGGTTATCAACCAGTTGTTGATTCCCTACCGAGTTGGGGGATGGCCTCTTGACGTGTAAACTCTGCTGGTCACTGATTGGCCGGAGAAAATCGTCATTACTGCGTCACTGAGCTTGCAACACGAGACACAACAGAACCGCTATACAGTATTTAGAACAGCCAGCGAAGGATCGGACGCACCTTTTTGTATTAACCAAAAATTTTCTTTGGCTGCCATCAGCCTCATTTGAAACCAACTCCTTAGTCTTGCTATTAAAAACATCCACATGCCGAGAATGAAGAACACCATGCCGTCGATATGCTCCATTGTTGTGTCTTTGTTTGTGGCGCGTTTACGATGATGTCACAGCAGTAGAGGCGCCGCCACTATAACGACACGTGAATAATCCCGCCCACTCTAAAGCGTACTAAACTGCAGTGGAAGCGCAAACCGAGCGGAACTGAGCCGAACCAAAGTGAGCTGTACTGAACCGTGCTGTGCCGTACTATGGAGTGGAAAAGAGGCATAAGATCCTGTCCCCACGCCTGTAGGCATCCTCTTTGGAAGCTGAGTTTTGCTGTAAACCATGGTTTGTCATTGTTGCATGTTAAAAATGTCCTGGTAGGGACGCACATGTCCTCACAGAAACTGATGTAGGATGTTACAGAATCTGTGAGCTCGTCCAGATTGGTGGCAGCAGCTTCAAAAACACTCCAATCAGTGCAGTCAAAACAGTCCTTTAATTCATGTTCTGCTTCACTAGTCCATCTCTTTCCTGTCCTTACTACAGGCTTAGCAGATTTAAGTTTTTGCCTATAGGTTGGGAGAAGATGAACCAGGCAGTGGTCAGAAAGTCCTAAAGCTGCTCTGGGGACGGAGCGATATGCATCCTTTATTGTGGTGTAGCAGTGATCAAAAGTATTTTTGGCAGTTCACGTTTGAGGTTTGCTTTGGTAAAATCCCCAAGTATAATTATAACTGAGTCCGGGTGTTGATCTGAACAGCCAGCTGTTGCAATGCTGCGTTCACACACACTTGTGGAGGGATGTACACACTCACAAGAATGAACGAGGTAAACTCCCGCGGCAAATAGAAAGGCTTGCAGTTGATGAAATATGCTTCTAGATCAGGACAGCACATCTTCTTCAATGGTGTCACATTTGTACACCAACATTCATTGATGTAAAAGCATGTCCCTCCGCCGCCCTGTTGATTCTGTGTTGCGATGCTCTCTGAACAGTTGGAAGCCCGGCAGGTGTAGCGCGTTGTCCGGAATGGTTTCATTCAGCCAGGTTTACATGAAACACAGAGTTTGAAAAGTTCGTCCATTTTGTTGGATAGAGAGCGGAGATTCACCAGATGTATACTTGGAAGCGCAGTTCTAAGGCCGCACTGTCGGAGCTTGACGAGCGCGCCGGCTCTCTTCCCCCCGCCTGCGCTTCTTAAAGCATTTCAACCGTGCCGCTAATCTGCCACGCACTGATATCCTCAAGTATAATTGATATCAAATGATAAAGAATAATGTCTGTATATGTACTGTATACACATCTTTTCACCTACTTACAGTTGTGTTCAAAATTATTCAACCCCTAATGCTGTAAAGGGTTTTAGGGAATTCAGTGTACATTTGTAAATGTGTTCAGAATGAAATTTTACAAAGACTTTTTAAAGAACCAAATGCAACTAAAATGACATCAATTGTTTTTGTAATACAGTATTAAATGTTATTTTGTGATTTCTTCATTGACACAATTATTCAACCCCTTAAAGACTACCACTCTTAAGAACAGAGGTTCATTCAAGTGTTTTCGATGAGGTATTGAAAACACCTGTGGATGTCAACGAGCAGCAATCAAGCATAATAAGCACCAATTGGGCAGATTTAAAATGACTGTGATACTCAGCTCCTTCTAGACATTTACTTCTGTGTTTACAAACATGGTGAAGTCAAGAGAATGGTCCGGGAAGACAAGAGAAGAGGTGATTTCTCTTCACAGGAAGGGCAATGGCTATAAGAAGATTGCAAAGATGTAAAACATTCAAAGAGACACCATAGGAAGCATCATTCGCAAATTCAAGGCAAAGGACACTGTTGAAACGCTACCTGGTCGTGGCAGAAAGAAGATGCTGTCTTCGACTGCTGTGCGCTACCTGAAGCGCAAGGTGGAGAAAAGTCCCCATGTGACTGCTGAGGAACTGAAAAAAGATTTGTCAGATTCAGGTACTGAAGTTTCAGCTCAGACAATGCGCACACTGCATAATGAAGGCCTCCATCCCAGAACTCCCAGACGCACCCCCTTACTGTCTCCAAAGAATAAGAAGAGTCGACTGCAGTATGCCAAAAGTCATGTGGACAAACCATAAAAGTTTTGGGATAGTGTTCTGTAGACTGATGAAACAAAATTAGAACTGTTGGGGCCCATGGATCAACGCAATGTTTGGAGGATGAAGAACAAGGCTATGAAGAAAAGAACACCTTGCCTACTGTGAAGCATGGCGGGGGGGGGGGGGGGGTCAATCATGCTTTGGGGCTGTTTTGCTTCTGCAGGTACAGGGAAGCTTCAGCGTGTGCAAGGTACCATGAATTCTCTTCAGTACCAGGAGATATTGGAAGAAAGTGTGATGCAGTCCGTCACAAACCTGAGGCTTGGGAGACATTGGACCTTTCAACAGGACAATGATCCCAAGCATACCTCCAAGTCCACTAGAGCATGGTTGCAGATTAAAGGTTGGAACATTTTGGAGTGGCCATCGCAGTCACCAGACTTAAATCCGATTGAGAACCTCTGGTGGGACTTAAAGAAAGCAGTTGCAGCACACAAGCCTAAGAATGTGACTGAACTGGAGGCTTTTGCCCATGAAGAATGGGCTAAGATACCCGTAGATCGCTGCAAAACACTTGTGTCAAGCTATGCTTCACGTTTAAAAGCTGTTATAACTGGAAAAGGATGCTGTACTAAGTACTAAGAATGAATGTCACTTCGGGGTTGAATAAAACTGATAATGATGTGAGCACGGAAAAGACATTTGTGGTTATTTCATTATAAATGTCATGTTATATTTGTCTGACTTACAAGTGCCTCTTTGATTTAATTGTAAACAAGATGACTGAAATGGTCAAAATCTATGTCAAACTGGCCAAAGCACTCGATTTCAGTGGGGGTTGAATAATTTTGCACACAACTGTACCTATCTATCACCTGTCCATCCATCCATCCATCCTTCCATTAGATCACTTTTCCATCCGTCAACCCTCAGGTATAACTAATATGAATGATATCGAGCTGAAGCACCACAGAGCAGAGTCATGCGGCAAACACTACAAACACAGAAGAGTGGAATGTGAGTGGGGTAATGTTACGCACCACAGGGACTTCAAAGAAACAAAACTGAAAGCAGTTGTTTGATTGGCGAGTGAAGGACAGCATGAATGCTGCAAAAGCTCTCGCACTCCCGCCAGCCTTCAGGATTTTGCCTCCGAAGAGGTGAAAAAGCTGCTGCGCATCCATGTTAAGGGCCCCGTTTCTAGTGAGGAATGACAGCTGGCCATATCAGCTGTCATTCCTCACTAGACAAGTAGTGCTCATGGAGATGCAGAAGACGCTGCCCATGTGGGCCCACTCTGTCACTCTGCCCACTGCCAGCCTGTGTCCGCATGCCACCTGGGCACTGCCACCAGACCTGCACATGCACACACCTCCTTCACATTCTTTTCTCCCCTTTCTTTTCATTCTCCCTCCTTAATCCCTTTTTCCTTCCCCAATCTTTCTAAATAATAAAAAAAGAATGTAATAAATGTTTCCTAAGACCTCGGCTCGTACCTGGGTGTTTGTGGTGCCAACCATGTGTCAAACCCATTACATAAGTGTATGTGCCATACATCAATCAAATCACTTTTTTATTCATGCACCCTCAAGTATCTCTAAAACCAAGTGACGATATAGAACGTCTATATGTGTCCATACATCACTGCCCATAATTTGCAACCAATCATCCATCCACCCATTCATCTACTCATCCATCTACTATCAAAACACTTTTTTATTCATCCATGCTTATGTACAGTGGTTTGCAAAAGTATTCGGCCCCCTTGAACTTTTCCACATTTTGTCACATTACAGCCACAAACATCAATCAATTTTATTGGAATTCCACAGGAAAGACCAAAACAAAGTGGTGTACACGTGAAAAGTGGAACGAAAATCATACATGCACCTGCTGTCCATCCATCCATCATTTTATGTATTATTAATAAGAATATAAAGTAAATAGAGAACCTTAATTCATCTCCCCTCTGATCTCTTCTTCTGTTTTTCAGAAAAAAGGGAGGATGGATTTATGCTTATATGCATCTCTCCACTCATTCATCATCCATCCATCCATCTATCCATCCATCCATCCTACACAATGAAAAGTGTAGATACCTGGGGAAGCTTTATCAGTTTCTCTGTTGATCTGTCCTTCATGACTGATACAAGATCAAGAGATTATAAACAATTTAGCTTTCTCTCAATACACCATCCATCCATTCATCTATCCATTAATTCATCCACCTATCCACATTACCCGATGGACATTAGCAGTTTAATCCACCATCTGTTTTAATTGAGTTTGTGTTTGTGAGCTACTGTATAGCAGTAAAAGCAGTGAATGTGCAGGTTGTTTCATTATTTTGTCACATTTCACACCATCTGTTTACATTTTAAAGCAACATAACTGTCATTTTAAGGTCATCTTTATGACAATGTTTGTGTATGTGTGTGTGTGTGTGTGTGTGTGTGTGCATGGAAATACGTAGAAGAAATGTGACTGCCACAATGGCTGACTTCTGGCCAGGATTGACAAAAAAAGCCACCCAGATCTCAGCAAAAATTTTCTGATTTTCAGACAGGTAGTTATTTACATGACGGCTACAGTACACAACTATTGTAGCATCTAGTAAAAACGACAAGCCTTCATCGAGAAGAGGGAGCGTTGTATTTGTGTGTGTGTTTGAATGCATGTGTGTGTGTGTCAGATAAGCAACTTATGCATGTCAGAATGTTTCACAAGATCACAAAAGCAGGACTGTACACAAGTAATGTGTAGGGGATTAACATCCATTGGCAGACATGTGAGTGAAGCTGCAAAACAAATCGAAAGAAAAAGAAAATAACAAAAGAAAATAAATATGGGAGGGAGTTACAGTTGTGTAACTACATGCTACATACAACACTCACAGGGTGGCGAACTGTAAATGAGCTACAGCTCGACTTTCGGCATGCTGAATAATTCTACAGGTTAAGAACAATTTATCCGGGTGGCACGTTACATTAACATCACTTATCACATTGTGTGCAGCGCAAAAACTGTAATTAGCAAGAACGTGGCACGCTAGTGGGATGTCAATTATGAAGATAAAAATTATTTCTGCCAGCAGATGCGTGTTCACAATTACATGCAAACCAGAAACACAAGGGTAACCAAAGATGAAGAAACAATTTCACATTTATCCCAATATGTAATTAATTTTCGATTTCAAAGAGTAATTAAACAGCAGTATTCATAAATTTCAGCTTTCAACCTTTTTTAAGAAAACATTAAAGGGTTTAATAAAGCTCAGGTGATGCTATACATCTCAGCACCACAGCCACAAAGCAATGACAAAGGCTCTAAAAAATCTATCCAGTTTGGCTTCCATGTGAACCTTAAAACCTTTTCAAATTTGAACTTTTATCATCGACATGTTGCTTTAAAGGTCTTCTGGATTACCCAAAATGCCATTAACCTCATTAGAGGGATTAGTGGGGTTTAGCCTTTGCTTCATCTCTACACTAAGAGAGTGATGCAGCGGCACTTTAGTGCTTTAGTCTGTCCAGTTCTGTCAACTCCTCATCTAACAGTCTGCCGTAGCATGCAAAGTGGCAATGCATTCTTTTGTCCAATATGTACAATGTGCAAAGGAAAGGAGAAAATAACTTGCATGTCATCTTCATAACAATGGTATGAAAAGTCATGCGATGATATGACCTTACTGAAAGACTGGGTATAGAGGGGGAACAGAAGAGGACCAAGTACTGAACCCTGTTGGACACTAGTAGAGAGTCTTTGTTAAGCAGATGTGGATCCCCTCCATGGCACCTCATACGACCCATATTTTAGGTAAGAAGCATTGTTACACAGATTCCAAGGCTTGTAAGAATCCATCATTATCCATCATCCATTCATCCATCCATCCATCCATCCATCTATTCATCCATCATCAATGAAAAGAGTAGATACCAGGGGAAGCTTTATCAGTTTCTCTGTTGATCTGTCCTTTATGACTGATACAGGATCAAAAGACTATAGACAATTTATCTTTCTCTCAATACTGCAACCGCCCATTCATTGAGGTATTAATTCATTGAAGTATTAAGTTGATGTTGAATGCCATTGGAAACTGGTAAGGTACAAAAAGATGTTGCTTTTTTTCTGTGCTAGTGATAACAACAACAAGAGACAAAGGAGAAGCAATAATTTATGACATTATTATAGGAAAGTTATTAAACAACACAAAGGTGGAAACTTAGTGAAAAATATTCCTCAGGATGTCATAATATCAATAAACAAAGCAGTATTCCATACTGTAATGTGGTCAGTGCAACATCCAATACAGATCTCATTCCTAAATGTATAATAAAAAAATGTTTATGAATGTTTATGTAACAACTTCAGCAGAAACCTCATTTACCCTTTCATTTTTTCAACCACTCAGCATTCATCAGCATACTAATCAAGGTCCTGATAATCTTCTCACTGGTTCATGCCTTAAGTTAGAAATATATTTTTATTGTAAATTCATAAGTCAACAAACAAAAACATTCCTATGAAATTGCTGAGATACAAACACTGGACTGAAAATGAGAGACAAAAAATTTGGAAATTAAAAATTAGAGCAAAAAAATATATATATACTTCATATATATACTAACCTGAAAAAAAATATTCTTCAAGATTGTATTAAAAGAAAGTCTTGCTCCTTTGATGAAAAATATAAAGACATGAGGAGTGGCTCAAGACTTTTGCACACCACTCTATATATTTTTGACAAAGCAATATACAGTATGCAGACTCCCTAGTGGATCAGTGACTAGTATTCAGCACTCTGACTATTGAGAGCAGGATCCCACTGGGCGTTGGGTTTGGTGCAGAAAGATAGAAAAAATAAAAAAACAGACTAGTGTTTTGAGAATTTATTGGATATAAGAGAGAGAAAAAAATGCTGATATTAGATATTGCTTTGACGGTCTATGTGCAACACTGTGCTGGGGTGATTTGTTCAATGTTATGCCAAAGTCACATAATAAACAATGATTTAATGTCATTTCATCAAATTAATTCTACTGTACATTTCAAAAACAACATACTGTATATCTGTTTCATTGTCAAATTAACATACCTGTACCCGCAACATTTCATCATCCTGAAAATTCCTGCTGGTAAATTTCTTCTTACAGAAATAGCAAAATTGAAACAATGAACAACAAAGTAGAATAAGAATCACTAAGCACATCATGAAAATTTGGATATATACTTATTTATCAGTTTGACTTTGAAGTTTTCTATCATGATAAAAAGATGATCAAGCTGCTAAAATTGATCATAATTCAATCTGACAGTCTTTGATGGGTTTGATTTTAATTTCATTAAATAGATAATCACTTCTTGCTCCTATTTGATGCAAGTTTCATTAAATCACAGTTATATTTGCCATCTAAATGCCAGTTAATCTAAGGTTTTATCTTCAGCTACTGTACATCTCCAAAACCTTGGAAGACATATCTCCATACACCCACATCAAACAATAACTGTTCTTAAAAATATCTTCTTCCTGTGTGTGTGTGTGTGTGTGTGTGTGTGTGTGTGTGTTTAAATATACTCACTCACTAACTCACTTACTCATCTGTATTCAGTGTCACAGGGTGCCTGGAGCCAGGAGACTTAGGTTACAAGGCAGGGTACACCCTGGACAGGGTGGCAATTCATCATAGGGCACATGCATACACACACTCATATACGCTTATTCCTACACCATGGCCAATTTGGTAATGCCAGTAAGCCTAATCTTCATGTCTTTGGACTCTAGGATAAAAAAGGAGTGCCCAAAGGAAATCCACTAAACACGTGTAACATGCAAACTCCATGCACACAGAGATGGGAATCAATCCTGGCCAGAAATCTAACCTGGACCATGGAGGTGCCCACTACTAACCACTACAACACCGCCCATGGTTCAGATTATCAAAAAATATGTTTATTATATAAAGATAACCAGAGTAAATACAAAATGCAATTTTCAAATCATGATTTCATTTATTAAGGAGAAAGTCCCAAATCTGCCGTTTGGGAAAAAAGTAACTGCCCCCAAACCTAATATCTGGTTGTGGCAACAACTGCAATCAAGTATTTGCAATAACTGGCAACGGGTCTTTCACATTGCTGTGGAGAAACTTTGGCCCACTGTTTTATTGTTTTAATTTGGCTACACTGGAGGGTTTTCAAGCATGAATTGCCTGTTTAATCAATCTGATTTAAGCCCAGACTTTGACTAGGCCACTCCAAAGACTTATATATATATATATTTTTTTTTTTTTTTTTAGAAATTCAGAGATGGACTTGCTGGTATGTTTCAGATAATTTTCCTGCTGTAAATCCCAAGTGCACTTGAAAATTAGTTCACTGACTGATGGTCGCACATTCTCCTTTAGGATCTTCTGATAGGGCATAATTTATTAAAATTTAATAAAGAATAATAAAAAAATTATAAAGTACATACATGGTAAATAAAATTTGAAAAATAGCAAAAACAACTATGCAAAATTATATGAAGTAAATTTAAATGTAAACAAATGTAAATAATTTAATAAATCATGAAAATAAATGTTATCATATTGTCACGGATGTACTAACCTGAGGGACCAGAAGACGTAGCTTTAGCGGTTAGCCCAATGTTGCGTGGATGGTGAACCCAAACGCGGAGAGAAGCGAGTAGGTAGGATATCCCCGCGATTTAGTTTAAGGACTCTCACAAAGGGTGAGCGAGGGAAAAACACAAATTTAACCCGCGTCCTGTAAATGCACACACAATAGCAGAAAGCAATAACCCAGAATTGGTGAGTACTCACGGTTTGGTTGATCGCAGCACGAACCGACATGGGCCGAACTCAATGACTGAGCGTTCTACTATGGTTTATTTACTCCTTTTATACTTCCTGATTCACGACCGCTCTACTTCCGGGTCCTAGTGCCGGTCGTGGATTGAGTGTGCATGACACATATAGAGAATTCACTTATTTATTAAAACTTGCTCTGGAAAAATAATCACACAGGGAAATGAATGACTCATCCAAAAATAATCATATGGGGAAAGAAATGAATAATTTGAAAAAATATCAGAAAATAAAAAAAACATTTAAAAATGATATTGGGTAACAAATGAACTATTAAACATGCTGAAGTAGATGAATCATTTAAAAAGAATCATATGGAAAAAAAAATGAATAATTAAAAAATTCATATTGAGAAATAAATGAACAATTTGTATAAGTCACAGGGAAAAGTAAATTAATCATTTAAAAATAACATGGGGAAATAAATGAATTGTTTAAAATGAGTAATATGGGGAGATAAATAAATCATTTAGAACCACATGGGGAAATAAATGAACCATTTTAACAAATTGTATGGGGAACAGGGCTTGATGTGGGCCAGTACTTTCCAGTGTGCAGAACTGGTACGTTTATTTTTTTTGTTTTGTTTTTTGCTGGACTCTTTTTTGCCCTCTCCATATCAGGGTTTGGGTGATCCATTACTGTTTGTTAACTGAGTTACTCAGGGGGCACGTCGTGATGCTGACCTGTTTCCCCTTCCTCTCTCCAATTGTAAGTAATGAGATAACATTTAATTCAGTAACACAACAGAGCTATATCCAGAACCAGTACAAAATTCAAAATGGGAACAGCATATTAATTCCTAGCAGTTTGTAAATGATGTTCCATTGTAGCATCATTTAAAACACTTGCATAACATATGATGTTGACAACAGCAAACTATGTATTATTGTTGGACTAATCAGCTTTTTGTGGTCACGCATCTACATCCTCCAAAATCAAGCAAATGTCAGTTATGCTGTATCATGCCTCACTCTCAAGAGAGGATTGGCTCATTCTGCTCAGAGTGTTTACTTCTCACAGGACGTGTTTGTCTATCCATTGAGTGTCTTTAAGTGAAAGAACTTTCAAGGCTGTTTGTGAGCACTACAGATTGCTTCAGGTGCATGTTTTTAAGTGCTACCTATGATATAACCTGGGATTCAGCAAATGGAGAAAATACATAGAATGTAATGATGTTCTCAATGCTGTGCCCTTTGTGCTTAATTTCAAAGTTATGTATGATGCCCTAACAGAACTGAGCATGCTGCTGCTGCAAAAAAAAAAAAAAAAGTGGCACTACGCTGCCTAAAGCAGACAAACTGCTGGCTTGACAGATTCTGTTTTTTTTTTAATCCATTGGTTTAACACAAAAACTGTTCTTCTAGCTCGAACAGAGATCTACATTATTTCAATAATGCAGGCCTGTATTATAATTAAATCATGGAAAATATCAAATATGAAATGCATACCTTCCTCTCATGTATGAAAGTTCTTCAACCAGACACTCGGGCCTAGGGGCAAAAAAAATTGACATACGTAGAGCATGGTAATGAAGAGGTGCTTCATTTGAATGACACAGCTGAAATCAAGAGTAGAGGAAGTCTCCAGGGATTTATGGAAATACAAGGAAATCCCAGATCCCAGCTGCCCTGGAGCCTCTAACAAAAGCTATCGACACCACTGCTGTACCTACCAGTAAATGCAAGCAAACCTTCAGTAGCATGAGTGACATTCTTACTGTCAAAAGCATCTCTCTTGCTATATGGACTGTCCAGACTGGTTTCACAGAATTCAAATGCTTCAACCCTCAAATTTAAAGTCTGTAAGCTCGTAGCTGGTAAAGGGAAGAAAATCCGCAAATGAAATGGCATACAAGACTCCTCACCTCTGTAATCACAGCGGACTCCAAGACCTCGCTTACTCATTCACTCTCCCAATCTCTCATCCACTCTCTATACCACTTATCCTGTACAGGGATGCAGAAGGCCTGCTTTCTATCCCAGGGACCTTGGGGCATAAAGCGGGTAACACTCTGAAAGGGGTGCCATTCCATCACAGCACACCAATGCACACACTCTCTCAGGAAAATTGGAAAATGGCAGTTAGCTTAGTTAATTGAGGGAATCGATCAACCAACCCTGGAGATGTGAGGCCACAATGGCACCATACATCAGGCATGATTGAGCCTTTTTTAGATAAAAAAATATATAATTTCTATTTAGGCCAACTATGTTCTGTTAGGCAACTTTGTTGTTGTGTTTCATTGTTGCAACGTACAATATGTGACAATTGATGCTGAATTAATTTAACTTTAATCTGAGATACTCAATTTTCTTCCTCTATCTCAGGTTAAGGAACCTGACTATTAGGTTTAACCCCAGAACATACTAGTGCAAAGTCTGTTGGCAGAGTATATGAACATCGTATTCATGATTGAAATTGCTGTTTGTACTCCTAAAAATGTCTAGAGATTTCTGAATTCATAAAAATTTTCAATCATGATGCATGGTTGTGTAGTGGTTTGCACTCTCATCTTCATCTTTCAATGACATATAGAATCACATATTGTCACATGTTTTACTTTGCAACTACAGGGTCGACGTTTTAATTCAAATCTCTGTCTAGGTTTTGCATGATCGCCCCGGGCTTGGTGGGTTTCCTCCAGGTAATCTGGTTCTCTCTCAAAGTCCAAATACAGTATATGCAGATTAGGGCAATTGGCCTTCCCAAATTGGACTGGTCCATTATGTACCCTGCCTCGTGCTCAAAGTCTCCTGAGATCTAACACAACTCCTCAGATAAAATCACTGCCACCTAACTAGCTAGCTAACCACTTTCCAATTTTCTTCCAGTCTAACTTCCTCTCTTATCCGTGTCTGTCCTTGTTCTGTGTCACCGTAGGGAAAATGGAGTGTCAGTTTGAGGAGACCACCACATGCCTCTTTTGATAGATGTGGAGTAACATTATGTTCATTAATCCTGGCAGAGTTATCCATTCCAGGGCTGATAATTTCTATCTTCTTAATAATTTAAAACATGTTTCAAGTAAAGATCTGTAGTGTATATCCACTCTCTATGTAATTATTTTTTTTTATTATTATATATACACCTTTCAAAGAAAAAAAAAATCATATGGGTAGAAATAAAATAATATTGAAAAAATCTGGTCAAATTTATCTATTTATATATTCCTTCATGTTATTTTTTTTCATGAAACAAAAATATACAAAAACATATCAAGGAACACATGTTTCATTTGAACCAAAAGCAAAAGGAGAAAGAAATTAACAAGTTTATTAGTTTGTGAAAAAATAACCGAATCGTTTATCAATATGAATGTAAAAAAAATTGATTATAATATTTGAGAAAATAATACATCATGAAACATTATAATAATAACTGTAATAAATAATAATTACCTGCTAACATAAATTAATAATAAAGAAAACAATATAAAACTATTTAAAACATTAAGAAATAATTGAAACAGTTGATAATAATTATATAGAAAATAAAGTTTAAAAAACTTTTTTTCAAAATAAGTAAATAAATAAATACATTAATTAATTAAATACCACACGCTAAGATTTCATTTAATCACCTTTAGCTTAGAACATAATGTTTAAAAATAATGTTTTTTTTTTTTAAAAACATGCAAATAAAAACATAAATAAATAAATAAAAACACTGTGTAAAATGTGTGAAACACAACATGTGAAGTTCATGTGACTTTCCTGTAAGTGCAGAAACTTTTCTTTAAAGGAACCTAAAGAATTTCTCAAAATTCTCCACATCAAAGTGTTGATGCAAAGCCTGACCTCGTTTGGTGCTGTGAGATAAAACCCGCCTTTGGAGGCTTCGTCTCCTAACGACTGGTGATCCGGTGTGGGGTTGAGACACAGCCTTCGACTGGCTCGAGGCTCATCTCCGCCGCCTCGTTATCCTCCCTCCTCGCTAGCGCCTTCATCAAGTCAGCAATTGGCAGAGCACGACTTAGTAGTGCACAACCCAAGGGGAAGCACAAAGGAAGTTTGTGTGTGTGTGTGTGTGTGTGTGTGTGTGTGTGTGTGTGGGGCAGTGGGGGGTTTGGGGGTGGTGTTAACACAAGCTTCTGATGGGAACGTAGCCGGCATTCAGGTGTATCCTCATTAGTGGTGGTCTTACCCAAAACTAAAAGGTGGACACTTATATGAGTAAATAAATAAATAAATAAACTATGAATGCATAATGGAACTAGCTCACTGTTTGAGGGGAGATTTTAATGAGGCGGCAAGAGAGAGAGAGAGAGCGATATGTGATGGAGATGAAAGGCAAACATGTGTGTGTCTGTGTATACAGTGTGAATTTGTGTGCATGAGTGTGTGTGTGTGAGAGAGACAGAGAGAGAAAAAAATACTATTATCTGTAAAGATTGTTATCAAACTTTTATAAAACAGTTTAGGTTTGTTATGTTAGATTGACTCTGTGACACAACTGGAAATCCCTCTGCTTTCATGTCTTTGCCTCTTTTTTTCCCCTTTGCGCTCGTGTGTAATTATGATGAATGTCTTTGTTTTGAGAATTACAAACACTGATCTCCATATTAATTTGACGCTATTAATCTACAGTGCGCTCGACTAGTGCAGCGCAAACATCATACGGCAGTCGAGAAGCCTGAGTGCTCCGGCACTTATTAACGACATTAACACATCTGCTCGCTGAGAGGAACGATGTTTACAGATTACTTAAGAGAAATACCAAGATAAGAGAAATGCTTTTCTCTTTGTACCCCACTCATCAATTCAGTGTGTGTGCGTGTGTGTGTGAGTCTTGTGTTTGTCTTTCTTGCCCTGTGTGTAATTTAGCTTGTGTTTCTTGTAGTTTAGTCTCTTGTGGGAGTGTACCCACATTACTCTTGTGGCTCGTGGGCATGGCCTATTTTTTAAACAATATCACACAAGAGGGAGTGATTGTTGTTGTACTGAATATCAACACTGATATTCAGTACAAAAGCATGGCCTGGAGTGTGATATTGCTTTTATGCAACAGTTCCACAAACACCATTCATTATCAACAGATTATAATTAGTTTATTTATTAAACCGGTTACTTTGCTCTGCCAGCACACATCCTTGGATGACTGGCAGAACTAACTAACCTTTACTGGCAGAGCTGGCGATCAACAATTAGTGGTGAAAGTTGTTGAAATTCTTACCGGTACTCTGGATCCAACACATGAGGAGAATAAAACATCGAGATAATGGACAGTCCAGAGAAACATAACATAATATGTCGTATAAATATTATATTATCTATTCCACTTTAGAATACTACTGAGGTTGAATCTCAATTAACATTCAATGGAAAGCTAGTGCGCTATGTAGGGTGTACAATTTCTTGTCCCATCCACAAAAGTCGCGACCTTAATCAGGGGTTAGAGAATAATTTGGGAATCTGTCTTGTGTTAGAAGCCTACTGTAGTTTACTTTGTAGCTCATGTTAGCCATGAACAAAACAACATAGACAGTTGAGAGAAAATTACTAACGAGATAAAGCATTGTTTAAAATTTTATTATCAGATGTTGAAAGTGCTTTTGTGACTGGTTTTGTGGGTTTTGGCAGGCAGCTGTCCTCTCCTCAGTACTGCAGGCTGTACAGACCTACTCTCACCGATGCTGCTACCAACACTTAGTGTAATTAATGTTTAGTGATACATACAGTTAAAAGTCTCAGTACTTTTCTAACCACTGCTCTATCTAACCACTCGCAGAATGCTTCTCGACTAATCGTGTCATTTGGACAGAACGGATTGTAATATATATATATATATATATATATATATAGATATATATATATAGATATAGATATATATATATATATAGATATATAGATAGATAGATAGATAGATAGATATGATATATATTGCAAAATAATAATCATAAAATCCTGATCATTATCCATTACTCATTCAGTCATTTATCATTATTCAGTAGTCTCTTTGTTTATATTTGTTTATGTCCTTGCTATTTGAACACAGACCCATCAGCCTTGTCTTCCTACTGACACATACCAATATTTTCCTGCTCCGCCAATGTAAATGTTTAAATAGCCATCAGAGTTGATTTATTTCTAATGTCCATGCAAAGTGGACCACTTTGTGCCATGTCACATTCAATTCGCTTTTTATATCACTTTTTACAGCTCACATTGTCCCAAAGCAGCTTCACAGAAATCCTGGAAGAAGATAGACTTGGGTAAGCCAGAGACAGTGCATAGGAAAACCTCCCTTGTATATGGGACCATCAGAGGGTTGAGCAGCAGATGGTTGAATCTCAGTGTGATGCTACCACCACCATGTTACACTGTAAGAATAGTCTTTTCAGAATGATGGGGGTCGAACAAGTGTTGCTAACTTAAGTATACATGAACTTTTGCATTTGTTTTTTATTTGAATCATTGTTATCATCATAATCATCATCATAATCATTATCATCATCCATATATCTAAATAATTTAATTACACATAAATGTTGTTTAGACTGACACACTGAAAAAAGAAAAAAAAACTACACAACTTACAATATACTGTCTTCCCCCTTTGTGGTCAAGATTTCTAACCAATCACAGATTAGACTGAATTATTTTTTTTCCAGCCATAATGCAGAAGGTAGTATTTCCTAACCTCACCCTGAAGCTTGCTAAGGTTTAGGGTCTTCCCGGGACCATGTGAAGCTTAACTTGCCCATGCTATCTTTATTCATCGTACGTGATTTCAGATGGACTTGCACCAGAAATAATTAAGAGATTTCACAAAGTTTTATTTATTTATTTATTTATTGCAAATCATTTTACAAATGTTTTGTTTTGTGTAAACACATGTGATATAATCTCAATTAAATTAATAATTTAAATATATAATCTCAAATAAAGGTTTAAGGAGGTGAATACAATACAATATGCAAGGCACTCTGGGTCTGTCTAACATTTTTAGCCCTGCTCGCATACTGTATTACAAAGTACATTATTTTCTTGGCTTGTCCTCACACACTCGTCTCCCTCTGTAGCAAGTCTCGGCATTTTTTTCTCTTCTTCTCTCAGCTGCCGGTCGGCACTCTAATCTCTCTGCCCGTCTGTCACTGTGCCATCTGCGAGTATCTGGCGCAGAGCACCACGCCGCTTCCAGATCGCATTTGTAATCTGTGAATTGTCGCTCCCATTCCTGCTGTTTGTGACTCAGTACCGTACAACAGCTGTGTCCCATCGACACATGGCAGAAATTTAATTCATGTCCCCTAACTCTAATGTAGGGTGCAGAATGTATAAGTGCACTAGTGAGAACTGTTTTTTTTTTTTTATTCTCATTAGTTATCATAGACTACTGTTATAATGAAATTAGTGCCCTGATTACCCTACATTTGACTGTGTTTTTTTTTCCAGACAATACCATGTGATGCTACTTTGGGGTCACTGGTGGCTCAGTGGTAGATGTTTCGCCTGCCATGCGGAAGGCCCGGGTTCGATTCCCAGCCAGTGCCCACTCCTCAGCCACTGGATACAGTGCCGGTCCCAAGCCCGGATAAAATGGGAGGGTTACGACAAGACCCCTTGTCGGGAGCAGCCGAAAGACCAACAACAACCATGTGATGCTACTTTGCACAGTGTAGAGTGAGGTTTTTCCATGGTATCAGAGTTCATTCAAATACATGTGATCTGGAACGACAGAGCAATGACTCCCATGTCCCACACATCCCATGTCATTTTCACAAGATTCCATTGCATTCCATTATGGAACTTCTATTAAAGTTATGACTATGATGTTATTCAGTATAATTAGTTTTAAGGTTTGGTTTCAGTTACTGGAGACCAGAGACCTGAGCAAAGACATGCTGAGTGATTATAAGGCTAGACTAGACTTCTACTTCAAAGCTGTGATACTTACTTTTTTCAGCATTACTAATTCAACAGGCTAAAAAAAAAAGTTAAATAAAAGTATTAACACTGAAACTGAAATTCAAAAATTCTGAGATTCAATCATACTATCAAACAAAATAGAAAGACCCATGCATAAGTGGCGATTTGTATTCACCACGGCATGTGCCTTGCAAATGTATTTGCTTCAAATATTCCGGCTTTTACTTCTCTTGTGGCATATATATATATATACAGTGTGTGTATATATATATATATATATTGAAAAAAAAGTAATAGGTAATACTCCTAGTAATAGGACACACCTTCATGGTTTTTCCTGAATTTTATTTATTTCTACACTATAAGACAAGGCGTCCAAAATATGCATTAATCTCCTTTGAACAGTCGATATTGAACTGTGTCTGCGACTTTGACTCTGTAAAGCCTTCATAATGGCTCTAATCTGAGGTAGAGCTGTAATCGGGCCTTAAAAGTTAGGGCCCGACAGATTTCGGCCCGAGCCCGACAAGTACATTT
Source organism: Channallabes apus (assembly GCA_030522415.1). NCBI lineage: Eukaryota > Metazoa > Chordata > Actinopteri > Siluriformes > Clariidae > Channallabes > Channallabes apus. Next base: position 25,993,570 of record CM060124.1, on the reverse strand, counting down.
TGATTGACAGCCTTTTAAAAACCCGAACCCAACTTTACAGCCCGACATTATTCAAAAGTGCGCAAACACATGGCTCTTTTGCCTTTGGTCAAGAATGAGTCATTTATACATGTTTTAACATAATTTATTTATGACTAATGAATAAACTACAGGCAACTTGGAAGTTGGAACAAAAAATAAACAAGCCCTCTGTAACATCTCAGCACTCAAATTAGTCCAGGCATATACTTACCCTATAAATAGGCCAACAATAGTCCCATAAAAATAAGTATTTCTTTACAACTTAAAATAAGATAAATTCAAAATTAAGATGTGTTTTTGGCAATAACGAAATTAAAATAAAGGCTCCGCGGGATTTGCTTCGCCACTTCCCTCCACAATCCGGCCTCAACGCGATGGTGAACTGCAGCTGCAATTTAATTAAAGAATAATGCCAACATTAGCTTACATGGTCAAAACTTTCCCACACCGCAGACTTTGCTTTAGTTGCTGGTGCAACCAAAACGTAATCGCCAGTGGCAAGCCTCTGTTTAAACTCCTCAGCATCCATTTTCACATTTCTCTCACGCTAATCAAAACACATCACCTGACCGCGCAAGCCCGAGCCCGTGTAAAATTATATTAATTAAGCCCGAACCCGTTGGGTCCTGTCGGGTCCCATTGGGTTCGGGCAAAGATCTTCAGCTCTAATCTGAGGTGCTGTTTGTTAATTGGGGATTTCTGAAGCTGATAACTTTAAATGAACTTCTCCCCTGTAGCAGAGGTACTGTAAGCTTTGCTTTCCTGGGATGATCTTCATGGGTGTCAGTTTCATCATGGTGCTTTATAGGTTTTGCAAAAAAGTTTTGAGAATACTGTTCTTGCATGAACTGATCTAGATCAGCTGACCTTTGTGTCTTTAAATATCAATTTATTTTTGTTGTTGTTGTTTGTTGTTGTTGTTTCTTAAGTACCAATATGAAATGTTATTTCATACTGTAGTTTTGACACCACCAGTACGGTGCTAGAATGCAGAAAATATCATGTAATCACTTACCGAAAAATGTCCAGGTCAGAATACAGTTCAAGATTCAAAGGACTTTATTAATCATAGAGGGAAATTGCTCTTGGTTATACAGTTGCACAGATTAATTTACTGGGAAGCAAGGAAAAGTTAGATTAGGAAAAAAATATATATATTAGACAGGAATATAAAATTAAATAAATAGAAATGTAAAAATTTAAATAAAAATAACAATAAATAGAAGTAAAATAGAGTAGAATAGAATTAGCTCTGGCATATAATTTAGTTACATATTGCACTAGAACTGTAGTGTAAGTGAAAAGAAGTATTGCACAAGTGTATTATAATCAGATATTGCACTTAGAACCTTATAGAGTTGTGTGAACAGAAGTGTCAAAGTGTAAAATGGTATTAACCAGGAACTACTGACAGTCCCTGACCCGTAGTGAAAATGCTACAAAGAAGAGTTATATAATTTTTGGCCATAGGGAGAAAAGATCTCCTGTGGTGCTCCATAGAACACCTGGTCATAATTAGTCTCTGGCTGAAGTTGCTCCTCTGGTCGGTGCGAACTCTGAGTATTTGTACTCAGAGACTATGTCCTCTGTCTCTCCCTGGACAAATATAGGAGTCACAGGGGTTCCACCTTTCCTAAAGTCGATCACCAGCTCCTTCGTTTTCTTGATGTTGAGTTGAAGGTGGTTGCGCTCACACCAGAAAACAAAGTCGTCCACCACACACTGGTACTCGGAGAATGTAGCACAAAGTACCAAACAGGTCAATGATAGCTACGATAGAAAGGCATAAAAACACCCAGTACACCTCAAACCTCTGCATTTAAAAAAATGAATTGCCAGGTCCCAGCAAAACACTCAGTCCGAACACTATCTGCAAAAATATTATGTCATTAAAAAAACTTTCATTCAATGTGGTGGACACACAATGTTTTGATTTGTGGTACATATGTGCTTGATTAGCCCTTCTACCTTCAACCAATACAGACATATACCTTACAACAGAAATAGTTTTTCTCAGTCTGTACAGGATGTCTGCACTTGCATATTCTTTTTGCTTTTCATAGCTTTATTTTTATTAGACATGTATTAAATTTGTATTTGCTTTATAAACAGATCTTGGCAGCCAATCTCAAAGACTCGACTGCAACCTTGTACAAAACTCGCCCTGTTTAATGTCATATTGGTGACCCTGATAACCCTGAGTATATCTTTGTGTGTGAGATAAAGTAAGGGAACAAACTATGGAAAAAGTCACCAAAACCATTTATCATTTAGACACACATTCAGGACAAGGTCGTTCAACATTATGCCAGTCGCATGAAAGAAACCATAGTGGAAGAAAAAAAATTGCTGAAATGAATTAATTTAGCCCAGTTTGATTCTGTCACAAGGTTTAAGATATGAAAATATATGAAGCTCCAAGAGTATGTTTACTATATATATATACAGTGGTGTGAAAAACTATTTGCCCCCCTCCTGATTTCTTATTCTTTTGCATGTTTGTCACACAAAATGTTTCTGATCATCAAACACATTTAACTATTAGTCAAAGATAACACAAGTAAACACAAAATGCAGTTTTTAAATGAGGGGTTTTATTATTTAGGGAGAAAAAAAATCCAAACCTACATGGCCCTGTGTGAAAAAGTAATTGCCCCCTGAACCTAATAACTGGTTGGGCCACCCTTAGCAGCAATAACTGCAATCAAGCGTTTGCGATAACTTGCAACGAGTCTTTTACAGCGCTCTGGAGGAATTTTGGCCCACTCATCTTTGCAGAATTGTTGTAATTCAGCCTTATTTGAGGGTTTTCTAGCATGAACCGCCTTTTTAAGGTCATGCCACAACATCTCAATAGGATTCAGGTCAGGACTTTGACTAGGCCACTCCAAAGTCTTCATTTTGTTTTTCTTCAGCCATTCAGAGGTGGATTTGCTGGTGTGTTTTGGGTCATTGTCCTGCTGCAGCACCCAAGATCGCTTCAGCTTGAGTTGACGAACAGATGGCCGGACATTCTCCTTCAGGATTTTGGTAGACAGTAGAATTCATGGTTCCATCTATCACAGCAAGCCTTCCAGGTCCTGAAGCAGCAAAACAACCCCAGACCATCACACTACCACCACCATATTTTACTGTTGGTATGATGTTCTTTTTCTGAAATGCTGTGTTACTTTTACGCCAGATGTAACGGGACACGCACCTTCCAAAAAGTTCAACTTTTGTCTCGTCGGTCCACAAGGTATTTTCCCAAAAGTCTTGGCAATCATTGAGATGTTTTTTAGCAAAATTGAGACGAGCCTAAATGTTCTTTTTGCTTAAAAGTGGTTTGCGCCTTGGAAATTTGCCATGCAGGCCGTTTTTGCCCAGTCTCTTTCTTATGGTGGAGTCGTGAACACTGACCTTAATTGAGGCAAGTGAGGCCTGCAGTTCTTTAGATGTTGTCCTGGGGTCTTTTGTGGCCTCTCGGATGAGTTGTCTCTGCGCTCTTGGGGTAATTTTGGTCGGCCGGCCACTCCTGGGAAGGTCCACTGTTCCATGTTTTTGCCATTTGTGGATAATGGCTCTCACTGTGGTTCGCTGGAGTCCCAAAGCTTTAGAAATGGCTTTATAACCTTTACCAGACTGATAGATCTCAATTACTTTTGTTCTCATTTGTTCCTGAATTTCTTTGGATCTTGGCTTGATGTCTAGCTTTTGAGGTGCTTTTGGTCTACTTCTCTGTGTCAGGTAGCTCCTATTTAAATGATTTCTTGATTGAAACAGGTGTGGCAGTAATCAGGCCTGGGGGTGACTACAGAAATTGAACTCAGGTGTGATAAACCACAGTTAAGTTATTTTTTAACAAGGGGGGCAATCACTTTTTCACACAGGGCCATGTAGATTTGGAGTTTTTTTTCTCCCTTAATAACGCAAACCTTCATTTCAAAACTGCATTTTGTGTTCAATTATGTTATCTTTGACTAATAGTTAACGGTTTTTGATGAGCAGAAACATTTAAGTGTGACAAACATGCAAAAGAATAAGAAATCAGGAAGGGGGCAAATAGTTTTTCACACCACTGTATATATATATAAATATATATATATATATATATATATATATATATATATATATATATATATATGTACACGTACAGTGCCTTGCAAAAGTATTCGGCCCCCTTGAACTTTTCCACATTTTGTCACATTACAGCCACAAACATGAATCAATTTTTCAATTTTATTGGAATTCCACATGAAAGACCAATATAAAGTGGTGTACACGTGAGAAGTGGAACGAAAATCATACGTGATTCCAAACATTTTTTACAAATAAATAACTGCAAAGTGGGGTGTGCGTAATTATTCAGCCCCCTGAGTCAATACTTTGTAGAACCACCTTTTGCTGCAATTACAGCTGCCAGTCTTTTAGGGTATGTCTCTACCAGCTTTGCACATCTAGAGACTGAAATCCTTGCCCATTCTTCTTTGCAAAACAGTTCCAGCTCAGTCAGATTAGATGGACAGCAGTTTTCAGATCTTGCCACAGATTTTCGATTGGATTTAGATCTGGACTTTGACTGGGCCATTCTAACACATGGATATGTTTTGTTTTAAATCATTCCATTGTTGCCCTGGCTTTATGTTTAGGGTCGTTGTCCTGCTGGAAGGTGAACCTCTGCCCCAGTCTTCTTCCAAGATTGGCCTGTATTTGGCTCCATCCATCTTCCCATCAACTCTGACCAGCTTCCCTGTCCCTGCTGAAGAGACGCACCCCCAGAGCATGATGCTGCCACCACCATATTTGACAGTGGGGATGGTGTGTTCAGAGTGATGTGCAGTGTTAGTTTTCCGCCACACATAGGGTTTAGCATTTTGGCCAAAAAGTTCCATTTTGGTCTCATCTGACCAGAGCACCTTCTTCCACATGTTTGCTGTGCAAATGGGACTTCTTATGGTTTTCTGTTAACAATGACTTTCTTCTTGCCACTCTTCCATAAAGGCAAACTTTGTGCAGTGCACGACTAATAGATTCCCCCACCTGAGCTGTAGATCTCTGCAGCTCGTCCAGAGTCACCATGGGCCTCTTGGCTGCATTTCTGATCAGCGCTCTCCTTGTTTGGCCTGTGAGTTTAGGTAGACGGCCTTGTCTTGGTAGGTTTACAGTTGTGCCATACTCCTTCCATTTCTGAATGATTGCTTGAACAGTGCTCCGTGGGATGTTCAAGGCTTTGGAAATATTTTTGTAGCCTAAGCCTGCTTTAAATTTTTTAATAACTTTATCCCTGACCTGTCTGGTGTGTTCTTTGGACTTCATGCTGTTGTTGCTCCCAATATTCTCTTAGACAACCTCTCAGACCGTCACAGAGCAGCTGTATTTGTACTGACCTTAGATTACACACAGGTGCACTCTATTTAGTCATTAGCACTCATCAGGCAATGTCTAAGGGCAACTGACTGCACTCAGACCAAAGGGGGCTGAATAATTACACACACCCCACTTTGCAGTTATTTATTTGTAAAAAATGTTTGGAAAGATTTTCGTTCCACTTTGTATTGGTCTTTCACGTGGAATTCCAATAAAAGTGATTCATCTTTGTGGCTGTAATGTGACAAAATGTGGATATATATATAATGGAATAAAATCCTGAGGACTATTATATAGTCCATATATAATTAATGGACTAAAATCCAGAAAAATCCTAATATCTGGACCTGCCTAAACATTCATAACATACTCACAGCATGTGAACACAATTAATATAATGCGATATTATAATAATGCTGGACTATCTGATAACCACAACCTAACCACTACAAGCTGAACTGCACTTTTGCCTGCCGGGAAGTTGACTCAAGTCCACTGAGTCAGAGTCTATTTTTTGCAATGACCTTTGACCTCTTGTGAAGTTCACAACCGGTGGTTGATGATCCGTTGCTTCCCGCTGCCTCCTGTCACTCAGGTGCTGATAAAGATGTGAAGGGACAGAGGATAACATCTCTGCCTTTTTCCTTTCACCCAGATGTGTGGAAATGATTTCTGCAAAGAAAATATAACCTTCTGTAAAACCTAGATTTCTCCTTTTCTTTTCTAGTTTTATTTTACAGGTAAAGACAGAAGAATACATTACAATGTCAATCTTTACAGGATGAGAGCTAACTCACGACTGAGGCTAATAATTTCATCCCAGTCATATTTCCCAATGGAAATTTTCAGTAACAAGTGAACATCACCTCAGAAGTGTTATTCAATTACTAAGAAAATATTCAGTTTGCATGAAATAAAAACATAAACATAAATATGGGGAGCATTGACTGCTAATTAGTTCTTTTCTTATTTAATCACAGTTGAATTCTTATGCTACAATAGAAAAACTTCTGAATCTCTTTGATTTGAATCTCTTTCTAGCTACTAAAAATAGCTGCTCTATGCAATTTTACTTTTAGAATTTCCTCAACAAGCCAAGCCTAACTGGTATAGTGTAGTACTCCTAATCCGTGTGGAATACAAGTTATACTGCAACAATGGAAATGGTTTATAACCAACCTTTTTGATTTCAAGCCTGAGCTTTGGAAGGATCACTGTAATACTAGAATGTGGCTAGTAAGCTAGCAAGAAAAGTGCTAGGTGTTTACAGTATGTAGCAAGCCTAAAACTTTAGAGCAAAAACAAAATACAAGCTTAAAATGAATAAAACAATACAAAAATTTTATTTTAATGGGAAAAGAATTTTCCTGAACTTGGGGTCCTGAAAAATGGGCGGAGTTCCCAGCGAGCAAAATTCTTCATATACGCTTTGTGTATTTGCGTCTGATTAAAGTGTCAAGTCTTTGTTTGTTATTTTCGCATTTCACAGTTACAGATTGCACAGAGTTTGATGGATCGCTGAGCGGAAGCCGCCACTTTCTCCCACTTTAATGTCTCTTCGGTGTCTGACGGCGCAAAACCGCGGTGTCGAGTCCAAATCGAATCTGGGAGAGATGAGGCTCTGTCCTCAGCGGAGATGAAAATCCGCCGCTAATTCATACTGAGATTCATCTTTCTACTCTCCAATATGAGGCGAACAGCTGCGGCTCTGGTTCAGTCGCAACCGCTTCACCAATTATTATCCCACTTATAAACACTTGTGTCTTTACAATTCAAATGTACCCTTGGAAATTAGCTAAGCCTGCTTAGAAAGGCAAGACAAATACAGATATGGTGGTGCCTGTTTAAAAAGTTTAATATGTATTTTTCCCCATCATATTACAGTTATTTTCCCTTACAGTAACATACATGTACCATGACTTTACATGCAAACAATTGAACATTGGTCTTAGCCATGAAACCAGTTTCTTTCATGAGGAAATACAGTATGTTAAGCTAAATTATAATGCTTTTTTTATAAAGTTTTTTTTTACATCATAAGAAAAATTAACTAATCAAATCTGGACATTACATGTAGTTTCATATTTAAATCTGTGTTATAGAGTAAATAATATTAGTAACATTATTAACATTAATTTCCATCCATTTAAAAATTAAAGCCACCTGATGAATTTTATATGCAATTGCATAAGTTGCCTTCCCTCATTGAAATGCTCAGCAATAAGCAGGTGAGGGAGAGAGAGTGTTTGACTATGTTTTGTACTTTACCTCCATTAGAAATGTAACTGGATGATTTAAGATTTTACTTGAGTAATATTTTAGCTAGGGTATCTCTTCCTTTAGTCACGGACAAGATTTGTGTACTTCATCCACCATTAACAGTATTAGAAGCAAAAGCTGGTTTCTTTCATAAGATCTGTGTCTTTGCATGACCTATGCTTTAGTGATAAGGGTTCCAGGCAGTAACAAAAAAGTAAATGTTAATTTTAATTGCATGCTGGCAGCAGTACAGCTATGCAAGTTACACTTACAATACAGGGGAACTAAACAGTAGATAGGTTTTATATTGCTATGTACTTTTTGACATTTACAGTAGTGTGAAAAACTATTTGCCCCCCTCCTGATTTCTTATTCTTTTGCATGTTTGTCACACAAAATGTTTCTGATCATCAAACACATTTAACTATTAGTCAAAGATAACACAAGTAAACACAAAATGCAGTTTTTAAATGAGGGGTTTTATTATTTAGGGAGAAAAAAAATCCAAACCTACATGGCCCTGTGTGAAAAAGTAATTGCCCCCTGAACCTAATAACTGGTTGGGCCACCCTTAGCAGCAATAACTGCAATCAAGCGTTTGCAATAACTTGCAACGAGTCTTTTACAGCGCTCTGGAGGAATTTTGGCCGACTCATCTTTGGAGAATTGTTGTAATTCAACTTTATTTGAGGGTTTTCTAGCATGAACCGCCTTTAAGGTCATGCCACAACATCTCAATAGGATTCAGGTCAGGACTTTGACTAGGCCACTCCAAAGTCTTCATTTTGTTTTTCTTCAGCCATTCAGAGGTGGATTTGCTGGTGTGTTTTGGCTCATTGTCCTGCTGCAGCACCCAAGATCGCTTCAGCTTGAGTTGACGAACAGATGGCCGGACATTCTCCTTCAGGATTTTTTGGTAGACAGTAGAATTCATGGTTCCATCTATCACAGCAAGCCTTCCAGGTCCTGAAGCAGCAAAACAACCCCAGACCATCACACTACCACCACCATATTTTACTGTTGGTATGATGTTCTTTTTCTGAAATGCTGTGTTACTTTTACGCCAGATGTAACGGGACACGCACCTTCCAAAAAGTTAAACTTTTGTCTCGTCGGTCCACAAGGTATTTTCCCAAAAGTCTTGGCAATCATTGAGATGTTTTTTTTAGCAAAATTGAGACGAGCCTTAATGTTCTTTTTGCTTAAAAGTGGTTTGCGCCTTGGAAATCTGCCATTCAGGCCGTTTTTGCCCAGTCTCTTTCTTATGGTGGAGTCGTGAACACTGACCTTAATTGAGGCAAGTGAGGCCTGCAGTTCTTTAGATGTTGTCCTGGGGTCTTTTGTGGCCTCTCGGATGAGTTGTCTTGGGGTATTTTTGGTCGGCCGGCCACTCCTGGGAAGGTTCACCACTGTTCCATGTTTTTGCCATTTGTGGATAATGGCTCTCACTGTGGTTCGCTGGAGTCCCAAAGCTTTAGAAATGGCTTTATAACCTTTACCAGACTGATAGATCTCAATTACTTTTGTTCTCATTTGTTCCTGAATTTCTTTGGATCTTGGCATGATGTCTAGCTTTTGAGGTGCTTTTGGTCTACTTCTCTGTGTCAGGTAGCTCCTATTTAAGTGATTTCTTGATTGAAACAGGTGTGGCAGTAATCAGGCCTGGGGGTGACTACAGAAATTGAACTCAGGTGTGATAAACCACAGTTAAGTTATTTTTTAACAAGGGGGGCAATCACTTTTTCACACAGGGCCATGTAGATTTGGAGGTTTTTTCCTCCCTTAATAACATAAATCTTCATTTAAAAACTGCATTTTGTGTTCAATTATGTTATCTTTGACTAATAGTTAATGGTTTTTGATGAGCAGAAACATTTAAGTGTGAAAAACATGCAAAAGAATAAGAAATCAGGAAGAGGGCAAATAGACCACTGTACATACACTTTCTAGCTTTAAATGTGTGACCTTACCTTTATTCCTTTAACAATAGACGAATAAAAAAATGTAGCTCCCCCCCCTTTTTTTATTATGTTAAAGTAAAGATGTAACATCTACTTATATCCACACAAAAGCAGCTAGATTATCCATTCGTGGATAGCAGCTACCAGCTAATTCACACAGATTATATAGTGCATTGTACCTGTTTGTGAATTTATATTGAGCAACATTAGTCTCAAAATGTACATAAAAGTTTCAATAAAATATAAAAACAGACATTATAGCTTACATTATATATCTGAAGTCAAAACAAACAGGAGGAATATACTGACTCTTCAGCTATAGTCATTTAGCTAATTGAGCTGTGAATTGACCTTTTTGTTGAGTACGCACACACACATGTACACTCGTACACCACACACACACACACACACACACACACACACACATATATACTGTGTATATATATATATATATATATATATATATATATATATATATATATATATATATATATATATATATATATACTGTACACTACCGTTCAAAAGTTTTAGATCACTTTCTAACTCCATGATCGTTCCTGATTTTTATTTCTTTCTACATTGTAAAGTAATGCTGAAGGCATCCAAAAAATACATTAATCTCCTTTGAACAGTTGATATTGAGATGCTTCTGCTCTGTAAAGACTTCATAACGCCTCTAATCTGAGGTGCTGTTAATTGGTCATTTTTCAGGCTGATAACTCTAAATGAACTTCTCGTCTGCAGCAGAGGTAGGTTTTGGTCTTGCCCTCTTTGGACGGCCTTCATGAGAGCCAGTTTCATTATGGTGCTTGACGGATTTTGCAAATATACATATATTAGGTATGTAACGGTATCAAAACTTCACGGTACGGTAATACCTCGGTATGAATGGCACGGTACGGTATTTATTGAATCATTTACAGGAAAAAAAAAAACTAATGAGGAGACTAGAAAAAAGTGCCTGAAGTGCTTATTAAACAGTATACATGAACACTGAACATATCAATGGCATACAAATTAGCCATCTATCTGTAAACTTTGAAACAGAAACTTAAATTTTTCAATTTTAATAACAAAAAAATTATTAAACCATGTAAAAAATAAAGTTTCTATTTAGTATTCTTGAAAACTCAGAAAAAATTTAAATAGCAGCCTACTTACTGCAGCTGGCCCATGTGCTGAATGAGTATTTGAGAACACTCACCTCGTTCACTCACTTATCCAAACAGAGACAGGATTTTTTTTCCCTTTCTCGTTTCTTTTCAGAGAGAAACCAAATTGACTCGATAAAACTGTAGGTCTTCTGAGAAAAGTTTGCTCAGGCAAATGTAACGAACGGGAGGAACTACAATTCCCATCAGCCCAGGCGTGACCATCATCCTTTGCGGTCTGTTGTCGCTACAGATCCAGTAATGCGGAAATGGCGGGTGCTGCTATTAGCGGCGAAGGAAAAGAGATAGAAAGAGTAATTAATCATTACGGAGTAAGCGGCTTTTAAATCGGATGTGCGCATTACTGCATCTGTAGCTGACACCTGACCCAACTCACCACCAGATGGTGATCAGTTGAAAGCTCCACCCCTCTCTTTACCCGAGTGTCCAAAACATATGGCCTCAGGTCAGATGATATGATCACGAAATCGATCAATGACCTTCGGTCTAAGGTGCTCTGGAACCAAGTACACTTATGAGCATCCCTATGTTCAAACATGGTATTTGTTATGGACAATCCATGCCAAGCACAGAAATCCAATAAGAAATCACAGATCGGGTTCAGACCAGGGAGGCCGTTCTTCCCAATCACGCCTCTCCAAGTATCTCTGTCATTTCCCACATCAGGATTTGACATGAACATTTTTGCCCTCTGTTCTTCAACCATGATACGTTAATGTTTGGTATATCTAGATTTACTTCTAAATGACAGCATACACTGTATCACTATAGTAGTAGTCAAGTATTCAGTACTGTTAAGATAGCTCCCAATATAAAAACATGCAAACATGAACAGTATATTTTGCTTATTGAACTTAAATTCAAGCCTCTTACCACATGAAATTGAAAAACAACAGATTCAGTACAACTGAAATCATTCTGATATTAAAAATACAGCAACTCAGAACATTTATAATTTTAGTGTGTTGTGTACAATTATCAGGTATTATTATTCATTATGTATTATTATATCAGAATTCTGAGTTAGGACAATGGACAATGGACTCACTAAAATTATCTTGTAGTGTTGCCTTTTTATAGTGTAAGGTTGTCAGAGATGAACTAACCTGAGGTGACCAGAAGACGTAGCTTTAGCGGTTAGCCCGATGTAGCATGGATGGTAAACCCAAATGCGGAGTAACAGCGAGTAGGCAGGATAACCACGCGATTTAGTTTAAGGACTCTCACGAAAGGGGAGCAAGGGAAAAACACAAATTATAATTTTAAGTTATAATGTCCAAAGAGCAATGCCCACCGCGCCTGTTCAGCTGTTTTAGGCTTCTGATGGTGATGAGATTCTGGAATGCCCAAATTCGTCCTTTGAAATTCATAGTAAGTTTCTTATATAGTTTTTGTAATGTCTTAATAATGTCAATACTGTTTTATTCATATTTTACAACATAACATGCAGTTTGTAATTTACTTGCGATTGTACTTTTAAAACGTAAGCTACGTAATCTACAGTATAAGCATACAGTGAAACCTATGTACTTTTACTAGCCTTAAGTACCATTTAAGGCTATTTATTCATTTATCTTTTATTTGCTTACTTACTAACGAGCGAATGCTTTAGTAAAGAGCTTTAAAACAACGGAAATATGAATGACCATGGAATATTACAGAACGTGCGAGTTGACGACCATGCACCAATAACTAACCATTAAAATGCTGCATTTGAATTAAAATGCCACTTATATATATTATATATATTCGTGTTTAAAATTATTTTAAAAAACCATTGTGTTCACCCATGGGTTTACTGAATAAACACCGGAACAAAAAGGGAAGAAACAGAGACATTTCCTTTTCCGTCTTTTGCATTGAGTTTAATCATGCAGCACTTTTTGCATTCATAATAAAAAGCAACCCAATGATGTGTTTACAGAAACCAAGCATTTTTTAGTGTAATACTACTAATGAATGGAGAAAGCGGAGTCAAAGCCCAGGCATTCTGCGTGCTGTCACATTGTATTCAGTGAGTAGCATATATTTTGGTGTTTGTTGCATTCCATTCCATGTATAAATGTGCTCATATCTGCGCACGTGTTTATCAGCCTTTTGATGAAAAAGCTGTTACAATAATAAGTATAATAACAATAATAAATTAGGAGCACTACTATTACTACTAATAATAATACTGAATGGAGAAAGTGCGGTCAAAGAAGTAGTATCATTGAAGGAGAGAAGAAAATGAAGAATAAATACATATCAGTATTTAGAGTTTGAGCTCGACATGTTTATGAGCTCTGTCGCTTGCTGTCAATAGGCGCTTAAGAGAGAACACATTCTTGGCTTCAGTAGACACACAATACTTCAGACTGAAACATGACTGCCCCCTACAGGTAATGAAGGGCATTTTCACAGCTTGCCGTGCACAGCCGCTGGATCCCTTTTCTCGAAACGTGTGTTCTTAATGGCCAGATCTGTACGAGTGTTAGCATCTAAATGGGTTAATACCTGAACCTACTTGGTGAACGAATGCACAAAAGGCTAATCACAGTTGAGGCTAATCACAGTTGAGGCTAATTCCTACTAGAGGCTAAATCCACTAGCAGCTAAACCGGCTAGTGGCTAAACCTGATAGCGGCTAAGCACTCAAGTGGCTAAGCACACAAATAACTAAGCATACATGGAACTAAACACACAGGGTCCTAAACATACAGGAAGCTAAACATACAAGGGGCTACACCAACACTGGGGACACATCAAACATACTTACATAAACCTCGAGACAAACACACTTCACTAGACAGAATCAGCTCTACAAACATGGAAACACAATGAACATAAACATAACCAAAAACTAGAGCCTTCTTCAATTCACAAATATTACATAACAAAACTTAAAACAAAATGCAATTTAAACTAAACAAACCAAAATGCCCACATGACAATATACAGGTCCTCCTAAAAAAATTAGCATATTGTGATGAAGTTCATTATTTTCTGTAATGTACTGATAAACATTAGACTTTCATATATTTTAGATTCATTACACACAACTGAAGTAGTTCAAGCCTTTTATTGTTTTAATATTGATGATTGTGGCATACAGCTCATGAAAACCCAAAATCCCAATCTCAAAATATTAGCATATTTCATCCGACCAATAAAAGAAAAGTGTTTTTAATGCAAAAAAAACTTCAAATAATTATGTTCAGTTCTGCACTCAATACTTGGTCGGGAATCCTTTTGCAGATTCTTGTGTCTTGTGTCTCTCAACTTTCTATTCACAATATCCCACAGATTCTCATTGAGGTTCAGGTCAGGAGAGTTGGCAGGCCAATTGAGCAGAGTAATACCATGGTCAGTAAACCATTTACCAGTGGTTTTATCACTGTGAGCAGGAAATCTTCATCTCCATAAAGCTTTTCAGCAGATGGAAGCATGAAGTGCTCCAAAATCTCCTGATAGCTAGCTGGATTGACCTTGCCCTTGATAAAACACAGTGGACCAACACCAGCAGCTGACATGGCACCCCAGACCATCACTGACTGTGGGTACTTGACACTGGACTTAAGGCATTTTGGCATTTCCCTCTCCCCAGTCTTCCTCCAGACTCTGGCACCTTGATTTCTGAATGACATGCAAAATTTGCAAGCTGTAGCCCATTTCCTTCACATGCCTGTACATGGTGGCTCTGGATGTTTCTACTCCAGACTCAGTCCACTGCTTCCGCAGGTCCCCCAAGGTCTGGAATCGGTCCTTCTCCACAATCTTCCTCAGGGCCCGGTCACCTCTTCTCGTTGTGCAGCGTTTTCTGCCACACTTTTTCCTTCCCACAGACTTCCCACTGAGGTGCCTTGATACAGCACTCTGGGAACAGCCTATTCATTCAGAAATTTCTTTCTGTGTCTTACCCTCTTGCTTGAGGGTGTCAATGATGGCCTTCTGGACAGCAGTCAGGTCGGCAGTCTTACCCATGATTGCGGTTTTGAGTAATGAACAAGGCTGGGAGTTTTTAAAAGCCTCAGGAATCTTTTGCAGGTGTTTAGAGTTAATTAGTTGATTCAGATGATTAGGTTAATAGCTCATTTAGAGAATCTTTTCATGATATGCTAACTTTTTTGAGATGGGGATTTTGGGTTTTCATGAGCTGTATGCCACAATCATCAATATTAAAACAATAAAAGGCTTGAACTACTTCAGTTGTGTGTAATGAATCTAAAAAATTTGAAAGTCTAATGTTTATCAGTACATTACAGAAAATAATGAACTTCATCACAATATGCTAATTTTTTTAGAAGGACCTGTATATAGTAAATAATGCTCGACCCAGTTTCCCAGAATAAAGAGCTATTTATAGATGGTTTAATGAGCTACCTCGGTTCAGGTGCGTGCTCTCATCACCTGACCGAGGTGCCTTCTGGGAAACTGAGTCTACAACCAAAAACTACAAAAACAAGACTCTGGGCACAGTGCCCTCTAGTGGTGAAACCTCACCAATTTGTTTGTGCCTTCTTAAACATATTTCCTAAAATAATTTTAAAAGAATAATATTCAACTTATTGAGCTAGCACTAGCAAGACAATTTAAAATCTAGTTGATAAAATTACTGCCAGTACAGTTTTTCAGCATCAGTATAGAGATGATGCTTGTGCTCTACAAGTCCAGAGAAAAATTTTGAGAAGAGATTTTGCTAGCAAATCACAATAAATAAGAAATTCACAACTTGAAAAAAATTAAGCAAACATGGTGGCAAAGCAGCCGCTACTTGGTAATTATACTATCGAAACTCTGTACATCTGCAGGAAGTGATGCTAAAAAATTTTATCTGTGTCAAATGTTATTGGTTTCTTAAACTTTTTTTTCTATTATTTCTTTAAGATTCCATCTTCCTGCCCTCCTTCCCTTTCATTGTTCCCTGCAGCGAACAGCTGAGCAGCAGCAGGTTTGCCAGGTCCAACATACAAAGGCAGTGCTGAAAACACACCCACTTTGATAAAAAAAAAGACAAAAACAACACCAACAAATATAGTTGCAAGCAACAATGAGCAGGCCCAAGCACCAGGAGTGTTATTTGAGCATTTTAAGACCTACAGAAAGCCTCGCCACCCTTGCCACACACTATATAGGGCTGATGTCAATTTGGACCCTAAATCTTTGTTGCGTTAGTGTGTGTGTGTGTGTGTGTGTGTGTGTGTGTGTGTGTGTGTGTGTGTGTGACTAGTGGGTGTGTCAGTCCTTGTGTGACAAGTAAAGGAGTTTGTGCATGATTGTGTGAATGGTGTGTGACTCTGTGTGTTAAGATTTGTGATGTGTGTTAGTATGTGTGAGATGTGTGTTTGAGGCATGTGACAAGTTAATGTGTGTGTGGGGAGCGTGGGAGGTGTATGTGTGTGATGTATGTGTGTGTTTCTGCATACGTGTGAACACGTGAGAGAAAGATGTGACTGTGTCAGTGTGATGTGCGTGTGATATATACGTGTGTTTGTGCATGTGTGTATATGTATGTGTGTGATGAATGAGTGTGTTTGTGCGTGCGTGTGCGTGCGTGCGTGTGTATGTTTGTGTTTGTCTGTTAACATTTGTGAGGTGTACGTGTGTATGGCAGATACTTGAAAAAAAGCATCACACTATGATGTTACTCAATATGATGTCACTGAACGTGTGACTCAATATAATGACACTCAATAAAATGTCACACACAAAGTTATTAACCACTTATCAGCATAAGTTGAAGGCATCATCATGACCCGTTTGAGATATTAACAATTCGTCTACAATTTTGTATCCTCATTGTCTTTGGAGCACATCGGTCATGTTTGGTGGCGATTGTATAAATCCCCTAGGAGGAGTATGTATGTGCATTTTGCGAACGATCCAAAACAACTGACTTCCTGTTGTGTAGAGCCCATGACATGCAATTTGGAAGTTGTTCAGCTCAATGAACTCTAAATGTCTACCGGGTTTCGTGTGCATACGTGCAAGTGTGTATGAGCTATATGCATTAATATCTTGCGTGAGAGCTCCAAGCCATGCCCGGGACTCAGAGTCTCAGGCATCCTAATGACAGTAGATTCCAACCTGTCTGCCAATGTTCATGAGTTTTTGAGCATGTTATGACCTCCAAAAAGCCTAAAAAAAGTGGGGAAAAAAACTTTAGTAAAACATATAGTACATGGGGCCTAAAACTGCCCAAATTTTTCCGAACAGATGGAAACCCACCAGTCTGTCAGCACTGGACCTGAAGTCTCTTCCCATTAGTTTTATAACATGCTAAAGTTTCACTTTACTTTAATATGAACTTAAACTAAACTTTTCTCTCACTGCTTCAGGTAAAATATGAACTTAACATGACCCTTAAATAAAAGCATAGCTGCTATGTGGGCTTGTTTATTCATGACCAATAAAAGACAAGAGATAGAAGAGATAAACACTGCTGAATTATTCATGCAAAAAGTCATTTATATTAGCGTTGGCATCCACTAAAGACTCTTTTAACACTCAGTCGTGTTAAGAAATAGAACAGATCTGTTTTTGTTACAGCATTAACTAAAAGTATCCCCACTTTATCACTTTCTTTGCTTCATATAATCCATTTTACAGCACGCTAATGAATAGCAGGGGGTCGTTAAGATATTGCGACATGCTAATGCCTCATGAACGTGTTTATCCTTTAATCTCTGTGACTAATTTTCAGATAGTTATGTATTGAATCTGTTATAACAAGGGAGAGAGTTTTATCTGTGATTTCACCTAACGGCCATCTCGCTTCACTTTACAAGGTAAATTAGCTTAACAGACGTGAATTGGAATTAGCATGGAGTCACTTTAGTGCTAATTTAAAAGAGGTCATAACTGCGAAGAAAAAAAAAAGCCCAAATGTCTTTCTTAATTATTCACGAAGCTCAATCTGTTGCTTCGCCTTCTCATAAGCCTGGGTATATTTGCCTTAAAGAACAGTGCATGAATTAAAGTTTGCTCTTAAATGTTTGCCTTGATGTTGACTCTGGAAATGTCCGGCTATCAGCTCAGACCTTATTCATTAAATCCTGCTGTAGTGTGCACTACTTAGGACAATTCTGTTCCATTAACGCAGGAAGGTTACACACTGCTGGCGAAAGCAAGTCACATCCTCTAACACTTTGCCAGAATTGTATTTATTTACTTATGCCACCAATTGCATGGCACTGTTTTAGCAAGCTTTTGCAATGCCAGCATCCATTTGCAACATTTATTTCTAAGGACAGGTGATTCCTTAAGACTTTAAGGGTGGGTTAAGTTCAGGACTGGTGGTAAATACTCACTCAGGCATCATCTACTCTGCTTTTTCCTGAGTACAGCCTGGAGCCCATCCCAGGAGACTTAAGGCATGAGATGGGATACAACCTGCGGGGTGCCAATCCATCACAGGGCACACACACATACACCCAAACTCATATGCTCAATTACACACTATGGCCAATTTGGGAACACCGATTAGCCTAATGTGCATGTCTTTGGACAATGGAAGGAAACCAGAGTACCAGGTGGAATCCCACGAAGCATGAGGAGAACATGCAAACCCTGGAGGCGCGAGGTGATGGTGGTATCCTATACACACTATCCTTCCAGGTTTTAATGATATGTATGACATTTCCAGCAATTTCACAAATCCCCTACCTTGTTTTCTTTATGCATGTCAGTGTTTTAACACTTTTGAATACATCTTGGTCAATCAACAGTATGCAGTTTTGTAGAATCATTCAGCATGTGGGATATACAGTAGGGATTATGTTATCCACCATCAGTGCTAAAATACACAAACAATGATATACTATATCAATCGAGGTGGCATGTGAAGAGTTTTGAGGCAACGTCGTGTTTGCAGTGAGCTCTGATGCATTGGGTTCTCTGATGCCTTTCTGTCATGGCAAGCATTTACTTCCCTATGGGTATGTTTACTGGTATATAGGTAATTGACCACCAATTGAGAAAGAATGTTAATGTGTTAATGTTTTTGTGGTGTTAATGATATGGTGGATTGGTGCAGCATAGATGGACTTGCGATGATGTCCAAGATCAAAAACTGTTTAGGGCAAAGTGTTTGCCTGTTGCAAGGTGGTATACCAATAGTAATCAGCAGCCCTGTTAAAGGATAAGGGTTTCAGTCATTCACCATTATGTACAGCATTGTTAAATAGCAGTTCAATTATGCTGATAGTGAGATAAGCATGCATTCTGAATACATTAGAGCAGTTCTGGCAGTTAATGCACCGAATACATGTTAAAGGATAAATAGTCCCTCGGTAAGCTTGCTGAAAAAGCATAGAGTTCAACTGACTGACTGAACAAGCATTAAAATGGCAGCTAACACAGTGGAGGTAATCTGCATCTGCCGCGATAAACCCTGAGCTGTAGAGGTGAAATATGGAATATTATTTTCGCAAACAGAGGTGGCGATTTGTTTGCCAGCATTTTTTGTTTCTTCCTAAAGCAGTCAGTGAGACACGGAGGTGAGAAAGTGGGTTCTATGTCTGTTCTCTGCGTTCTTTTACTGTACGCTGTGTTATAACTGTGTGTCAAGAGGGGTCATACTGCCGTGCTGCTGTTGCTAGGCAACGGCTCATAAAGGAGCCGGAGATTAGAAGTGATGTTTGCAGATTACAAATTATAAAATTATGAAATCTCCTCTCTCCTGTTCTGCCTTGAGGGGAACAAAGATCACGGCCTGCCTCTCACGATCTCTCCTTCTCTACTGGTCTCACTCTTTGTCTTTCTCCCTCTTTATCTCTGTTATTCTCTTGAATTGACATACTGACATGCACACTATTCCCTCTCTCTCTCTCTCTCTGTCTCTCTTTCTCTCTTCTCACTGCCTTACTGTTATTCTTTTCATCTCGTTTTCACATCTTTCCATTGTCGGTCTTGTGCTCACTTCTTTGTCTCATTCCTGTTTTTTTTAAGCAAAGGATTCACTTTTTCTTGACACAATATCCCAGATAATTCTCATTGACCATCTGGAAAATGTCCTTCAGATAACCTGAAACTTCTAAAACTGCTTTAACTCACACATACCTGTATGCACGCACACAACATATGCAGAATTTGTTAGTAATCTTATATTGTTAGTAAGCTAATCTGTGTAAAAAAAAGTTATTGTTGGATACATGCTAGCTTCATGGGCAGATTAGCAAAACAAGCTAACCTAAGATATCACTTTTTCCTTACATACTAGAGTTTCTTTGTAACATTTCTGTAGACATTTAATGAGAGGTGGTACAAGGTGATTCATCAAAAGAGGCCCAGAATATTTTGTAATAACTCTACCTTGAACAAAGCAATCTGAATGAAAAATGTACAATGTGCTCCTCAGAATTTGGAGCTTTAAACATGCCGGGATTCCCATGAGTCAGACTGATAAGCTAGAAAAGAGTCAGATACTGTCACTGGTTCCAGTACATTCAGGAACACATTGAAATGTGTCAATCAAATGTAATGCAATCGATTACACATACGTCTATGCATGTTATTTTTATTATTTTTTGGGCTCAGATTGCTTGATCATAATGAAAGTTTGACAGTTATTGTGGAATATACTGGGCCTCTTTTGAGTGAATCACCCTGTATATGATATATACTGTATATGTAATAACTTCTTTGCTACTTTATAGTGAATCGGACAGTAAATGTTGACACTTTGCAGGTAGCAACTATATTAGTGTGGGGGATAAAAGAAGCATTTCCCTACATCCACATGAATAATTTGAGTTGATTGATAGGATTTATTGTTTATAATTTTAATATAATTGGGAATATAGGATGTATGGTTGGATCCCATCCCTTTTTACATCCAGTTAGCACCAAACATTCTTGCAAACTGTAGCTCCCAAAATGCATTTAACACATATGCTAATGACAGTTCCCTTTGCTTAAAGATGGAGCATGTTAAACTAATTAACATCAAATAATATTGAATATCATGGTTTGCAAAATGCATTAGTAGCCCCTCAAGATTTTGTCCAAGGTTTTGTCCTTGCCCCACCCCCCTATCTATTCAGCCTATCTATCTCTTTCTTTAAGTTTTACTCATCATGTTTAACTGAGAGATTATAATTTTCCAAACTAAATGTTTAGTATAAAGATCTCTTAGCACTCGTGAACTCACATTCATAGTCATCTAATAACTCACACACACACAAACCTGTTTTATTAGACATATATGTTTATTGATGAAAGGTTGTCTTTATATCCAATTCAGCGTCAGTGAACTAAGGCATCCCTCAAGGCTCCATCATTGGTCCACTATGGTTATTCTCTTTATTTTATTATCCCAGTTTTTTTCATGTGTCTCCCTCTCTTATATTTTTGTTGCCCTATTCTATTACTATCTCTCTCTCTATCTCTCTCTCTCTCTCTCTCTCTCTTTCACTATGTCCCTTAATCACTCAACTCTCATTCACTATCGTTCTCTTTGTCACTTCTCTGCTGCTCAATTTATTGGTCAGACAAACAGCAGCACATTTATATCACCAAAGCTACAGGCTGTGTAAGAAAGACGAAGGAGATCTCCATCACCACCTCATGCTCCGTCATCCAAGTTCACATCCCTGCTTAGGTTTCTCCATTAAGACAATCCTTCGATCTGTGTTTATCTCAAGAGAACCTCAGTAACACTCAATTGTGGGAGATGGGAGGAGAAAGAAAGGGGAGGGATAAAGAAAGAGTAGTCTCTAAGGTGGGAGGCAGGCATCACCTCGGACCAAATCTTTACAAAACATTGAGTGGCATGGAATTAGTGTTAATTAGCTTGTGGGTGCTTTGTGCATGTTTAAAGAGGTGTGTTTTGCATTTGCGTTAAAGCTAATAAAACCTTCAGTGTAGAAAGGGGTGTCATTTATTCAGATTAATGCTCCCAGCAATGATAATCATTTCAAAATATATGACAATCAAGTCAGTACCTAGTAATTGATGCACCTAATAACCATGCACTAAGCAATGTTGTGTTACACTAAACCGACTCATTGCTTTTCCTACATGTTTTATTATAAATAAAACCAAGCTAATATGAGCAAACATGACTGCTCATTAACAAGCAACATGATACTCCAGTTCTCTTGAGGACTCAGGGTACTTTGTTAAATGTCATTATCAAAAGCTGCTGAAACACAACAGCCAATAACTCCAGGTCCAAGAGGAAGGTGCAGGGCATAAGGGTGCACTCAATATATGTTTAATAAAAGTAACCAGAGAGTTGTAGTCATTACACTATGCGACACACTCCTGCGCAGAAGCAGAGCAGCACATTCCGTAAACAAAGATGAAACCACGGTTCAAACCCAAACACCAGATGCTTAGTTGCGAAGTTGACCAGAGCTTGACTTGAACAGGTACTGTACACAGGAACCAAAACAAATGCATGATGCCTACCTACACTGAAAAAAGTAATAAGTAAAAAAAAATTTTTGTAAGTTTTTGCACTCAGGTTTTTTAAGTAAATTTTAATGAAAATGAGTAAAATTTACTTAAGGAAGTTAAGTAAAACTAACAAAGTAAATAATTACATATAACATGGCCTCTTTAAATTATGTTAAGTAGTATTTACTTACTGATCTGATGTAATTAATTGATTAATAGAAACTATTTTCTCTTTTAAGTAAATTTTACTTGTTTTATTCAGTCAATGTTAATTATTTTAAATAAATAAAAGGAGTCACTGTTACAATACGACAAAACAGTACTGTGACAAAAATAACTCTTAATTGCACATTTATTAAGAGCTTCATTTAAAGGAATTAACATGCCCATATATGAACAAGATCAATGCTTAATATTTAAATGGCGCAAGCAGCAGTAAAGTGCAATGACATTTTTGATTATAAAAACGTTTGCTTATTCAAGCCTTCTTAACTTACATGTCTATACAAAGACTGGACAGAATCTTAACAAGAGCAAGTATTGGACCAATTATTAACAAGACTGCTTTTACAAATAAATCCTGTCTTTCAAGTAAATTCAGCAAGTCCATGGCCAAGTGCTCTTTTTTAAAATAGTTTAAACTTCCATAAACATGTTTCAATAACAGACTGCATATTTTGAAATACTCCTCTAATACAGAATTTGAAAATAGTACAGTAAAACCATTGTTCAAAACATTTTTATCAAATGATTGGATCTATTATTAAATATCTAAACTCTGTTGTCCTAATAAAGAATATAAAATGTACAAGAAACCAGTACAAATGTAAATGGTATCAGCAACAATCATTCAGCATGTTTCAGGGTACACATTATATATATATATATATACCATATACATATTTACATAATATAACAATGTTTAAACAGACTTGGGTAAACAAGACAGATTAATGCCTATGAATTTTCCTGCTCAACTGGTCTATAGCAAAGATAATACAGCCGACAGAATCCATATTAGAAATATGTTCTGCAATATAAAAACATAAAAAGAAGTAATTAGTAATCTGCAAAATACCATTTACAAATATATTCACAATACTTTCACTCATCTGATGATGAAACAAACAAGGCTAAACATAAGAATCTCTGTGTTTTACATTATTTGCTGCACCCAAAATAAGATGAAAAGTGAAAGAGTTCCTGAACGAAACAGCAATCACAAATGATTTTCTTTGGCAACACCATAAACAAACGGCCCACTAATTTTCAGTAGACTATCACAAGGAATCAATAACAACAGAGCAGCATATTTCTGACAAAATTATTATTAGTAAAAAATACCCTTTTTTTGTTTTGTTTCATTTGCATAGCCTTACAATCATTTTTTACAGTGTACAGTACCTAACAGAGCACAATGATGTCATTGAGCTGAGGGGTTAGCGTTATCTACTGTACACCTGTATGTGGTTAAGTCATTTGCATGGACTGAATTATTAGGGCTGTAATCACAATATAGGAAAAATGGAGGAAAAAAAGGTTGTTGTGCTATTAAAAAGTAATTTATGTCGTAGCCATCTTTGCATCTTCAAGCTAAATTTAACTAGTAATATCTTCATTTTTATGAAGTTTACTTTAGCAAGCTTGCTTAAATTGTAAAATACATCCAGATCACTGAGCTTTTGTTGCTTGTTTATTAGCATTGTATTATACACTATGGTTGTCTTCTACTCTTATTTATTTATTTATTTATTTATTTATTTATTCTATTTAAAGAACAATCTAACTAATACCCAATGATAGTAGTGGTATTAATGCATATCTTATTAATTATAATACTTGTGTCACTAATGTTTTTTTTTTCTCATCTTTGTTAAATACAAATATGATACATGGTTGAACAGCTATTAGAAAAAAGGTGTGAGGAAGTTTTATCATTAAATATACATATTTATTTATTATTTATTAACCATTTATTACATTTTGATAAACATATACTGTATATATTGACATACATACAGTATAAGCTGTACATAGAAGGAGAGAGTACTACAGGATATAACAATTTAGATTAGATTTGATTACATCAGGTTCTACTTTATCGCCATAGTGCAAATTACATGTACAAAGCTAATTGACTGCAGTTAGCATCTAACCAGAAGTGCATAAGTGGCCTATTTATATTTACACTAAAGTACAAATGAAGATATACAGCTATACGTGTACAGGGATATGTATGGTATGTCTCCCAAAAGTTTGAGATCACCTGCAAATTTCTTTTTGTTTAGTGATTTATTTTCTATATTCTACAATAGTACCGGGGATTTCAAAACCACGAAATAACACATAATTAGGTAATTGTGTAACAGCAACAATAGTCACTTGTCATTTTAAGACACAGAGTTGTTCTGGAATAGTTCTTACAAGAACATTATTGTCAAGTGCATTTGCACAACCGATCAAGCACCATGATGAAACTGGCTCTTGTGAAGACTTTTCCAGGAAAGCAAGACCAAAGCTTACTTCTGCTGCAGAGGAGAAGTTCATTTAGAGTCACCAGCCTCAGAAATCACCAGTTAACAAACAGCACTTCAGATTAGAGCCGTTATGCAGGCTTTACAGAGCATACGTAGCAGATATATCTCAATATTAACTGCTTAAAGGAGATTAATTGACGCCTTCACCATTGCTTTATATTGTAGAAAGAAATACAAATCAGGAACGACCCTGGAGTTAGAAAGTGTGGCAGTGTACTATACGTATTATAGTTCTCCCTGTGCACCTGTGTAGGTGATGTCACTAGTTAGTTCTCGTCTATCTTTCTGAGCAGTTGTGCTAATCAGCATCAGCTGGTTTAGCTAATAGATGAAACAAATATGTGGCAGGATTGTGTGAGCTGGTGTGTCCACCTCTGCCCAAAAATGACTAAAACTCGGCAATTGATTGAGTGACACCAGAGTACTGCAGGCAACATTTCTGACTCTATATGCCCAAGATCCAGCAGGTTTTAAAGAAAAAGGGATTAAAATAACAAAATGATTCTTATTAACTTGATTGTCATTATTATCAAAATTTGAGGAAAGTCATTAGTGTACGTATGTACAGAATCATTTATGGATGAAATATAAACAAGCAACAAGAGCATTTTAAGTTTGTGTAGTACTGTACAAAATGTACATAGTGATCTTATTAAAAATAGGGATAGAGTTACTGGGTCCACCCATGTGCCACCAGACACACTGTGTTACAAATTTCACACTTTCCGTTTTCAAGAAATATCCATGGTTTCAGAGTTTTTGTTTTTTTTTACAGCGTCAGGTTACCGGCATTTGGTGTCCGATCATATCTGAACACTTGAGGATGGAGGACCTTGCTCGAGGCCATACAGTGGCATCTTGGCAGTGCTGGGGATTAAACCAGAAACCTTCTGATCAACAGTCATACACCGTTACCACCGACATACCATATCTCAGGTCTTATACCTTTAAAAAAAATAAAAGCATGTGTTACATGCATGTGTATATACTCAGACTGTAAAATCACAGAGCCTACAAACTTAATACAGTATATGCAAATGTTACATTACATAGAAAAGTGAGTTTATGCTGTAGAGATCTGGAATCACTGAGACTTTTCTCAGTCAGAAGGTGAATAATTGAACAGCAGCCACACACAACTGGCTCAGAGTGCCGCAATCTGTTGATTCAGAATAAATGGGTCACTAAATATGAATTAGATTTGAGTGGACAGAGTAAATATATCATAATGAAGCAGAGTCAGAGTCATCACTCTTCATCAGATAAATCAGAAATGAACAGATGAGTAGGCGGAGTACCAATAAAGACGTAATAAAAAATGTACAAATGCTATGCATAAGACACGGCCAGTAATTCCATTTAGAATTAATTATAGTGAAAGATAAAATAATAATCAGATTTTAAAAAACAGTTTAAAAATTAACTTACCAAAAATTCCTTAGGAAGCCATGATTAATCTAAAAACATCTTTAAAATATTTAAACAAACAATTAAAAAAACAACAAAATTCTTTTTATATTAATATTTAAAAAAGATTTTTATATGTCTATATAGTTTTTCCTTGTCCATTTAAGCGTGCGCATTTGACAAAATGAGGTTAAATCTTCAAACATTGCATATACAGTATATACACTAAATATACTAGTTTTCCTTTTCATATATATATATATATATATATATATATATATATATATATATATATATATATATTTCACTCACTCACACACTCTCCATACACCTCGGAAGCCTGAAACCTATCCCAAGGGCACTAGTCATGTGCACACACTACAAACACACACACTACATGCAGTTTGGAAATACAAATGTTCATGTCTTTAGACTGTAGGAGCTAACAGGAATACCCAGAGGAAATATCCAATCAATCATGGGAAACCATCAAGCAAACTCCACGCACATAGATCCAAGGTGGCACTCAAACCCTCAACCCTGGATGTGCGAGGCCACTGTGCTAACCATTATGCCACTCACTATTAGAATTTTAAATGAATAAATAAATATATGTCTTGGAAAAATACATCAAAGTATAAATCAAGACAGAAAGTATGGCGCGTTCTAATTATAGATCAAAAACAAATAATCATAAACAAATGTTTAAAGAATTTACTTAAAAATCTGTGGTAAATTAAATAATAATAATAATAATGATGATAATAATAATAATAATAATAATAATAATAATTTACACAGCACAAAGCCTAACACATGTATCTTTTGTATATCATATGAGAAAAAGGTCAGCTCAGAACTGTCTTGGGTTTGGCACGCTCTTGTCTGCTTCAGTGCCAAACAGGAAACCATTAGCGGGCCATCCTCATCATTATTACGCGAGTCAGAAGGAATTACGTTGACATTTGGCGAAGGGTGCCGCTCTTGGAAACAACATGGCATCTCATTGTCCTATTAGCCCTAACGAGGCATGCGGCTCGTATCCTTGCTCCCTCACCCCCTCTCTAACGGCCTTCCTTCCTGGACTTGGGCCTCGCGCTGGAGTTGTCGGGAAATGTTATGTGAGCGGGAGTTGGGAAGTGAACTGACAGGCTTGTTACTCCCTGACGCAAAACCGATGGTCTTTCAGCCTCGAGCAAGCAGAGGCTGTTGGATTTGGGGTTGCCAATAGCAACTGGCACTGGAAACGAGATGGGAGGGAGAAATAGATCGTGCCCTGTCTGTGATCTGGAGACAGAAGTTGCTCACTGCAGCTCATTACAGGCAAGAATTAAAAGACTGAAGGGAAGCCCTACTTGTTCCCACACATAAATTTAAATTCTGTGATAATTGTCCATATTATTTATGGCATTTTACTGCTATTTGTGTATTAGAACAACTCTTCACTTCCCTCCTCCAACCATTACTTCTATAGTCACACCTTCTTGGTCTTATCAAGTAATCTTTTACATGTTAAATAATTAGTGGCTAGGATATGGCTAGGTGGGTGTGGCTACTGAATGTTGCCTTATTTGCATATGCATGCTCTGAGGAAAGTTTCCCAAGAAAAATTCCCAAGAAACTAATCTGTACCATCTGGAAAGCATGAGGATGTAATGTGATTATTACTACTGAAACTTGGCTATTCGTGATGCAGCCATCGAGCAAACAGGAGGCTCATTACACAGTAGCGACAAAAAAAACACTCTGGTAAGAGCTGCGGAGGTGGATTGTGCACACACACACACACACACACACACATGCACACACAATAAGTGGTGTACAGGCACAGCAATCATAAACAAACATTACTTCCCCTATTTAGAGTTTCTGCCATTAAAGTGTAAGCCCTTTTATCTACTGCGAGAGCTATCTGTTATCATTGTATCACTGTTTACATCCCACCAGATGCTAATGCTTAAATAGCACTCTGCTATCCTCTAGCTTCAATAAGCAAACAACAAAGAGCTTATTCGGAGGTGGTTTTCATTCTTGCTGGAGAATTCAAACATGCAAAGGATTGAAGGACTATGCTTCTTAAGTTTAACCCTTTAAAACCGTCATGGTGACGTCTTCACTGTGTATGAATTGTATAACCATGCATTGTCAACCAAACCACTAACCTTGCGTTTCCTCTCAGGCATGATCTATAGATTTGAGGTGTGCTGTATGTCAACATTGTGCAAGGTGTTCTGTATATGTCTAGGTTGTGTGCGTGTACTACTGTGCTTAGCATGTACAGTGATGTCATGACCACACGACATATATCTTCTTGTGTGTTCTCTGGTGCTATAGTTAATAATCTATGGTGTTTTATTCTTTACTCTCGCTCTCTCACTCACACAAACACACACAAACAAACACTTACACTTTTGCTTGCATAAATAAAATTAAACTAGCCTCACATAAACAGCAGACTGAGATGCTTTGTTGGTAATACTCGCCGAGCAGCATGTTGATTTGGCCTTATCTGCTCCAGATTGCCTGTATTCATGTCTTGTGTATATTTACGCCTTCCTCTTAGTTTAGTTCTGATAACAAACATTTTATCACAAAAATTGTTCTTCATTAGTAACCTAGCGCACCCAATGCACTTTTAATAAAAAAATGAGTATATCTTACAAACAATTTTACGTAGATGGACCAAAGACATTTTTTAAAACTAATTTTCCCCCCCAATTTTTGCCCAATTTTCTCCCCTAATTTTGTCATGTCCAATTCCTCCCAGTCACTAGGGGCTCCCATATTAAGCTCATACCGCCACTCAGTAGGGAGGGCTGCAGACCGCCCATGTGTTTCCTCCGACCCATGTGACGTCACCAACCATTTTTTTCGAACTGCTTGCTCACGCACCGTTGGGGGCGGTGTAACACACTCGGAGGAACAGCGCTATCCGCTCCCTCTGTTTACTCGAGCTCACAGATGCCCTTGATTGGCTTGTTGAGCCGTCGTTAATGTGGGAGCGCGAAGTACCTCTCATCCCTCTCCCCTGAGAGAGCTCGGCCAATCAGCTCTCTCTTTGCCTTCGGCTGTAAGAGGCAGCAGCATCATGCGGGGTTCGAACCAGCGATCTCCGGATGATATGGCGAGCACTTTACCACTGCGCCACTCAGAGGCTCAAACACATTTTTTTAAGCAGTATATCTAGTTATTCCTTATGGTATAAATTCTTGAACATGGGTGTGTAAGGACACACATGAAAAATGCTACAATGCATGTAAAAATACTAAGTCTGACATACACTTTGTCTGTGTTCGTCTATGGTAGGTCTTAAAGGGTTAAGCAGCATGCAAAATGTCCCCTTCTATATACTGTATATTTTTTTAAGTTACACCTTTGCAAATAAAGTAAATGAGGTCTGGATTAGACTGTGATACAGTGTTTAGGTCTGGCAACCAAAACCGACACAACCTGAAGAAGGGTAGCTGCCAAAGTATCTTGAGAACAAAGGATCGATTGCCACTTTAAGGGCAGCTAAAGGAGCAACAAGGTTCCACCTTGCAGAAATGTCTCACTAGCAGAGCACCTCAATAATTTATTTGCAGGCTTCAAGACAAATGAGACCAGGACAGAAGAAACAACCCCACCAACTACTGTACCACAGAACAAATACTGATCCAGCTTATTAAATACAAGCAGGATGTAGGACCCCAAGGGGAGCCTGTAAGTGTGCTTAAAGATTGTTCCTACCAATCTCTAAGCACCTTGTCAAGATCTTCAATGTAACCCTGTCTCAGTCCATTGTTCTGCCTGAAACTGTTATCAAAAATTCCAATGCGAAAGACACTCCAACAGGTTGATCAACAAACTGCCCAAACTCTCTCCACCTGCACACCTACCACATCTTCCACAAGGCTGTATGCTAAGTCCCCTCATTACGTTGCATATCATCCCTCTCTAAAACCAAAGAATGAACTATCTCCCACAAACATCAGTGAATACACCAAAGCAAGTGTCTTCAGCTATGTTTCTGGGAATACACTTTACAGAGGACCTGACATGAAAAGTCGCAATCGCTACATTAAGTAAAGGAGGAACATCAGTATCTTTATTTTATAAGGACTTAAAAAAAAGCCAACTTGTCGAAGCAAATCCTCTTGCCTTTCTGTCATAGCTCTATACAAAGCACACTAACATACTGCATTACAGTGTGGTGCATTGACCTTTTCAGCAGCTGATAATGCATCACTCCAGAGAGTCATAAACACTACCCAGGACACAATTGGCCACTCCATGGCCTCATTGGAGAGCATCTTTAGATCATGCTGCCTCCAGAGGACCAAAGCATTCTGAAGGGCAAAACAGACTCTGCTGTCTTCTGGGGGAATAAGCAATAATTAAAACCGGCACTTCAGGACTTAAGAAAGAAAAAAAGTTTTTACTCCAGAATAATTACTATAAGGCGGGATGCAATTAGATCACATCACAAATACACAAAATCTCTTTCTTAACATTACAAAGAAATAACCAGAAACATATTTATCAACAGTACTCAACAACAGTTTATATCTAAATTCTTCTAAAGTATCTCTTTATCTCTCTTTGAGATATCAGGGATCCTGCTGAATAAAGCCAATATTTTTTGCCATGGCTTTTGTTTTAGATGCCTGTTTTTGATGAAATGCTTCGACAAACTGCTTGTTGAATTTACAGCAGCTAAAAGTTGCCTTCGGCCCTGAAACAACTTATACTTTAAAATAACGCCTTTTACTTTTGAGTGAAACGAATTTGAAATAATGAGACCATTTCCATTTGTGGAAGCATCCACTCTCATTCTCCTCTGCCACCGTAATCTAAAATTACCTTGCTGTTGCTCTACATTCCTTATACTCACAATTCGAATTACGCAGTCAGCTGATGCAAGGGATGAGCACGTCGCCAAATTACACCGACGGGCAATGAAGAGCTAATATACAAGAGAAATACTAATTAGTAATTGATATTTTTTGGTTAGTAACATGAGGAATGAAAGTAAGTAAGTCATCATATATTTTATATATCATATATTACATTACATTTAGGCATTTGGCAGACGCTCTTATCCAGAGCGACTTATATTTTTATCTCATTACACATGTGAACAGTTGAGGGTTAAGGGCCTTGCTCAAGGGCCCAACAGTGGCAACTTGGTGGTTGTGGGGTTTGAACCTGGGATCTTCCGAACCGTAGTCCAATGCCTTAACCACTGAGCTACCCCTGGCCTCAGGCCTTACATATTTTAACTATTTTTAAGCTAAAGTGACTGTTAATGCTCCAGATGAAATAACCCATAATATTAATTGTACATTTTGTATTATTGTGTGCATGAAAATAATCTATTGCATGCCCTGCCCTACCAGGGAAGTAAACAACCAGCTGGGGAGCAGCTTCTTTTATGTTAGGTCACATTAGGGATGTGGGAGGAAACCGGAGTACCCGGAGGAAACCCACCAAGCACGGGGAGAACATGCAAACTCCCCGTGCACACAGAGACGGGAATCGAGGCCTGGACCCTGGAGGTGCAAGGCGACAGTGCTAACCACTACACCACCGCACCCCAACTTTTATACAGTATGTATACCAGTAATGTTAACCAGTACCGAACCGTAGTCCAATGCCTTAACCACTGAGCTACCCCTGGCCTCAGGCCTTACATATTTTAACTATTTTTAAGCTAAAGTGACTGTTAATGCTCCAGATGAAATAACCCATAATATTAATTGTACATTTTGTATTATTGTGTGCATGAAAATAATCTATTGCATGCCCTGCCCTACCAGGGAAGTAAACAACCAGCTGGGGAGCAGCTTCTTTTATGTTAGGTCACATTAGGGATGTGGGAGGAAACCGGAGTACCCGGAGGAAACCCACCAAGCACGGGGAGAACATGCAAACTCCCCGTGCACACAGAGACGGGAATCGAGGCCTGGACCCTGGAGGTGCAAGGCGACAGTGCTAACCACTACACCACCGCACCCCAACTTTTATACAGTATGTATACCAGTAATGTTAACCAGTACCCTTGTCTTGACTTGATTATTCCAACTTACAAAATGTTTAATTTGTATTAATAAGGATAACATTTGACAAGAACTAGTTAGTTATATTTATCAGACATTTGCTTTAAGGTTTACACAATTCCAAACTGTTACTACTATCCATGCACACTTTCTAAGGACTATTCATTATTTATTCATGAGCTTGGCAGTTCTGAAAGTAGAAACACTTATGATATCAGTTCTACAATGTAGAAACCCTGATACCCTCTGAACTAAACCACATCATGTTGAAGTACCTGTTCAAAACCCAATAAAGAAGAATTAAAATCATGTCTGTCTTCAATAATCACCTACTAAGCTAATCATGTTCTCATTTATCAGCTGACAGGATTACACTAGCCATCCTTTTCGTCCAGCACTGTCAGGAATCTCTTATTACCCACGCTTCCTCCTTTGCTACATCCTCATAATTAAATCTGAGTCTTGTCCCAGCTCCTCTTGCCCTGTCACCCCCAGTGACCTAGCATGAACGATTTACAATACATGCTTGTTAGCACAATTAAGCACATGCAATCATTTGTTTTTTGTTTTTTATTTTTTAACAAAGTATTTTGTATCCAAAGTATCTGAAATGTTCTTGCTGTCCTTTCTTATTTATATAAAACAAAAAACTTAGGAACAAAAAACCTTCAGGTCCTTAAAAAAACAAACTGTGATGAGAAATATGCAGTGAAGCACTTTTTATTAGATGCAATTTGCAAAAAAAAAGCTTCAAAGCAATTGTTTGAATCATGCTAATTAACAACCTTAAGCTAAATTAGACCAGTGCTAGCTGACAGTTGATGGGGTGCTTGTATGAGGTCCTATGTTTTGTCCATAGACACAGTATACATATACAAGATAGCATTGTTAATGTTAGCAGTACAACATTTAGTGGACTGGTCAGGCTAAAGACAGCAGGAATATTATGACACAACTGTGTTTTAACACTGATTAAAATAAATTATATACATCTGAACAAACTGCTGCAAATAAAATGGAATATACATGAAGTAATAATATCAACTGTTTATATTATTACTTTATATATTTTCTATTATTGGGTGTGTGAGTGTGTGTATGTGTGTGTGCTCTGTGATGGATTGGCACCCTGTCCAGGGTGTACCCCGCCTAGTGCCCAAAGTCTCCTGGGATAGGCTCCAGGTCCCCCGCGACCCTAAATAAAGGATAAAGCGGTATAGAAGATGAATGAATGAATGAATATTTTCTATTTTATTTGCAGCACTTTGGTACATTTTCTTTTCATGAGCTTTGGAAATAAAATGTGCTTGCCTCCTTACTGCTTACAGTACTGTACATACTTGGTACTTACTTATTTACTTATTTAATGTACTTATTACTTACTTACAGGCTTATTTACCTACAGTGGAACCTCGGATTACAAGTAACGCAGTTTACGAGTGTTCCGCAATACGAGCAAAGATTTTTAATAAATTTTTACTTGAAAAACGAGTGTTGTCTTGGTTTACAAGCACCGAGTATCATGTATCATGCATGCGCTTCTTGTTTTTCTCTCTCTTGCGCTGCAGAATTGTAAGTAATCGTCTCCCCTGCTGGGTGAACACACAGACACACTCGCACACTCAGAAACTCAAAGAACCAGCAGGGAAGACGATAAGTAGGTTGTTGTTGTTGTTGTTGTTTTACTTTACAGCAGTGATTCCGTTAGTATGCCCTCACGCGAGTGTGATTAGCGATGTTCCTTGCTAATTTTTAAACAGTTAATTTTTAAACGGTTTTAAAAACAGCACATTAGACACACACACACACAAAGGTAAAGTGCAGGTTAATTTGTTTTATTTTTACTTTATATTTTGTGTTAATTATTTTTATGTATTTATTTTTTGCGCTGTAGAACAAATAATTTGAGTTTCCATTATTTCCGATAGGAAAATTACATTTGGATTGTGAGAGTTTTAGAATACAAGCCCACTTCCGGTTAATGAATTATGCTCGTAATCCGAGGTTTCAATGTACAGTACTTATTATTCCATACTTACAGATGTCGCCATTAAGACTGCGCGTGTTTTCCCGCGAGAGGCCGCAATTTAGCGTGCTGCGACTTGCCGGAGGCAACATTCGGGAATTTAAAATAAATGTGTTGTGCTTCACTGAATATCCACCAGATGGCGCATGGAAGGACTTTATCCAAAATCCGGACCAAGTACAACGATGAATGTAACGACTTGGATGAACATCTTTCATGATGAATGAGTGTACAGTATATGTGCTTCATATTATTTTCATAATGATGAAATGAGATGCCCAAATTCGTGCTTTGAAATTCATAGTAAGTTTATAGTTGTTTTTGTAATGTCTTAACAGGGACAAAATAATTAAAGAGATGGCATTGCCTCGGTTTAAATGGTCTTAAATTAAATTAACTAATTACCTGATAGTAGGCTAACTTATAATCTGATAGTGTAAACTATGCGAATGTCCTGATTCGTGAATATGCCAACCAGGGCCGCTGCTGGCATATTGTTCAATTATTATCAATTTGGCAAAATAGGCAGCCGTAACATAGGTGAGGGCGGGCGCGTCATCACGTGTGCTTAGCCTACTCTGCGTTTGCCCTAAAATGCAATATAAACGTTTAAATTTTTGTTTAGTTGTTTTTGTATGTTATTAATATTAATTTATTATTATAATATATAAAAAGATTTTTTGAGCAGCTGGGATGGTGCCGCCCTGGGAGTTGGTGCCCTACGCAGACTGCGTACTCTGCGTATAGGGAGCGGCGGCATTGGTGCCAACATATCTTATAAATAAATAAAGCTGTTCATCACCGTGCGGAAACCCGCAGCTCGTACTTCCACTTTACAAAAGCCCGTGTTTTGATCAAAAGGCTGCTAATCGCGCGCGATTTATCGATACAAATGCAGACATTCTCAGCCAGAAATGCACCAAAGACAAATACATGTACAGTACTGTATCTTGCGTTGTTTTCGCGTGGAGAGATTGTGTGTGCATGCATGGAGAGTTTTTGTTGATAAGTGTATGTTGTCAAAGTATTTGTGGACATATAATTAGGGGAAAATTTTAAATTAAGGATGTCTTGAAACATAATGCAGTAACACTACAGTATTTATTTGAACACGGTAAAGGTGTTAATGTTTCGTACATTCCTTAATTTGTCCTTTCGGTTTGTGTTTTATATTTCACTGTTTTCAATATACTGTACATACAGTCAAACGTATGGACAACAATGTTCCGGAAGCATTATTAAATATTCAATAAGGCACACACACACACACAATTTAGTTGCAATAAAGTTTTATTAAATATATAATAAAGCAGGCAGTACTGTATATGGCAAATGGTCACTCAAAATCTTTGCAAAAGTAAGATTATTCATTAATTAATTTTTTTTACAAAAGAGGAAAACTCAATCTTTTCTTTCTAAGAAGTTCGTTAATTCTGTCTCTTATTTCCTTGTTGTTGTGGGCTGTGGGGTGGAATTTCCTAGCAACAGCATCGGAAATTGCTTGACGCAGAATTCCCCCATCAGCGAAACCGGTTTGATAACTTCACACCAAGGAAAGGTGAGAAGGGGGATTATAGTAACGGTTTCTATTGGTCATCACCTCGGAGCGCGCTGTTGCGTTGTATTCAGCGAATAGACTAAAACAAAATCATGTTTGCTTCAGCACTAGAAACAATATTCTATTAGGTCAACTTTATTTAAGATTAAAATAATAGTGGGCTAGGAACGTTATTCTTCAAATAACTTAAACGACTGAATGAAGTTAAATATACACAATAAATTAATAATTGCGTTTGCTTTACATTTGAGTATTTACATGTGTAAATACCTTTTTCATTGTATATACTACCATATCGTATATCTGTGTCTAATACTGGTTTATTGAATTAGAAACTTGGTCAGTCTGGCTTTTAGATAAAGTCCTTCAGAGCAAGCATTGTGTCAGAAGATTCTGCGTAATCTCTTCTCACCTTTCATTCAGGGGTGAATTTATCAAACTGTGTACGCTGTTGGCAAATAATGTAGGAGGTTTAGATGAATGAAGAAGAAAGCGGATGTCTCTGTCTAAAATAGAAAAATATATATATAATATAAAACATAAATGGTTAATGATAGCAATTAAATCAGTCTTAATAGTTGGATTTGAAACTTTTCTTTTTAATTACTGCCATTAATAAATTCTGGTTTGAGGTACTTACAGAAGAGGCATGTAATAAATACATAAATAGGTTGTTTAAAGTCCTTCCAGTAGTGGTTAAAAATCAGGGTGGACACAGGAATGTAAATGAACACTGCATTTATGACCCCACAAATAAAAGCTTTGAGATGATATATTTGCCGTATGGTGTGTTTATTTGAATATATTCAGTAAATTTATGAATTACACTCAAAGTATGAAATCCAACTGAAGACTGATTTAATTGTTACAATTAAACATTTTATATTTACTTATGTTTATTTTTCTATTTATGTTCATGTTTTGCTGGCGAAACCTCTCAATTCTGTGAATTGCCCCAGCAGTGAAACCGGTTTGATAACTTCACACCAATGAAAGGTGAGAAGGGGGATTACAGTAATGGTGTAACAGTAGCGATTGTACTTTTAAAATGTAACCTATACGTATCTACAGTATAAGCATATTTAACTTCAGCAGTGAATTAGAAACAAGGTCTGTCTGGCTTTTAGATAATGTCCTTCAGAGCAAGCACTGTATAAATATAATATATAAAAAAAATAATGTAATATAAAATAAAATAAAATAAATAACAATAATAAATATATAACATAAATGGTTAATGATAGCAATTAAATCAGACTTAATAATTGGATTTGATACTTTTCTTTACTGTATAGACAACGTATTATGCTTTCTCTGTTATTAATCTCTCTATATTCTCTAATTATGACTTGAATAAATCGGCTCACATCGGAGCGCGCTAGCGTGTTGGAAAAGCGAGTAATGTAGTCTATATATTTGTGTTTGTTGTTTTCCTGGGGGGTGGGGTGTTTATGTCTGCATTTTATTTATAAATTGTGTGTGTTTGCACGTTTGTGCACACGGAGAGTTTATGAGTGTGTTTGTGGCGTTACTTTACACTGATCAGCAGTCGACGTCCTGCCATACCCAGCAGATCAAAGGGGCAGTTATCGGCTATGACACGTTGAAGGAGAACTTAATAGTTCTCAAAAATAGTGTAAATGTCTGCAACAATCACTAATCATTAAAATGTTTTTTTTGTAATTAAACATGAAAATATGAATTATATTTTCTATTTTCTTTATACATATTTCCATTATATATATATATATATATATATATATATATATATATATATATATATATATATAAAATTTAATACTATTTATTCATTTATTCATCTTTTATTTACTTACTTACTTACTTACTTACTTACTTACTAGCGAATGCTTTTTTAGGGCTCTAAAAACTACGGCAGAATGAATGACAATGCAATAGTACGTGTGAGTTGACGCCCTTGCACCGGTCACACACACACACACACACACACACACACACATATATATATATATATATATATATATATATATATATATATATATATATATATATTCGTGTTTAATTAAATTCTTAAATCATCATATTCACCCATGCACTAAAAAAAGAACTTGTAAGATTTATTTGATAAAATATTCGTAACAATTTGCACACAAATTAAATTTTATTGCTCCAATATTAAGTAAAACTCACCCGTAATTGTCAGGTAAAATCTACTTAATTAAATTATCAACCAAAGAAATCAAGTAAAAGTTACATAATTATATTTAATGCACAAGTTAGATTTATTTAAAATAATCAAGTAAAGTTAATTCATTGCTGTATCAGCAGTAACCTTGATTTTATGAAATTATTAAGTAAATCTTACTATCATTTTGTTTTGTGAGATTTTCCCTTACTTGGTTTTTATCAATTTATATTACTCCCTATAATAATGTAAACATTGCTAATTTATCTTTTGGAAAGAAACTTAATTATTTCATTTATATCTTTCATAAATCACACAACTAAAATATAATTAAACAGTTTATTCACCAACATTACCAAATATTTGTGACATTCACAGTCTAGATACAAGTTGTCTTTTTAATAAAAGTGCATTCAGCTAAATTTTGTATCCATAGAAACAACTGCACGGCACCAGGGCCTGAAATACTGGTTTTAAACAAAATTGTGTAAAATAATAAATAAATAAATAAATAAATAAATAAAATACAGCATTCGTTTAGAAATAAAATAAAATACTGCAGAAAATACATTAAACAAACCGTAGAATAAACTTTAAAACTTAATAGCCCTCTGAAGCAGTGAAGTTGCAATATTCAAATCAGCACTCTGGACTAGTGCACTTAAAAGTATGCCATTGAAACCTTAACGCATTAAAACATTTTAAGCTGAACATGTAAACACTGAACATGTAAAGACTTGTAGTCAAGCCAAATCAAATGTTTTAAGATGATAACTTCATCTTTAAAGCTTGCACTTTTCGTGATAGCTTAATCCCATCAAGTTCTAGAAGAACTTTCTGAAAATAGCTCAAATGTGTAGCGCAGTGCTCGGAGCTACTGCCACATTCTTGCAAAATTTCCTTTCCTTCAAGGATTATGGATACACCAACCGGTTCTTCCCCTTCGACAGCACGGACGACAAGGATTTTAAGAACGTGCATACTGGCATCACTTCGTCTGTCCCCCTGCATAAAATTTACAAGAAAATAAATTATTTATTTTGAGAAACAAAGAAATCTGAATTGCTTCAACCTGTGCTGACTTCATTTCACAGAGAAAAATATAATAATAAAAATAATTGATAATAAAAAATGACCATCACTTCATATACTTCAGATTGTTAAACTTGGGTTAAATTGCTTTAGCAATAATCTTGCATCAGTAAAACATTGTAAAACATGGCATGAGATGGCTACACTCCATAGATTACTCTGCACGTTTACAGTGTCAGGAAATCCTATGATGAATGCTGAGTTTGTACAAACCGGATTCCAAAAAAGTTGGACACTAAACAAATTGTGAATAAAAACTGAATGCAATGATGTGGAGATGGCAAATGTCAATATTTTATTCAGAATAGAACATAAATCACGGAACAAAAGTTTAATCCGAGAAAATGTATCATTTTAAAGGAAAAATATGTTGATTCCAAATTTCACGGTGTCAACAAATCCCAAAAAAGTTGGGACAAGTAGCAATAAGAGGCTGGAAAAAGTAAATTTGAGCATAACGAAGAGCTGGAAGACCAATTAACAGTAATTAGGTTAATTGGCAGCATGATTGGGTATAAAAAGAACTTCTCAGAGTGGCAGTGTCTCTCAGAAGCCAAGATGGGTAGAGGATCACCAATTCCTACAATGTTGCGCAGAAAGATAGTGGAGCAATATCAGAAAGGTGTTACCCAGCGAAAAATTGCAAAGACTTTGCAGTTATCATCATCAACTGTGCATAATATCATCCGAAGATTCAGAGAATCTGGAACAATCTCTGTGCGTAAGGGTCAAGGGCGTAAAACCATACTGGATGCCCGTGATCTCCGGGCCCTTAAACGACACTGCACCACAAACAGGAATGCTACTGTAAAGGAAATCACAGAATGGGCTCAGGAATACTTCCAGAAACCATCGTCAGTGAACACAATCCACCGTGCCATCCGCCGTTGCCAGCTGAAACTCTACAGTGCAAAGAAGAAGCCATTTCTAAGCAAGATCCACAAGCACAGGCATTTTCATTGGGCCAGGGATCATTTAAAATGGAGTGTGGCAAAATGGAAGACTGTTCTGTGGTCAGACGAGTCACGATTCGAAGTTCTTGTTGGAAATGTGGGACGCCATGTCATCCGGACCAAAGAGGACAAGGACGACCCAAGTTGTTATCAACGCTCAGTTCAGAAGCCTGCACCTCTGATGGTATGGGGTTGCATGAGTGCGTGTGGCATGGGCAGCTTGCATGTCTGGAAAGGCACCATGAATGCAGAAAAATATATTCAGGTTCTAGAACAACATCTAGTCATCTCTTTCAGGGAAGACCCTGCATTTTTCAACAAGATAATGCCAGACCACATTCTGCATCAATCACAACATCATGGCTGCGTAGGAGAAGGATCCGGGTACTGAAATGGCCAGTCTGCAGTCCAGATCTTTCCCCTATAGAGAACATTTGGCGCATCATAAAGAGGAAGGTGCGACAAAGAAGACCCAAGACGATTGAACAGTTAGAGGCCTGTATTAGACAAGAATGGGAGAGCATTCCTATTTCTAAACTTGAGAAACTGGTCTCCTCGGTCCCCAGACGTCTGCTGAGTGTTGTAAGAAGAAGGGGAGATGCCACAAAGTGGTGAAAATGGCCTTGTCCCAACTTTTTGGGATTTGTTGACACCATGACATTTTGATTCACCATATTTTTCCCTTAAAATGATACATTTTCTCAGTTTAAACTTTTGTTCCGTGATTTATGTTCTATTCTGAATAAAATATTAACATTTGCCATCTCCACATCATTGCATTCAGTTTTTATTCACAATTTGTTTAGTGTCCCAACTTTTTTGGAATCCGGTTTGTATTTAAAGGGTTAGTCCAAACTCAGATAATATCTGAGATAATTACTCAGATTTATATATTCATTTGCATTTATATGCTTCTGTCCAATGCAACAAACACTATATTCAAGGTATTCATAAATTGTATAATTAATAAGAAAACAATGTTTTACCAGGCAATCATCAAAGAGATCCTCTTCAGATTCACGTCTCATCTCGACGCTTTGTTTCTTTGAAAATATTTACATTGTATCATTACATAATCTTTTATTCGTACAACTACATTTAGTCATTTCTTCATCTTTTGTAAGTTTGCCTTTATCCAAAACAAATTACAAAAAAAGTTCGGCTTCAGAAAAAAAATGTTTATTGCTAGTGCTCTTTTACCATTTAATCCTTTAACACACCTGACTCAGTTTGCTCAGAAATGTCATTTCACTGGCGAGCCTTTCTCTAAACACGCCGTTTTCACGAGGGGTGGGGGTGTCATGCGCACTCAGCCGCGACCGACATTAGGACCCGGAAGTAAGACGGTCGCAAACCTGAAAGCATAAAAGGAAACAAGATGGCGCCGCACATCGCTCTGTCATTGAGTTATGCCCAGGCTATTTCGGAATCGTTCCCGTTCATGTGAGTACTCACTTTCTTGGCTTTACTTTCAGACTGAGTGTGTGTTTATAGGACTAGGGTTAGATTGTGTCTTTCCTTTGCTCATTCACTGTGAGAGTCCTTATAGTAAATCGCGTGATTATCCTGCCCGCTCGTGTCCATCCACGTTTGGGTTTACCATTCACGCTACAGGGATAACTGATAAAGCTATCGCCTTTTTGGTCATCTCGGGTTAGTTCCTGACAGGGGGTAAGAAACACACATCTCGGTTTATTAATCCGCGCGCTCGGTTCGTTATTATTTTATTTATTTATTTACCACAGGACCCCTGGGGGGCTCCGTAGTTTCAGGTTTTTACACATGAATGAACTTTATTAGACAGTGAAATGATTAATTATAATAAAATGCATTATATTTTACATTTTTGTCATAGGGCATTGGTGGCTCAGTGGTAGGTTTCTTTTATAACAAAACAATTGTATAAAAAATATTTGGAGACTCAGGGTTAATATTTATCATATTGTCCACATGTGGAATTAATATAGGTCCAGATGTATGCAGGATATAATCCAGACAAGGTCTAGATGTAGAATGAATATAGTGCAAATGTAATTATCATATTTCCGTAAAATGAGCAGGTTATTTGATAATTATATAAAAATCATGTTTTCAGGTCTAAGCATCTACCATAAATAAATCACAATCCAATAAACAATTAAGAAAAAAAAACATGGGGTAAAATGTAAGAACATTGTAAAAAAAAAAAGGGTCTTTCCTAGAACAGAAGAAATATAAATGAAGCAACATTTTTTTTCTCTCTTACTCTAGATATTAAACTTTTCCCACAATAGAAAAAAATAAAAACATAGGCAAGTAAATAAACAACGGCTCCACGTCTTTGTGTGCTGTGATGCTCTAACTATGCTGCCTCCAAAAATAGTTCCCTAATCCATCAAATGTGGCCTGGGTCATTTACACCAGCTTTGTGAATGTGCACTTGGTGATGACACAGCTGTGCACAAATCGACGCCTGCGTCTGCTCTAAACACATTTGCAATCTTGCTAAAAAGCACCTCACAGATACACAGTATTTATTATACACAATCAAAAATCAACTGTGGACTTTTCCTAAGCCATGTACCCAATTTACTCTGTAGCCCACATAAATCCCATCATCAGGCAACTCTGGACCTGTCCCAAACCATGTGCCCTATTCAATGCAAGCCCACTACACAAGACCACTGATCAAAGAAAAAAAAAAAGGGGGGGGGGGGGAGTGGAACTGAGGAAGGAAGGAACTTGAA
The DNA here is from genome assembly GCA_030522415.1 of Channallabes apus. Lineage (NCBI taxonomy): Eukaryota > Metazoa > Chordata > Actinopteri > Siluriformes > Clariidae > Channallabes > Channallabes apus. The sequence continues at coordinate 25,950,928 of CM060124.1, read as the reverse complement.
GTCATTGATTATTTAATATGCTTAACTTTGTCATTCAAAACCAAGTATTACAATATTTATCTCCAGACCTGGAAGGTAACTGAGTGCATTTACTTTGTTACTGTACGTACGTACATTTTTTAGTACATATTATAGTTTTTTAATTTTACCTGAGGAGTTTTATTAAAGATAATTGATACTTTTACATGGCTCAAAAGTACAACAAACCCTTTGACTTAACTACCTTTCTCCATGACATTGCACTACCTAACAGTGGCATGTTGTATTTGAAATGGGAATTTCATCACCTTCTGACTTTTATGTGTAATTATGTGACTTGCCTTTCCTTTAAGACACACCTAAAAACTTAACAGGTGTTTGAAATCAGAGGTAGAGCTGTTCGCAGACTGCACCAGGAACTTCACATAAATATCAATGTCAATATTAATATCAATAAAAAAGCAGAGTGAGAGAGAATTTAATTAAAAAAAAATTTTTGTTTTTACGAAATAATTATATTTACATGTGTTAAGGAAAATTTTTAAACATTTTACAAAAAGAATGAAAATAAATACAGTGGGGTGATCGCGTCTTTTTCAGAAGCTGGTCCTAAACTCAGGAACACCATTCCACCTGAGCTATGGTGTATTACTGACCTGCCTCTGTTTAAAGCAAAGCTTAAGACTCTGTTTAAAGCAAAGCTTAAGACTTACTTACTTAGAATGGCTTTTGATATTTTATAACATCATATGTCTTTTATAATTTAGTTTTATTTTGCCTGTACATTTATTGCTATATTATTGCCTCTTTTTTTTAAAGCAAAACCTAAGCTGCACTTATTTAGAATGGCTTTTAATATTTTAGTTTCATGTGTTTTTTTTTTATATAATTTTATACTTTTTTATAAATTTATAAATTTTATTTTGGTTTGTGTGGGTTTTTTTTAATACTGTGAAGCACTTTGGTTCAACTTAGGTTGCTGTAAGGTGCTATATAAATAAAGATTGAATGAATAATTAATTGATTGATTGATTGATTGATTGAAGCTCTCATTAAAAACTTCTAAAATATCACCCCCAATAATCTTCTAGAAGGACTTGTCCATCTATACCTGGGGCTTTGCCTTTGCTCATGTTCTGTAGGGCCTTGTAGAGTTCTTCTAGGGTTATTGGACTGTTAATTTCAGTATTTGGGGAAATCTTGAGCAGATTCTTCAAGAAAACCTGTTGGATCACTTTCTTTTCTTTTTAATTAGTGGAGTGTACTTTTTTGTAAAATTGGCCTCTCTTACGAATATCGATTGCATCTGATAAAAGATCAAAATTTTCTGTATTTATTGTAAAAAGCCCATTATATGAAAAGCCCATTTATATTATGTAAAAAGCCATTTTTTTATTATTTTCTAGGCAGAGGTGGAAAGTAACGAATTACATTTACTCGTGTTACTGTAATTGAGTAGTTTTTTTGTGTACAGTATTTCTACTTTTTAAAGTAGTTTTAAAAATCTGTAATTTTTTTTTGTTTTTGGTTTAGGGAGACTGGGATGGTACCTGTATTTATGTTTTTTTTTTTTTTTTTTTTGCACCTATATATTTTCACCTACTAAATATAAATACCATTTTGTTTATTATTTTGGCCTGGGTCCACCCTGAATCCGATCCTCCTCCTCCTGTTGTGTGTGTGTGTATATACAAACCTCATTATTTCATCAGTTAATGATTGGATCTAGTTCTTTACAGTTTAAAATAGAACCCTGAACCATTCTTTTGCTGTATGACCCTAGACTGGGACGTAACACCATATTTAAGTGACCACTTTGATTTTCAAGCACAACAAAGACAACAGCTTTATTATGCAAAGGTGTTCCTTCAGTTAAAAACAACTAGTTTGAGATTTATATCTGCTCATCTTTTTTGAACTACGAATGCCTCATCCCACCCCGCTGTTAAAAAAATGTAAATAAAAGTAACTCGGTAACTTTTACTCTGAGTAAATTTTTTAATGAGCTACTTTTTACTTTTATTTGAGTAGATTTTTATAATGGTAACTTTACTTGTACTTAAGTAAAATTTCACTGAAGTAACAGTACTTGTACTTGAGTACAAAATTTTATTACTCTTTCCACCTCTGTTTCTAGGCTAAACAAGTATTTGTAAGGTGCATACATTTGTATATACATATATACATATATATATATATATATATATATATATATATATATATATATATATATATATATATATATATATATATACACTCAGACAAAAGTGTACTTTTCAAAATGTACTCTAACTTTTAATAATCTACCTTTCATTATTTCTTGTACTTTATAGGATATTGGGGTAAAAAAACTTTTAGAGAATAAATCTGCACATCTTCCACTAGTGGAGTTGAGGTGACTCAAAACAGATGTTCCATTCCACTCATATCCCCAATCTGTCGCATTTTTGTTGTCACTGTGTGTTTCTTATATAAAGAAAGAACACACACACACACACACATATATATATATATATATATATATATATATATATATATATATATATATATATATATATATATATCACAGCCTTATTCTAAAATGGATTACATTAATTTCTTCCCTCAGAATTGTACACACCCCATAAAGACAAGATGAAAAAAAGTTTACTTGAGATCCTTGATGTGTTTCTGCAGCTTAACTGGAGTCCCCCTGTGGTAAATTCAGTTGATTGGACATGTTTTGGAAAGGCACACACCTGTCTATATAAGGTCTCACAGTTGACAGTTCATGTCAGAGCACAAACCAAGCATGAAGTCAAAGGAATTGTCTGTAGACCTCCGAGAAAGTATTGTCTCGAGGTACAAATCTGGGGAAGGTTACAGAAAAAATTCTGCTGCTTTGAAGGTCCCAATGACAGTGACCTCCATCATCCCTAAGTGGAAGAAGGTTAAAACCACCAGGACTCTTCCTAAACCTTGCCGGCCATCTAAACTGAGCAACCAGGGGATAAGGAAAACCTTCCAGAAGGACAACCATCTCTGCAGCAATCCATCAATCAGGCCTATATGGTAGAGTGGCCAGAGAGTCTTTTGTGCTGCACACGGTCACTGAGATCAGTCTCTGCAGTTGTTGTGTTTTGGTTGGGTTGTGAATTTGATGCAGTAAGAGGCGATTTCACGGTACTCACCCCTTAGCTGTGTGTTTCTTATAAGGATGGGATTTCAATGGTCTTATCGCTCTCTTTATTGGAGACATTCTCATTGGATGATGAACTGACCTCCTCAGTGTCTTTCTCAGTTCTGATTTTCTCATTGCTTGTTTGGTTTCTCCTTTGCCTCGGGTTGTTCCACGTTCCCCCTTGCTGTCCAACACAAGATGTTCCGTCTTTCCACATCCAAAATAATTTATTGTTTCAGTGGAAACGTACATAACATAATCAAATCCATCAAGTTTGAAGGTTAGAGTGCACTGCAATTCTATGTTGCTGTTAAGAATTATATATATCTTCTGAAATATATCACATCTTTCAGAGGTCAGATTTGCTGCCAATTGAGATTTTTATCGGGGACACTAGTTTTCCATGCCGTGTGAGTTTCTCACTAGGATGTCATCTCTGATGAAGCGGGGGGACATTAGACAGGGGCACTTTTTTTGATGGTGTTGACAGGGGAAGTACACTGTAGTGAAATCCTGCAATGTCTATGACATTTGCCACCAGCTTTGTCACCTTTTCTTCAGTGCTTAAGAGGAGCATCACTGCACTGTTTATTCTAGAGGCCACTAGAATATTCTCATGCCTAATCACTACTCCTGCGGCCAGACTGCAGTCCTCTACACTTGTGCCACACACTATTCTAATCCGGTCCTGAATTCCCGGGCTGAAACATGCACCAATAACACCCATAACAATCAGAGGTGAAGTAATGAAGTGCAAATACTTCGTTACCTTACTTAAGTAGAAATTTTGGGTATCTATACTTTACTGGAGTAATTATTTTTCAGCCGACTTTTTACTTCTACTCCTTACAGTTTTAAGCAATTATCTGTACTTTCTACTCCTTACATTTTAAAAATAGCCTTGTTACTCTATTTTTATGATCAGAACGCGCAACCCGCCCCCGGTCGCATGATAAGAATGCGCACAACGCCCATCCCCCCCCCCCCCCCCCCCCCCGGTCGCATGATAAGAACGCACACAACTCCCACCCCCGGTCGCATGATGAGAAGTATTTTTGAACCCTAGTATGTATACTTCTACTCAAGTAATGAATGTGAATACTTAAATTCACAATACAATAAATTCACCTACATAATTTTGTGTAGGTCTTAGGTGTCAAAAAAAGTGGCATAGTGGTTAGCTTTGTTGCCGTGAACTTCAGGATTCTGGTTTGATTCCCGCCTTGGGTCAGTGTGCATGGAGTTTGCATGTTCTCCTGCTGCTTGGTGAGTTTCCTCCTGGTACACCGGTTTCCTCCCACAGTCCAAAGGCATGCAGATTAGGCTAATTGGCATTCCCAAATTGCCCATAATGTGTGAATGAGCATGTAAGTGTTCTGTGATTGATTGGCACCTTGTCCAGGGTGTATCCTGCCTTATGCCCTAAGTCTCCTGGGATAGGCAACTCTGTATACAGCGGTATAGACAATAAATGACAGTAAGTGAATGTGTTATGTGTCAGTTATTTTAGTTCAACATTACCAAGGCAATCATATTGTCTTGCCTGCATGCGTTCTTCCCTTAGTGCATTCTAGAGACATCTATTGCCTAGATACATGAGACACACACACATCCACATGATGTAAAACATTGCATTGATCAAACCAGGCCACCTACTCCCACTGCTCCATGGTCTGGTTCTGACATTCATGTGCTAATTGTAGGAGCTTTTAGCAGTGGACAGAGGTCAGCATGGTGACTGGGCTCAACAGCTCATACACAGGAAGCTGCAATGGGGCTGCAATGCAGTACTTACAGTAAGTGCACCTTCATATCATAAGCAGAAATAACTTTTTTCCACAAATTGTGCAGCAGGAGCTCTCCTGTAGGATTGGCCCACACAGGCTAGCCTTTGTTTCCCATGCAGATTAATGACCCATGATACATGGCTAGTTGAGAAATATTAACTACTGCAAGACCAGCAACAATCCAGAAGTTTTTTCATTTTGTGTGTATGTGTGTGTGTGTGTGTGTGTGTGTGTATATATACTCAGCAAAAAAAAAAACCTCCCTTTTTCAGGACTGTGTATTTCAACAATAATGTTGTAAAAATCCAAATAACTTTACAAATCTTCATTGTAAAGGGTTTAAACAATGTTTTCCATGCATGTTCAATTAACCATAATCAATTAATTAACACGCACCTGTGAAATGGTCGTTAAGACCTTAACAGCTTACAGAAAGTAGGCATTTAAGGTCACAGTTCTAAAAACGCAGGACACTAAAGAGACTTGTCTACAGACTGTGAAAAACACCCAAAGAAAGATGCCCAGGGTCGCTGCTCATCTGCGTGAACGTGCATTAGGCATGCTGCAGGGAGGCATGAGGACTGCTGATGTGGCGAGGGCAATAAATCGCCATGTCCGCACTGTGAGACGCCTAAGACAGCACTACAGGGAGACAGGAAGGACAGCTGATCATCCTCGCAGTGGAAGACCACGTGGAACAACACCTGCACAGGATGGGTACATCTGAATATCACACCTGCGTGACAGGTACAGGATGGCCACAACAACTGCCCGAGTCACACCAGGAACACACAATCCCTCCATCTCACAGCAAGAACTGACAAATCTGGTCCAGTCCATGAGGAGGAGATGCCCTGTAGTACTTCAAGCAGCTGGTGGCCACACCAGATACTGACTGGTACTTTTGATTTTGAGCCTCCCTTCATTCAGGGACACATTGTGGAACATTTTTTTAGTTTATGTCTTATGGTGTTGACTCTTTTAGTGTTAATTTACACATTAAGTTTACTGAAAGTAAAAACAGCTGAAAGTCAGAGGATGTTTCTTTTTTTGCTGAGTGTATATATATATATATATATACATACACACACACACACACACACATACAGTGGAACCTTGGATTACAAGCATAATTTGTCACGGAAGCAGACTCATATTCCAAAACACTCATAAACCAAAGCAAATTTTCCCATAAGAAATAATGAAAATGATAATTATTTGTTCCACAGCCCCAAAAAATAAATACATAAAAATAATTAACACAAAATATAAAGTAAAAATAAAACAAATTAACCTGCACTTTACCTTAAAAAAAAGTAAAAGTAAATCCAGACAGATAAGTGTTTCCATTTATGCGCACAGGTGCTGTGTGTGTGTTTTTCTCTCTCTTGCGCTGTGGATTGTGTGTGTTGTGTGTGCGCATTTAATTTGACACCATGCCGGTTGTGTGTGAGTGAAGCACTCCCTCTCTGCTTCACACACACACACACACACAAACACATTAATGGCGAGAGAGAGCGAGAGAGAGTGAACCAGCACGGTGTCAAATTAAGCGCGCGCACACACATTAAAGGCGAGAGAGAGAGAGTGAGAGAGAACTGGCACAGTGTCAAATTACGGGCGCGCACACACATAACACACATACTCTGCAGTGCAAGAGAAAGAAAAAAACACACACACATGGATGTTGATTATACCAGTAAGAGTCGAGCACTAAGACCCAGCATGGGAGATGATTACCCGCAGCACAAGAGAGAGAAATACTTTGGCTCAGGTGTGATCACATGACGCTCTGAATCAAATCAAGAATCGCATGCGGGGTACATGATACTTGGTGCTCGTAAACCAAGACAATGCTCATTTTCCAAGTCAAAATGTATTAAAAACTTTGCTCGTCTTGTGGAACACTCGCAAACTGCATTACTCGTAATCCGAGGTTTAACTGTACATACACACACACACACACACATATATGTCATGGAACCATTCCCCAGTAGGCAGATATATACATATTTATATACACACACACATATATATAGTGGAGCCATGCCCCAGTCGACAGTTGCCCTGGTTGCATAAGGGAAAACCAAATAACTAACTTTTATGCCAGTGGTTTTGATGGTATGACTGATCTGTGTATATGGTCTAAGTTCAACTAAAGATGCTGATTTGAATGACCAGTATGACATCATCAGCTTTTAACTGGAATTAAAATTCTAGAGCATTGCATCAGTGTGTTTTAATTGGAAGTTTCACAATTAAACCTGAAACACTTTGAACTGTATACTTTTATTTATTTATTCATTATTATATTTAAGTTCACAATGTAGATCTCACATAATTTTTTTAGTACACCATGTGTGAAAAGGAAAAAAAGAAGAAGACAGAGTAGAAATAACTATATTTGAATCGGTCTGTAGAATTACTCCATGGACGTAACAGTGAAAGGATGAAACGGCATGCTGACGCATGATGAGGTTTGGTGGAAGGAAATGATAATTAGGACATCACAGCCTAGACTTATTTCTGCGACAGCTCTTCTCTGAATACGTTTCTCAGTTGAAATTTGCATTAATTATCTCAGAAGCTCAATGAAGAAACGAGATTAACTCCAGCAGGGGGCTGAATTAAAGGATGCGAGAAAGACTGAAAGACAGAGAAAGAGAATTCACTGGATTGATGTTGCTCAGCAACCATTCATTTTAGATGTGTATGTGCCATTTCGAGTCTTCTTCTCCTCCAAACACAGTCTTCATCATTTATCTCCAGCTCAATTAACTCGGCCACATCGTCACTGTCTTTGTTAACCACACCAGTGTTGATCAGGAGGCCTTTGCTAAAAACTGCTGCTTACTATATATTACTTCATCTTTCTCACTGAAAGAAAGTAGAAGAAAGGGAAGATAAAAGATAAAAACAAAAAGAGAACACTGAACACTTAAATCTTTCATTGGACCATTTTTAGCTTTGATTATAACATGGTAGAAGCCTTTTCAACAGCAGCCTGCTCCATGGCAGGACCCTTCCCAATCTAAATAAAACTCCTCTTGCCGTGACATACCTGTAACTATCCAAATAAATCACATGCACACTCACTCACTCACTCACTCATTTCCTATACCGCTTTATCCTGTAACAAAATGCATGCATAATTTGTTTAATTGACTTTTTGACAGCATTTTTTATATATAATATTGTTAGTCATGATCCTTGCTCCTTCTTTTCTTTCATACATTTTAAACTTGTCAAAAGGACTGGCAACACTGATTCGAATCTCTGTTTACTTCAAAACTGTCTGTAACATGCCACGCAGTGATTTATGGGTTAATGCGCTCTTAAGAACAAATGACCATCTAACTGTGGCACTCTGAAAATTAATAAATGGAGACATAATGGGCATGTTTACTGTTAAATCTAGACACAACTTTCTGGGAATTGGAGGGGCGGGTGGCTTCACACTATTCAGTTGGCACCTGGTTGGGAGAGACTGTCTTAAGTGCCTTCTGCTGTATGTATGCCATTCTTTTAACAGCTTTAGGCAATATCACAACATTTATTTACCCCAAGAGTTGCATGTTTTTTTTTGGGTTTTTTGGTAGAGGCAGATTATTTGAACCACTAGGTAAGGTTCCCTCCTGCACATCCCAAAGACTCATTGGACTCAATGCTCAGGATTTCTTATACCACAAATTTTCACAATTTTAATCAGTTTTTTAAAAGGCTTTAAAAACACCTTAAATGAACAAATATCGAAGAGGCTTCAAATTGCAGTAATTGCAATTAAAATCCCTTACATTTTTGATTATTTACAGTATACTAAAAAACACATTCAAGACTGACAAACAATAAAGAAACTATATATATATATCCCAAGATAGGGCACAAGGCAGGGTACACACTGGACAGGGAATCGAATCCAGACCCAGATGATTCACCCGGGTTAAATAACCTGAACCTTTATATGACTCACAAATCACAAATCCTTCTCTTTACTTACTCGGCTCAAAGGTCACAGGTTCAAACCCCAGCACCACAAAGCTGCCACCTCGACCATTGAGCAATGCTAATTTATCAATTCAGTAACATTTTTCAGTTCCAAGGTTGAAATGCCTTATGAACAAATGCTTACCAGTGCTTAATCAGTTGGTCCACATCTTCCACTAAATACACCATAAGACATTTCAGAAGATACTCTCTTCATACATTCACCTCCAAGCTCTGGGAATGTAAAAACAAACATAGTATTGTTGGTTATGTTAGGCTTGTGAAGCGTGATAAAATGAACATGGCAGACATTGAAACCTGTATTCAGACAGCATACACTAACCTGTGAACAAGTTAAACTAAAATGTTTTATTCTGCTAGTTATGTTTTAATTTAGTGCATCACAGCCAACTTGATTTGGATGCCTTGCTCAAGTCCTGTGGCATCCATTCACAATATTACATTTGACACCAAGCTAATTTCTGCTTTTTTGAGCGAGTACATACCAGATCAAGAACTTGAAGATGCAGATTATATCTCTGGTCTTCTCTCTGACGGGTTCCTCCCTTGTTTCTGATGATCTCAATTAATTTATAACGTTGCTTGTCCAAGGAAACCATCAATCTTGCTTGAAGTGGAGCAGTTGTAATTCTCAGAAACTCATTACTGATCTTAAAAAAAAAAAAAGAATAAACAAATTGGACTGGCTCAAGTTCTTAGCAAATCTTAATTACAGTGTGTATAGAAAGAATCACCCCCCCCCACACACACACACCTTTAAAACAACTGCATTTTGTTGCTTTGCAAGTGCTCACTACTGATAATATAATAAACCCATGAACATAATTCAGTTTCGCAGGATAATTGAAATTATTCTCTGATATTATCAGATAATTCAATAACTAATTTTCAGTACTCCGTCATTTTGAGGGAGTTTATTTTAGGATGTTTAGATTACACTGACATTTACTAAATTCACAGCAATTCTATTGTATCATTTCCATTAAAAAATGTATCCACATAATGTTTGTATTTGTGCATTCTGGGACTTATTTTCTGTAGTATGGGTAAAATAATGCCCTTTCAGAAAAGCTAACAGACCTTTAAATACAAAAGTGAATAAAGATTTAATGTTTACTTTTAAACCTCAATCATGACATAGTAATGGCTAACCTCAGCTTGTTGGTCTGTGTAAACACTAGCTGAAAGTGGAACAGTGCTCCGCCCATTAATTCATGCTACTACTACCAAGCAAACTGGATGTTTGTTTAATAATTATATGCGCACCTCCGCATTAGCCAGGGCTGTAAATTAGAGCAGGGTTTCATACGTCGTGGGGCCGCGGCCGAAGGGCAGCCGCCATTAGACGAGTCAGGTGAGAGTTGCTAGTGCCCTAGCCTATGAGGCGCGTGGCTCACTTCGCCTCTAGTGATTAGGGCCATTTGACCAGGACGCTTGCCTCATCTATTGCTCTGGCAAGAGGGACTTCCAAGTATGCCATGTGGCACACTGCCTTTCCGCAGGACATCGGTCAGGCTTCATAATTGGATGCCAGACTCGCGGGTCCTCGAGTCAGCATCCCAGAATTATGTCTAAGACTCCTTGGGGTACTGTGCGCACACTACACTTGGTCCAGACACTTGCAGTGTGGTATTCTCGTTCCCATAGCACTTTCGCACAGCATCGAGGAACGTCACGATAATTACACAATTCACAGTTAAGTAGTTGTAGTTAAGTGGCTGACTGAGATGTTTAGAAAATTTCCTGCACGGTCAGAAATGTGAGAGACTCAATATAGCGTGTATCGATAAGTCTGATTCATCTGAACTGGGGGACTCAGCTGATCCACAACAGATCCAAGGGAGATGAAGATCCTACATGAACTGTATCAGTCGGGATTTAGGCCTCATCACAGCACAGAAACAGCACTCGTTAAAGTAGTAAATGACCTCCTATTGGCCTCTGATCAGGGTTGTGTAACTATGCTTGTATTACTCAACCTCAGCGCAGCTTTTGACACTATTGATCATGCTATTCTTCTTCACAGATTAGAAAATGTAGTAGGAATTAAGGGTACAGCCCTCTCCTGGCTCAGATCCTATTTGACCGATCGTTATCAGTATGTAGACTTAAATGGTGATTATTCTGCATGTTCTCTAGTGGAGTTTGGCGTTCCGCAGTGTTCAGTTTTAGGCCCACTGCTTTTTTCCCTTTACATGCTTCCTCTGGGCAACATAATCCGTAAGCATGGTATTAATTTTGATTGTTATGCTGACGACACACAGTTATACGTCTCAACAAAACCTGATGAGAAAAACAATCTTACTAAAGTTGAGCAATGTGTGCAGGACATAAGAAACTGGATGGTAAATAACTTCCTTCTGCTTAATCCGGATGTAAGTGCCATATCGCACTTGTTATGAATTTGTTGTTGTGTTTATTTTATTTTATTTTATTTGCTGTTATTTCATTTATTCTACCTTGTTCTATTCATTAGTAAAGCATTAAGCATTAAGTTTGTTACATAAGCCATAAGCTTTATATTTCTTAGTCATGCATCATAAGTTGATAATCGTAGGTTGGTCTGTGATGTCATTCTACTATTACGTGCATTTGTGTGACTGTGATATGCTAGAAAGCTCAGTATAGATTTGGAAGGCTACGGAAACACAAGCTTTTGACCGTCAGCTAATGAGAGCTCCCGGTAAGCTAGAAATGTAAAATACAGCAACTAGGTTGTTGTAACCGTAAGCTAACGTAAGCTGGGAATGTAAGAAACAACAAGAGTGTTGTTATATACCCAAGCCAAGATTGTAATCTACAAGATACAGCAAATAGGTTGTTGTAAAAGTCAGAGATTTGCAAGATGCAGCAACTGGTGTCTGTAATCACAGTGGATTTACTCAAGACGACTGTATGAAGTGTTGATTCTTTGATGCTGACAAATAAACGACAAAAGACAAAGAGATCGGACTTCTGTCATGTGAGTGAAACTTTAAGACATTAGCTACGCGTCAAAACTGGTGAAATAATATGACCGCATCTACACCGGATAAGACAGAAGTTCTAGTCATAGGACCGCATACAGCTAGAAGTAAAATCTTAGATCACAGCGTAACTTTAGATGGCCTTTCTGTTCCATCAAGTGCAACAGTAAAAGACCTCGGCGTGATTATAGATTCCAGCCTTTTATTTGAAGCTCATGTAGATAATATCACCAGGATAACATTCTTTCACCTCAGAAATATTGCCAAAATAAGAACTATATTGTCGCTAAACGATGCAGGAAAACTAGTTCATGCTTTTATCACTTCTAGGTTGGACTATTGTAACGCCTTACTGTCTGATTGTTCTGTTAGGTGCATAAACAAGCTTCAGTTAGTCCAGAATGCAGCAGCGAGAGTCCTCACTAGAACCAGAAGATATGAGCACATCACCCCTATCCTATCTTCACTACATTGGCTCCCTGTGAAATTTCGCATAGATTTTAAAATACTACTCTTGACATATAAAGCATTAAATGGTCTCGCGCCGCAGTATCTGAGTGAACTGCTAGTGCCTTACGATCCGCCACGCCTACTTCAGTCAAAGGATGCAGGCTGCTTGTCAGTACCGCGTATTATGAAAACTACAGCTGGGGGCAGAGCTTTTTCTTACAAAGCCACAAAATTATGGAATAGTCTTCCAAATAGTGTTCGGGACTCAGACACAGTCTCAGTGTTTAAGTCTAGGCTAAAAACCTATTTATTTAGCCAAGCATTTTTATAAATAGATTTGCCTTAGGTAAAGGAGCAGATCTGGGGGACTCATGGACGTAGAGTATTATGGTGAACTTGTATGTTTAGATGCTGTCTTCCTCACTCTCATTTGATCACTCAGGTTTGTTGACTGTGAGGTGATTGTTTGCTTTACATCTAAGGGAGCCCTCATGTTTGTGTTTCCTTCTGGCTCTCCCTTTTAGTTATGCTGTCATAGTTAGTCCTGCTGGAGTCCCTGCTTGCACTCTACAGTAAACATTATACATTGTGACTGTGACCATACCTAATTGCCATCTCTCCTCCTCTTCTCTTTCTCCCCCTCTTTCTCTTTCCTCTCTCCCTCTGTCTCCCCCTTTCACTCTTTCTCTCTCTCTCTCTGTCGAGCTACACATGTCATTCCTGAGCTGCCAGTGATCCAGACTCCCTCTGCCCTCCGGACCTGTCTGATCCATCCTGGTGCCCCGTTTCTGGTTGGAGGTCTCGCCGCATGGATGCCCCGTGTGTCTCTTTGGGATGCGTCTGGTGTCTGGGGATGATTCTATCTACTTAGAAGATGGTTCTGGCCTCGACTGGTGTTGTCAGCTGTTTCTCTGAGGACTTGACTATTCGATAGTTCAGGACTGGAACTTTCTACAAGTCTATCTGAGTCTCCAATAACTACTGGACTCCATTTTAACATCAATTAACATCAACTATTATAGCAGAACCTAACACTTAACACTGTATAAATGCAGATAATTTCCTGCTATCTGTTTCACCCAGATGAGGATGGGTTCCCTGTTGAGTCTGGTTCCTCTCAAGGTTTCTTCCTATTACCATCTCAGGGAGTTTTTCCTTGCCACTGTCGCCCTCGGGCTTGCTCATCAGGGACTATCTGAACATTTTGATTCATACACATTCACATTCCATACAAACTTAAGTAATTCTTTTGATTGTGTAAAGCAGTTTTGAGACAATGTCAATTGTTAAAAGCGCTATACAAATAAAACTGAATTGAATTGAACTCTACTACACTGCCAGGCCCCCTCCACACTCTGAACCTGTCTGGCATATCCTGGTGCCCTACATCTGGTTGGAAATCTTATTTCATGGAGGCCTGTCTGGTCTGCCTAGGATGCATGTGGCGACCATGGATGATTTCACTTTACCGTGAAGGTGGTCTTGGACTTCGCTGAGGCGGACAAATGTTCTCTGACAGCTTAAGACTTCAGTTGCTTAATAGTTCAGGTCTGAAATTTCACCTGAGCCTCCAATAATGAACTGGACTCCATATTAACTTAAAGACATCAAATGTTATATTGAACTTCCTGCTCTCTAATACAAAATATGCCTGACCAACAATTCCTCCTATCCGTTATCACCTAAATGAGGAAAGGTTCCCTGTTGAGTCTGGTTCCTGACTTTAACCAGTAATTGAAATTACTAAAAGGCCGCACTGTAGTGTAGTGGTTAGCATTGTCGGCTTGCACGTTCGGGATGCAGATGTGTGACCTGTGATGTATTGGCACTCTGTCCAGGGTGTGCCCTGCCTTGTGCCTTAAGTCTCCTGGGATAGGCTCCAGGCCCCCGATGACCCTGAATACAGAATAAAGAGGTATTGACAATGAGTGAGTGAATGAGTAAAATTATTAAACCAGTAAATGTGATTAAAAATATAAGTATATGAGAAGTAAAAGAAAGAAACATTATTATTACTATGTCTTTGTTGTTTTATTTGCTTTAAGTTAAAAGAACAAAAATGCTGGTTAGGTAATGAGTCTTTAAAACTGCTACATCATAGATGAGAACAGAAAATACCTGTGTAAGAGCCATATCACATTTGTTTTGTAAGTTAGATCTGCAGAATTTGTTATTGTGTTTATTTTAATTTATTTGTTTTATTTCATTTCATTCTACTTTATAATATTCATTAGTTGAGAATTAAGCATTAAGTTTATTACATACTGTAAGCCATAAGCTCTGAATGTGTTAGTTAAGCATCCATTTTGACAATCGTAAGTTGGTCTGTGATGTCATTGCACTATTACATGTATTTGTATGACTGTCGTATGATAGATAGTTCAGTTTAGATGCGGAAGGCTACGGAAACACAAGCTTTTGACCGTAAGCTACCCGTAAGCATACATATACAACAAAAGTGTTGTTATATGCGTGAGCTGAACGCAATCAGATAGATATAACATAGGTTGTTGTAAAAGTCAGAAATTTACAAGATACAGCAACAGGTGTTGTAACCACAGTGGATTTACTCAAGACGACTGTATGAAGTGTTGAATCTTTGATGCTGAAAATAAAATACCAAGACAAAGAAATCATCAGATCAAACCAAAGCTACGCATCAAAACTCGTGAAATAACATGACCCCATCAACAACCTGGTTTCCCAAAAGTAAATCCAATTGTAATTTTTAGCAAATTGCTGTGATATTAGTGGAATAATATACAGTGGTGTGAAAAACTTTTTGCCCCCTTCCTGATTTCTTATTCTTTTGCATGTTTGTCACACTTAAATGTTTCTGCTCATCAAAAACCGTTAACTATTAGTCAAAGATAACATAATTGAACACAAAATGCAGTTTTTAAATGAAGGTTTACTTTATTAAGGGAGAAAAAAAACTCCAAATCTACATGGCCCTGTGTGAAAAAGTGATTGCCCCCCTTGTTAAAAAATAACTTAACTGTGGTTTATCACACCTGAGTTCAATTTCTGTAGTCACCCCCAGGCCTGATTACTGCCACACCTGTTTCAATCAAGAAATCACTTAAATAGGAGCTACCTGACACAGAGAAGTAGACCAAAAGCACCTCAAAAGCTAGACATCATGCTAAGATCCAAAGAAATTCAGGAACAAATGAGAACAAAAGTAATTGAGATCTATCAGTCTGGTAAAGGTTATAAAGCCATTTCTAAAGCTTTGGGACTCCAGCGAAACACAGTGAGAGCCATTATCCACAAATGGCAGAAACATGGAACTGTGGTGAACCTTCCCAGGAGTGGCCGGCCGATCAAAATTACCCCAAGAGCGCAGAGACAACTCATCCGAGAGGCCACAAAAGACCCCAGGACAACATCTAAAGAACTGCAGGCCTCACTTGCCTCAATTAAGGTCAGTGTTCACGACTCCACCATAAGAAAGAGACTGGGCAAAAATGGCCTGCATGGCAGATTTCCAAGGCGCACACCACTTTTAAGCAAAAAGAACATTAAGGCTCGTCTCAATGTTGCTAAAAAACATCTCAATGATTGCCAAGACTTTGGGGAAAATACCTTGTGGACCGACGAGACAAAAGTTGAACTTTTTGGAAGGTGCGTGTCCCGTTACATCTGGCGTAAAAGTAACACAGCATTTCAGAAAAAGAACATCATACCAAAAGTAAAATATGGTGGTGGTAGTGTGATGGTCTGGGGTTGTTTTGCTGCTTCAGGACCTGGACGGCTTGCTATGATAGATGGAACCATGAATTCTACTGTCTACCAAAAAATCCTGAAGGAGAATGTCCGGCCATCTGTTCGTCAACTCAAGCTGAAGCGATCTTGGGTGCTGCAGCAGGACAATGACCCAAAACACACCAGCAAATCCACCTCTGAATGGCTGAAGAAAAACAAAATGAAGACTTTGGAGTCTAGTCAAAGTCCTGACCTGAATCCTATTGAGATGTTGTGGCATGACCTTAAAAAGACGGTTCATGCTAGAAAACCCTCAAATAAAGCTGAATTACAACAATTCTGCAAAGATGAGTGGGCCAAAATTCCTCCAGAGCGCTGTAAAAGACTTGTTGCAAGTTATCGCAAACGCTTGATTGCAGTTATTGCTGCTAAGGGTGGCCCAACCAGTTATTAGGTTCAGGGGGCAATTACTTTTTCACACAGGGCCATGTAGGTTTGGATTTTTTTTCTCCCTAAATAATAAAACCCCTCATTTAAAAACTGCATTTTGTGTTTACTTGTGTTATCTTTGAATAATAGTTAAATGTGTTTGATGATCAGAAACATTTTGTGTGACAAACATGCAAAAGAATAAGAAATCAGGAGGGGGGCAAATAGTTTTTCACACCACTGTAGGTTACTGTTAGAGGGAAATAGAGTGGAATTTTCTTTTGCTAAGACGTGACCTTTCAGGAATAAAAGAAGGTTTGACTACATAGCAAAGCTTTGTCACTCAGAGGAACATGTGCATTGTGAGACAACATGGACAGAAAATAATAAAATAAAAGGATCCAAGGAAAAAAGAAACTCAGAAAAAAGACACACTGCTGTGTTTCTGTCACACAATCATACAAAATGCCTGGTGAGGTTTTCTTCTCCAACAGTCCGACATGGTCTCTGATACAGTCACAGCCCTAAAGAATTGATGTGTATATATTATGACTTGTTGGAGTCTGAGGTGTCTTTATCATTGCGATACAGACAAGCCAAGGTTGGGGTCAAGATAGAGCCCATGGGATAAATGTTGTCATGAGTTTGTAGCGCGGCCACATAAAGGGACATTTTTATATATAGGTAAATAATTGAAGAGCTAATGCTGCTCACCTGTAGCCTAAGATGTGCCTGAACGGTTTTAAACTTCCCCTATGACAGTGTTGGTCACCGGGCAAGCTCCCACGCGCATGCACGATCGCGCCGCGAGGGACCCGGATGAGAACTGATCACGTGATCCGGCATAAAGCCGGAACCGGCACGGAGAGATTTCCCCAGCGCGCTGTGTGTTTTTGAGAGAGAGTTAGTAGGTTGCTTCCACTCGGATGATCAGTATTTGGATTTATCTCGTTGGACACTCACTATTCACCTCTCATTCCGTTAATCGAGCTCCCAGTGGCGACATCAATCCTGGTGAGGCCGAGAATAAATCTCTCCAATTCATATTTCATATCCGCAATACACTACACCCTGGACTTCCACTCATACACACACACCCACACACTCCTGCATACACCTTACACATTGTTTATTATTGTATTATATTTGTATATATTGGTTTCGGTGCACCGTGTTTGTTTGGTTATTGGTTTGTTTTGTATAATACACTTTGGTTTATTTTCCCTACTTGCTCTTGTGTTGCGTCTATTATTGTCCCGCCGCGGTTGCGCAATACCGGAAGTGGGGTTTTACAGCTCATTCCTAGATTCCCGAATCCGTATTTGTGTAACTAAAGGTTTTATAATAATCCCAGCGTTACATAGTGGTGGCCCGTACGTACGGGGAATCTATATTTTGGATATTTTCCGGTTTTGTGTAACGTGGCTGTACAACATGGACGCTAATGCTAATGCTAACGCTAATGCTAACGCTAATGCTAACGCTAGTGGTGCTATGAAGGCCGACTTTGCTATAGATAGTAATGTGATGGAGAGAGATGATGCATTTGTAACACGCCGTAACCCTACTGCTGAAATAACATCATTGATAAGTTCACTGTATATATCTGATAGACATGATGATGACGATGATGATGATGTTATTGCTCATGTGTCTGATATTAATGTTGTGCAAACAATGAACAATGAACTAAATCAATGCAAGGCGGATGTGGAGGCGCTCACAGACAAAGTGAGCAAGTTGGAGCAGGATTTTAGACAATCCTTAAACAGCAGTCTAAACAGAGAAACCAGTTTCCGTGAGGCAGTGGACGCTGGCTTAGAAGGGCTGGAGCGCTATTGCCAAGAGGCCTTAGAGAAGCTGGAAAGAGCTGTCACTGACTGTTTTCTCCGACGTGACGTGATCTGGGAAAACCAGATGAAGAAACTGCGCTTCACGAGTACGCCCTCCATCCAAAGATTACAGGCCTACACCCCTGCATCTCTCCAATCTCCGGTTCTACAATCTCCCAGCACTCCGATCACGACATCTATAACAAAGGTAAAGCCATCCATCAGTCACGAAACTTATGACATTCCTCCCGGTGTTCCTACACACTCTTCTGCTCAGCTTACCTCCTCAGTTTCTCCCTCTTCTTCTTCCTTTTATGGTCGACCAACCATCCGCCTGGAGTTTCCAGCCTTTGGTGAAGCTTCAGAGACCGCGGATGTACTCCACTTCATCGAACAGTGTGAGAACTATCTGGAGATCAGACCTCTGTCTGAAATGGAAGCCGGATATCTCAGAGGAAGAACTGGTGGGGAGAATCCTGAACAATATCAACCCCAGAGTAGCTGGATGTCTGAGGGGAACGGTAACCACAGTGGAACAGCTCGTGAAGATAGGTTCGAGGGTGGAAAAAGATTGCTAGAGCTCCAGAGATTACTGGCAGAAGGTGGACTCTCAGCAGAACAAGGAGAAGAGTCATAAGAAGACAGGTGAGCGAGCTCCTTCAAAGTTCACAGCAGGACTCTCCATTGGTCAACCTCTACCAGCTCCATCTCTCCTCCTGGTTCCAGTGACGGTGCAAGGAAGAAAGGTGAATGCGGTGGTGGACACGGGAAGTTCGTATACGATGATGAGGAACCATCTGTGGCAGACGCTCAACGATCAGGAGGACCAAGTTGGACTTCCATCTCCTCAGAAGTTCGTCATGGCTGATGGAAAGATACATCAAGCACAAACACACGCCTTGTTACAGTACAAGTGGCACACCATCGAATGTGAGTTAAAGACATTCATCATGAGGGACGCTCAGCTGGCCTTCTCTCTGATCGTCGGACTCGACTTCCTAAAAGCAACAGGAGCCATCCTGGACATCGCTGGAGGAGAGTACGCACTGAAAACAGAGGAGGGGATCGTTTACCATCCATTTATAACGTCCCCACCCCCCTGTGTACCATCGATGCAGACGCAACGAAGACACATGCAGCTCCCAGCAACGGCCAATCTTTACCTCGCCTTGCCGGTGACACCCGACGAGCTCCAATCTGTGGAAAAAAACCCTGAGATCACGACATCATGGGACACCGACAATGAGGAGGAGCTGCTGAAACTCATGGCTGCTTGGCCACGCACCACCTCCAACACACTAGGAAAAACAGCAGTAGTGAGACACACTATCACTTTATCAGACGACACTCCATTTAAATCCAGAGCCTATAGAGTATCACCCATTATAGAAGAACAAGTAGACCAGATGCTGAAGGATAACATCATCCAACCTTCATGTTCACCCTGGTCTTCACCCGTTGTGTTAGTACCTAAACCCGATGGGACTTACCGTTTTTGTGTGGATTACAGAAAGCTAAACAGCAAGACCAAACCTGATGCTTATCCAATGCCGATAATACATGACATCTTAGAATCACTGGATGGCGCCTCCTGGTTCTCAACCTTGGATCTGCAATCAGGTTACTGGCAGGTGGAGAAAGACAGCTGTGAGAAGACCGCCTTCATCACCACCAAAGGGCTGTTTCAATTTCGGTCCATGCCCTACGGACTCAGAAACGCCGCAGCCACCTTCCAGCGTTTGATGGAGAAAGTCTTGGCTGAACTAAGGGGGAAATATTGCTTTGTGTATATAGATGACATCATTATCTACTCCCAAACACAGGAGCAGCACATCAAACACCTTAATGCGGTATTCTCCAAACTTACCCAGGCCAACCTCTCCCTCAACATGAAGAAATGTCATTTCTTCAAAAGGCGGCTGAAGTTCCTAGGCCATATCATCTCCGAAGAAGGCGTGCAGTTGGACCCAGAGAAAACCAGGGCGGTGGCTGAATATCCTCCTCCACAAGACGTAAAATCTCTTCAGCATTTTCTGGGTCTCGCCGGATGGTATCACAAATTCATTCCCCACTTTGCCGATATGACAACCCCATTAAATCATTTGAAGAAGAAGGGAGTAAAATGGGAGTGGGCCGAAGAATGCCAGAACGCCATGGAGAACATCAAACACGCCCTTCAAAACCCACCAGTACTAATTCAACCAAACCTAAATATGCCGTTCCAAGTACACACAGACGCCAGCGAAGTGGGCCTGGGAGCCATTCTCACCCAGAAATCAGCAGAAGGAGAACGAGCGGTAGCGTACGCATCGCGAATATTGAGAGGAGCTGAGCAGAATTACTCCACATCAGAGAAGGAGTGTTTGGCTGTGGTTTGGGCTGTAGAAAAGTGGAGACACTACTTAGAAGGTCGCGCTTTCGAGGTCTTTACAGACCATGCCGCCCTGTCATGGGCCTTCAACTGCCCGAAAACCAGCTCTCGTCTCACCCGATGGACATTACGCCTACAGCAGTTTATATTTTCAGTCCATCACAGAAAAGGCTGCCTGAATCTGGGACCTGATGGCTTTCCCGGGCGCCCCCCCCCGCTACAAGTAGGCACAGCTCCATGTCTTGCCATCATAACCACAAAATTGTCATCCGACTTACCAAATGACCTGTGTGAGATAACCCAAGCTCAACTGAACGACACAAATATCACGGAGCTGCTCTCTAAAGATCACCCAAGAGGCATAAAAGATCAGAGGGTCTCCTTCGAACATCATCAGGGCGCGTTATATCGCCGGGTACCCGTAAGAGACGGAGAAAAATTTCAGCTCATTGTCCCCCAGTCACTAATCAAAAACTTTCTGCACTACTACCACGACAATCCACTGGGAGGACACCTAGGGCAACTAAAGACCTTGTTAAGGTTATTAGATGTGGCATGGTGGCCGACGGTGCGGAAGGAGGTATGGCATTATGTGAGGACCTGCAGCGTGTGCCAACAGTACAAAAATGACAACTCTAAACCCAGTGGGTTACTAGAGAGTACCATGGTTCCAGAGCCGGGACACACCGTGGGACTGGACATCATGGGTCCTTTTCCAAGAAGTAAAAGGCGGAATGAATATCTTTTGGTGGTGGTGGATTATTTCACCAAATGGGTGGAAATGTTTGGGATGTAAAGACGCCAAAGCTGGTAAAAGTACTGAGAGAAGAAATCTTTACTAGATGGGGAGTCCCCAAATATCTAGTATCCGATCGAGGACCCCAGTTTACGTCTCAGCTGCTGGCACACCTCTGCCAAACATGGGGGGGCGTCCAAAAGCTAACTACGAGCTACCACCCGCAAACCAACCTGACTGAGCGAGTAAACAGAACTTTAAAGGTGATGATCGCTTCATATGTCGGGGACCACCACCAAAACTGGGACCAATGGTTACCGGAACTGAGATTCGCCATCAACACAGCCCAACAGGAAACCACTGGGAAAACGCCTGCAGAACTCACACTTGGTCGACAGCTTAAGGGTCCTTTGGAAAGGCTCATTAATCATCCCCCAACACCAAATCACACAGCTTATTCACTTCTGGAAAGGCAACAACGGATCACGGAGGAGGTGAAACTAAGAGTTAAACAGCAACAATCCAAACAAGCCAGATACTACAATGCCCGGAGGAAAGATGCGCACTTTCAACCAGGAGATCTAGTTTGGATTAAGACTCACCCACTCTTCTCCGCAGCAAAAATGTTTTCAGCCAAGCTAGCGCCTAAGTGGGAAGGACCAGCTGAAATTACAAAGAAACGAGGACCAATTAATTACACTGTGTCTTGGGGCAATCCACAAAAAACCGACACTTTTAATGTGGTAAACTTAAAGCGCTTTTACGGACGTTCTCCTCAGACGCCGGAAGCTTGGGGGGGGGTCTATGTAGCGCGGCCACATAAAGGGACATTTTTATATATACAGTAGGTAAATAATTGAAGAGCTAATGCTGTCATTATCATTGATAAGTTCACTGTATATATCTGATAGACATGATGATGACGATGATGATGATGTTATTGCTCAATTACTCAGTACTCAATGCTCTCAGTGACTAATTCACCTAGAAGAAAGCTAATAATAATAATAATAATAATAATAATAATAATTTTTATTTATATAGCTGCCAGGCTTATGCTCTCAAACACGTTTCACTGTTTCTGCCTGCCTTGCGCCCCCTGCTCAGCACCACTCACCTGCTCCTTGCACCTCAGGACGATACAGAGGACTCTGCACCACCTGAGTCTTGAGCCGTGGACTCACACCATTGAGTTCGGGATTAAGCCCTCTAGTCTTTATGAAAAAATACTGCACACTGGGTTGTTCCTAAAACATACAGGACCACTGTACTGGTACAGGTACTGTAATGCAATGCCATGCAGAAATGTGGTTAAGTTCAAATTCAAATTCAAATTTTTCATTTGTCACATACACAGTCATACACAGTATAATATGCAGTGAAATGCTTACACGACCGCCAGTGACCTTAAAAAGAAAATAAAAGCTTGTACGTAAAATAAATAATCAATAAAAAGGAAATACTAAAGAAATAAATTTAACTAGTAAAATTGACTGTACAATAAGGGCATAATAAAATATTGCAAAATATAGAAATATAGGGTAGATAGAGTATATACAGTGGTGTGAAAAACTATTTGCCCCCCTCTTGATTTATTATTCTTTTGCATGTTTGTCACACAAAATGTTTCTGATCATCAAACACATTTAACTATTAGTCAAAGATAACACAAGTAAACACAAAATGCAGTTTTTAAATGAGGGGTTTTATTATTTAGGGAGAAAAAAAATCCAAACCTACATGGCCCTGTGTGAAAAAGTAATTGCCCCCTGAACCTAATAACTGGTTGGGCCACCCTTAGCAGCAATAACTGCAATCAAGCGTTTGTGATAACTTGCAACGAGTCTTTTACAGCGCTCTGGAGGAATTTTGGCCCACTCATCTTTGCAGAATTGTTGTAATTCAGCTTTATTTGAGGGTTTTCTAGCATGAACCACCTTTTTAAGGTCATGCCACAACATCTCAATAGGATTCAGGTCAGGACTTTGACTAGGCCACTCCAAAGTCTTCATTTTGTTTTTCTTCAGCCATTCAGAGGTGGATTTGCTGGTGTGTTTTGCGTCATTGTCCTGCTGCAGCACCCAAGATCGCTTCAGCTTGAGTTGACGAACAGATGGTCGGACATTCTCCTTCAGGATTTTTTGGTAGACAGTAGAATTCATGGTTCCATCTATCACAGCAAGCCTTCCAGGTCCTGAAGCAGCAAAACAACCCCAGACCATCACACTACCACCACCATATTTTACTGTTGGTATGATGTTCTTTTTCTTAAATGCTATGTTACTTTTACGCCAGATGTAACGGGACACGCACCTTCCAAAAAGTTCAACTTTTGTCTCGTCGGTCCACAAGGTATTTTGCCAAAAGTCTTGGCAATCATTGAGATGTTTTTTAGCAAAATTGAGACGAGCCTTAATGTTCTTTTTGCTTAAAAGTGGTTTGCGCCTTGGAAATCTGCCACGCAGGCCATTTTTGCCCAGTCTCTTTCTTATGGAGTCATTAACACTGACCTTAATTGAGGCAAGTGAGGCCTGCAGTTCTTTAGATGTTGTCCTCGGGTCTTTTGTGGCCTCTCGGATGAGTTGTCTCTGCGCTCTTGGGGTAATTTTGGTCGGCCGGCCACTCCTGGGAAGGTTCACCACTGTTCCATGTTTTTGCCATTTGTGGATAATGGCTCTCACTGTGGTTCGCTGGAGTCCCAAAGCTTTAGAAATGGCTTTATAACCTTTACCAGACTGATAGATCTCAATTACTTTTGTTCTCATTTGTTCCTGAATTTCTTTGGATCTTGGCATGATGTCTAGCTTTTGAGGTCCTTTTGGTCTACTTCTCTGTGTCAGGTAGCTCCTATTTAAGTGATTTCTTGATTGAAACAGGTGTGGCAGTAATCAGGCCTGGGGGTGACTACAGAGATTGAACTCAGGTGTGATAAACCACAGTTAAGTTATTTTTTAACAAGGGGGGCAATCACTTTTTCACACAGGGCCATGTAGACTTGGAGTTTTTTTTCTCCCTTAATAACATAAACCTTCATTTAAAACCTGCATTTTGAGTTCAATTATGTTATCTTTGACTAATAGTTAATGGTTTTTGATAAGCAGAAACATTTAAGTGTGACAAACATGCAAAAGAATAAGAAATCAGGAAGGGGCAAATAGTTTTTCACACCACTGTATGCACTGGAACCACAGTGAGAGCCATTATCCACAAATGGCAAAAACATGGAACAGTGGTGAACCTTCCCAGGAGTGGCCGGCCAACCAAAATTACCCCAAGAGCGCAGAGACAACTCATCCGAGAGGCCACAAAAGACCCCAGGACAACATCTAAAGAACTGCTGGCCTCACTTGCCTCAATTAAGGTCAGTGTTCACGACTCCACCATAAGAAAGAGACTGGGCAAAAACGGCCTGCATGGCAGATTTCCAAGGCGCAAACCACTTTTAAGCAAAAAGAACATTAAGGCTCGTCTCAATTTTGCTAAAAAACATCTCAATGATTGCCAAGACATTTGGTAAAATACCTTGTGGACCGACGAGACAAAAGTTGAACTTTTTGGAAGGTGCGTGTCCCGTTACATCTGGCGTAAAAGTAACACAGCATTTCAGAAAAAGAACATCATACCAAAAGTAAAATATGGTGGTGGTAGTGTGATGGTCTGGGGTTGTTTTGCTGCTTCAGGACCTGGAAGGCTTGCTGTGATAGATGGAACCATGAATTCTACTGTCTACCAAAAAATCCTGAAGGAGAATGGCCGGCCATCTGTTCGTCAACTCAAGCTGAAGCGATCTTGGGTGCTGCAACAGGACAATGACCCAAAACACATCAGCAAATCCACCTCTGAATGGATGAAGAAAAACAAAATGAAGACTTTGGAGTGGCCTAGTCAAAGTCCTGACCTGAATCCTATTGAGATGTTGTGGCATGATCTTAAAAAGGCGGTTCATGGTAGAAAACCCTCGAATAAAGCTGAATTACAACAATTCTGCAAAGATGAGTGGGCCAAAATTCCTCCAGAGCGCTGTAAAAGACTTGTTGCAAGTTATCGCAAACGCTTGATTGCAGTTATTGCTGCTAAGGGTGGCCCAACCAGTTATTAGGTTCAGGGGGCAATTACTTTTTCACACAGGGCCATGTAGGTTTGGATTTTTTTTTCTCCCTAAATAATAAAACCCCTCATTTAAAAACTGCATTTTGTGTTTACTTGTGTTATCTTTGACTAATAGTTAAATGTGTTTGATGATCAGAAACATTTTGTGTGACAAACATGCAAAAGAATACGAAATCAGGAGGGGGGCAAATAGTTTTTCACACCACTGTATATAGAATTTAAAGTGTCAATGGTTGTGCAAATATGCATGAAAGGTGGCTAATGAAAGTGACATGTGCAATTGTCCAGATATATAAATATTTAGTGCAAGTGTGTATGAATGTGTCCATGATTGTCCAGTCAGTGTTGTGAGCTTAAAAATATGTTATTAGTCCTGTGTGGAGGTGTGATTGAGAGACCTTATCGCCTGCGGGAAGAAGCTCCTCCTCAGCCTCTCTGTGTCGGCCTTTAGGGAGCGGAATCGCTTCCCAGACCGCAACAAAGAGAACAGTCCATTACTGGGGTGACTGAGGTACTTCATGATCTTCCTGGCCTTAGTCCAGCACCGCTTGCTGTAGATCGAGTGCAGGTCAGGGAGCTCAGTGCGGATGATGCGCTCTGCTGATCGCACCACCCTCTGTAGAGCTCGTCTGTCCTGCATGGTGCTGTTCCCGAACCAGGTCGTGATGTTTCCCGTCAGGATGCTCTCTATGGTGCAGGAGTAGAAGTTCCTGACCACCTTGGAGGGCAGTCTAAAGTCTCTCAAGCGTCTGAGGTGGTAGAGACGCTGCCGGGCTTTTTTCACCACGGTGTTGATGTGACAGGACCATGACAGGTCCTGCGTGATGTGAACACCAAGGTATCTGAAGCTGTCCACTCTCTCCACTGGGCTCCTGTTGATGACAGGGGTCTGGTAGTTCCTTAAGTAAAAGTAGATATTTGCTTTTGTAAGGATTAGCGCAGCTAAATAATGGGCTTTAATAATTAATAATTAGATTTGCGAGCCCGTATCTGTGTAACTAGGTTAACATTAAAAGCTGATTGTTACATATTGGTGGCCCGTATGGGGAATCTGTTATTTTGTGTATATTTTCCAATGTTGTATGGCTTTTGCAGAGCAAGATGGACAACCTCTAAATATTGTCACGCTCTCAGTGCCATCCCACTGATCAAAGACCCTTGACATTCCCTTTCCCACACTGTCAGGCTCTCATCACGTGGTCATGTTTTCCCACGCAGTCATCGCTCCTTCCGGATCGACCCGCCAGCACACCGGTTTCTCATCTGCCGCTGATTTCCTCCGGCTTATAAGGAAGCGCAGCGCCCTGTCTCGCTGCTGGATTATTGTGTGTTGTTTCGCCGCAGTTTTCTCGCGTTTCTGTTCATGGTTTTTCACGTTGCCGATTTTGTTGTGTTTCTCGTTTTTGCCCCTCGTCTCCCGATTTGGATTTTTCACCACACTTGGATTTAACGGCTTTGAACTTTCACTTTCATGTCTCGACCACGGCTTTGCTTCACGTTTGTTTTGGCTCGACGTCCTCACTGACGGATCTCACGGCTTTGAACTCTCACTCTCGCTTCGTCGACTACGGCTCAGCTTCAAGTTTTGGCAAGACAACATCGCGGACGGACATCACGGCTTTGATCTAACACTTCCGCTTTCATGACCACGGCTCTAGCTCACGTCTTGGTGCCGAAGCAATGCTACGGATCTCATATCTCTGCACCAACGTCCCCGCTCTCACTAGAAGCACCGCAGAAGATCTGGGAGGCTCATGACCCGCACCCCAACCTGTACCTGGGTCCACATTCACAACCCACGATCCGCACGTACGCGACAAATATAGCAATTCCAATAGCGCTAATGTTAGTGGTGCTGTGAAGGCCGACGCTATTGTTACTAGCAATATACCTGATAATGATGTAGATGTTGCCATAGATGCTTTTGTGACTCACTGTAACCCTACTGCAGAGATAACCTCATTGATTAGTTCATTGTATATATCTGATAGACATGATGATGATGATGATGATATTATGGGTCATATGCCTAATGTAGATATTATGCAAACACTGCAAACTGAGCTTAATCGATGTAAGGGGGATGTAGTGGCTCTTTTGGAAAAAATGGGCACACTAAAGTAGGATTTGAGAGACTCTATTAACAGCACAATTAACAGGGAAACAGTTTTTGGCAGGCAGTCGACGCAGGTTTAGCAGAGCTGGAGCGCTTCTGCCAAGAGGCCATAGAGAAACTGGAGAGAGCTGTGACTAACTGTCTTTTGGCGAGATGTTGTATGGGAGAGGCAGATGAAGAAGGTGCATCTCACTAGCACACCCACCATACACAGGTTACAGGCCTACACCCCTCCTTAATCATACTCTCCTGCTCTACATACACCCAGTGCTCCAATCGCTGAAACTACGGAAAGGGTACATCATCAAATAAGTCACATAACCTATGACGTTTCTCCTGTTGTCCCAGCTCCTTTATCTACTCAGCTCACCTCTTCAGTTTTGCCTACTACTTCCTCATTTTATGCTCGACCGCCCATCCACCTGGAGTTTCCCTCCTTCAGTGACGCCTCTGAGACAGCAGACGTGCTTAACTTCATTGAACAGTGTGAAAATTACCTGGCCACTGCCCAACACCAAGCTGATTGGAACTCTCAGCACAGTGCTATGAGGACCAGCTCTGAGCTGGTGGAAGGCAGAAATAAGCAAAGTCAAGGATTGAGAGTCGTTTAAACAGGCATTCCTGGCTGCATTTTTGCCCAACTACTACTTGACTGAGGTGGAAGACAAGTTAAGGCCTCTGGTACAATTGCCGGACCAACACCTGAGGGACTTCGCCTATGACTACCAGGCCCTCTGTCTGAAGTGGAAGCCAGATATCTTGGAGTAAGAGCTGGTGAGACGTGTCCTGAACAACATCAACCCCAAAGTAGCTGGCTGTATTAGAGGCACTGTGAACACCGTGGAACAGCTGGTGAAGTTGTGGTCGATGGTGGAGAAGAACTGCATGGGAGCTAAAGATTAATGGCAGAAAGTGGGAAGTCAGCGCAGCCAGGAGAAGAACAGGAAGGGAGCTACAGAGCACCCTGCCTCGAAACACCTAGTTGGACTTTTTATCGCTCAGCCCCCTCGCTTCTCCTGGTGCCTGTGTCAGTGCAGGGAAAGGAGGTGAAAGCAGTGCTAGATACAGGGAGCACCTACAATCTCATGCAGGAGAGCCTATGGCGACAGCTGGGAGATCAGGATGACAGGGCTAGGCTCATTCTCCCCAGAATGAAAACACTGTTGAGGCTCCTAGACGTCGCCTGGTGGCCCCACGTGCACAAGGATGTTTGGCGTTATATTAAAACGTGTGAGGTATGCTGGATGCAGAAGAAGGAGGCCAAAAGACATCGGGGAAGGCGGAGCAACCGAATGCCCACTCAGCCCACAACCTTATTACAAATCTTCGCAGAGGAGGGGAAATACAGTCATGAACCGCAGAGAGCCAAATGAGCATGTACCCAATGGAAAGAAATGCAATTTCGCCCGGGCAAATTGGTTTGGCCAAAGCCGCACCCACACTCCTCTGCCCAGCAAAAGTAAGATCACACCAGGTTTTGGGGTAACCCACAAAAAACCAATGTACTGAATGTGGTGAATTTAAAGTTCTGGTATGGATGGTCTCCTCTGATGCCAGAAGCTGTGGCGGGGGGGGGGTGGAGGTTAACCCTAACCCTAGCGCAGCCACATAATGGGCTTTTTTATAGGGGAAAAATGCTGTTCCCCATAAAAGAGTCCTTTCAGGTTTTATTATACTCCTGACAATAGATTGTGGTCCCGAACGTACTCTCGTGAGAATTCGCACACAGGTAGCGAGAGGTCGGCGGTGACGCAGTAGGTCACCTGGTCTGCCTTTAAAGCGCTGCCACGAAGAAGTGAGGGGGAGAGAGATGAGGAGAAAACAGCACTGTACTTTGACACGAGAGAGAGTGGAGACCGTGACAAAGTGGATTTACCGTTCTTTTGGATTAATCCTTACTGGACATTTACAGATGTCGCCATTAAGACTGTTTTCCCACAAAATGCCGCAATGTGCCGCACGGCGTGCCGCAACTTGCCGCAAGGAACATTCGGGAATTGAAATAAATGTTTTGTGCTTCACTGAATATCCACCAGATGGCGCGTGGAAGGACTTTTTCTAAAAGCCGGACCAAGTACAATGAAAAATCGTGTATAATTAGTTAGCATAGAACAATATTGTTTCCAATGCTGAAGCAAACATGAATTTTGTTTTACAACAGATATTTCATAATGAACGTGTGTATATGTACTTGACTACATTACTTGACTCAATTACATAGACGACTTGCTATTGACATTATTTTCGTAATGATAAAATGGGATGCCAAAATTCATGCTTTAAAAGTTTCTTATATAGTGTTTCATTGATTGTGTGGTAGTGATTGTTTGTTTAGAGAGAGAGACTGTTGTGTTGCGCCCTGCGCTCTCTCCTTTTCTTTTTTTGATTTCTTTTTTTTGTACGCGTGGATGGAAGTGTTCCTCCCGCGATTGTATATAGTTTCTTTTTTTTTTTTGTAAATATCTTTTCTTGTCTTTTTTGGTATATAGTTCAAGGAAGTAGTAGGGGTTGGGTCCCATTTTTGTTGTTCCCTGTTTTCTCCTGTTTTCTTTGTGTTCGTTAGGTAGTTAGGTTAGTCTTTGTATTTTGATTTATATTCTTTTCTTTGTTAGTTTAGTTAGTTTGGAGGGAGGAGACAGGGGTGGGGTTTTGTTTATTGTTTTGGCCTAGGCCCAACCCTGAAGCCAAGAGCTTCCTGTTTGTGTGTGTATGTGTGTGTATAAAATAAAAGACCACGCACAGTATCTTGATTGCAAGAATTATTATTTATTTATTATTTTCTTTGTTGCGTCCCTGGACCCTAGACCGGGGGTCGTAACAAATGTCTTAAAAGGGACAAAATAATGAAAGACATGGCAATGCCTCGGTTTAAATGGTATTGAAATTTATTTAGTTTCCTGATAGTGTTAACTATGCAAATGTCCTGATTTGTGAATATGCCAACATGTCTTATTTAAAACGTAAAAATGAGTCGCCATCATCAGAAGACATGAATGAACAAATATATATATATATATATATATATATATATATATACGAACACGACGGCTTTGGGCTTTTTAGAATAATAATAATCAAGGTTTTAGCTGTTTGTGTCCAGCATTGAATCATTATTTCACCCATTATTTGACCATGGTTGGAAATAATAGCTGGAAAATGGCTGTGAATTTATGACTGGAATAAAGCTGTTCTTCGTCGTGCGGAAAGGCACCGTTTTTTATCAAACGGCTGATAAACGTGTGTTGTACAGTATATACAATGCGACAGCACACTCAGTTACTGTAATCCCTCTTCTCACCTTTGATGTAGGTGTGAAGTTATCAAACTGGTTTCGTGGATGCGGGAATTGGCAGAATTGAGGCGTTTAAAACGATTTAACAAGACTGAGCAGACGTCTGCCTAAAATGTATTTCACCAGCTATAGAAGAAATAGAAATAAAATGTTTAATGGTACCAATCAAATCAGACTTCATAATTACTTTGAGTGTAATTCACAAATTTACTGAATATATAATATTTTTGTATAGCATGTGTTTGTATGTGAATATATTATATAAGTATTCACGCGTCTCATATGTGACATTCATATAAAATGCAATTCGTGATAAGTGTATGTTGTTAAAGTATTTGTGGATATGTATGTATCGACGAAGCTCGCACGAGGGGCAGAGCCACGAATAAAGTGAGGGAGAGCGACATGCATTAGTTTAGCATGCGCTCTGGGGTTAAAGAGCACAAAGCACAAACTCTACTCTCTCTCTTCCTATTAATGCTCGGTAAGGACATAAACCCCGAGAGGATCTTTAATTTTTTATTTAGTTTCCAGAATCCCGTCCATTCTCGTGTAGACGGCGGAGCTCTGTTTATTTTGTGTTCCCTTTCAAAGGCTACCCTAGATTCTGCATGAAAACGCTAACCCCATGCTATGGGAACAGCTTTTCATGTTGCCGGTTGTGAAGCATGTGTGTATCAAACATGCCAAATTTTGGCTTATATAACCTCAGTCGGGTGACGTCATCTGATTACACGAACCTGAGGTTATAAATAGGAGTGAACCAGAAACATTCCTCAGATCTTTGTCTTCACCGCATTGTGCGCGTGTATGTGTCAACAAAGCATACAAAAAAATTTCAAACAAGCAGAATTAAAGCTTATAAAACTCACCAAATAATAATGGCGGAGTTTAGACCTAGATGTCCCCATCCTTGTGAAAATTTCCTTTTGGAGGAATTATGCATACTTTCTGCTTTCAATGTTTGGGTGAGAAGCACGCTCTCGAAGGGCTTAAGGGAGAGTGCGAGCACTGTGAACTTCTTCTCATGAAGGGAGAGTTCTTTAGGGAACCACGAGCCGCACTGCACTCATGGGGCTCACATGCCGATCTGGCCGAGGCACGAGAGACAGTCTCTCGCCCTCTTCCCCGATCCCGAAGTCTCTCCTTCCACTTCACGAGCGCACTCTGGTGCTTCTCGTGGGTGTGTTGAAGAGACTCGCTCTCCTGCTTCTGTGGAAATGGAAGTAGCTTCCTCAGAACGCTTTTCTAAAGATGATAGAGAATATGAGGAGTTGCTTGTCATAACGCATGTAGTCGAACGACTGCATATTGACTGGCCACAGGAGCAAGTCACCCAAAACATTCTAAATTAGACGACAGATTTCTGTCGGGTGGCCAGGAGATGGAGCTGCAACGCCGCTCTCTCCCATTTTTTGATGACCTCCAAAACGAATTATCTCGTTCTTGGAGGAAGCCTTTTTCTTCCCTTATTTTTGTACCATCGAACAACATTATTCGAACATCGTGGATGCAAAAACACGAGGCATGATGTCCCAGATAGAAGAGACTATGTAGAACTTCTACCCTGGTAGGGAAAGCGTTCCAAACAGTAGGTCAGCTGGCACTTCCTTGCACACGATGGCGGTTTTGCAGGTGTACCAGGCTGATCTGCTGAAGGATCTGAGCATGAGCGGCATGGTGAATCAGGAATCATTCACTGAATTATGCCGGGCTACTGATTTAAACCTGCGTGCGACTAAACAGAAAGCCCGTGCTATCGGCCGTTCTATGGCCTTCTTGGTGACTGCTGAAAGACACCTGTGCTTAAATGTGACAGGCATCAAGGACAAGGACCAAACTTTCCTCCTTGATGCTCCTGTCTCACCTTCTGGCCTATTCGGCGACACTGTGAATTCCATCGCCACTAGGTTCAGAGAGGCTAGGCTGTACAAACAGGCCTTTGGGAAATTTCTCCCATGCCGTGCTCAGGAGTCGAGGCCATCTGCCACCCAGCCTCGACCAGATCTGATTCTCGCCAGGCGAGAGGCACAGAAGAAGAGCGTCAGCAGCCAGGCACACCCCCGCAAGGACAGGGGTACGGCTCGTCGCCCCTCACAGGCCGCCTCCTTTTAAAAAAAAAAGTCCTGAAAGCCTACACGCCCCCCGGGGAGCGGCACGCAACACTCTTTCCTATAAGAGCATGCCCCCCCGGGTACCCCCAGGGGGTCGGTGTTCAGTTTCCGCCACCTCTATGTTAGTGCCTCGGTTTTATCCTGCTATACTCCAGGATACCAAAGCACTAACACCTCCCCGTGTACTAAAACTCGTACCCCTTTCGGAGAAGCTGGCAGCATGGAAGCTACTGCCAGGCATATCTCCCTGGGTGCTAAAGACTGTAGGCAAAGGCTACAGGATTCAGTTTGCACATCGTCCTCCGCATTTCAACGGTGTGGTCCACACTTCCGTGATACCAGAAAAGGCGCATCTCCTGAACTCCGAACTCCAGGCGTTGCTGGAGAAGGGAGCCATAGAACAGTTTCCTCCTCCAGACAGGGAGTCAGGCTACTACAGTCGTTAGTTCTTGGTCCCCAAGAAAGGCGGGTGGCTGCGTCTGATTTTGGATATTCGCGGGTTGAACCGCTATCTCAAAAAGTACAGATTCAAAATGTTAACCATCAAAATTATTGTTTCACACATCCAACCAGAAGATTGGTTTGTGACAATAGACTTAAAGGACACATACTTGAACATAAAAGTTCTGCCGCAACACAGGAAGTTCCTGAGGTTCGCTTTTGGGGGTAAAGCTTACCAGTATCGGGTCCTTCCATTCGGTCTAGCTCTGTCACCCTACACATATACAAAATGTATGGATGCAGTCCTGGCTCCCTTGCGACTCCAGGGCATCCGTATTCTCAATTACATAGATGACTGGCTAATCCTGGCCCAGTCTCAGCAGGGATGTCGTCCTAGCTCATCTCCATTCGCTGGGTTTGAGACTCAACGCTACCAAACGCACTCTCTTTCCGGCTCAGAGGACAACATACTTGGGTGTCAGGTGGGATTCGATCACTATGCGGGCACAATTGTCTCCCGCTCGTGTCGAATCCATCCTCAGCGCCCTCAAGGAAATCAGACTAGACCAGGAAGTGACTGTATATCACTTTCAAAAATGTTTAGGCCTCATGGCAGCTGCATCCATGGTGATACCTTTGGGCCTTCTGCACATGAGAGCTTTTCAGTTGTGGCTAAGAGCCAGGGGATTTCATACAAAGTGCCAATCCCCGAAGGCAAATAAGGGTGACGCACGAAGGACTTCATACCTTTCTATGTGGTTCAGACCGCGATTTCTCATGTTCTCTATGTCCATCTTGTCGTCGCAAAATGCTAACGACAGATGCTTCCCTTACGCGGTCTTGGATGGCCGTCCAGCCTAAGGGCGCTGGAGAGGTCATCTTCTCACATGGCACATCAATTGCCTCGAAATGATGGCTCTATATTTGGTCCTACAGTACTTCCTCCAGCAGCTGAGAGGCTACCATGTTCTAGTGCAGGTGGACAACACATCGGTAGTCTCCTATATAAATCGACAGGGTGGACTGCACTCGCGCCGCTTGAACAAGCTAGCGCATCAGGTTCTGCTCTGAGCACAGGACAAGTTCCTGTCCCTCAGGGCGATTTACATTCCAGGGCACATGAATGTGTGAGCAGATTTACTGTCCAGACAAGCTGTGATACACTGGGAATGGAAACTCCACCCCGACGTAATCAGCCAAATCTGGGAAAGATTCCTTACGACAGAGGTGGACCTCTTTGCCTCCCAAGAGACTGCACAATGTCCCCTCTACTACTCTCTGACTCATCCAGTTCCCCTGGGTCTGGACGCGATGGCCCATACGTGGCCCAATTTACACCTTTATGCGTTTCCTCCAATACCTATGCTCCCAGGAGTCCTGGCAAGGGTCCGTCAACATGGTTTGTGCCTCTTACTGATAGCGCCCCGTTGGCCGGCCAGAGTATGGTTCTCGGATCTAATATCTCTCCTCGATGGCTCACCTTGGATGATTCCATTGAGGAGGGATCTTCTGTCTCAGGCGCAGGGGACAATATTTCATCCCCGACCCAAGCTTTGGAACCTTCACGCTTGGCCCTTGAACGGGACCAAATAAGTCAAGCTGGTCTCCCAGCCAGCATAATTGACACTATTCTAGCCACTAGAGCTCCCTACACTAGGAAAGCTTATGTCCTCAAATGGAATGTATTTGAAAGTTAGTGCATGACGAAGCAGGTAGACGCAGTCCACAGAAGAATTGTTTCATTGCTGGAGTTCCTGCAAGAAAAGTTGTCCTCTGGCTTCTGACCTAGTACCCTCAGGACATACGTGGCTGCTATTTCAGCCTGCCACGTTCCGATTGAAGGGGTTACTGTAGGAAAACACCCTTTAGTTGCCCGTTTTTTTCATGGAGCTAAACGGTTGAGGCCACATACTAGAGCCACGACCCCTTCATGGGCTTTATCTCTCGTCGTCGAAGGTCTAATTGACACTCTTTTCGAACCACTAGAGTCAGCGCCTGACAGGTTTTCCGACTCTCAAGATGGTTTTTCTTATGGCCATTACCTCTCTTAAGAGGTAATCTCCCCATCTTGCCTGGACTTTGCCCCTGGGCTAGTCAAGGCCATTTTGCATCATCACCTGAACTATCTTCCGAAAGTTCCATTTTCAACCATGCACCCTGTTGTTCTTGAAGACTTCTGTCCTCCGCCTTTCACAGCTTCGGAGGAGGAGAACCTTCACCTACTGTGTCCAGTACGTGCTCTTCCGACCTACGTCCACCGCACCAGCCAGTGGCGTAAATCAGGGCAGCTCTTTATATGCTATGGACGCCCCAACTGTAACCCTGTTTTGCAGTAACCCTGTTCCCTGAAAAGGCAGGAACGAGATGCTGCGTCCCAATGCCGCACTGCTTATGTGACCGGACGTCCGTTCAGACAAATCAATCTGAGGACTGTTTCCGGCTCACTTCTATTTATAACGCTCCAGGTGTGTCTAATCAGATGACATCACCTGACTGAGGTTATATAGGCCAAAATTTGTCGTGTTTGATACACACATGCTTCACAACAGGCAACATGACAAGATGTTTCCCATAGCGTTTTCACACAGCATCTCGTTCCCGTCTTTTCAGGGAACAGGGTTACAGCAAAGTTACCCAAGACGTTTTCCATATGCATACAACATTTGGACAACAATGTTCTGGAAGCTATATTAAATAAGGAAAATCCACAATTTTGTTTCAATACTGGGTGGTGTAGTGGTTAGCACTGTCGCCTTGCACCTCCAGGGTCCGGGTTCGATTCCCGGCCAGGCTCGATTCCCGTCTCTGTGTGCATGGAGTTTTCATGTTCTCCCGGTGCTTGGTGGGTTTCCTCCGGGTACTCCAGTTTCCTCCCACAGTCCAAAGACATGCAGATTAGGCTAATTGGTGTTCCCAAATTGACCATAGTGTGTGAATGTGTGTGTGTGCTCTGCGATGGATTGGCACGCTGTCCTGGGTGTACCCTGCCCCGTGCCCTGAGTACCCTGCCCCATGCCCTGAGTCTGGATAGGCTCCAGGTCCCCGCGACCCTAAATACAGGATAAAGCGGTATAGAAGATGAATGAATGAATGTTTCAATACTGTTTTATTAAATATACACCGCGTTCCAAATTATTATGCAAATTGGATGTAAGTGTCATAAACATTAAATGTTTAGTTTTTAAATTAAACTCATGGATGGTATTGTGTCTCAGTGCTCTTTGGATCACTGAAATGAAGTACTAAAGAAGGTTGTTCCACATTATTAAGCAAGCCACAGGTTTCAAGCAATATGGGAAAGAATAAGGATCTCTCTGCTGACAAAAAGCATCAAAAATTGCAATGCCTTGAACAAGGTATGAAAACATTAGATATTTCATGAAAACTTAAGCGTGATCATCGTACTGTGAAGACATTTGTGGCTGATTCAGCGCACAGACAGGTTCGTGCAGATAAAGGCGGAATGAAGAAGGTTTCTGTAAGACAAATTCATCAGATTAAGAGAGCAGCTGCTGAAATGCCATTACAAAGCAGCAAACAGGTATTTGAAGCTGCTGGAGCCTCTGGTGTAGGATCCTTTAGAGGTTTGCAGTTGTGCAGAAACCTACTGTTCGGCCACCTGTAATCAATGCTCACAAGCAGAAACGGTTGCTGTGGGCCGTGGCATACATGAAGACTAATTTTCAAACAGTCTTGTTTACTGATGAGTGTCGTGCAACCCTGGATGGTCCAGATGAATGGAGTAGTGGATGGCCACAATGTCCCAACAAGGCTGCAATGTCAACAAGGTGGTGCCGGAGTCATGTTTTGGGCCAGATTAATGGGGAGAGAGCTGGTAGACCCCTGAAGGGACCCTGAAGGTGTGAAAATGACCTCTGCAAAGTATATTGACTGACCACTTTCTTCCATGGTACAAAAAGCAGAACCGTGCCTTTCATAGCAAAATCATCTTCATGCACGACAATGCACCATATCATGCTGCAAAGAATACCTCTGTGTCATTGGCTGCTATGGGTATAAAAGATGAGAACCTCATGGTGTGGCCACCATCCTCCCCTGACCTCAAACCCATTGAAACCCTTTGGAGAATCCTCAAAAGATCTATGAGGGTGGGAGGCAGTTTGATTGAAAACAGCAGCTCTGGGGGGCAACTCTGACATTCCGCAAAGAAATTCAAGCAGAAACTGTCCAAAAACTCACAAGTTCAATGAATGCAAGAAAAGAAGTCTCACCACCTTTACTTTCATTCTCGCTGACACTCTTTTATCGCACAACACACCTGAAACTTTTCTCCACCCATTCCAACCTGCCTGTACCCGCCACTTCACCTCCTTTCCACACTCTACGTTGCTCTGGACCGTTGACCCTAAATACTTAAAATCTGAATATGTAAGTACTTTAAATCTGCAAACATCATAGTCCATGGAGACATCTGGCATCCTGTCCATCACCAGAGCAAACAAAAAGGGGCTTAGAGCCGATCCTTGATGAAGACCCACCTCCACCTTGAACTCTTTTGTCACACCTACAGCACATTTCACCACTGTCTTACAACTCTCATACATGTCCTGCACCACTCTAACATACTTCTCTGCCACTCCAGACTTCTACAAAGACACACTGCAACTCTTTATTGCCTTCGCTATACTTCTTCACCAGCATCCTCAAAGCAAATACTGCATCTGATTGTTGTCCAGTGAACTGAAAGCACCTCCCATAGCCTGTCTCAACTGCTCCCTAAAGACTACACAACATTCTTCCTTTGTCAGCTTCCACCACTTTGTCCTCTGCTCTGCCTTTGTCCTCTTCACCTTCCTGACCACCAGGGTTATTTTACACACCACCATTCTGTGTTGTCTGGGTATACTCTCCCCTGCAATCACTAATCTCTTTCAGATTACAACGTCGACACAAAATGTAGTCTACCTGAGTGCTTCTGCCTCCACTCTTATATGTCACCCTATGTTCCTACCTCTTCTGGAAGAAAGTATTTACTACTGCCATTTCCATCCTCTTTGCAGAGTCCACCACCATCTGCCCTTCTACGGTACATTCCTGTCCTGAAGACCAAACCTGCCCATCACATTTTCATCACCTCTGTTCCCGTCCCTAACATGTCCATTGAAGTCTGCACCAATCACCACTCTCTCACCTCTGGGGATGCTCTGCATCACTTCATCTAACTCACTCCAGAATGTCTCCTTCTCTTCTAACTCATATCCTACCTGTGGGGCATAGCCACTAACAACATTGAACATAACCTCTTCAATATCCAGCTTTAGACTCATAAACCTGTCTGATACTCTTTTCACCTCTAGACCATTCCTAACCAATTCCTCTTTCAGGATAACTCCTACTCCATTTCTTTTCCTATCCACACCATGGTAAAGCAATTTGAACCCTGATCCTAAGCTTCTGAAATTGCTACCTTTATATGCTACCTATATATATTTGTGTGTAATTAAATTCTTAAATCATCATGTTCACCCATGGGTTTACTGCATACACACCGGAACAAAAGGGAGGAAACGGAGAAGTTTCATTTTCAGTTTTTTGCATTGAGTTTAATCATGCAGCACTTTTAGTATTCATTACAAAAGCAACCCAACAGTGTGATTAAAGTACCCGAAATAACACAGAATTTTGACCCAGCATAAACAACCCAACGGCGTGTTTACGGAAACCCAGCATTTTTACTACTACTAATGAATGGAGGAAGGGCAGTCAAAGCCTGGGGATTCTGTGTGCTGTCACGTTGTATTCAGCGAGTAGCATATATTTTTGTGTTTGTTGCATTTCATGTCTGTAGTTTTATCGATAAATCTGCTCATATCTGCGCGTGGATTTATCAGTCTTTTGATCAAAAAGCCGCACAAGCAACTCACTTTCACTTTGCAAAATGCAGTGTTTATTGTTTCGTGTATATGTAAAGCACATAAACACAATAAAGCAATAATGTTTTAGGCTAACATATCATACATTTTTGTATTATTAGTTGTACTTCATCTTTTTGCACACGCGCGCGGGTGCATTACAATAATAATAAATTCGGAGCACTACTACTACTACCACGACTACTAATAATAATAATACTGAATGGAGAAAGCGCAGCATTGAAGGAGAGAAGAAAATGAAGAATAAATAAATATCAGTAATACAGTTTGAGCTCGACACGTTTATGAGCTCTGTCGCTTGCTGTCAATACATTTTCGGCCTCAGAAGACACACAATACTTCAGACTGAAACACAGCTGCCCCCTACAGGTAATGAAGGGCATTTTAACAGCTTGTAACAGCAAGTCGCGGGAT
The DNA here is from genome assembly GCA_030522415.1 of Channallabes apus. Lineage (NCBI taxonomy): Eukaryota > Metazoa > Chordata > Actinopteri > Siluriformes > Clariidae > Channallabes > Channallabes apus. Next base: position 25,911,124 of record CM060124.1, on the reverse strand, counting down.
CCCTTTTCTCGAAACGTGCATTTTTAATGGCAACATCTGTACACTACCCTCTTGCTCTGTTGCCGTGCTCCCAGATCATTTTGTTATTGCCAGTGAGACTGACACATCACTCCCAACACACAAACACACTTGCTATAATCTGGACTTTGGACATTTATCTCATTCACCCGCACACACATACATGCAGATTAATATTTGTATATGTTTTGTAAATATTGTTTCTTGGTTCACCTTTGTTTGTTTGTTTTTTCACTTAATACATGTTGGGTTTTGTTTTGAATTGTTGTGTCATGTCTTCCTTGATCCGCTACGCTTACGCAATACCGGAAGTTAGATTTGCGAGCCTTTATCTGTGTCACGGTTGAACACCAGAGTGAGCCAGACGTAGAGACCCCATTTTGTGTTCCTTTGGGTTTTCTTTTAGTTTGAACTCCATTTCCCAATGTGCACCTCGGTCAGGTGATTGGAGTGTACTCCTGAGTGTACTCCTCTCTCCGACGCCCGGACTCGGCGACGAGCCAGCTCCTGTGCCCCTCGATCCGCCGCCCGGGCTCGGCGACGACCCAACGCCAATACCCACCCTGCCACCCTGCCCAGGGAACTTGTGCTACAGCCCTTCTGTTGGGAAGACCGACACCAGACCTTTGGGGGGATACCCTGGTACTCCATTTTTTGGTGCTCCAGTGTAGCGCCTTTGAAGGGGGGGTGATGTCACTGGTAGTTGCTGACACCCAGACTCAAGAACAAAGTACATACCTTCAGGGACACGTAGGCTAATCAAAGTGTGCATATACTGTAGAATGTATGATGTGTTCAACATCATAACCTTAAGGAGTATAATTAACAAGTATAACCCTTGCTATAGATAAAGGTATGAATGAATTGGTATGAAAGACATGGGATGTTTGGTATCAATTTAAAGCTCTGTATATTCAATGAATGTTGATGTGCATGAAATCTTAGTCATATGAACCAGACTCATGTTAATACACTTTATCTTAATTACTAAAACTCTACTGAGATGGCCTCCCAACTGACCAACCAAATCACGGGTTAAATGTATGCACAAAAAGGAGGAACCATGTGAGTGTGGCTATGCCCACAACCACCTCTGATTGGGACAAACTTCTGGGAGACCCGCGCTGTGAGATTAAAAACCAAAAGAACTCCAGAACTCCAAAGTCCTGCAGCAAAGGAACCCTCAGAAGAAGTTCCAGAGCGCCGCTATCGGTAACCAGGCAACCAACACCTCAACGAAGGGCTTTGCCGAAAGACATCATCTCAAAAACCGCACACCAACCAATCATCAACACCATGATTCCTTTCGCTCAGACTTACTAGATGTAAACATTACTAGAAGAACTCCATTAACTTTCACCCTCTGAACTGTATGTGTGTGAGTGATTAAGTAGCGTAGTTTCATGTATCGTCAAATAAATTCTTGTATAGTCAAATTCTTGTTTCTTTATAAAGAGCGGTTGTCTTGGTCATGTATTTTAAAGTTTAAACATTTGCCCAGATCTTACGTCACCTTGCTCATAAGTTGGTAAATACCTGATATTGTATAATCATCATCGGCCGCGGGATAAGCAGAATTGGTAAGATACACTAAATCGTGCTAAAGGCAGGACGGATAGATAATTAAGTGTATTATAACTGAATAAATTTTGTTCAGTTTAATCAAATTAACCCGAATAATTAAACATTCGATACACCTCTGACCCAGAGTTAAATACTACATATTAATGGTGAAGAATGTGACAGTCATTTGTGGTCATTATTATGTAAACCCTACACTGTAGTGTGTAGTGGAGTAAAAGTAGAAAGTATTCTCTAATAAAAGTACTCGATTAAAGTGTACGGATGTACTGTACAGTAACAGTAAGTGTGCTCAGTTACAGTACCTCCCAGCTCTACTTGTGTCAAATAACAAGAGCCTTTTAACCCTTTCAGGCTCAAATTAAGTTTTGAGGATTTGAGATATTGGATTTGGATCCCATATTGTTTTTGTTGTTGTTCTGCCACTGAAAAGCACTTTGTTACATTGTTTAGGTAGTTGCAAATGTGCAACGCCTGCCTTGGTGAAGGGTTAATGTGTTTTATGATAAACCTGGCAGAACAAAAAGAGGGAAGGTGTATATTGTCTGTCCAGAGAAGAGCCATAAAAAGTATGGCCATACAGTATAAGTTGTTAGAAAAAGGGGGAACAAATAACGCCATGGGAAATCACAGGAGACCCTAAAAGATCCCCTCTATGTTACTCCACTGGATAGCATTACACTAAAATATAAGATGGGGCCACTAGCTAAAAAAATGAGGTCAAGCCCAAGTGCTCAAGAAACAAGCAGATCAAATGTAACATTTAAATTTAACTGGCTAAGTCATCTCTTCTGTTTAGAGTAATGATGTGGTTTGGGACATGGCCCTCACAGGGAGCTGGTTGGATTAATTTGTCCTCATTTGCAGGGTGATGTGAGAACCCACTCACCTAATGAACGATTCACCCTAAAGCCTTGCAAATACCACGCTGAGTTTACTGAGACAGTGCCAGAGTGCGCGCAATGTCCTGCCGTTGCCATCTGCACTACTTGCTCACTCTTACATAGTGCCCTGACTCACCACTCCCTGTTAAAACTAGCATGAATTATTGGTACTTTCTACCAGTCAGTACATCATTCAAACACAGAACTGATACTAATTACTAATGGATTCAAGACAGTTGACTTACTGATCTAGGTCATAGTTCTTTACTTTGACATCTTTAGAAATTCTTGCATTATTTTGGATCACTATCAGCCCGAAATGAACCTCTTCTGCCATGCTTCTGGAGACATCCTGACATCCGGTATTGTAGTATATCCACAGTCATCCACGGCGCTATCTATAAGTGTTATCTCTCTAAAATCTCCTGCAGATCAACACACTCCTACTGTACATCTGTGTTTCTCTATAATGACTGTTGCGTGATTATTCTGGCCAGCAGTGGTCCACACCAAGCATAGCTGACCCATCTGAGCCAACCAACCCTTTTGGTCATCCTTTTCATGCAATCAGACTGGAATTAATTGTCAATATATATATTGCATGTATTATCTTCTTCCCGGGAGCATGTTTCAGTTTCTTGTTATCTGTTGTGAGAGTTTTAAGCATTCTACTGTTTCCTGGAAAATATCTGTTAACCACTTGTCTCCTTCCTCTTTCAGTCAGCTGTAAAATCTGGTTTATCTGTTCATCAATGTCTCAAAAGTTCTCCCTGTGTGTGTGCACTACGCTCCGTCACTCTCCTGCAGTCTGGTGTTCAGTGACTGACTGCAGGTTTTGCTATTTGTTTTTTGCATTGTGAGACTTGTCCTGTCTTTTGCCCCTCATGCTGACTGTAGTTTTTATGTTCTGTCGGTTGTCAGTACCCAGATAGCACACACACGTCGCAGAGACGTCTATGTGACGTCATATTTTTCATCTGGCAGATGTCTGGCAGAGGGCGTTTGCTCATCTGGCAGATGTCGCCGAGACGTTTGTGAACGGCACTTAGCCTACGTATTTAAGACGTCAATTAATTAAAACGTCCCTGATCGGCTCTTTAGACGATGTTAATCAGATGTTCATACATCAGATGTTCAAATGTCTGATTCATGTCGGATAGACGTAGTTTTATTAAAACACCCCCGTCCCATTATTTTAATTAAATACCCTCTGTTAATTATAATTAACCTGGTCAACAGAATTCTGTGAAGGAAGGAAGCATAAGACAAACGGGATAAAACGGAGATTTTTATTTTATATTTAATGTTTTACACCAGCAGCAACTTACAAATGAGGTCTCAATTTGAAAAAATTTACGAAACATAAAACACCACAAATAAGTATTAATCCTAGAAAAAAAAATTAAAAACACCAACAGAAATGTTTTGTACTTCGTTATGACTTTTAAATACTGTATGACCGTTAGATACGTTGGTCAGGAAACTCCTGAAGTCAGATGCAGACACACTTTCAGTCACAAACTGCTGTGAAAAAATACAGAGATAGATATTCAATTAAAATTCATGATACTTAATTTAGCAAATTAACAATATTTATACTTTGTTCCTCTCGCTTCACAACTCATGAGAACAGAATGAAACCAGAACCGAACCGCAGATTAAGCAGGCGCATATAACCGTCAGTATTTAAAGTGTGATTAAAAAATACAAGAAATAGCTTAAACTAAAATAACGTGACTAAACATCGCTAAACACCAGGTGACATTTATGTTCAGTATTTCGTTTATATTGAGAAAGATATGTGGCTGCTAACGCTAGCAACCTAACTAAATGCCTGCGTCATGCTAGCACTACAGCTATCAGTTTAGCGTTCATTCATCACTTCACCATCTTCGTAACCCTGAAAACATTCTACAGAGAAAGCTAAAAAGCTCAGACATCTTAGCCAGTTCTTTCATACACAAGTGGGGTTATTTGGCTAACTAGCAGCTATTCTCAGCTAAATTATCATCCAGTACCTCAGACCAGGCGGAAAGTTTGTGTGTAACCTTAACACGGTAACAGTAATAAATGTTACATATAGTAATAATTTTTCAGTCATATGTGAATTAGGTGAGTGAACATGTGTATACAGACCTTGTATTTAACGTCATTTTCCCTTAAATGTCCGAGGAGGATGAACCGTCATCAGCGGTGTGGGAGCTCAAGAGACACGAAGCTGAGTGACAGCCGCTGAATCCACCGGTGAACTTTGGGGGAGGGGCCAAGCAAACTTCAACCCAGCAGCTGGGTTACACAAAAACTACCCAACTCTCTGTAAATAACCCAGAAAAATGACCCAACAGCGGCAACCCAGCGTTTGGGTAGAAAAAACAACCCAGCATTTTTTTAGTGTGTACATGCATAACAAATAACAAAAAGTTACATCCCTGCTGAGGCCAAGCGAAGGAAATCTTTGATGAACTTTTCAGGATCCGATTCTGTCAGAGACTGAAGGACTGGATTCCTCATAGCTGAAGCCGTAAGTTAAAAGAATCAATTACAATAATTGAATAAACATAAACCAGTCTTTTCCCAATTACACTTAATTAACGTCAGATATTTTTCTTCATGTAGTTCTTCTGAATAAACCTATGAATGCCCGTTTCCGCCACTAAATAAAAAATAAAAAAATTCACATATTTCCCCTTAAATCATTCTAGTCATAGCAGCTTCCCGTCCACATACCAGCAAATTTCGGATGATAAAGATACGTCGTATAGACGTCTTATAGACGTAAAGACGATGTATCATTTAACAGCTCAAACAGGCGATCTACAGACGATCAAACTACGACTATAAAAAACGAACGCGATATTTACCAGATGCTACGCTCTTTAGCAGACGTCTCCGCGACGTACCTGTGCTATCTGGGTAGTTCTGTTTTTTTCCTCTTTGTGTTGTACAGACGTTATGGACAGGGTTACTGTTAGCTGTGGTGTCTGTAAGAATGTTGGGTTTTGTACTCGCTGTGTTTTCTGTGTTTGTGTTGTATTTATCAGCGCTGGGTGCAGTGTTTCTCTCTATGGTACTGGTGTGTTCGGGACTGACCATTATAAACTGTGACTGCAGTGTGTTGCTGCTCTGGGTGTTGGTGAGGACTGCTGCAGGCTCCGGCTCCTCCCGCTGACTGTCCCTCATGCTGTTGCTGCTGTATCCAGGCCGAGTCACCTCCTGAGCTCCCCGGGTGCACAGCTCCGTGCGGACAGCTCAGCCTTTTATGTCCGATATCCCCACACTCATGGTGGCAAAGACAGTGTAGCTGTTGTCACTACCCTTACACTTAAAATTCACATTTAATGGCCCCTCCTGGTTGTTTAAAAATCATTAAAACTTGCCTGCAGAAGGACAGGATGTGTTTCATGCTGGAGCTCTTTCACCCAAGCAAGATGTGTGTGGTGGACTTCCCAAAGCAGGTCACTTTAAACACTGTAAACTTTTCATAGTTTTTAATAGTAAAATTCACTAATAAAGAATAAGGTGAGAAAAAAAACACAGTCTTTCAAAACAGCATTATACGTGCTCTCCTCACATCCAGCTCATGTGCAGAGAGAGAGAGAGAGAGGGAGACACACAGACAGACAGATGGACTGTCAGCATATATAGGGTACTATTTGTCAAAATAAATTGTCATGCAAGTGCACTTGACATAATTACTCCTACATCCAACTTAGTGCACTATATTTTAAAAGACTTATGTAACTCTTTGTGCCCTATTTGCAGCAAGTGCACTTGAAATATTCAGCCTACACTCAACTTGGTGCACTATAATGTATTTCAAGATGAATTAACTATGTGCCCTACTTATTTCAATTGCACTTAAAATAATGACTTCTACAACCTAATGGACCGTATGTCCAATTAGTTGACTTTTTGACTTTTTGTGCCTTATTTACAAGAAGTGCACATAAAATGATAATTCTGACTTTCTACTTAGTGCAAGATATGTCCAGTAAAATGTATCGTTGTGCCCTATTTGCAGCAAGTGTACTTGAAATGTTGGCTTCTACACCCTACTTAGTGCACTACATTGCAAATGACTTAACTCTATGTTTCCTATATGCAAGCAAGTGCCCCAATAGTCACTAATGCATCCTACTTAGTATACTACCTGTAAGGTGACTCATTGTGCCCTACAGTATTTACAGCATGTGCACTTACTGTAAAATAATAATTCTTGTATTAGACATGTCCAGTAAAATGTTTCTCTTTACCATAATTGCAGCACAGGCACTTGAAATAATGTCCTCTACACCCTACTTAGTGTACAATAAGTCCAAAAAGCTGGTTGTTTTGTGACCTGTTTAAATTAAGTACATTTAGAATGACTTCTACACCCTAACATATGTGCAGTATGGTGCCATAAAAAATTTTCAGCTCCTTACTTTTTATAAATGTGCCCTACTATAAAGTCAGATAAAAATATTGGACCTATATAAGGACCTTCAACTTAATTTGAAAGCATTAAGTGTGCTGGCTGCTCTCTACAGTACATAAATGCTCTACTTTGAGTCTAAAATGACACGCTTTATAAGGTATAACAATCTACTAGGTAGATACATAGTATATGTGTAAAGTAGTTCACCCCTTATTTAGCACTAATTAATATACATTAATGTATATTAGATTTTACAAACCTGAGTTTAAATTGTGTAGGTGGCACCTCTGAGTGCCTTCTTTACTCCTTCAAATCCCAGTCCATCCGTATCCACGGCAAAAAAAAAAAAAAAAGGAAGGTAAATTATTGCTTCATATTAATTCTTTCGTTTCACATCCAATCGATGAGCGAGACATTAAATTTGTAGTGTACGCTCTGGAGTAAGGTGAGAATTGTTTTGCATTGATTTTTGAGACTCTTACAGTGACTCATTGAGGTCAGGAGTTTCCTACCACCAATTTTCTCTCTCGCTCTCCCTCTCTCTCCCTTTTTCTCTCTTTGTGGTGTAGGTAGCACAAACATATACACACACAATAACATAAAATTCATACATCTGTAAAATACACAGAAACGCAGTGAAGGGTGTCATTGTGATCTCGGTCCAGTGTACTTTATCTGATACCAACATCTATTAATCATAACTGGCTGCAAAGTCGATGTGCAAGTCAACTCTCTGATGCTGAGCACCAACATGTTTCATCCCAATCCTGTGCAATCAGATCCGGAGTGCACGCTTTAGCTGAGCCACCACCAAAGACCACAATCTGCTTCAAGTGGCTGCTGTCCTCAACCAGAGAGACAGGAAATGAGATGCTCTATAAAGTCCAGTCGCTGTGTCATTTAAATGATTGAGTGAGATTATCTAATGGCCTCCAAAGTGCTAGAAAGTCTACTCAATGTACAATTGTGATACTTTCCCCAGGAATGACTTGAACATACACACTGATTTAGAAATTGATAAATCAAGATGGCAGCCACCAATTAGTATAATGCGAGGTGCATAGTTTTAAGTGAATGTTCATGTGTGCTAAATATTTTCGTGGTTTTGAGCTGTTGAGTAGGTATTGTGGGCTGATTGGTTGAGATCACACACAAAACAATATCAAATAAATAAAAATAGGACATGGTTGTATGTAATACCTGTGTATTTTCCACTCTCATCAAATGCAAGGCTGATTTGCAAAGCGAGTGCTTTTAAAACAAACAAAGCAAGTAAAGGCTAGCCTAGGTGTTTGAATTCCGGAAGACGCGTACTTTGACAATGCATTGTGGTTTCCACTGACTGCGCAGAATACAAATTACGGCAGAATCGGAATGATGGACGGAACAGAAATAACCTATGGCCGACTTCCTAATTGCATCACCAGCAGTTTCTGACCTTAACATTATGTCAATGTAATGGATGAAGTATGTATGATTTATATGAGGTATAAATCTATAAAACCACAATGGTCATGCTTAAAAAAGAAAAGAAAAAGAAAAACTTCAGCATAGGTCAGATTCATATAACATCACTTAACCATGTTTTATTATAAAAGAAAACAGATTTATGTTTTATTCTTATTTATATATTATATGTGATTATTTTTTAGACTACTGTATATAATATTTTTTTTATATCTTCAACTCTTTCATCTGCTATATTATTTCCTGTCTCCTCCTTAACTCACAAAAAATCTTGGAATAGTTTGGAGGAGTTCACTGTTAAGTAGTTTGTTTTTTAATAATAAAAAAAAAGCATGCATTTGTCGAGCACATTTTAAAAAGCCTTCGAAATTGTACAGCCTTAGTCACGTAATCAGCCTTCAAAGGAATCCTTCAAAGGAAGGATGAAAGGCACACTGCTAGTGTGAGACATACCTCTAGTGTGCGAAAGTTTAGCTGTTTGAATGGCTGGAAATTTCAGAGGGCTGCCAGTTAAGTGTGCTCATTAGAATGTTAGGTCACACCCATTAAAGCATTAGATTTATATGTTTAGACATTTGATTACATTCCTGCATGGCCTTTGCTTATTATTTTTGACACAATAACATTTTAATGTGGTTTATTGGTATAAGAGCAGGATACTGCAGTAGAAGTGGCAAATTAGTCTGATAAATTTCAAAATTAAAATATTACCCATCTGGATAATTAGCAAATAGTTGAGCAAGAGGAATGCCAAAATCATGAACAGTCCAGCTGGCTGATTAAAACCGGATTTGAAGTCCAAATAGAAGCAAATCAGCAGAATAAACATAACACATGAATTTCTTCCTATTTAGTTGAATTCATTTGTTATTTAGCTGCTTTTACAAACGTATTATTATTAAGGGTCTAATTCTAGGCCACGGTTGAATTTTAAAACTATAACATTCCGATCACTTAAACACTAAGTTACAGCTGCTATCTTCTGTTTTCACTCCATCATCTTTATTTCTATCATAAAAAAGATGAACTGCAAAGTCCAAAATTGATTATGGCTATAACACAGCTAAACGACATCTATTTATAATTTGAATCCCCCCGGCCAGGGTCATGTGGCTTTTATGATGTCCCCCGATTAGCTGTTTTTATAACATAAACATTTGGGCTTTTCCAGAGGAAAGAAAAAAAAAAAGGTTGAACACACAAGGACGAGAACGCTAATCAAACCGATCCCATGGGAATTAATCATTAAAACGGTCTGGATGCCCTTCAGCAAGGAAAATGCAAACAGTGTTTAAAACTATAAAAATATGCATAAAAAATTAACCAGAGCTTTGCACAGATGAAGGTCAGGGTGTCACTGGATACTTCTTAATATAGTTCACCCCTGAGAAATTGAGCTTGAGCAAAGGTAAGGTGCAGAGGAGAGATAGAAATCCACACTGACATTTATCGACATGATCTTAAATACTAACACTCACGCTGTGTGCATTTGTATATTTGTATAATTAATGCAATTTTTCATAATAGTGTCCTTTGTGGACAGATTTATCTCAAAAGTACTGATAATTGATCATTGAGCTCATTATAGATGAATACAGTACATTAAGAATGATGTCAAAAGTAAAGTAGGAATGATAATTGCCTAATATTAACCTCAGGCAGCAATTAAGCTCAGTTGTGGATACATTGACCTCAGAATTACTGCAGTATTATCTCATTATTTAGTTAGATTTACCACCAATATATCTTAAAGTTAATTAAAATCACCTCAGAATTATCTCAGAACGTTTTTTTTTTTTACCTCAAATTTACATCAAAATGACCATGAAATTACCACAGATGTCAATTAAGCCCACTTGCAGATTAACAAATTCCTTTAGAATTACGTTTGAATAATTACCTCATAATTACCATAATTTTGCCCATTGTACCAGTACGTACAGTACATTTACCTAAAACAATTCCCTAAAATGATAAAGGAAGTACGTCAGACAGTAACTTAATCTACGTGTGGACACAATTACAGGAGAAATACCTCTGAATGGTCTTAGGTTATCTCAGGCATTCAAAATTTCTTCGAAATATTTGTTTGAGCAGTAGATTTTTACTTTCAGAAAATTTTCTGTCATCAGCTGTTAAACTTGATCTATTGTATGAATCTTTCTTTTCCTTTTATTTTTCTTCTTTATTTGATATATCCTTCCTTCCTTCCTTCCCCTTCTTCTGCATTATATATTTTTTAAATTATCGATTAGTTATTTTCTATTTTTTTTTTCATACCCCAAGTCATCTAAAATGTTTCTGAACTCTAGCCCTAATGAAAGCTCTTTCGTCTGCTCTGGTGTTTAGGACACAGCCTTTTCCCCACCAAACTTAATAATTGCTCTTACATCTCAAAGCAGCATTCAGACCAAAGAGCCATGATTGCCATTCCAGTCCGAGCTCAGCATATCCCATCATCCCTTTATTAATTGCCAACTCCGAACTTTAATGAGACATAATTCGAGTGGAATTGTTTTGTAATCATGCACGTATTGTTCTGTCTGCTTCTCTGGTGTCTATAACCAGCTATTAGGAAATGAAAAAAAAACGAGCTTGTCGTCATCCTTGTGCGCTTCTATTATCGGCTGTTTGTTTCAAAATGGTTTCAGAGACATTTATGTGTGCCGTCCATCATAACCAAATGGGCAATTTTCTCTCTCTGAAGTGCGACTGGGTTCAGACCGAAGTGGTATGAAACACAGCCGGCAGAGACACCCGCATCCCAAATCTCTCATCTCCTTCTCTTAACGTGTTCCATCATTTATCAATTATAATTACTATCTTTTGTTCAAATTTCCTTCTGTAAAGAATTTCAGAAGGCCCTGCAACATGGAATAGCATGTTATTTTATAAAATGTACTGTAGGTATTTTATTTATGGATGTTTGAATAGGAAAACTTGTTAAAAAAATAAATACTTATGAAATATTGGCCATCCAGCTTATACAGTATGATCTTTTTCTTTTCTTTGTTCTCTTTATTCTATCTCTTGCATCATTCTTTTACATGACTTTCTATTTTTTCCTTTGACTTCTTCTTTCAGTCTTAGTCCATTTATCTTTTCATTCTATTTAACATGTTTTCTTATTTTTTCATCCTTCAGTTCCTCTCATTAATATTTATAGGAAACGTAGGGTAATTGCAACACTTTTTGCATTTTCCTTAGTTACTCAGAGACTCTTTGGACTAGAATGACCAACTTTTAAATATTAAACTTCCATCTATTTAGTATTGGCACAACCCATCTAAAAGTGCTTACACATGACATACTGTATCATTCACAAAATGTATTAAATAGAAGGAGTCAGATATTGCAACTGACCCAAGACCTAAAGACAGTTGCAACATAGATCTGGGAAGGACATACAGTAACATAAAAAAAAGAACATGTTATTAACTTTTGCTTTTTTTTTTTATCTCAATAAGCATGTTATTCATAAAATATTAATTGTTTCATAATACTATTATGATATTATTATTTTTTTAATAACACTTAAGAAATATGAGTTTTGCAGGTTCGTCCATAGAATGACCTGACTAGAATGTTCAAATGTGACATTTGCTTTTCAATCTCTCTATATTTTAGGGAGACAGGAGGAAAAAAGTATATGTATTTACTGTACAAACTGTATATTCATTGTGTTTATGTATTCATTATAGCAAAAACATAGTTGATTGTAGGCTACAACACCAACTTAGGCTGGTTCCTGGAACAGTTCTGCCAGTAAAACAATTACAAGACATTTTAAAAGGGGAAATTCAGTCCTACTCACAAATGTAAAAAGAGATTAAAAGTAAGGTAAAAATGTAGGTTGAGTACTACAGTATGTACAGTACAGTGATATGCACACATGTACAGTACTATGGACAAGACTTGGACACTTTTTTGTGTGTGTGTGTGTGTGTGTGTGTGTGTGTGTGTGTGTGTGTGTGTGTGTGTGTGTGTGTTTGTGTGTGTAAACTTTGTTATAGCATTTTTTACAAACAATTTATTTATGACAGTACACAAGCATCAATTTGTCAGATTTTCAAACATCAATATTCCACCACTAAATTAAAAGTTACAAGAAAATGTATGCAACTATAGAAAGCAACATGTTATATAACCGACCACTTTTTAACACTAAAAAATGAAAGAATGCTGCTGGATAAAAAAGCAGGTGCAACATTGAAAGTCCTCAGTAAAACTAGTGGCTAGTTTTGCAGGATAGTCAGTAAAACTATAGGTAATTTCCTCATAAAACTGCATAAATTGTCACACCAAATACTGATTTGTTCTGTATTATTTTTTTCTATACCTTTTTGTAAGACTTATACACAGTACAGTAAAAAAAAAAATTCCCATCATGATGTGCAGTCTCTGTGTGCCCATGATTTGCACATCCAACGCTGCCGGCCACACTTGTTGCAACAGCTTGTTGGAAGTGTCCTCAGTCCTACCTCCGATTATAGAACACCATGTACTAGCTACATACATTGACCTTGACACATGTCGATAACGTCATTTGAAAGTAAAAAAAAATAACAGAGATTTAATGAGATCCTCTGATCTCTTGTTGCAACTATCAACAGTTTCCCCAACATCCATTCTTTCTCCGTTTCTCAACCTATATTTTTACCTTACTTTTAATCTCTTTTTACCCATTTATTTTCATTTACACATGCACTCATATTTTTATATATTTTTTGCCCAGTAAAATGAGACACACTGATATTTACAGTATTAACGAACATGTCTGGCTATATATATATATATATATTTCAGTGTATTACATAGATGACCTTTCCCACACTGCCTGAGTGGGTCATAGAATCGTTACAGAAACAGACTGTGCCTTCGCTTTATTAGCCTACAGTCACTAATACACTGCAGCTCCATGTGTGTGGATCTGCTGAGGAGCAAAAAAATTCATTTTTGGATTATACCTGAGTTGAGTGTCACACTGCGACTGGTCTAAAAATATGTGCCAGGAAGTTGGGATAAATTTAATAAGTCTTACTTTAGGCATGATGCCTTGTTAACACACACCTATTTTTCTACTGCAAGACCACTCGTGATTATTTTTCATATAAAAATTATGTACTAGCAGAGTAATAGATGAGGAGGAGCAAATACATTTCTTAATGCGGCCCCTTATATAATATATATATATATATATATATATATATATATATATATATATATATATATATATATGTATATATATATATATATATATATGTATATATATATATATATATATATATATATATATATATATATATAATGTGTGTGTGTGTATTTCATTTTAGTTTGCTTGATTTTTCACTAGCTCATGATTTGATTGGAAATTTAAATGCCTGTATGTTAGTATAAGATATAAATCCACAGCACACATAGCATGCTTAGCCCTAACTATTTTTTGTGCATCACTATTTTTTTTCTCCTCTTCCTGTCAAAAATATAAGAATCTAATTGAAATTCATGCTTGGTTTCTTTTTAATCTGGGTAAAAGTGATCTGACTAGTGCTGACTTAGCGTCTCAACCTTCAAAAAACTGTCACTAAAATCATATTTTTTTTATTAAGGATGCTCCACAGAGCATGCTCTATTCAACCACAAAAAAAGAGAAAAGGTGCTAAAAGACAGTGTGTAATAGTTAGTTGCTGCTGAATTAATGTACTGTGTGTATATATATATATACTTTTTTTTTTACTTTTATACAGACTACGTCTTTGCTACAGACAGGAGCCCCCTCAAGCAGTAGTCTAAATAAAGTAACAAGATTTCAATAAACTTATTAACGGATAAAATTTTACACATACTCACATCTTTTTGGTGCTTATACTCATTTATGTTCAGTTTTATTGAGGTCTTCAAGTTATTCAAGTTTTATTTGGAGTATATATAATTTATATTATTTATATCAGATTAATGACCATATGGAGTCGATTAATCTTTCTTTCTTCATTTTCTGTTCTGTGCAAAATCTTCAAATACATTTTTGAATACATCCATCCATCCATCCATTTTCTTCCGCTTACCTGAGGTCGGTTTGCGGGGGCAGCAGCTTCAGCAGGGATGCCCAGACTTCCCTCTCCCCGGCCACTTCTTCCAGCTCTTCTGGGGGGATCCCAAGGCATTCCCAGGCCAGCCGAGAGACATAGTCCCTCCCTAGCGTGTCCTGGGTCTTCCCCGGGGTCTCTTTCCGGTGGGGCGTGTCCGGAACACCTCACAAGGGAGGCGTCCTTCCATATGACCTCATACCTCATAGAGTCAAGCGACTCTACTCTGAGCCCCTCCCAGATGACTGAGCTTCTCACCCTATCTCTAATGGAGAGCCCAGACACCCTGCGGAGGAAACTCATTTCGGCCGCTTGTATTCGCGATCTTGTTCTTTCGGTCACTACCCACAGCTCATGACCATAGGTGAGGGTAGAAAAGTGGATCGACCGGTAAATTGAGAGCTTTGCCTTTTGGCTCAGCTCCTTCTTCACCACAACAGACCGATACAGAGCCCGCATCACTGCCCCGATCCGCCTGTCGATCTCCCGCTCCATTTTACCCTCACTCGTGAAAAAGACCCCGAGATACTTAAACTCCTCCACTTGGGGCAGGATCTCACTCCCAACCCTGAGAGGGCACTCCACCCTTTTCCGGCTGAGGACCATGGCCTCTGATTGGGAGGTGCTGATTCTCATCCCAGCCGCTTCACACTCGGCTGCGAACCTATCCAGTGAGAGCTGTAGGTCACAGGGTGATGAGGCCAACAGAACAACGTCATCTGCAAAAAGCAGTGACCCAATCCTGAGCCCACCAAACTGTACCCCCTCAACGCCCTGGCTGCGCCTAGAAATCCTGTCCATAAAAATTATGAACAGGATCGGTGACAAAGGGCAGCCCTGTCGGAGTCCTACTCTCACCGGAAACAGGTCCGATTTACTACCGGCAATGAGGACCAAGCTCCGACACTGGTTGTACAGGGACCGGACAGCCCTTAACAGGGAATCCGATATCCCATACTCCCGGAGTACCCCCCACAGGACTCCCCGAGGGACACGGTCGAATGCCTTCTCCAAGTCCACAAAGCACATGTAGACTGGTTGGACAAACTCCCATGCCCCCTCCAGGACCCTGCTAAGGGTGAAGAGCTGGTCCACTGTTCCGTGACCCGGACGAAAACCACACTGCTCCTCCTGAATCCGAGGTTTGACTATCCGACGGACCCTCCTTTCCAGGACCCCTGAATAGACTTTCCCGGGGAGGCTAAGAAGTGTGATTCCTCTGTAGTTGGAACACACTCTCCGGTCCCCCTTCTTGAAGAGGGGGACCACCACCCCAGTTTGCCAGTCCAGAGGCACTGTCCCCGATGTCATTTTTGAATACAATTTTGATAATTTCATTGTCAGGTTTTTGTTTCTTGCTTTGATTTGATCAAGTTCATGATAACACTGAATAAAAGTTAAATTTTATTTAGTGTGTGTTATATGCAAATCTGGTGAGCATTTTCGATTAAATGCTGACATTGCTAACTACTGTAGCAAACACTCTCTGTCCTACAGCTTGGTAATATATGGCGAATTTCCACTGCATAGTACGGCACGACACGGTTCAGTTCAACTCACTTTTGGGGGGTTTTCCACTGGGAACAATACATGGTACCTGGTCCTTTTTTTAGTACCACCTCAGCCGAGGTTCCAAGCGCGCCGAACCGTTACCAAAACGTGATGTGTAAACTCTGCTGGTCACTGATTGGCCGGAGAAAATCGTCATTACTGCGTCACTGAGTTTGCTACATGAGACACAACAGAACCGCTATATTTAGAACAGCCAGAGAAGGATCGGACGCACCTTTTTGTATTAACCAAAAATGTTCTTTGGCTGCCATCAGCCTCTTTTAAAACAAACTCCTTCGTCTCGCTGTTAAAAACATCCACATGCCCAGAATGAAGAACACCATGCTGTCGATATGCTCCATTGTTGTGTATTTGTTTGTGGCGCATTTACGATGATGTCACGGCAGTAGAGGCGCCGCAACTAAAACGGCACGTGAATAATCCCGCCCACTCTAAAGCGTTACTAAACTGCAGTGGAAGTGCAAACCGAACCAAACTGAGCCGAACCGAAGTGAGCTGTACTGAACCATGCTGTGCCGTACTATGCAGTGGAAAAGAGTCATTATCTATATAGGAACTACATTATCCAGACACACATGTGCAGATAGCATTTGGTGCCCATGATCCCGCCACCAGTTCAGTAGTATATACAATGAGAACTTAACAGGACTTAATCAGAAACAAAGGCTTCAGTTTAGTAGAGTTTACAAATTGGCTTTTGGAAAAAAGTCTACCCATCATGCATAGTGGCCACTGTACAAACCTCTGGTAGCATTGTTACAGTATGTTTTGGGGTTGCTTAATTTTCTCCAGTCTAGGCCTCACCAACGTTATCTGACAATAAAATTAAGTCAGCTGATGACCTTAAATGTACTGAATGACCAGATTATCAAATCTTTTCAGTTTTTTTAAAAATAATTATTTTATTTGTATATGTTTATGCAATGTCTATATACCAGCATGATAATGTCACTATTCATCAAGCTAAAATTGTAAAAGTGGACACTTTTCGATTTCAATTCTTCCATCATCAATATAAGCCCAGCCAACAATTAATGCAACTCTGGTTGGAAAAAATGTGATATAAACATTGCATGTTAGTTGAAATAATGCCATTGTTTAATCCGAAATTTGTTTCTTGGTTACAGTATGTGTTGTTTCCGCAATTGCAGTTTGGCAATAACAGAAAAAAGTATGGCAAATGTCACAGGGAAAAACTATAAATGTAAATTTGCAGGTGGGGGAAAAAAAAGCTGCCTTTCATCATGGAAATGTCAGATGTTTGAGCAGGATCTCGAGCACTTTCAGCATTTACAGTAAATCTCTTCATGTAAAGCCTTTAAATGTCAGCAGATATTTTTGACTCTTCACTGCATGCACCTCACTGCAACTGTGTCACTGAGCGTGCATTGTGAAGGTCAAGCTTGGCTAAGTGGCCATGTCCACAATCATGCAGCGTGCAGGAAGCAGGAAATTCATGCTGTGAACAAGCTCCACATAAAGTAAATGACCCCCTGAAGACCAGAGCACACACAGCATGCCTCTCATCTGCTCATTTAGAGAAGAAGGTAACACTAGAATCAGCCTTTTCTGGTTTAGAGGTGTTGTGGCAGTTTGGCCAAAAGTAAAACTTACTGTAGGCTTGAAACAAGGATGGCTTGGTTACTTCCTAGCTCTTAGATTGACAGTGATGCTGCAACTTGAAATTTAAATGTAAACTAAAAGTTTGTTTAAAGGATGTTTTATGTTTATGTGTCTGCTTTGGTTTGGTTCAAAACTCATTCATTCATTCATTCATTCATCTTCTAAACTGCTTTATCCTGTATTTAGGGTCGCGGGGACCTGGAGCCTATCCCAGGAGACTCTGGGCACGAGGCAGGGTACACCCTGGACAGCGTGCCAATCGGTTCAAAACTTAACATGCAAAAACCTTGACTCTGTTGGCTAAAATTAAGAGGAATAGTTAATTATTAGGTAAAATGTAAAATATGAATGGCAGGAAAGTTTGAAGCCAAATATTTAATTAAGCATAACACATAGCTACTAACGTAAAGACCCAGCATCAGTGATATCAAGATAATTTTACAAAAATGTGTTAGCATAGCATAGCTAAATGTCACTTTGAATTGCAATAAAAAAACTTATTCCTAATAATAGTTTTCTGACATTTAAGCAAACTAAAAATGACTGTCATAAAAACAGTTGAGAAATCAATCATGCATTATTATTATTATTAATGTTATACACAGGCTAATTATAATAATAATAATAATAATAATAATAATAATATATTTGGAAGCAACAATGAGTGGGCCCAAGCAGTTTGCGCCATCGCCACCCAAGGCACAACAGAATCACAATACGCACAGTCAGCACATGCATTTAAAGGACATACACATACTATTTTGGCATAATTTTAGAACAGGAGGAATTTTATGTGAAGACCTCCAAAAAGCAGCAGATGCTGGAGAAAAAAGCACAAACTATGATGTCACTCAATGTAATGTCACTCACTGCAATGTAACACATGAAGGAGTCATCATGGTTGACCTGTTTGAAATCCCTCCTCAGTGAAATCCCTTGAGATCACATTGGCTTGATTTGGTTGTGATTGTAAATCTCCACTAGAAGGAATATATCAAAATCCATTGTGTGAGTTTTGCATCCACCCAAAATAATTGACCTCATGTTTAGTAGAGCCCATGACATGCAATGCAAGTGTGTATGTGCTATGCAGCAAAAGCTCAGCATAGCAGTAGATTCCTGATTGCTGACAGTTTTTCATGACTTTTTGAGCAGGTTAAGACCCCCAAAAGCCCCAAATGTGGGTAAAAAAAGAGTCCTCAGAAAATCATATTTTATCATATATAAAGCAAAGTATATATTAGCGCTTGGGCCCTAATAATTTTCAACAGCTTAAATACCAAAAAAAAAATATTGTTAATTTGCATCACTTTACATGCTTTGTAAGTTGATGTGCAAAAAAAAGTAATATATACAGTACATATTGTGGTAATATTAATCAACAATTTAAAATACTGTATATGGTAATGTCTATGGACTGTTTTTTTTTTATCTAAGCATAGAGAGAAATTAAAACATCAGGAGCAAATGACTGAATTATTTAATGAACTAAAATTAAATTAAACATTATAGTGTGTTCCTCGGTTAAATTTCACTTTCACTTTTTGATGTGATTGATGTAAAATTAAAATAAATAAATTAATTAAGATTAAAATAAATATTCCAAATGTGAAACAAGGGTCAGAAACAAACATGTAAAAAGTCAGGACTTTAGCAAAGATAACATTTAAGCGAAAAACACATATAAGATGGAAAAGACGAGGTTTAAAAGCTAATTAATTAAATACATAAATAATTTCAATAACTAAATATAAATACGTTAATAATTAAATAAATAAGCCCAAAATAGAAGGATGCAAATACAAGGTTTGGTATTTCAGATAGGCTGAGTGGTACAGTACTTTGGTACTAAGTGGTAAGGTATGGTTCTTTGCAACTGGGCTAAAATCTGCCTATATAAAATCCCAGTAGAAATTTTGTTTGCCAAAATGTTGTAGCAATGTGAGTTTTGCAATGTTACAGACATTGGGACACTGTTGATATTAAGATGTTTCTAAAAGTTATACCTAAAAGAGATGTTTAACTCAAACCAGTAATTTTAATTTGTGATAGAACACACTTACTGTATGAGATAAAACCTTCCTTTACTTCTCTATATAATCTCCTGCTACATTAATGCACTTGTCTCTTAATTTCACTGGTGCTTGGATAAAGTTTAATCGGCACCACAGAGCCATGATCGGACTGCCTGCTTCAGGTCTCAAATGCTGATCTCCTAGGAACTCTTTTAATGCCCCTTTCCTTTAGTGGAAAAATAAAATGTCCTGATTTGATTACTAAAGGTCGTTTTGTTTGTACAGGACAATGCACAACCTTACAATACCCAACACACCTTTTGAACATTACATCAACCTGGCTGGGAATTATTGACATTTCTCCTGTATAGTCATGACCTTGCTTCAAGTCATTTCAAAATGTTTGGGTCATAATAGGAGTTCCAGGTAGGCCAGCATTTCAGATGTGAAGCAGGCAGTCTGATCGTGAGAACATTTTATACCTTGATGGTATCTACAGTAAGCATAAGTGCAAATGTCTGTGTTACCAGACATTATGGAGTTTGGATATTGTGCAAACATCATACTAGAGTACAGCAATGATAAGTCTTAACAAATATGGTGCAATTATAAAATACTGCAGTGTCACAGCAGTTTACTAGTGCAACATGCCATCGCGTGCAAATCATGAGCAATACAGTACCATTCACTGATTTCCCACTTCCACTGTCCTTTAACTGTTAAATTTTAAAATTATTGCAAGAATTGCTTGAAATGTCTGTCATAATTCCAACACAGTAAACATACTGGCTGGATCTGGCATGCTTCTCACACACACACACACACACACACACACACACACACACACACACACACACACACACACACACACACACACACTTCACAAGTTTACAGGCATCATGGATGATGACGCAGTGTATTTAGATTTTTGGACCATATGCCTTGTGTCACATTCATCTGTTACCAAGGTAGAAAGGTAATTAGCATGGCATGTTCTGGGTAGAACAAAGAGAGTTAGTCACATGGAGACTTGGAGACTTGGCAACAGACAAACGATACAAAGCACATTAGCATATTCCAATTAGACAATGGGATTCCAGCAAGCCATAGAAAGTATTACCAACTGTACAAGCAATGAGAAAGCACAGTGACTGAGTTATTTTATGGACATATGACATAGAACAAATAGATATTGTGTGTAAGAGATACAGGCACAGGAATGTTGATGCAATATCAGAAACACTTTTGTTTGACAATTCGATCTTTCTATTTGCCTCTTGCTGCTGCTACAGTATCACTACCGCTGGATTTGCTTTGTTAAGGAGCCATGATGTGAGACATTTGTGTAGAGACACAAGATACTGTACAATCCCTGTGTTAGGAAAGCTTTTGTCTTAATTCAGTCCGGTGTTTTGTATTCCTGAACTCTGTGATAAACATAAAGGATCATGGGTGTATATCTGGTTGAAGGCTGTATGAACAGAAATTTTTAAACAACAATATGCTATTTGGCATTTCACCTTTGAAACACTCAAGATGTAAGCAAAGACTTTCACAATAAGGTTCACAATAGAGTGGAAATAAGCATTCAGGAATTAGAGCCATTTTTAGACACATACAACACACTTTGGGGGCCCATAAATAATAGAACAAACCAAGAGAAGTACAAACATGAGGATTGCATTTTACGTGGGTGAAAATTCTTTGAAATCAATGATTGCCTGAAGTCTGAAACCAATTGATACAGTATGACCAAATGCTTCCTTGAGTTTCCTTCCTTGAGATGCTTTGCCAAACATCTGCTGCAGCTGCCTTTAGTCGCTGCTTGTTTCTTCAGTCTTGTCTTCAGCTTTTGCCATAACTCTTCCTCCAACATGCTTGACAGATCATGTGTCATGCTTTGAATCATGAGTGGTTCCTTTCTTTCTCCATACCTTCTTTGGTTTATAGTTCTTCCACAGTTAACCTTGGTTTCATCAGTTGGAAGAATCTGTAAGTCTTCTTCTATAGTCTAATCATCTTGTTGTGAAGTGTCTGTATTCATGTTATACAGCTTTCTCTTGATGGTAGACCTTGACATTGTCAGTGTTTTTGGCTTAGCTAGATGATGTGAAAAGGTTCTTCTTTACCATGGACAGAATTCTGCAGTCATTCATTGTAGTTGTATTTATTTGTTTTACATGCCGTTTGCAGTTAATTCATCCCTTTTAAGAACATCCCAAACTGTTGTATTGATCTCTCCCAGTGACCCAAAAAAAACTTGACATGTTCAATTAATTTACATGCAAGTAAAGGGGGAAAAAATCACATCATATCATTAGACTATAAATATACCTTATGCCATTTTATCTTTTATTTAAATCTATATAAATTCAGCTGGCTCATAGTGTAGTATTTTGCCAACAAATTTACACCAATGAGAAAAAAAGAAAAAGGAAGCTGTTCAATATTCTTTTAAAAAATGGCCACCACCCAAATGGCTCTCTCCAAATGCAGGAGCTATAAATCAGAGTACATATGTACACACACTTGTCTCTAAACAAATTGATTACATTTAATTAAGGCCATTAGAAGACAGGGGTAGACCTAGATTAATAACCTCTTACAAGACAAATATGGCTATTATGTCCACTATTATTAGTGCAGCCTGTAGGAAACTTGATGGCTCTATAGATGCATTTTGGCAAGAAGAGCTGCTTTACAGGAACATATAGTACATACATATGCTGTGTGTCCAAAAAATTTAAGCAGCTGAAAATACATTAACTGCCTGAATAGGTGAAGAGGTACCAATCTATAGCAACAGCAGCATTAACATACTGTATAATATGAAAAAGCCCTTATTTTCATTACATCGAAATCTTTTGCTTAGCACTGAGTGTATTTTTCAAGGTTGTGCTTGAATCTGAAAACCTTTTGGTCAGTGCATGAACCAAATTCTCATTACAAACCACATTGTAATGACATTGTAAACATGTTTTTTTGGTAAAGTTAGATTTGTATGTCATTCACATTCATAATTCCAATGACTCAATGCAAGATGGACGCATCTGTCCGCTGAAATGGCACATGTGCATATCAATACGCCTTTTTTCGCACCATCTGGTTAAAAACATGCCATGAATTCATGCAACCACTTGTTAATTTCAAACAATGGATGTGATTTTAGAAAGAATATGCATGGGGATTTGCTCTGGGCCAGCAGTTATTTGGCAGTATTTCTTGAGGTACAGAAGATAGAAGAAAGACGCCTTACTTTAGGTATTTTATCAGCTATCCGAGTGGCACAGTGGTAAAGTGCTCGCCTTATCATCCGGAGATCGCTGGTTCGAACCCCGGGTGATGCTGTTTTCCTCTCACAGCGTCGAGGCATAGAGAGAGCTGATTGGCCGAGCTCTCTCAGGGGGGAGGGATGAGAGGTACTTGCGCTCCCACATTAATCGCGGCTCTACAGCCAATCAGGGGCGTCTGTGAGCTCGCGCACGCGAAAGGAGCGGCTAGCGTTTCCTCCGAGTTTGTTACTCCGCCCCTAATGGTGCGTGAGCAAGCAGTTCGAAAAGATGCGGTCAGCTGATGTCACGTGGTTCGGAGGAACCACATGATAGTCTTCACCCTTCCGACTGAGTGGTAGTGATAGCCCCCCTAGCGACGGAGAGGAATTGGCCATGACTAAATTGGGGAGAAAATAAAAATACCTAAAGTATTTATAAAATATAATAAAAGTATTATAAAATACCTAAAGTATTATTCATGTATTCATGTAATCAGTGAGCATTCCAAACATGTTCAGAGCCAAATCTGAAAAATGAAGGACCTCATATAAAATCATATCATATTCATATCTGTGTGTTCAGACAGAACTAAAAATAGATCTGTGTCACATTAGGATAAAGCATCAGAACCAAGTCACTTCAGGCTGGGAATGTGAGCCAGATTCTTGTGTTCATAATGTAAACATGATCCTTGGTAATTTTGCAGGTTGATGCTTGAATCAGAACTTGAACACTACTGTACCTTTGCCTGAAACTCAAGGCAGGTTGAATGCAAACATACACATTAGTGTAAAGAACAATAACATATAAACAAGGGAGGGAAGGCTAATGAGTCTGGAATCAGCACAGCATGCAAACAAAACCCTCAACAGATGGGTGGCAACGAGAAACAGATGCCAAGGTATCCAAGTGCCTGGTGAGCGAGGAGCTGAGGTGAAGGAAACTAAATTTGACACCACCTCGGGAAATTAAATAAAGACCAACTTCTGGGTAAAAAAGTGAAAAAACGACTCAAAACAAATGACAAAATGAGAGTTAAACCTAAAGAATGCAAATAAGATATAAAATCAGCAAATAAAAAAATTAATAGATTAACTTATCAAACCTCAAAAAAAATCAAACCCAGAGGAAAATAAATAAATAAATAAATAATCAAAACTTAAGAAAACCATATGGAAAAAAAGAAAGAAAAAGTTGACACATAGTCTGGAATCAGAAAAACAGCACAGGATCAAAATCTTTGAATGCAATCAGAGTATAGAGTGCCTTATAGAGAGGAATGACTGGACAGATCGTTTATTTCACAATCAGTGAGCGTGTTTAAAGTCCTTAAATTCTGTGATTGTGATGGCGTGTATAACAGAGTGCAGGTGTGTGAGGTGCATTGATGTCTGTTACAGGCATGTTTGTAGAACCAGCTGTGTTTTGGGAAGTGGAGCGTGGCAGAATTTTTAAAAGAAGAAAGCTACATCCTACGGTAGGGTCGCTATCCAATACCCAAGGTACTGCGGCATGGCAGGAGCATGCAGTGGCCGCTCAAGATCCAAAACATGTTACTTTGTATATTTTGTGTTGTAGCATGTTTTTTTTTGCACGGTACAGTATATAGACATCGGTGCAACCGGTGTTTCTAAATACCACCGCCAAACACCTTTGAAACTCAATAACACAGTAAACAACATTTAGGATGAACTGCAGTAAAAGCTACATGACCTCGACCGGCTGCAGGAACCAGCCCTCCAGTCCTCAGCATTGCCTGATGCCGGTGACTAAAGGAGGAGACATTGGAAGCAGTGCACTAGGAAGCAAAAGCACAGCAACTGGGTAGGAGTCTGTGCTAGGTTAAAAACATATTGTAGCCTGTCGGCTCTCCTGTCCTTCATTCTATCCAACGTCTGCTCCCTGGACGATAAACTGGACTACATCCGACTCCAGAAGACTACACAGCGTGAGTTTAGAGACTGATGCATCTTTGTTTTCACAGAGACATAATTCAACAACAGAGTTCCAGATGTTGCCATTCAGCTAGATGTGGTAGTCTTGTTTTGCAACAGTTTTGCGACAGCTGTGTGGTAAGACACATGGTGGTGGTTTGTGTGTTTACATCAACACGGAATCGCATGATCAGTGAACTGCAGAAAACACACCCCAATGGACTGTTTATTGCCGCTGGAGATTTGAACCATGCGAATCTCAAGTCAGTGCTGCCTAAAGTCCATTCTTAGGTGGACTTTACAAAACACGCTGAATCTTGTTCACACAAACATCTCCAGCACATATTGGGCAGAGCCCCACCTCCAACTGGCCAGCAGCAGCCATCTTTGCTCATCAGGACTGTTTTGATAATACTGACAGAAACATGTTCAGGAAGGCTGCAACTTACGGCAGCTTCACCAATTGGAGAAGTACACATCATCAGTGACCAGGTACATCAACAAGTGCACCGATGACATCACTGTCTCCAAGAGAATTCATCAGCTCAGGCCTCAACCAGAAACCGTGGATTACTGTGGAGGTACAAGTATTTCTGAAGTCTCAAAGTCTCCGCTTTTAGAGCCGGGGACAAGGTGGCCTTAGGAACAGCAAGGGCCAAACTGTCCCGGGCCATCAGAGATGCGTGCACATGCTCAGAGAATCCACAATCACTTCATAGACAGTGGTGACACATGCTGCATGTTGAAGGGCATGCAAGTCATCACTAAATGCAATATCATCACATGCCTGTGACAGTAAAAGTTCCTGACAGTAAAAGATGTGCTGAATAGCTTCTATGCGACACGCAGAACAATGTGGCAGTGAGGAAGACCAACCCTCCTCCCAACGACCAGGTGCTATTTCATCACCATAGCTGATGTGTGGAAAACTCTACGCAGAATCAACTCATGTAAAGCTTTTGAACAAGACAATATCACTGGCAGAGTGTTCACAAAGTGAGCTGAACAGCTGGCAGGTTCTTACCGACATCTTCATCATCTCTCTGAGCAGCGCCATTATTCCCATGTGCTCCCAGACCACCACCACCATTCCTGTGCCGAAGAAGTCTTCTGTGTCCTGTCCCAATGTCTACCGTCCAGTTGCACATGCTCCGAGCGGCTCGTCATGAGACACATCAAGACCCTGCTGCCCCCTCACCAACCCACTTCAGTTTGCATGTCATCCGAACCATTCAACAGACAATGCCATGAGACACAGATCCAACCACATCAACAAGTTTGTTGATGACACAACTGTGGCGGGTCTCATCAGCAAGAACGACGAGTCATCTGGAAAAAAGTATTAAAGTATTCGGGCCAGATTATGTAACAAACTATAGTAAAAGACTGTAATCTTTCCACAAGTCATCTATCTCCTCAACAAAAAGGGACTGGGCTGATAAACATACACACCAAGATGAACACATTGATAAACTATGATCTAACAATTGTACATAGCAACCTGTAATTACTCTTTTGCACAATATTTGTTATTTGCAAAAAAAAAAAAAATCTGCTACCTACAAGAAAATGTTTCTTATCCCAATACCTCATGTTGTCACTTTATGTTGTCTTATCTGTATAGGACTTAGTTTCTGTTAATTTATGATGTTTATAATCTGTTTTGTCTCAGCTAGTCAGCTAGTTAGGTTTCTTAGTTAGCTAGTTTGCATTTTTGTTGTATGTACCACCATGGTCCTGAAGGAACATTTTTGTTTGTTTCACTATGTACTGAACTCTACTGTACTGTATATGGTTAAAATTACAATAAATGCCTACTTGACTTGATTTGGATATTGCAAGGCAGTGCACAACATGAAAAAAGTGCGAAGCCACTGCAGGGCACAAACACAAAATCACAGTGTCTCATATACTAGGGAATATTTTAAAATGGCAATCAGCATACACATCATGACCTTGGACTGTGTGAGAAAACCACACTTCCCTAAGGAAACTCTCCAAGCCATGGGGGAACATGCAAATTCCTCCCGACCCTGGAGATGCAGGTTGTGAGACGAAAATGATGAAGCATTCAATCTTTAAGGGAAACAAAGATTTATAAATATATTCTCTTTTATTATATATGATTTATTTATTCATTTGTGTTTATATTCCACAAGAGCTTCAATTTTAGAGTAGCTCTGATGCGGTCACCCGGACATTGCTATTTGGCCAAACTATTTCGCTCAAATCGCTTACAGCACATTGACTTCAGTGACAAAATGTTCACTTGCTGCCTAAAATATCCCATCAACTTTCAGGTGCCATTGTAAATAGATAGTCAATGAGAATAAAGAATATCATATTTTTTGAGAGAGCAAAATGTCTTCAAAAAAGGTTTTGCATTCAACTGTATTTAATTAAACAAAGTCAATTATTAGTGTCTTGATTCTTAAGATGTAGTCTTACAGTAAATGTAGTCAATATAAGGGAATTATCTGCTTAGTTTTACTGAACATCCTGTAGAACCAGCTACAGACTTTCAAGGACTTTGCTTGTTTTATCATACAAGCAAAACCCAGAATCTTTTCTTTCTTTTTTTTTTTTTTATTATATTTTGTCTGAAAAATGTTATTTTACATAATATGCTCTCGTCTTTTCTGGCCTACAGATACTTTCAGGTAAGGCGATTATTTTTTTTTCTAAAGGCGTATAGCGGGCCTGGGAGGGAACACAGATAGAAAAGATAGAGTGTGTGGAAGTGTCGGATAAAAGCAGCTGAAGGGTTAGAGACACAGAACAAGACAAGACAAGATCAGGGAAGAAAGCATTTAATGTTTTTTAAGGAAGGCTGGACAGGAAAATCGTCTTTAAGAGGCTGGGAGGATGAGAGAGAATGAGACCTACAGGTGGCGGTAATGTAACCTACTGGATTTCAACCGGCGTTAAACAACAAAGGAAAAGGTAGTAAAAATATGTATAACAAAGTTTGTACTGCATGTACACACACACACACACATACACACACACACACACACA
Source organism: Channallabes apus (assembly GCA_030522415.1). Lineage (NCBI taxonomy): Eukaryota > Metazoa > Chordata > Actinopteri > Siluriformes > Clariidae > Channallabes > Channallabes apus. The sequence continues at coordinate 25,883,237 of CM060124.1, read as the reverse complement.
CACACACACACACACACACACCAATGAGCTATAACATCTATAACCTTAAAAACAGTAACATTAAAAGCACCTATGATATGGGTTCCCCTTGTACAACCAAGTTGGCTCTGGTCGCTTATGGAGCTAACACCACACTCTCTGCTGGTTTGTTGACGTGTCTGGCACCAGGATTTGACAATGGATCCTTTAGGTGCTGTGGTTTGCTGGGTGGGGCCTCCATTGATCGGACTTGTTTGTTAATCAGATTGGGATCTGGGGAGTTTGGAGGCCGGTTCAGCGGCCTTGCAATCTTTGCCTACTCGGCTGTGGTGCGCTTCTAGTGCCGTTCCATTATGGCCAGAATTGGCTCTTTTGGGGGATTTGTGCTGCATTGGCTTTTCTGTGGGATTGGAATAGAGGGTCTGGCCTTCGATTCCTGCAGGCATAACTGCTCTTTGGGTGCCCACGATCCTGTCACCAGTTCACTGTCAGTGGTCATAATGTTATGGGTGATCAGTATATATCTCCTTGACAATCTAACAGCACATAATTCTCTATTTCAAAATTAAAAGTAAAGCTCCTCAAAGTGTGATGGTCAAATGTTTATAATAGCAATTGTCTTAAATGTCATTCCTAATTATAATGCATTGTTATGAATATTAATGAAATGCCATTTTCATTAAAAAGTATCATCGGACACAACATGATGAAACATTAGCTCTGATTTAGCTCATAACATGCTCGATCATTACTGCTAGAAAAAAAAAAAGATTAAAAGTGTATGAGTGCTTCGTTAATTTTCATCCTGTGTCATTAATATTAATGATGTATGCTCACACCCTTTTAGAATATGTTCCTACAAAGTGCTGTTTGCTGTCTGCTGTTTCATACCTCTCACTTGTCCTCAAGCAAAAGACTTTTTTTTTCATTTCCCCAGCAAAAATAGTGTGTAAAGTTGGAGCTCAAAGCACTCACATGGAAGCAGGATTTTAAAGAGTAATGATAACATTATATAACAACAAGAAATGAAGACATCCATCTGTCCTTGAGCCGGAAAGAATCTGGGACTTTTGTCTCTGGAGATGCAAGACATGTTGGGAATTAAAAACTCATTCCTGATTTTAATAAGTCACTTGACCACACCACACTAAGAAAAAGTGCAGGACTGTTAACTCTGTGGAAGAAATATGGTTTTGCAACCTAATCACCATTGGAAAATCAGACATTTTAAATAAGATTTGTCGTACTCAGATGCTCAGGTCTAGATTCATTCAATCATTCATTTTCTATACCGCTTAATCCTGTGTTCAGCGGGGGACCTGGAGCCTATCCCAGGCTTCGGGCACTAGGCGGGGTACACCCTGGACAGGGTGCCAATCCATCGCAGGGCACACACACACACACACACACACACACAAACACACATACTCATTCACACACTATGGTAAATTTAGGAACGCCAATTAGCCTAACCTGCATATTTTGGACTGAGGGAGGAAACCGGAGTACCCGGAGGAAACCCACCAAGCACGGGGAGAACATGCAAACTCCATGCACACAGAGACGGGAATCGAGCCTGGCCGGGGAATCGAACCCGGACCCTGGAGGTGCAAGGCGAGCTAACCACTACACCACCGTCCTGGGTAAAAATTTATACGTTTAATAAAAAATGTATAACATCAATCAAAATAAATGTACAAATTAAGAGGCAATTACAAATAGAAAGCTAATGTTGTAGCCTAGGTCATTAACAAGGCAATGCCTATTGTTATAAGATTTAATGCTTTTGAAGTTAATGTGAACTGAATTTATGTTACCAGTGAAAAGTTAACTTGAATGTTTTTTGTTGTTGTTTTTGTTTTGTTGTTCTTTACATTTTTATCTGTTTAAAGCCTAATGGGTTTCCAATATAAATCCTACAGAGGGTTACAGTACATTGGAAGATTTACAGTTGCTTGCAGCTTGCCCTCAATTTATATACACCTGACTTTTTTGCACATACCTGTATTCGTGCTGGGCGTAGATTCGGCTTGTAAAACTGTTAGATGTTGCCCCATTTTTGCTAAATTACAGGAAATGCATCACTCTTTTGCCCACTGACGAGGAAGCAGTTGGATAAAAAAAAAAGAATCGTTCACTCAGCAACGGCACACAAAGCAAATGCATGACGAAGGAGAAATCCAATCCCAAGAACATGAATACAGCTTTAATGCTGAAGCGCAGATGCATAGTGACTCAATACACAATCGTGTTTATGGATGAGATGCCACTGATGTCCTGAATAGACATCTCAGTGTGCTTGGTTTTATTAGAACTGACACTCAGTGGGGAAGAGAAGCCCACACACTACATCAGCTTCTTACAGAAACAGAAAACATCACCTACACTAAGCAAGGAGGAAATAATGAAACCACTTCTCTCCCCAAACCAAAATAAAAGCTCTCTTTACTTTAGCACTGAACTAAATTAAACCAAATAACACATTTGAGCAAGGGAAAAAAGCTAAGTTGTCTATGAAAGACAAAATGGCTTTATTATATCATAATTTCATTATTTGATTAGATGCTTTCATTAGGTCCTGGATTGAAGACATATCGGATATACAGTCAAATGCGACTTTAAAACTTCATGCAACTTTTTTGGCTCTGAATTGTACAAGAAATCAGAAAGTAAGGTACACTTTTGTGAGGGTTGCCCACTAGAGGGCAGTGTTTTTTAGTTGTAGTTCTGTTCCTAGACTCAGTTTCCCAGAAGCCTCCTCAGTCAGGTGACGGGGATGCTCACCTGAACTGAGGAGGCTCATTAGCACCGTTATAAAGACCTGTTTGTTCTGGGAAACTGGGTCGAGCATTAATTTTTCTGTTATGTGGGTTTTGTTTTGTTCATGTTTGCTTTTTGTTTGTTTGAAAAAAAAAAAAAAAAAACACTGCCCTCTAGTGGGCAACCCTCACAGTTTTCAAGAAAGCACGCTTTATTTTTAGGATTTTAACAGGTTAAACGGGAAGTAAGAGAACAGGCCAAGGTAAATGACTTCTAGGCTAAAGGGACAGGGGTTGGGAAAAAAATGGTTTAGGCCTCAAGAAACTTCTCGAGCAGGATAACAAACTTGTCTAAATGGTACTGTAGAGTCAAGTGATTCAGGGCTAAGGAACTTAGGTATATATAAAATAAACTAAAGAACTTGAGGCTAAGGAACAGGAGTAAGGGACTGAGTCCAACTAGAGGTTTTGGAGGTTAGCTTAAATTAATTAAAGATAAAGTTAATGAAAAGAACTAAGTGACTCAGGTCTAAAGGAACATGCTAGTGCACTTGATATTTAGAAATCATGCTCAAGGCTAAATGACTTGTGGTCATGTTCTTGAATAGAAGTCAGGGCTGAGAGACAGGAAAGGTAACGGATGAGTCAAACGGAGTTGAGGTTTGGAACTGAACCAATGGCTATGAGTCATGGTTAATAAATTGGTAACTCGTTGGTTAGAGATAAAGTCAAGGACCTGGGTTTAATAAGGAGACTGAAGGAGCTTTGGGCTACAGAACTGGTCTAAAGGACTAAGGTACTTGTACTGTATGTAGATTAAATTATCCAACTATTAGTATTGCTAGTGAGATGAAATGACAGCATGGTAGTGTAGTGGTAAGCACTGTGCCCTCACATCTCAGGGTTGAGAGTTCCGCCTTTGTGTCTTTGTGCTCTTGATGGGTTTCCTCTGGGTAATCTAGTTTCCTCAAACAGCCCAAAGACATAGTACACTAAATAAAGTTTTCAATTTGCCCATAGTTTGTGGCTGTGTATGTGTGTCTGTTTGAATGCCCTGCAATGGATTGGCTCGCTGTCCACCTCATGCCCTGAATCACCTGGGATAAGCTTCAACCCTCCTGTGACCGTAGGAACAATAAGTGGTACTGTATAGAGAGAGCTGCTGAGATAAACAATTTAGAATTGAAAGGGATTGAATTTGCATGGGCTACGAAATTAGTGTTAAAGTGGATGATTTGGGGAAGCACAGTAGCAAAGAAACGTAGTAATAGAAAACTTCACTGAGAACTTCAGGGCAAACGGACCAGGCACAAGGAACTTGGAGTCAAAGGAAAGTAAAATGTTGAACCAGGACTAGGGGAGTAATAAACAATTAATACTTGCTTTTGGATTTGTTATGAAGTTAATAATTAACAAGTAATTGGCAAAAGGGAAAGTTAAAGATACATTTGCCAGGGTGTGTAGGATATAGGATATAATTTTTTATTATTTTTTGCATTAAGCTCTGTTGTATTTGTACACTAATGATGTAAGGTAGAATTATTAATTAATTCATTCATTCATTTTCTATACCGCTTAATCCTGTGTTCAGGGTCGTGGGGGACCTGGAGCCTATCCCAGGAGACTTCGGGCTCTAGGCGGGGTACACCCTGGACAGAGTGCCAATCCACCGCAGGGCACACACACATACACACACTCACACACCCAATCACACACTACGGGCAATTTAGGAACGCCAATTAGCCTAACCTGTATATCTTTGGACTGTGGGAGGAAACCGGAGTACCCGGAGGAAACCCACCAAACACGGGGAGAACATGCAAACTCCATGCACACAGAGACGGTAATCGAGCCTGGCCGGGGAATCGAACCCAGACCCTGGAGGTGCAAGGCGACAGTGCTAGGTAGAATTATGTATATGTAAAAGATATTGGTTTTAACTTGACATCTGCAGATGTTTTTATCTCTTTTTTTCCCACTGTAACAGTTGCTGTAACAGTGTTCCCCTGTGAACAATGTAATGAGGAGGACCATAAATAAAGCATGCATAAAGAAATGCTTAGACTGCACTTCGTTGGCACTGACAGCACTCTCCAATGTTCTGTTCCTATCTGAGATGCCTATGACTAATTATTTATCGGTTGGCCTGATAAAAATTAATGAAGCGTCAGTGATGGATAAAGGGAGAGAGAGGAGATGAAAAAGGTTGGGTGTTTTGAAACATGCTGCGAGGCAAGAATTAACGAGATGTATATCGCACTGTTGGATGGGATAAAAAAAAAAACAAAGCGCAGTACTGAGAGTAGACAGAAGACAGGGAGACAGAGAGAGAGAAAGAGAGAGAGAGAGAGATGTTTGTAACTATGCTTTTGTTTCATCTCTTTGGGAATCGTGTTTTATGTTTGAGCTGCAGATGGTCCAATGGATGCAGTGTTCGTACAGTTTAATGCAACACCCACTTTAAAGATCAACATAGGCCAGTTCTCTGGTTGTCATTCCTCTGAAGCTGCTCATCGTGACGTATTCTGGCACCATACAGCAGGCAACAGTATGATGTTCTGCGTTTAATGCTCTGTTTAATTAGCGTTCAGCAGATGGGCTTGTTAACATTGTGCAAAAAGATCACTTACAAATAAGGCAATAAATGCAGATAGAGGGATAAACAAAGAAACTAATATTACCGCATTACCAGCGATGGGTGGATGGACAATACACACAGATGGATGAATAATTCAAGAGCTTATAATTGTATCTGAAAGGTTTAAGTATAAATTTGTCCAAAAATTATTTGCTCATTCTGCTGCAAAGCTCCTGATATCTTTTGTACGCTTTTCTGAACACAAGGTTTTTGAAGCCGCCAATCTCAATTGGCTGTTCATTAGAGATGTGTTTGCTAATAAAAACCTAATCTTTGATTAAATGATATAAACTGTGATTGTGGACTGAAAGAAAATACAATAGTATGGACATGTAGTGGAGTTATTGCTGCACAATTGCAGGTGTGGATTTTCTAACAAGCGTCCTTTCATACTGTAGCTTTATTCATTATTTTAATATTTGAGTAATTCTCATTATTTATTTATTTATTTATACTAACTGATAAGCAGTGGTGTCAAAAGTATTCACATTCATTAATTGAGTAGAAGTATAGATACTAGGGTTTAAAAAGACTTCTTTAGAAGTTGAAGTATCAACTCAAGCTTTTTACTCAAGTAAAAGTGTAAAAGTACTGGTTTCAAAACTACTTAAAGTATAAAAGTAAAAGTAACGTGAAGGGGAAAAATCATTAAGGATGAAACCTTAGGCTGTGCCACAGGCCTATATACTGCACTAACACCTCATAAAAATTTTTTTTAAATGTGTTGTTTTTTTGTTGTATTTTTTAACGGCCATAGTGATTTGGGATACTGTATATGGCAATTGAAAAAGAATGCATTTTAGTACAATGCAAATACATTAAAGAACCATATATTGTACTGTATGTGTACTACTGAGCATTAACATGTTTTATGGAGAAGAAGATATGATAACTAGTTGCCTATAAGTATTTTAATGGTGCAAAAAGTCAAACTTCAGAGGCATTCTGTTCTGTTGTTGATGATTAGTATAGCTGTATTGAGTTGTCTAGGATTATTATGCGTTCGTACGTTTGTTTAAAAGGCGATATGCATCGACAGTAGAAACACTGATCACAACCCCTTCGATTGGTTGGCAAAATGGCAAAAGAGCGGCTCAATTTATTTTGTAATACGTGTTATGCGCTGAAATGCCCCCCTGCCATGGATTATACAATTATACAATGATACAAGATACAAGACCATTTGTATTAATGGTCTTGACGGCTGTCTCGTGCCTAGGCTTCATTATAATAGTAATATCATATTTGATAATAATAAACCTATGAATTTATGTTCTAATATAATATTTGATAGCGATTATGTGTGTGTATATATGCAAGATTCTTTTCTTTTCCCACGTGAGTCAGTCAGCGTCAGTCGTGCTCTTTAACCAATCAGATGTGACCTCTCCATTTCAATCAATCATAACCCGGCAGGAGCGCAGGTTAAATCCTGTTCACATGAAATAAACCTGCTACCGAGCATGTTCAAGCTTCCGGACATGTTACTATGACAGCAAATGCGGGAAGCACATCGGAGAACGAAACAATCCAAGATCAGGACAAATCCACAACAATCAAATCCAGCTAAACGAAGAACGGAGCCCTGATGGCGCGATTTTTTTTTCTTAATGATAAGCTGAAATAATAGGAGTAACGAGGCTATTTTTAAAATGTAAGGAGTAGAAAGTACAGATAATTGCATGAAAATGTAAGGAGTAGAAGTAAAAAGTCAGCTGAAAAATAATTACTCCAGTAAAGTATAGATACCCAAAATTTCTACTTAAGTAAGGTAACGAAGTATTTGTTCTTCGTTACTTGACACCTCTGCTGATAAGTGAGATACCTCCTCATCTAAATGTCAATGGGCTAATATAAAGAGAGGACTATTAATAAAATGTGTGAAACTTTGTACAGAATGCCAGAATTGTGAAATTGCAAGAATACATAAGGTACCTCAAAGAAAACATGTTTCTGTTGTTGTAGTTGCTCCTATGATTGCGTCCGTCAAGAACATCTGATTTTCACTTTTGTATTGGCACAGGTGTTTAGCGTGATGCCCGTCCTGAGTTGATTATCATTTGATTCAGTTTTTTGTCCATCTTTATTAAAAAGTTTATCCTGCTTGGGTGCATGGTGTCAGGTTTACGATCTTGACTTTCACAAAGTGTTTCACTTTTAATGCTTTAGTCAGGTAAGTGCTTTAAAAACCCTGATGGTCCTGTGTGCAAATTGGAGACCACGTGAGAAACCGAACCATCTGAGCAGCACTCAGAGGCAAATTTCATAAAAGCATAATAGGACAAAGATGATGGTTAAATGGTATAGTGATGATGCGCAGCATACATACTTACTCTTACTCCTCCATGCAGATATTTTAACTTTGCAATGCTTTCAAGAAAACTCATCCTAGATCTTTATGGTAGAGCACAGAGAAAAATGCCAATGTTAAATGCATGCTAAAGCTTACAGTACTGTATGTGGGTTGATGAAACCAAGATTTTACCTGATGGAAACCAGGAAGCACTGATTATGTGATTAAATCCATCTATATGGTGAGTTTTTGTTGTTGTTTTCATTTAAGTACAGTATGTCCAGGATGTCTGGCTCACAGTGTGGAGAATATTATACAGAAATATTCCTATTCTTGAACTCAGCTTAGCAAATTGCTTCAGGACAAATTTGGGAATGTTCCTTGAAGCGACCCGAGGCAGAAACCTGATTTAATGTTCTGAAAAGATCTGAAAACAGCAGTATGGCGGTACTCCTCACATCACCACACCAACAGAACCGAAGATGTTCTGCAGAGAAGAACGGGAGAAAATCCCCAAATCCAGAGGGCTCATTTTAGAATGAATAAACCACACAATGATTTGAGACATTCATATAAAAGGGTTCTGGATAGATAGTAATATTTCACTTTTTTATGCTCCTTCTTCTTAAAGCACTTAAAATTTTTTTGTTTTGTTTTTTAGAAACCATTTGGCCTTTACTACAGATACACCCTGTTTTCTATTAGAGCTTCCACATAATTCACAATTAGCGTTAGTGATGTGCTCCTTATGGATTAGCTATGCTAATAATTCTAGATAACTGAGGGGAGGAATCGATAGCACAAATAGATTAATTGTAATTTAGAATGAGCGTTTGATTTATATCTAGGCACCACGCTAGAGTCCTTAAATATAGCACTGCAGCAATCACTGGTTAACGGACTTTGCACCATATTTATCCAGCCGTACGTGGAGAATAAATGAAACGTGACTCATTGGTTTTGTGTGGGAACGTTACAGTGCTGAGAGATAGAGAGAGAGAGAGAGAGAGAGAGAGAGAGAGAAAGAAAGATTGATTTCTGTACATCAGTAATGAAGGGGAAAATGGCTTTGAGCCACATGTCAGTCCAAGCATAGTCGCTGCTCGTTCACTTACTGAAAAGATAAAAGAGTAGAAACTGACATTTGATCTAATTACTCATAACATCAAATGCACATGGAGCACATTTTTATAGTATCATAGAAATTGGAAATACTGTAACACTGGACCATGGACATGGGTTCCTCTGATCAAGCAAAGGAAAGAAAGAAAGTAACACATTGGAGCAAAAAAAAAAAAAAAAAAAGCATCTTAGGAGAACATCAAACTCCCAGTCAGTGGAAAAAGTGACAGCCACGCAGACAAGGACCAGACGCTATACGGTTTATCGAGAGCAAGAGGGCAGATTATGCTCCATGCATGGGAGATCAAGGTCAGAGAAAATCCATTAAAACTGGCAACCAGTAGTCAGATTTTACTGGCAATACAAACATAGAATTAAGACCAAAAAAAAAAAAACAGAAAAAAGTCAAAAGGAAACGGTAACCAGTACACTGTATTCTGTCACACAGTCACAATATGATAAAAATGGGCATTTTTACTTTACTTTTAAAGGTTAATTTTTTTCTCTAAGAAAGCACATCAAGCAAGCATTTTTTTTACTTGCACACTATTTTCCTTATACTTGTACACTACCATTCAAAGTTTGGGGTCACTTTCTAACTCCATGATGGTTCCTGATTTTTATATTGTATATCCTGCTTTCTACATTGTAAAGGAATGCTGAAGGCATCCAAAAAATGCATTAATCTCCTTTGAACAGTATACATATAAATATATATAAGTAATAAGTATAATATGTATCAGTCTCCTAAATTCTCTTCACATTCTTTGAAGGCATGAAGCAAATACTAAATCCTACATGTACAGTAAGTGATAATGTAAGAATAATCTTTTAAAAAGTCATGAAAAAATGCTAAACTAGCATCTAGAACTTAAATGTCAAAGTATTATAAAACTAATATGATTTACCTCAAAATTACAAAGAAAAACAATAAATGTTTAGTATGGACATTAACCTTTATCTAATGAGTTTTGTATTTAATTACAATTTATTATTGTAATTTTAAGTTATATGTAATTTACAAAAACAGAAAAAACTAAGTGAAAATAATATGGTATTTTTACTGTTAAAATTTTAGAAAAAAAGTAAATTTTTCAGTATTGAAATAATACTTTAAAAAACAGTTACAAGACGCTGTCTACAGTGAAGGTCTTGAAATAGCTGACATTGATTGATCAGGAATCGACTTTTGACTCCTTTTGCATGACAGCGTTAAGAAAGACGGCACTTTCTATGCAAATTAAACATTGCACTAAATTATTTTAATAGCGTTTATTTCGACATGGGTTAACTTATCAATAACATGCCATAATAGGCAAATATATAAATTAAATCATCAAATTGTCGCTAATATTTTCATGTAACCTGTAGTGATGGTGAAACGAACCGGGTATACAATCATAGTTGATTGACAAACAGCTGTCAACATTCTTCAGCAGCTTCAGAAACAATGTGAAGCATGTCAGTGTTTGGGGTTGTATAGCGAAATTATGGAATGAATATGATGAGATGACAGAGTGGAGGTTTAATACCCCTATCTCACCTACGCAGTTTCGCGCGGTGGCTGAAAGTGCGGTTAATAATGATTCAGCGCGAGTTTTGGTGCCGTGGTTACGTTTCCATTTTACCACCCAAAAAAAAATAAACATGTTTAACATGCGGAAGCTCATGGACCTTGCAGATCTTTGCGGAACATCGGGCAGTTACTCACGGTGCCTAATACCCCTATCTCACCTATGCGGTTTGACTCACGGTGAGATGCAATGTTATGCACCATGAGCTGCCGCGATTGCCCGCCGAAGTTCCGCGAGGACCGCCAAAAAAATTTTACGTTAAATTTTTCATGTGGAAATATGGAATCGTAATCACAGAGCAAAAACTTGCAGTGAATCATGATGAACCCTACGTACGGCCACTGCGCGAACCTGCGTAGGTGATATAGGGGTATAACACCGCATCTCAGGTGAGATAGGGGTATTACGCATATAATTAGGGGTTTGAAACAATTTATCACTATTACTAGTTATTTTCTCATTTAACTAAATAAAATTTCATAAAAATAAAACGTGTCAAAAGAAAAACCCATAAAGTTATGGATAATAGCTAAGGATCAATGAAACATATTTTAAGCAAAAAGCAGCGAGCAGCTGGACATCGGGACGTAGAGTGTAAGTACGACGTGTTGGCCTGGTAAGCGCAGGTCTGAGCAGGTCAAGAAGCTCCATAATCACATGGCTCCACGGATGGGGCCGCCTTCAACACGCTGTATCGCTGCCAAATTGTTCGCCACCTGTTTAATATTAAAAGTGATTGCCAATTTTAATGCATTAGTCACATTATGAAATAGGCTAATTAAAAGTCACTCTATTAGTTCTGATATCAAATAAAATCAAATTCTTAAATAGGCCTACAGTATATTCTATCATTCATAAGAGTTTGATAACGTGCCATAATGTGCTTCCATACACCGTCGATTTATAAGGACTGCTGCTCAGTGGTGGCGACTAGCGTCTCGAGCTGAAACTACGCTAAGAATGAGTTAAGTTTGGTCCAGACCAACCGTACGAACGTGTGACTTACCCAAGAGAACATTTCAGGAAATGCGTCATAACGTTAAGAGAGAGGTTAAGGTACAACTTAAGAACTACTTAGTGATAAGAAGCTTTCGAGAAACTGGGCCCATAAATGTAGAACTAGTGCACCATATAGGGTGTACAAACCTTGTTCTACACACCAAGTATTGAGGGAGAGAGAGACGGATTTGGATATCAGCCTCATGTTAGAAGCTAGCTAGTTTTGTAGACATAAATAACTTAAGCAACTTAAGCAATAGATTAGAAGATGAAGTGTGACTTGTTTGGAATGTGGGTTTTTGGCAAGCAGCTGCTCTCTCCGCAGCCCAGCGGACCAGACATACCAAGTTTCACCAATGTCAATATGTCAATATTTTGCCATATATGATACATAATTAGTAATAAATATGTTGTGTAGGTATTATTATTATGCTTTTATCTTATATAATAAAAAAGCTAAAACCAGATAAAATAAACATACCGGTTTATTTACTTATTTATTCCATTATGAATGGAATTTAATTTTAATTTAATTTTATTTACTTATTTAATCCACCAATCTCCACGGTCAGCTGCTAAAATAAAAGCCATTTTCATCGATCAATGCTGAGCCAAATAAATAAATCTCACTGTTCTATTGATTTACAATGCAAATGCTCAGCTTGGTAATGGTTGTTAGTAGAGAACATGATGCTACACACAAAACTGCCAGGAGGAAAACAGAACTTCCTGTTTGCTTCACTGTAGCACGTGTTTAAATGTCAATCATTTGTCTTGTTCACTTGATTTAATGATAAAGACATCAGAAGCAGGGAGATTTGGACGTTCATGTGAGCAGCTAGTCAATCCACAGTTACGCTCAGGTTCTGATCCATGACCATCTGGATATAATTAATTAGATTAGATTTAGCTGTAAATCATCATCGTCCTGGTGTTTGTTTGCTACACAAGAATCCAAAGCAAAAAACCTTCCCTTGAAACCATTAGTCACATTCATTTCCATTTTTTAAAATTACTTTGTATACTACCAGTTAAAAAGAAATGGTCACACCTTCTCCTTCAGTTGTTTCCTTGATTTTAATTATATTTTATATACCATTATTTTATATATTATACCATTGTACATTAATACTGAAGACGTCCAAACTATTAAAGAACATGTATAAAATTATGTACTAAACAAAAAAGGGTTAAACAACCCAAAATGTGTTTTATATTTTATATTGTGCAAAGTAGCTACATTTATCTTTGTTGACTGTTTGACACAGTCATAGCATTCTCTCAGCTTCAAGGTGCGACTTGTCATGAGTTAATTTGCGACATTTCAGAGGGAGTGTGGGTACAGAGCCAACCCTTTTACTGCTACTATAACTACTGTACAAATCCATGTTATGGTACAAAACACTTTGTTAAGTGCAAAACAGGCATTCATTACTTTTAGAAATGAAGGTCAGTCAGTCTGAAAAATCTCAAGGATTTGATAAATGTATCCCCAAGTGCAGTCGCCAAAACCATCAGCCCCTATGATGAGACTGGCTCTCATGAAGACTCAGGAAAGAAGGACAAAGAGCTACATCTGCTGCAGAAGATAAGTTTATTAGAATGACCAGCCTCAAAAACCACTGATTTACAGCACCTCAGATTAGAACAGCCATAAATTTACATTTAGGCATTTGGCAGATGCTCTTATCCAGAGCGACTTACATTTATATTTTATTACACATCTGAGCAGTTGAGGGTTAAGGGCCTTGCTCAAGGGCCCAACAGTGGCAACTTGGTGGTTGTGGGGTTTGAACCTGGGACCTTCCGAACCATAGTCCAATGCCTTAACCACTGAGCTACCCCTGACCCACCACTGAGCTCAAATCTCCTGATTATCACTGCATTTTGCAGCATCACCAAATCAACAGGTTACTCTATCTGATTTTTATCGTTTTGTTGCACTCTTTTTTAAAACTTTGTTTTAAACCCTAAACAACTTAAATAATCACTTTCCTTAAGTTTCAGTCAGTTAACAGGACTCGCCACATTGTACATTACAGTATTAACATTTAATTTTATGATGTGAAAGAGGAAAAAGTGGAGTTAGTGAGTGCTAAATGTCAATGACTTTTTTAGCACAACTACTGTAGCCTGAAGATTTGTATAGCCTTTAGCTTTTAGTAAGCAGGAATAATCATTTCCTTCACCAGCTCTTATACAAATCTGGGTCAGTCTCAGATGGCGAACTGGATTCTCGTTAATAACGCATGCCAATTTGGTGTGTGGCTCCAGCGGGAAACTTAAATGAGTCGTCTTCTAATTTAATTAATTACAATTGCATGTCTCTCGTGGGTTACATTTTTTTCTCTTGACGAGGTCAAGGGCAAAGGGACTGAAAAAATCATTTATGAGTAAAAGTCTCTGGATATGGCTTCCTGAACAGGTTAAGCATTTAAACGTTATTAAAAAAAATTGTGGGTTAAGAAGATATAATTGTCTACCATAATTATGTTAATTTGTGAGGCTGAAGATAGATTTAAAAGGTGCTCAGGGACTCATAGCAGGATATCTCTATCATTGTAACTTTAAAATTTACCCCAGGGTTAGCACTGCAAGTCAAAATGGATAAATTTTTTCATCAATGCATTTAACTGAAGCACTACATATGGTGAAATTCTCTTTAGAATTTTGTTCAGAAAGGTTGGAATATGTATGCAATATCTTATGTATGTTAGCTAATGTTAGTACAAAATTATAGAATTAGTGAAGCCATTTTGCGTAAAATTTCACCAAAAGCAAACAAGATGGGGTGATATGAAGATACAGTAATTTAGTGCTTTCCATAGAAGCTACATGAAAATAGATCTGTGCAGCAGAAATTTGCTTTCGTTACCAATTGTTCAGCCCCCACTTTACATTAAGCACAAGTTAAACCTAAATTAGAAAGCACGTCAATGCAAAAAAAAACATGTCAATGCAAATACGAGAATCACTAGCACTTCTAATACATTTCATATTTTCTGAACTTATGAAGTTGAAGGTATTCACTGAGTTCCCAGCAAAAGGAATGTAAAAGAAGACTCGCATCTATTCAATAATGACCTAGTCTCTGACCTGCACTCGATCTACAGCAGGCGGTGCTGGACCAAGGCCAGGAAGATCGTGAAGGACCTCAGCCATCCCAACAATGGACTGTTCTCTCTGTTGAGGTCAGGAAAGCGATTCCGCTCCCTGAAGGCCAACACAGAGAGACTGAGGAGGAGCTTCTTCCCGCAGGTGATACGGTCTCTCAATCACACCACCACACAGTACTGACCCACACATATGGTTTTTACACACACTCTGGACATTCTGGACATTCGTTTACACTAGTGACCACTGTACAACTACACTTCGAGGTCATCAAACCACTCAAATCACTATCACAAGTCACTTTAAATAAATCACTTTAAGCATATTCGCACTGCACAAGACACTTTAAATATGTAGATTGCACAACCCTGGTCATTACCATTCTTTTCCTACTCGTACAGCTGCACTTACTGTTCATATATTCTTCATATATTTTCTATATTGTGTATTGTTCTACAGTTATTTTATTTTAACTTTAATTTTTATATTTTATTTTATTCTTTCCTAGTTAAATTTACCCCCTATTTTATTTTTCATATTTATTTCCTATTCATAGTCTTTTATTTTAAGGTCACGAGCAGTTGTCTAAGCATTTCACTGCATATCGTATCTGTGTATGACTGTGTATGTGACAAATAAAATATTAATTTTAATTTTAATTTAAATTTATGCTAGCAATCTGGAAGAAAATAAAAATATATATATTTTTACAAAACATCCTAAAGATTTGCTTTTATTTTTTACATTTTTTCTTTTTTTATATTATTATTATTATGATTATTATTGGCGGCGCGGTGGTGTAGTGGTTAGCACTGTCGCCTTGCACCTCCAGGGTCTGGGTTCGATTCCCCGGCCAGGCTCGATTCCCGTCTCTGTGTGCATGGAGTTTGCATGTTCTCCCCGTGCTTGGTGGGTTTCCTCCGGGTACTCCGGTTTCCTCCCACAGTCCAAAGATATGCAGGTTAGGTTAATTGGCGTTCCTAAAATTACCCGTAGTGTGTGATTGGGTGTGTGAGTGTGTGTATGTGTGTGTGCCCTGCGATGGATTGGCACCCTGTCCAGGGTGTACCCCGCCTAGTGCCCGAAGTCTCCTGGGATAGGCTCCAGGTCCCCCGCGACCCTGAACACAGGATTAAGCGGTATAGAGAATGAATGAATGATTATTATTATTAGTAGTAGTAGTATTAAGTTAATATTATTAAAAATTAATGTGGCAGGAACAGTTAAAATCTAGATTTCATAAATTACAAATTCTATAAATCTATAAATTGTTACATTAATAGCATGAAACAATACACAATTACTCACAACTATAATAACTAAATTCAAACAAACTATTATTGTCTGTGTGTGGTGGGGGGTGTAAGAAAAAAAGGAATGAGAATAAAATAAAAAAGAAGACTCAGACTCTACGAAGGAATCAGAATTCTCTATTTGAGAACAGGACTCGGCAGGTATTCAAAGAAGTTGGTTTAGATTGTTAGAACTTGCATAGTCACATACTGTACATAAATACTTTTTTGTATCCATGTGGCTTAGAGCTGCTTTTTGCCACTGCTAATCCTATAGGAAGGCATGGTAATTAATATCCTAAATATAAGTATGTACTGTATGTGGCCTCGAATTTATTCATTCATTCATTCATTCATTCATCTTCTATACCGCTTTATCCTGTATTTAGGGTCGCGGGGACCTGGAGCCTATCCCAGGGTTCTCAGGGCACGAGGCAGGGTACACCCTCGTGCCAATCCATCGCAAAGCACACACACACACACACACACACACACACACACACTCATCCACACACTATGGTCAATTTGGGAACGGCAATTAGCCTAATCTGCATGTCTTTGGACTGTGGGAGGAAACCGGAGTACCTGGAGGAAACCCACCAAGCACGGGGGCCTCGAATTTAAAATGATTAAATTTAAGAGTGGTAAAAAAAATTACCCAATATTTGCAGTCTATTAGAATACCGAATTTATTGATGCGTGTATTTTTTCTTTGTCTGATACTAGTAAAAGAGATGTGGGTTTGTTGCCTCTATGCTTTTCACTTCTATTATATTAACAACATAATACATCAATAAAGCATCACATGCTACAATAAGATTCCTGCGGATTCCCGAAGATCATGTAAATCTTGTTACAAAATAAGTCACAAAATTTATATATAATACACCATAAGTCGTCTGATAAGTCATTAAAACAATTTGCAATTGACAATATGAGTGGCTTCAAGCAAAACCAGGACTAAAATTCTGGTCAAGAAAGGCATAATTGAAAAGCAATTGACATTTACATAAGACTTCAAGCACAGTACGGTGATAAGACTCCGCAGTTTAACCGCAGTAAAACAGTTAAGATGGTGCAAACATTTTAAAGAGTTTCTTAAGCCCAGACGGCTTGGATCATTCATGTGAGCATTCAGTGAATGGCACACCTGATCCTTGAAAATCATTGGATAACTTGTCACTGTACAGTCTTAACCTCACTCCAAGACATTTTCATATATTTAGGCCATTTAGGGAGTACCTGGGAGATGTGAATCAGGCAATCCGATCATGAACACAACTTTCTACCTTGATATCATCCAAGCACTAGTGAAACACCATGATAAGTGCATTAGTGTAGCAGGGGATTATATAGAGAAATAACACAAGTTTTTTTTGTAGACAATCTGGTCTGCAAAATCAAAACTGAATTGACTTGAACACCCCTCGTACAATAACAAATCAATTTAAATGTTATCAGGATTTTTTTAAGCACTTTGGAGACATTGAAACCAATCTGCTTGTTATGCATGCATCAAATTTCCAGCACAGAGGTGAGAGTATAAGTGTTTGAAGTTCTGTGCAGGGTTTTTATTTTTTCAATTCCGATATTTCTTCCATTCCTCGCATGTTCTCTGGTGCATCATTGTTCCCCTAGGAAAGTCTCGTCGAACACACAATCTCAGACTGTGTAATGCAGGAAGCAGCTCACACTGATCACTGTTATTACACATGGGACTGACATATATTCACTCACACACACACACACACACACACACACACACACTCACAACATGGCTACAATGTGAGACGACTATAAAGTAGTGAAGAGAAAGCTCTGAATAATACATACATTTGACGAACATTCTTCTCAACTAATAATTCCAGGTGCTAAATTTTTTTTCTTTTTTTTCGGCTGCTTTTTTGGGATGAAGTGTAACACCTGTCAATGCAATAAAATCCCACAAACACAATAAATCACAAATGAAATACAAATCTACATGTTTGTAATAAGTACAGTCCTGACATCACTGTTTTCCATATGTTTGTGCCATTAAAGGAGTTCCTCGGAGGTCAAGTGTTTCAGACATGAAAACAGACAATATGATCATGCTCCAGAGTGGTAAAAAAAAAAAAAAAAGAAACATAAACACGGGAAACAAACAGAACAGGTAACAACGTGAACAGATGTGAGACAACGACATGTGCAGAACTCAGTGCTTAAATTATGTATCTATTCAAGACTCAAGACAATACAAAACAAATTGAAGCCAGATTGAACGAGCCACATCAGCATAAACACCACACCACTATAAAGTCCAAAAGAAAAAAATCCAGAGTGACCGCAAACACATGACACAGATACTACCAGACTGGGATGCGTTATTGAGAACATACAGGGTAAGGCTCAGGTGCTGTAGGGTATATCTTTGGCAAAATAGATCAGACACCAGAACCTGGAAGACTTGGTGAACAGCAAAGCATGGGGCTGGACAGAATTGTTAGTTGATTTGGCATCATTCTGGGTTGCGGAACAGGCCTCATACAAACCATGGCATAGGGCTAATAGGAGAAAGTTTAGAGCTAAAATTGCTTGATTCTGAAAAAGCAAAGGCT
The DNA here is from genome assembly GCA_030522415.1 of Channallabes apus. NCBI lineage: Eukaryota > Metazoa > Chordata > Actinopteri > Siluriformes > Clariidae > Channallabes > Channallabes apus. The sequence continues at coordinate 25,864,870 of CM060124.1, read as the reverse complement.
TAACTTTTGTTGAGACTTGATATTGGATGTCTCCCTGTCGACCACATCTGATTCAAGATTCAAGATTCAAAGAACTTTATTAATCCCAAAGGGAAATTGCTTCAGGAGTTCAATCTGGAGTTGTGCCGAGAGAACATCTATGAAAACATCCAGCTGAATAATGATCTGAGCTGCTTGATGCTGGAAGGGATGCAGCTATTGCTGATGTTCTGTGCCCTCAGTCTTTCTTAGGCATGTGATACTGTTTTTCACGAATTTTCGGTCTCTTATTGTCACATGGTTCAGGAAGCTAGATCCAGATATGCTGCATTGCTTGCTTTCTGACACTACTTACCTCTTGGAGAGCCATTCATGTGTTGCCAGTGCTGACTGATGCACAGAGGCAAGTCCAATCTGCCTGTTTCATTCAAATTGCATAACTGAGTTTCAGTTATGTATCTGCTCAGATCCAATCTGAAAAAAAAAACATAACATTTGTGCATTTAGACAGTCCTAAAAAATCTGATCTGTGTCACACTGGACTAAACAAAATGGAATTGAGGCACTTCAGGCTGATAATGAGAACGTAGCCCAAAGGTCCAGAGCGACCGACCCATGTACGACTAGCTGGGCAACACTGACAGGTAATTCTCACTTTCCAAACACTGCCAAATGAACATTGCCAGAACATTTTGACAATCTACAGTACTATGTGGTTTTAATTTAATGCTGTATTTGAAATTTAAGCTTTTTGAAATCAAGACAATAAACACCTGCAAAAAAGCACCACTAAGCCACATGGATAATGAACAGTATTTATGTTATTATGCTAACACGCTGTGCTAACACTTCCAACCTGCTTATTTGGTGAGTTGGAGAGTTTTGAAAGTCTGGGTCATTTCATTCTGTCTGTATCAGGAAGCAGGGAGATACATTTCTCAATATCACAAAAATACTTTCATAGGCTAATAGAAATGTATATTAATTGTCATTGTGTTATTTCTTGATTTTTTGCTTATAAAATTCACATTGACCTTTATAAAAACAAACAAACAAAGAATAAAAAAAACTAATGTTGTAAGGCATCTTTAGAATTTTATTCACTAAAGTAGCAGGAGTTGTGTGTACTGTAGCATTAGCCTGCAGAAACCAAAATCATTAAGTGACTAATTCATATTGAATTTAAATGAACAGTTTAAATATACATGTTAAACATGGTTAAATAGTACCTTACAGTTAAACTAATGGACCATTTAAGGATGCAAATGAAAAAAAAAAAAAACTAAAGCATAAAGCCATTTGGAATACAAACCGGATTCCAAAAAAGTTGGGACACTAAACAAATTGTGAATAAAAATTGAATGCAATGATGTGGAGATGGCAAATGTCAATATTTTATTCAGAATAGAACATAGATGACAGATCAAAACTTTAATCCGAGAAAATGTATCATTTTAAAGGAAAAATATGTTGATTCCAAATTTCACCGTGTCAACAAATCCCAAAAAAGTTGGGACAAGTAGCAATAAGAGGCTGGAAAAAGTCAATTTGAGCATAACGAAGAGCTGGAAGACCAATTAACAGTAATTAGGTTAATTGGCAGCATGATTGGGTATAAAAAGAGCTTCTCAGAGTGGCAGTGTCTCTCAGAAGCCAAGATGGGTAGAGGATCACCAATTCCCACAATGTTGCGCAGAAAGATAGTGGAGCAATATCAGAAAGGTGTTACCCAGCGAAAAATTGCAAAGACTTTGCAGTTATCATCAACTGTGCATAATATCATCCGAAGATTCAGAGAATCTGGAACAATCTCTGTGCGTAAGGGTCAAGGGCGTAAAACCATACTGGATGCCCGTGATCTCCGGGCCCTTAAACGACACTGCACCACAAACAGGAATGCTACTGTAAAGGAAATCACAGAATGGGCTCAGGAATACTTCCAGAAACTATCATCAGTGAACACAATCCACCGTGCCATCCGCCGTCGCCAGCTGAAACTCTACAGTGCAAAGAAGAAGCCATTTCTAAGCAAGATCCACAAGCACAGGCGTTTTCATTGGGCCAGGGATCATTTAAAATGGAGTGTGGCAAAATGGAAGACTGTTCTGTGGTCAGACGAGTCACGATTCGAAGTTCTTGTTGGAAATGTGGGACGCCATGTCATCCGGACCAAAGAGGACAAGGACAACCCAAGTTGTTATCAACGCTCAGTTCAGAAGCCTGCATCTCTGATGGTATGGGGTTGCATGAGTGCGTGTGGCATGGGCAGCTTGCATGTCTGGAAAGGCACCATCAATGCAGAAAAATATATTCAGGTTCTAGAACAACATATGCTCCCATCCAGACGTCATCTCTTTCAGGGAAGACCCTGCATTTTTCAACAAGATAATGCCAGAGCACATTCTGCATCAATCACAGCATCATGGCTGCGTAGGAGAAGGATCCGGGTACTGAAATGGCCAGTCTGCCGTCCAGATCTTTCCCCTATAGAGAACATTTGGCGCATCATAAAGAGGAAGGTGCGACAAAGAAGGCCCAAGACGATTGAACAGTTAGAGACCTGTATTAGACAAGAATGGGAGAGCATTCCTATTTCTAAACTTGAGAAACTGGTCTCCTCGGTCCCCAGACGTCTGTTGAGTGTTGTAAGAAGAAGGGGAGATGCCACACAGTGGTGAAAATGGCCTTGTCCCAACTTTTTTGGGATTTGTTGACAACATCACATTTTGATTCACCATATTTTTCCCTTAAAATGATACATTTTCTCAGTTTAAACTTTTGTTCCGCGATTTATGTTCTATTCTGAATAAAATATTGACATTTGCCATCTCCACATCATTGCATTCAGTTTTTATTCACAATTTGTTTAGTGTCCCAACTTTTTTGGAATCCGGTTTGTACTGTAAATTTAGGGGAAAAAAAGTTGTCACATTGTCCTGGTTTGTGCCCCATTTGTCCCCTGCTGTCTTTCCCACGCTGAGCTCTCCATGTGCTCATGTTTTCCCTAGCCTGTCTGTGTCCTTTCCTATGCTCCCATTTCCGCCCTGTCGACACACCTGTCTTGAATCCGCCACTCGTTTCTTTCGTATTTCGTAAAATTTTCGTAAAAATTGTTTAATGTTTTTGGGATAGTCTTCTTGCTGCTCGAATTCTCGATTACCGACCTAACCCGATTACCGATCATTACCTTTCTATTTTGACTACACCTCCCATTTTGCGCTTTGGATTATACGCTCCCCTGATTGATCCTCTGGCATTTGATCCAAGCTCCTGTTTCCCGACCATGCTTCTGTTTAATGTTGCGAATATTCATCTGCATTTGGATTCACCTCGTTCCGCTCCGCCTGTGACAAAATATTGTAGCCACCCATATGGATCCAGGAGATGTTGACCACATGAGAAAAGTCTCATACGCACTGAAGAGATTAGGCGCACTTCTTGAGGTTCACCAGCAGGAGCTGCTCAGTACCAAGCAAGACCTTGCTGACGTCACGACCCAGCTCCAATGGCTTCAACTCTCTCTCGACTTCAGCCAGGAACGCCCACATACAACGTGAACCACATCTCCCTGCTCCTCCCCCCACCTAGTTAGGAGATCCAGGCACCTGCTGATCCTTCCTCTCTCAGTGCTCAGTGATTTTTGAGCTATAGACCTCCACTTTCAGTTCTGAACGCTCAAAGGTGGCATATGTGATCACGCTCCTTTCTCTAGGAGAGCCAGAGAGTGGAGCACAGCACATGGGTGGCCATGACCCTTGTTGTTCAAACTTTGAGCATTTTTCTCAGGATATAAGGAGGGCATTTGATTGCTCATGTCACAGCAGAGAATCATAGCTATTGAATCTCCGCCAAGGTTCCCGCTCAGCCTATTCAGTTACAGACACTGGCTCTCTCAAGTCGATGGAACGAGCACTGAGCAGGTTCTTTGAGGGTCTGTCAGAAGCACTTTCATAAAGGGGCATTCAATGGCAGGTCATGTTACAGTACAGACATGTCCGAAAATTGAGTGAAACAAAAAAAACATGCCAGAATGCAGGATCAGAGTATTGCAGCTGGAACCTTATTTTTTTTCTTTTCTGTTTTAATCCTTGTTTATGTTAATTATTTATTTCCCCTAATGTTCCACTTGTGTACTATCATTTGATTTTACTGTAGAATCTATATAATCTGCAATTATACACATGGGTGAAAGGTAACTGAGAACATTTACTTTTACTGTACTTAAGTACTATTTTCACATATTTCACGCACTTGCTTTTATACTTTTTACTTTTACTTCAGTACATTGTACATGTAGTTTACTTAAATACATTAATGCATTGGATTGCATTGTCTAACCTCAGTTGTATGTAATCTTTGAAATGGGAGTTTTGCCACCTACTGTGTATTATAATAAGATCTAATAACATAACAGGTGTTTAAAATCAGAAGTGGCGCTAGGTGCAGATACAGTAGAGGCAAAAACAGTACCTGCACAATTGTGAAGCAGAAAAAGAAAGAGAGAATTTTTTTTATATGAAAAAGGCTACTGTAACTTAATATATGTTTTGTATTTGTGTACTTGAGTAAACTTGAATCTATGGACTTCTATTCTCATCTCATTTTTTTTCTTTTTTTACTTGAGTATTATTTTTCTTAGTCTGGATTTGATAAATGTATAGAAAATTAGGGTGCACAAATTCCATTATGCATTCATGCGAACCAACATACATAACTTTATTAAATGTCAATCAGCATTATACATCAAACGGCTGGATGTGCATCATCAATAACATCAATAACACAAAGATGCTGCTAAATTGATACCCTTTTACAAACACACATTGTGAAGAGAGTTGGATTAGTGGCAGATCCACTCACATGTCCTGAGTACGGGATAAGCGGTATACAGAATAAGTCAAATTTGAAACATGCATAAAATGTTCCTTACATATAGTTTAAATTCTGAATTATTCCACTCTGAATTATTCCCAATAAAATTCTTTTTTCATTTTTTCGATTTCTTTTATATTTCCATACCCTCAATTTCTCTCTCTCTTTCTCTTTCTCTCTCTCTCTGTACATACCCCTCTGCATGTGCCAGGAGTTGACTATACCTTTTATTTTAAATTGCAAAAAAAAAACCTTCATTTACCTTTATCACAGCATGATTTATGGCCTGTACTGTTTAAAACATGGTCTTAACCAGCTCCGTGTCAAAAAAAAAAAAAAAAGAATTAAAGAATATGACACTGAGGTCATATTCTTTAATGGTGAGGTCAATGTTTGAGGTCCACTTATGCGCAGCATGACAAGTGATAGTACTCACATAGCGAGGAACCTCAAACATGACATAGTATAAAATGAAGGGATCAAAAGGTCTGACAAGGCAGATTAGACCTCTCTGAGGGGGATGAGAACAAGGACAAAACATGCAAAAAGAGGAGGACGAGGAGAAGAAGAGCAACATGAAGTAGGTTAGGTGAGTCAAAAATAACCCTGCAAGTCACATCTGTCGGTATTGTAAGACATTCCTTGACCTCTTTTACACTGTTTCATGATGCTGTGAATGCGCTCGGTCCATCGGATTCAGGTCATGTCTCTAGACGCATAATTATTATTATTTCCTGTTGTTGTTATTATTATTATTATGCAGCTTTAGATCAGCATGTTCTAAAAATGTCTCATTTTGGTGCCGCAAATTGCAAACTATTAAGCAGAGCTAACTGTTGACTCAGATGATAGAATCTGTTTTTCTAGAACAGTCAGTTCAGTCTTTCAATTCTAAATTATATTCAACTTTATTAGCTGTAAGTTATTGCATGCCAAGATGTACACCATCAATAACAAAGATATACCAGCGAATCTATGCACTTTTCCTCGCATGCTTTTTGAGTAGAATTAGATTAGTGCAGGTTTTATCTGACGGATGGAATTGGAGTGCTTGAGTAATAACTCGATAAGCCAAACATGCTGAGGTCTTTGAGCAAATCTGCAAGTTTTATCAGGCTGAAATCAGCAGCTTCCAATCTGAGCATCTACAGAGAGCTTTAAATGAACTTCCACACAAGACCAACAGTAGCATTCCAAAGCGACAAAGAAACATGAATACAAGGACAAAGAGTGCAACCATAAATTAATTAAGGAAAATCCCAATATAATATTAAATGTGAATTTCATAATAATTTTCGTACCTTATTTAAACTGTAAAAATAATAAGTATATTTTGTTTTGTTGTTATTGTTTCTGTTATTATTTGAACTACACCAAGTTGTTTTTCGTTTTACAGAACAGCATGTACTGTAAGCTATACTGCATAAGACTTAGTGCCAGCCTACATGTATATGGATATTTTGGCATTTCACTCAAGATGGATTTGGTCGCTGAAGACCCTTACAGTAGGGTTTTAATTTACAAACAAGCCACCTTTACAATATTTTCATTGTTTAAATTCAATGTTACACACAGTTATTTCTTTATTATTATGATGATGATGATTATTATTATTATTATTAGTAGTAGTAGTAGTAGTAGTAGTAGTAGTAATTTCTTAATTTATTTATTCTTTTTTGGTTATTTATTTGTTTATTTATTATGTGTCCTTGACTTTCCAAAAAATGCCATCAGACACATTTGTTATGGTATTCAGATACGGAAGAGGATTAATAAGAGGATTTTTTTTTTTTTTTACCCAAATCTCTTTAAGTTCTGACGTTTTCTCAAGAACTTTCATTTTAAAATTCTGATGTTAAAAAAAATGTCTGAAAACAAATATAATTTTTGGAAAGTCAAGGACAATAAAAGGGGATTATGGACACTATTAAATAAGCAAACAATAATGAATAAATAAATAAATACATACATACATATAATATAATACAGATAATATAAAACAAATAATAATAAACTATTTGAGTTCTGATTATATTTCTCATCATTTTGAGAGAACTTTTTTTGTTTAAAATTAGAGTCTTAATTAAGAATTCAGAAGAAAGTTCCAGAACTCTCTCTCTCTTTGCCCCCCCCCCCTCTCTCTTTCTCTCTTCTAAAGGTGTCACTATTCATTCTCCATACTTAGAAACTACATGTTAAACCTTACCTTAGATTTTGTTCAAGACTGGAGATTACTCATACAAATATTATTACTAGATGCCTCCTTAGAGCTGTTCTGGAACAGTTCTTGCAAGCACAGTATTGTGTCAACTACATTTGCAAAACCCATCAAGCACCATGATGAAACTGGCTCTCATAAGACCTTCAAAGGAAAGCAAGGCCAATACTTACCTCTGCTGCAGAGGAGAAGTTCATTTAGAGTCACCAGCCTCAGAAATCACCAATTAACAAACACCACCTCACATTAGAGCCGTTATGAACGATTTAAGATTCAAGATTCAAGATTCAAAGAACTTTATTAATCCCAAAGGGAAATTGCTTAAATATTTACAGAGCATAAATATCAGATACATCTCAACATTAACTGTTCAAAGGAAATTATTGCATATTTTGGATGAATCTTCAGTATTGCTTAACAACATAGAAAAAAATAGAAATCTATCAGGAACAACCAGAGAATTAATGGGTGTGTCCAAACTTTTGACTGTTAGAGCGTTAGTTGGACTTTAATAATTTAAATAACTGACTAAAACAAGTAATGGTGCTGTACTTTTAATTAACCATAGGATAACAAAAATAAAATTAAATCAACATTGATAACAGAAGAGGAATCCATCATATTCACATATTCAAGTCAGGAAAAAAATGTGCTCGTTCAGGCGAGAAACTAGGAGCTCATTAGTCTTCGAAGCAGCTCTCCCGTTTTAAGCACACGAAGCTAACCGAAGGCTAAAGCACGGCCATGAGCAATCATTTCTCGCACAATTTAATTAGCAAGCAGTGGATTAGTATTGATTCCCCTCGGTTTTCCTCTGTGCAGTGGCTGGACGTTGTTATGCCCCTCTGTATAAGCCTTTGACGTTGTAAGATGCAGCTAAAACAAAAAAGAAACTTCAAACTTCAAAAAAAAAAAAAAAAAATTCTTGGGCCAAAGCACAAGTTCAGCGTCAGATTTAAATACTGTTTTTTTGCTCGAAGCCAGAACAAGTCATTATAGCATGGAAATTTTGAAGAGAACCACAGTATTTATCATGTTATCATCTAACATCTACAGTGTTCTGTGAGATGAGAAATGGTTACAAGTAATGCAAATGTATTGGGGGGTGTACTTTGTATGATTGCACATTTAATCTCAATAATATGTAAGTTAGTAGTTATAATTTTAAAGAATTATTAAATTAAGGACGAGTTTGATTCAGACTTTGTTGTTGGTGTTGTCAAACATAATGAAAAACGGTACATATACAGTATTACACAGATCAGTCATAACATTAACACCACATAACATTAATACATCAACATTGATTATCAGTTATATACCAGTAAACTAATCATAAGCCAGTCTCTGCAGGGACCTGTTTTGATTCCACAGAAAAGCTAATGCAGCATAAATTGCCCAAAAAGTCAATGCTGGCCATTATACAAAGACACCAGAACACCCAATTCAAGATTCAAGCCCACTACACAAGGCCCAGCAGGCGAAGAGCCCAAGACTGCCAACCTGGCTTCCAAACTCCCCGGATCTTAATCCAATCGAGCACCCATGAAATACACAGGACAAACAAGTCCAATTCATGGACATCTACTGTAGCAACACATAGCACCACAAGAATCTACTGCCAAAGTCCATACACCACAGCACACCTTCAGAAGCCCCACCACAACTGTTTGGTGTATTCCAGATATCATTGTGTGCTCATGTACCAAATTGTGTTGTTAAATATAGACGATGTGGACATGTGGAAAATCTGGGTGCTCCTTTATCTCCCTCATACTCACACAACCACCTACATTATGGGATAAGAGTACCTTAGAGTGAGCCTCTTGCAATGTAAGCATGTAGGCTTATTCCCTAAAAAGACCAAAAAAAAAATCGTTATTGTTTAAGGAGAACTTTTTCATTGCTATCCTTCTCAAAACTCAGACCCATAATCAACAGTTGTGCGTGGAATTTATTTACTACATAAGAGGTGAATCTTTTTTTTTTTTTCTTATTTAAAACTGCAACCATTTGCACAGCAAGGTCAGAGGTTCAGCTACAGGTTCACTTTTACATTTATTCATATGATGCTGTGTTTCATCCATAGGCACTGCAGAATCTAATGAAATGCAAAGAGTCAGAGTGGGTGCAGGTTAAAGGTTAAGGTGTGAAGGCCGACAGTGAATCTCTAATTATTTCATTGCTCAACTTTCAATTTCATATCTGGATACAAAGCAAAACATCCATGCACATTAGAGTTGTGTTTGCAGCTCATATTTAACCTGTCTTCATTTTGTAAAAGGACAAATTTACTGAAAAGCATCCATCCAACCATCCTAAAGGCAAACGTTTTAATTGACTATGAGCAGTTATTTAACCATACAAACAAATTTACATTATTGAAAACATACACTGGTGCTAATGAATATATATTTTTCCTCAAAAAGTAAGCAGGCTCGCTTAGAAAAATACTAATACAGCTATGGAAAAAAAACATTTACAAATACAGTAAATGAACTCTTTTTTTTTACTATTCAGAAACATTTACTAATTTTAACATTATAAATACAAATTTGATATGTGTTGCTCTGGACTTGTGTCTACATCACTTTAAGAAAAAAAAAAAGAGATGAGCCACGACCTCAGAGAAGTGAATGTCCTCCTCTTCAGTCTGGGAAACGGTATAAGGCCTTCATTCATTCATTCATTTTCTATACCACTTAATCCTATGTTCAGGGTCGCGGGGGACCTGGAGCCTATCCCAGGAGACTTCGGGCACTAGGCGGGGTACACCCTGGACAGGGTGCCAATCCATCGCAGGGCACACACACATACACACACTCACACACCCAATCACACACTATGGGCAATTTGGGAACGCCAATTAGCCTAACCTGCATATCTTTGGACTGTGGGAGGAAACCGGAGTACCCGGAGGAAACCCACCAAGAACATGCAAACTCTATGCACACAGAGACGGGAATCGAGCCTGGCCGGGGAATCGAACCCAGACCCTGGAGGTGCAAGGCGACAGTGCTAACCACTACACCACCGCGCCGCCCGGTATAAGGCCTTCTCCAAACAAATCACCTGTTTACAGTTTATTCATCATGCACAGTTCTATATTTAGCAAAAAAAACAAAAACAAAAAAACTGTATATTAACAAAAACACCTCATTTGTTTTGCAGCCAGGGGAATGTCGACCCTTACCATCATTGAGGCAAAGATTTACTCCACTTCATTCCAGAATATTCTTGGGGGAAATGTGAATCTGTCTATTTACCAGGTTAAACTGGGCTAAAATCAGGTCATGCAACAGCACAATGATCTGAAACAAAGCAGCCAATCATCATCAGAACGACTAATAAAAATAGAAGAAGAAAATAAAAAGGTTGGTGAGGTCCACGTCCAGGCGCCACCCCCACTGAGATGAATTGTTCTCTACAGTATGTAGTTTCTGAAGGGCATATTGTTATTATTATTATTATTATTATTATTACTACTATTATTACTATTATTACTATTATTATTAATAATAATAATACATTATTATTATTATTATTATTATTATATAAAATCCAGATAAGTTGACTTCACTGAAACAATCTGAGGAAATGATAGCCCCAAATATTTTGAGTAGAATCAACTTGAACACAAAATGCTCAGGACTTATTATATTATTAATATTTTAAATAAATTACACTTAGAACCATATAATTTGTAACAAAATCATTTTAATTGTGTTTGAATGACCACACAGTGCAGTACATTAAGAAAAAAAAGGAAAGAAAAACACATCAAGGCAAAAAATAAAATAAAATACTCATATTCATACTACTCATAAGTATTGATTAATAATAATTGCTCAACTATTGTTAGGGTTTTTGTTAGAGCAATTCTTCCATTATTAAAAAAAAAAAAAAAAAAGAACAGCTAAAAAATATTTCATGTTGGTCGTTGTTATCCTCCATGGTTATTTCTTAGTTTATAGTTTATACGTTTTATAGAATCACATAATTGCAATTTAGCCCCTAGCAGATAAACTCACATGAGTGCTTTTTTCCCCATGACTGTACAACTGTGTCAGTTCTACAGATCTTGTTTATTTTTGTTAAACACTTGCTATTTATCAACATCCCAATTTTAATCTAAATCTGACATGCTAGCTTGTTTATAATGCTAGCCTGTCTTCACGCCTTATTACAGGCTTTTGTAATGCTAGCTTGGTGTCATTTTCATCTGTCATAATGTTAGCTTGTTAGAATTGTAGACCGCCTGTTATGTTGCTACTCTGCATATTGTAATTACACAATTATAGCCTGTCAGTATGTTAGATGTATGGTAAACTCGTTTGCACCACAGTTTATAAGTAAGTAATAAACCACTGTGTGTGTGTGAGGTTGTTATAGGAAAGTACTGTTGTTGGCATGGTGGGGTGATATGGACTTAGTGACCACCTTGATTATTGATTTTTTTTTTTTTTTTTTTTTGCAACATGTACCAAATGATGTCAAACTTTAAGTGAGTAATGAATGATCTTAATGTGTATATATTTCTATTTACATGGAAATTTGTAAAATTTCTCCAAAAATTTTTCCCATTTTGGACATTCCCTCAGAATACTCTTTCTTCCCCTTCTTTGAAAACAGATGTTCCTATGTCTGAAAATTTTAACAAAGCAAACTGTGGAGCCTTCTCCCATGCATCATAGCTAACCTTGCAAAAAAAAAATGTTGGCATGCAGGCATGAACCTGTTGGAACAGGTGAGAAACTAGTACATCACTTTGCAAAGAGGCGCTTGAGGTGAGCTATATAAAAAAGAAGAGTATATATGACAATAGTGTGCCAGCTTTTTACATAAAAGTAAAAAATGTCCATCTGGTCTCCACTGGCCAACCTGATCTCTCTGATGGAATTGTCATGGACTCTGACTTACAGGAAAACCGTCTCTGTGCGTTGATCTGTGTCTCCACCACCAACAGGTCCTCAATCCAGTGCTTCTCCATGAGAAAAGTATTAAAGCAGGAAGCTTGAACTTGGCTGCTGTGAGATGATCAATAAGACAACAAGTGTCCTTATTGTCTCCACAAGCCACTACAGTAAGAATGTCACCATGGAACCCCTGGCAGTAAGTACCTTTGAGTGTGGAATCATGTCATCCACTCAAGGGAACCAAAGTACATACCCCACAGCACTTCACTTCCCTTGACAAAATTAAACTGCTCACTTCTTACCATCTAAGGAATTATTAAATGCTCTGTGTAAATAATTTGTAGAAACTGGACATATGATGTGATATATAAACTCCCTTGTGGCCCACCTGAGGGCTTTTTCAGTGAGCAATGTCTTGAAGTTTGTGATTCCAGGCTGAGAAAATAGAGGGAACATTGCAACAAAATCCCTCAGACTCAGTGGGATCACCTGGGTATTTGTATGGCCTGGTGATGAGGGAGACCAGGTGGAAGTACAGACTGTGGGGTTGCAGCTTGTAGTTGAGTCACCTGGCTGATTAGCTGGGTCATTTGCTGCCTTTAACCATGTAGATATAGTCCCTGGGCAGTGAGCACCTCTTAGATGTCAAAGGATGGATGTGCCTGGTTCTAAGCCACAGTTTTCTGTTAGTGTTACTTGCAGACACAAGCGCAGACAGGAATTAAGGTTTTAATGATAACTAAAAAATAAATTTCTCAACCAACAGAGACAGTCGTAACAGCCCAACAGGGGATGGTTATAACCAGTCTGTAAACTACACAAAGAGCATACGTGTGAGTAAAATTACATTAAAATAAGTCAGTAATCAAGCAAATGTGGGAAGTTAAGAAATAAAGTGCCTGGTGGCCATCTTGTTTTTGTGCTGCACAGGATCCTGATTAGTAAAGTTTAAAACAAACAATGCCAGCTCAATTTCTTTATTCATTCTGGAAAATAAATTTCCTTTGGCTTTGGAGCAATTAACGTCCTTTTTTTTTTCTTCTCTTAAATAAAATAATGTATTTTTATAGTGAAACATGACACATCCTGAAAAGCCAATCACACGGCTTCTATTCGTCATGTGATCAGTGAATCAAAAGTACATTCTGGGTCAAATAGTGGCTGCCATGAGTGAACTATTTTTTTAGAGAATGTTAAACCCATGAAAAAGAACACATACACCCTGTTAGTGTAATTGTAATCACATTAGCAGTCATGAATTACAGATGCAGTGGTACCTCAGCATACAAAATTAATCCTTTCCAGAGGCGAGTTCTTAAGGTGAACATTCATAATGCAAAGCACATTTCCCCATAAGAAGAAGGTAAATGCAGATAATCCATTCCAGCCACCCAAAAAATTATAACCAATATTAGCAATTTTTCACTAATATAATCATATTTTTGCATATAAAAACCATCAAAAACATTTAGAAAAGACATGAAGTAAATGACAAGGAATAAATAGTCATTAAACCTGACTTTAATCTTTATTCATGAATCCTCTTGGCAATGGCTGCATTAACAAACTAAATTGACCCATTGTGAAATGTCTACTAATTCTTGCACAAAATGCAAAACAAGAAAAATGCAAACTTGATTTGCCTGGCTTTGGAGTTTTGAATCCCCTCCAGATGGCAACTAGTTCGGTTTGTTCACTCGTATGCCGAAAATAATTTGTATGCCGAAGCAAATTTCTTAATTTGTAATTGGGGCATTCATTTGGATGTGCATCCAGCATGGTATATACTTAAAGCTGTGGGATACTGTAGTGTCCCATTTTAATTTCACTTACAATTCTTCACTTTTGTTTATTTCTCTTCTTGGGAGCCAGGATGCACTTCACAGCAGGAAAGAGATACAGTAATGCTACAACACTTAATAGATGTACATGCATTTTCTGTACTGGCAAAAGGCATTGTTTGCATGTGCTAGTTAAAGTTCTGAAACTTTAAGTATTGTCAAGTATAGTCAATGGTTGGCATTGTCTTCAACAACAACAACAACAAAAAGTATTTTCCCAATTTGATGGCAGTGACCCAGTACAAAAACTTAATCAAAGCATGAGTGTGCTGTTTTTTTTCCCTTTTCCCCCAGCTCAACAACATATTATTTATACTAAATTGCACATTTAAATGACCACAAGTACAACTGCAGACTGTTTTATCTATTGAAGAAAAACTAGGGGAGGTGGAATTTTAGCTTTTTGACAAAAAAAAAAAAAAAACAACACTAATTCCACATTTACATAACAAAAAAAAAAGCATAATATTTAAGCATTTGTGCTTTATATCTTCCAAGTGACTAAAATAAAAGATCCACAAAATATTACTTAGCAGTTTTCAACTCTTCTTGCTTCAAGCTGTTCATTTACTTTATGGTTAAAGGGATTTTTTGTTTGTTTGTAGATGTCTGTGATAGTTTTCCTAATTAATCTCAGCAAATAATGACAGCAATGACAAGAGTGTTTCCTGCTTACTTGCTTGTCTTAATTAGAGCAAATCCCAATTGAAATTAGCATTAAAACCAACAAAACTGCCATTAAGAAGCTTTTTCAAAAGAAATGTCTTTATAATTAACAATAATATTTCTGTATGATATTCTGTAATATTCTATATAATACAGTATAATATTCTATATGATATTTTTAACCATATTTCATATATTTCACCTCTAGGTGTTATATTTGAAAGTCCAAACATTACATTAGGATGACTTTGGGGAAATAAATCTTAAATAATTCATTTTTTTTATTTTTTTATTTTTTCGCTCCATGCTAAAAGCAATAACCTCCATCAGAAACAGACACAAATGGCTGCATCTGAGCTTGGGGCGTTACATGACACTGCGGATCCTTGGATTTGGTTTCATTCAGGTGTCTTTTCAGTGAAGCGAAATGTTCAAAGTCAAACTACTTGTAATCCCAGAGGCTTTTGGCTCTTGGTGAAATAAATATCCTTTTAGAAACATGTGACCAAGTGCACATAGTGTCAAGGGACATTCCATTGTAGACCTGCATCTTGGCTTTCACTGTGTGTAAATTTTATTTTTATTTTTTTAGATGCACTGATGCAATGATAACTTGCTATTGAGCTTCTTTATTAGTAATGGTGAAATGCAAAAGTAGATAAATACACTGTATTTTTTTAATGAAATATACACCTAGAGTAATTATGTGTTTTGATTATCATGGTTTGTCTATGTAGTTCTTTAGCTATGATTTGGGCTGTGTCCTTGCCTAATGTCCCATTCATACACTGATTCATAAAATCATTTGAAGATATTATTTATTCCACCCAAACAATTATTACCCTGCCTCTGAACATAACCGCACTTGCTTTAATTTGAATTATGTGCATACTTTTTTTTTTTCATTATTTGCATGGAACTGAACAGTTCAAACAATAAGGATTATAAATCCCAATCAGTAATGACCTTTCACTGCATGCCTTCAAGGACTATGTGATCAAGGACCCTTGGCTTCAATTCATCATAAGGATACTTTACTTTAAGTCTTTATACATCATCTTCCAGTTGCCTGATTCAGCTTTTTTCAGTCACCTTCCAGACCGAAGATTCCAAGCAAATGAGATTATTTGTAACTGCCAAAAGGTGGTGATCCTCTGGGAATCAATTCGCCTTCAAGAAGCAAGTTTACAAAATCAGCAGTGTGCCCTAATTTTAAGTTACTGGCCTGAAAGTACCCAGGAGACACTCTATTTAGAACTGCAGCTCAAGCTAATCTGTGTGAAAACACTCATCTTTGCACTTGATCAAATTCTGGCATCCATATTTCCTGAGGATCATACTCAGTTTAATAAAGATAATGAAGTAGTTGTATTAAATTACAAGTAATTACTACATAAGCTGGACTTAAGAGGTCAAACAAGAATATTCACTGAACACTTAAGGGGTTTGCTCAGAAAGATAACCTGGTAAAACAAAAAAAAAAGTCAAACAAAGAAAGAAACAAATGAAATATACTAAAAGCAGCTAAATGAAATAAAGATTTGTTTATCCAGTCACAAACATGAATGGGAAAGAGAGACTTAAAGATTTGATCTTATCCCATCAGGCTTCATCTTATTCAAATATATTGTTATTAATCTAAAACTAAAAGGTTCAAACTATAAAGGTTCAACATCTCAAACAGTTATGATGTAACAAAGACAGACTCCACATGATAGTAAGTATAAAGATAAGTGAGTTTATTATACTTCGGATAATACGATGGAGCTTAGAAGCAGGCACTTGCAAGATATCAACTGAAAAGCAAGGATAAACAGTCTGGTTTACTTTTTTCTTATGGCGAGGAGAAGGAGTGTCGAGAAGCCCCAACTGATGAGACCTGGAGAGGAGTACAACCACACACCATGGCGGTACAGCGACAGCAGCTCGGAGATTGCAACGGGAGCAGCTTCTGGAAACGAGAAACGAGTAATTAATCAGGTATGTTCTTCTTATGTGAGCATAGGAAGTTGAGTCCACTTCGAGCCACTACGAGCCCGGGCACTGACTGAGGCGCAGTGTGTGGTTTTTATGTGCTGCTGCTGATTGGTGACAGGTGATGGTGATTAGAACTCTGGAGATATAGGGCGTGGTGTCTGACTGATTTGGGAGCTTGGCCTGACTGTGACATTACCCGCTCCTCCACGACCCGCTCCTAAGGAGGGGGCACTTCCTCTTCAGGGCCAGGCTCTGTGGGAGAAATGATAGGATCATGATATGGTTTTAACAGAGATATGTGAAAGGTAGGGTGAATAAGGTAGTGTGAAGGCAGTTGTAATTTGTATGTTACCGGATTGAGTTGTTCCAGGACTTTGAAGGGACTGACATACCTGGGGCTAAGCTTTTTACAGGGCTGTTGTAAGCGTAGGTCTCTAGTCCAGAGCCATGCCTTATCTCCTGGATGGTAGATTTGAGTTTGAAGGGAGTTCTGGGCATACTCCGCCCAGCCTAGGAACTGGTTCCAGGAGTCCTGGTGACCGTGACAGAAGCTACGGAGGAATCGGCCGATCTCCTGAATCTTCCGCTCCGTTTACCCATTCGTTTGAGGATGGTATCCTAATGACAAGCTCACAGTCACACCTAGTAGACAAAAGAATGCTCGCCAGACTCTTGATATAAACTCAGGACCTCGATCTGAGACGATATCATCTGGGATTCCGTAGTAGCGGAAGACCCTATTGAAGAGTAAGTCAGCAGTCTCCATAGCAGTTGGCAGACCTCTAAGAGGGCTCAGTCTACATCCTTTAGAAAATCTGTCTTCTACTACTAGGATACAGGTATGTCCTCCTGCGACTGGTAGATCAGTGAGGAAGTCTACCCCCAGGTGTGACCATGGATGTTGAGGAATGGGCAGGGGCATGACCGGCTGGTAGGTGTTGAGGGGTTTTTGACATGGCAGAATCTGGGCATCCGTTGATGTACCTTCTCATGTTTTTCTTCATATTGGGTCACCAGAAGCAATCATGTAACAGTGAGAGAGTTCTGTCAATCCCTGGATGTCCAGTGCCCAAAGAGCAGTGTACTGAATGAATGAGGGAATTTCAATCCTTCTCCAGTTTTGAATCGGCAGGGACGGTGGACAGTTCAGTGGAGTAGCTGGTGCTGGTTCTGAGATGGATGAAGGGCATTGCCATTGGATGGGGTTGACAAAGGTCTGGGTGGAGTGCGGTTGGATCTTGTTGCTGGGAGAGAATGGCTCCCACTTCAGTCGTCAAAGCGTCCCCTTCCACCACAAAAGGGACTTCAGTATTGGGATGGACGAGAACAGGTGCAGACACGAAGGCTTGTTTTAAAGATTTAACATTTATGGAGGTCGAGTTTTGTGAAGAGTTTGGCCATGCGGAGACATTCTACGGCTGCTGGCACCAGGGGTAATGGATAGCGAAATTGACAGTAGCTTGGTTGAAAGTACGGAAGTGTATGCAGAGTCTTAACCCACCAACTTTCTTGGCCACGAAGAAGAAGCTGGAAGCTGCCGGGGAAGTAGATGGGCAAATGTAGCCCTGTCGAATAGCCTCAGAAATTTACTCCATGACCTTCCTTTCAGGGAGCAAAAGAGGATAAATGCATCCGTAAGGTAACGGCTCACCTGGGAGCAGATCAATCGCACAATCCCATGGCCAATGTGGTGGTAGTTGGGCTGCCCTTTTGGGGTAGAAGATGTCAGCTCTCGATTGAAGTAGTCTGAAGTTTCAAAGGTTGAGTTTTTAATGGTAGTGTAGGGAAGCAGGTGGGAGAGCCATGGGCATCCCAGGACGATGTCGGAGGTAGATTCTTCTAGTACTAATAACATGATTACTTCCTGGTTGAACAGACCGATTTGGAGGTTGACGGGACCAGCGAGCTGATGCACTGATCTTCTGGACAGGGGTTTTCCAGTTATGGACTCGATCTGGTAGAATTTTTTCATCGGGACTGTCTTGAGTTTGAGGAATCGGCACAAGTTTCCGGAGATGAAGTTACCGGCTGACCCCTAGTCAAGAAGAGCTGCCACTGTAACAGTAATATGAGATGCAGTATAGAGATATCAGCTGAAGAGCAAGGATAAACGGTATGATTTACTTTCTTCGAGGAGAAGGACTGTGGAGAAGCCCAAACTGACAAGACCTGGAGAGGAGTACAACCACACACCATGGCGATACAGTGACAGCAGCTCGGAGATTGCAACGAGAGCGGCTTCTGGAAACAAGAGTACAGGTAAGTAATTAATCAAATTAGAAGAAAGATGACGCCAGTGAGGTCAACTGCGGTCACGACTGATCCGACTCACTTTTCTTTGTTTTTGTTTTTTAAGTTAGTTTTCAGCTTTTTAAAAGCGCCAAACTCATCACCATTGAGTACATTAGGTACGATAGGGACACTCTTGTTTCTATTGGTATACAATGTACTGTACAGTCGTGGCCAAAAGTTGAGAATTACATAAATATTGGAAATTGGAAAAATTGCTGCTTAAGTTTTTATAATAGCAATTTGCATATACTCCAGAATGTTATGAAGAGTGATCAGATGAATTGCATAGTCCTTCTTTACCATGAAAATTAGCTTAGTCCCAAAAAACCTTTCCACTGCAGATCGGAAGGTCGGGGGTTCGAACCCCAGCATCGGCAAGTTGCCACTGTTGAGCCCTTGAGCAAGGCCCTTAACCCTATCTGCTCCAGGGGCGCTGTAATCTGGCTGACCCTGCGCTCTGACCCCAGTTTCCTAATTGGGATATGCGAAGAAGAAATTTCGCTGTGCTGTAAAAAGTACATGTGACAATAATTGAATATTCTTCTTCTTCTTCTTCTTCATTGCTGTCATTAAAGGACCTGCTGAGATAATTTCAGTAATCGTCTTGTTAACTCAGGTGAGAATGTTGACGAGCACAAGATTGGAGATCATTCTGTCAGGCTGATTGGGTTAGAATGGCAGACTTGACATGTTAAAAGGAGGGTGATGCTTGAAATCATTGTTCTTCCATTGTTAACCATGGTGACCTGCAAAGAAACGCATGCAGCCATCATTGCATTGCGTAAAAATGGCTTCACAGGCAAGGATATTGTGGCTACTAAGATTGCACCTAAATCAACAATTTATAGGATTATCAAGAACTTCAAGGAAAGAGGTTCAATTCTTGTTAAGAAGGCTTCAGGGCATCCAAGAAAGTCCAGCTAGTGCCAGGATCGTCTCCTAAAGAGGATTCACTCACTCACAATTTTGCCCAAAAACACAGCCATGAATAAAGAATCGAACCAAAACACCCTCCAACAGCAACTTCCTCCAACAATCCAACAACAGTTTGGTGAAGAACGATGCATTTTCCAGCACGATGGAGCACCATGCCATAAGGCAAAAGTGATAACTAAGTGGCTCGGGGACCAAAACAGTGAAATTTTGGGTCCATGGCCTGGAAACTCCCCAGATCTTAATCCCATTGAGAACTTGTGGTCAATCCTCAAGAGGCGGGTGGACAAACAGAAACCCACTAATTCTGACAAACTCCAAGAAGTGATTATGAAAGAATGGGTTGCTATCAGTCAGGATTTGGCCCAGAAGTTGATTGAGAGCATGCCCAGTCGAATTGCAGAGGTCCTGAAAAAGAAGGGGCCAACACTGCAAGTACTGACTCTTTGCATAAATGTCATGTAATTGTCGATAAAAGCCTTTGAAACGTATGAAGTGCTTGTAATTATATTTCAGTACATCACAGAAACAACAGAAAGAAAGATCTAAAAGCAGTTTAGCAGCAAACTTTGTGAAAACTAATATTTGTGTCATTCACAAAACTTTTGGCCACGACTTTTAACTCCGGATCCATGCTGGCGGAGTGAGATCCTGAGGGAGAACAAAGAAGAAAGGACACGACGCAGAGCGGAGAACAGGCTTGATGACCTCAGGGCCAGGGTAAAGTTCCAGAGAGACATTCGGGACCGCAAGCTCCTCTGCTTCACTGAGACATGGCTGAACCCAGCTGTGCCGGACCATGCCATCAAGACAGCCTTGTTCACCGCATGGACAGGACATGGGACTCGGGAAAGTCTAGGGGAATAACTAAAAATTTTGTTTGAATTTGAAATTTGTATGTTCTTCTTATGTGAGCGTAGGAAGTTGAGTCCACTTCGTAGATACGAGCCCAGACACTGACTGAGGCGGAGGCACAGTGTTTGGATTTTATGTGCTACTGCTGATTGGTGACAGGTAATGGTCATTAGAACTCTGGAGATATAGGATGTGGTGTCTGACTGATTTTGGGGCCTGGCCTGACTGTGATATATGATCATTCACAAATCACCTCACAACTTCACTATGAGCTCTGGTTATTCAACCTAAGGATGTTGACTTTGAGTTACAATCAGACAAATTTTAAGTCACCCTAGGGTGAAGGAGTCAAGCCCGAAAACTTTGTGACCACTGGTATACAGTATCAACTTTTACCCAAAACCTTGTGGACATCAAGGACTCAAGTCTTACTGATTTTTATTTTTGTTTGGGTTCAGGGACAGGTATCTATTTAAGATGTCTTTCAAGTTGCCTGATGTTGAAAGATTTAAAACCTCAAGGTTATCTTACCAACCATCATCACTATTCTGCAATCAAATCACCTCCAAAAGCCATGTGAGCAAGAGGCCTTGATTTTGGTGCACCTGAGGGACTTGGTGCATGAGCAACATCTTATTCAGACAGCCTTAATAACTCAAACAAGCAAGGTACAAAAATATATGATAAATAAACAAATAAATAGCAATCAGAGACCGTTTGCAATTCACTTGCAAAAAAAATGCTACCAAGAGGTCTTGGCATTGATTAACCATACTAATGGTCATGCTGATTTGTTTGGGTCTTTAAGCAATATATAATTCAGATGTTGTTTTTTTATTTATTTATTTATTTTTATACAGTAGGTCGCATATCAAACCTCACACTGTGAGAACAAAGGGTTCTTGGCTTTGATTCGTCCAAGGGATGATCAGTGTGATTTGATTTGGGTCCTTGGACATTCTTTGATTCAACTTTTTTTTTAAACACACCTCCAACCAAAGGTTTCAAGCAAATACGATTATTTGTAACTGTCAAAAGGTGGCAATCCTCTGGGAATCAATTCACCTCTACGAAGCAAGTGTACAAAATCAGCCATGTGCTCTAATTTTGTGTTACTTGCCTGGATGTAGCCAAGAGACACTCTATTTGGAGCTGTGTGTGTGTGTGTGTGTGTGTGTGTGTGTGTTTGATAACTCTAATCTTTGAACTTGATCAATTCCACTTCTACTGAGAGCCTTATGTAAATTAAAAGAAAATTATGAAGCAATTATAGTAGTGTATAGTTTATTAATCAAGCAATTTATTAGCTGACAATGCTTTGCTATCTTCTAGTAGCCTTCTCCTGCATTGATAAAAAAATAACTTAGAGAAACCCATGGTTGTTGAGTGTCTGCAAGTGTGTGCACAAGGTTTGAATAACTAATAACAGCTGTTTGCCATACATCAGATCTAATGAGTTGCTTAAGGTCTGAAACCTTGTAAAAAGTGTCTGAGACTCTAAGGGTCCCCAAACATTTGCAAAGTGCCATAAAAAAAATTTTTTTTCTCAATTAATGGCATAAATTGGCATCAATGTTTGCTGAAAATACTGTGCATTTTCTTTCCATTTCCAAGAGAGACTGTGTTAACATCTTTTTAATTAAAAGAAATCACCAAAATCTGTTATCTCTCAAGGGGTGCCTAAACTTTTGCATATATATATATATATAGTGTATTAAAATAAATATCCAGAATATAATTTAACAAGTGCTGGAAACTCCTGGGCAGTTTTTAAAACTCTCTTTGCCCTTTTCCAGGTCTAATCTGCCTCATCAGACCTTTTCATTTTACAGCGTGTTGTATTTTAGCTTCCCTGCTGTGTCACTTGTCATGTTGTGCATGAACGGGTCACAGTCTGACTTTGCTTCCCTGGTGATACACAGAGCTGCTTTCTAGCTGAGCTGCTATAGAGGAGCTGCTTTGGTTCTGAGGATAGTAGCGTTCAAAGCTACAAAGAAGAAGAGCAAGAACCAAAAGAGACAACCATCCAACAAAAGCACATGAACAAGTACAACAACACATTTTTTTGTCACAATGTACAGTATTGAGCTCTTATGGGCTGTAATTTTTTATTGTTTTTTTTTTTTTAAATATAACTACAAATACATACAATAGTAAATACCAAATAGTTTTCAGTTGCTTAGACCATAATCTAGAAAACATGTGTCTCTCTTTACCACCTAACCATGATAACTACATCTTGCTGACTATCTCCTTACATCTTCACTTCGCTGTGTGAATATGAGCAAGATTGATTCAAGCTTTAAAAGATACCCCACTGTTCTCAGGCATGAATCCCATTACCTGGAACAACACACTGCTGCCTGCAACACAAGGCCATAGCTATAAACTTGGGTCTGCTCACATCGTGCTTAAATCTTACAGTTACAGCTCAATTAAAATGTATTATTTATATCAAATATATATATTTTTTTCATAGTCTGAAATAATCAGTTAAACAGTTTAGCATTTTAAGGGTTGAAAAATCTGGCATCTTTATTAGACCAGAGACTGCTAAGAAGAAAATTTATAGTAACCGATACATACTGGTGTGATTACTAGTGTAAATTAATCTACCCACATAAACCCAGTGATCACAAATCATCAACTCAAAAATATGCCCAGAAATTTGATCACATCACATTAAATCTGTCATAATAGACTATGAGAATTAACATAAGATCAACTAACATGAAAAAATTGCAGAAGTTTATTTATTGATTTTATTCATTTATTAACAACACATACATTTTGGCATTTTGAAAAAATCTAATTAGCAAAAAAAAAATCTATCCATTAATACAAATTGTAGCTTTAATAGATGATGCATAATATTATAACTTTATGTGTTACACTGATTATCAGTTATATACCAGTAAACTTGTGACAGGATCATGTGCATCTAGGGCTCTCCCATGCTTAAAAGGAACCCCTCAGGTCTGATTCCACAGAAATGCCAATTAAGTACAAATTGCCAACAACATCAATGCTGGCCAGTAGAGAAAGGCACCAGAACACCGGGTGAATCACAGCCCACTGCAGACAGGGCCCAGTAGACAAAGAGCCCAAGGCCAGTCTGTCCCCCAAAATTCCTCACATTCCAATCTGATTGAGGATGCATGATGTCAGAAACCCCAGAACTTCATCAGTCTACAGTCTTGTGGAGTTATGTCCTGATGGGCCAAAGCTTTCCTGCTAAGCTGGATAATGTTTCAGTTGATAATATATATTGTGCGCATATGTACTGTATGTGTGTGTATATACATGATTTTAAGATTTAAAGCATACTCTATGGATCCCAAAAAACAATCAAACTGGCTCACTGATATACCAGGATGAACTCTGTAGCATATAGAGCTCCACTTACTACTCATATTTACTCAAATGCTAATTACTGGATAAGTAAATGTACTGTTCCTACAATCCTACAGCTTCCTAAGATAGAGAAATGGAATGTACTTAAATGTCCAAATGAGTCACAAATTAGTCTAAGGACTCTCACAGAAGGGGAGCAAGGGAAAAACACAAATTTAACCCTTGTCCTATGAACACACACTCGAATCAGATAGTAAACCCAAGAATGTGAGTACTCACGAAATGGCTAACAAACAGTCTGAACCGACATGGGCGAACTCAATGACTGAGCGATGTGAAGCGCAATCTTGTCTCCATTTATGCTTCCTGTTTTGCGACCGTACTACTTCCGGGTCCTAGTACCGGTCGTGGAGCGGGTGTGTGTGACAATACAATTAAACTTTTCACTTACTGAAAACAAAATTGAAGGCAGAAAGATCTACAGTACAACCAAGCATCACCTGAACGCAGTTGTAGAATAGGACTGGCAAAGCAACTCAAGGGGGAAAATGTAGTGAGTGACATTTGATGAAAGAGAGAAAGAATGAACCAAGTGGGATTTTTTTGGTTGTCAAAGCATTGTGGTGATATTACCTTAAACTGGATAGGCAAAGTTATGAATCAATGCTGGCCAGTAGAGAAAGGCACCAGAACCCCAAGTGAATCACAGCCCACTGCAGACAGAGCCCAGCAGGCAAGAAGCTCAAGGCCAAACTGTCCCCCAAAATTCCCACATCCCAATCTGACTGAGGATGCATGGGATGTAGGGTTGTTCCGATTCCGATACCGGTATCGGAAATGCTACCGATACCACAAAAAAATCTGGCATCAGGATCGGCGAGTATTTGAGTCCACGTACCGATCCGATACCATTTTCCTAAACATAACCTATTTATGCCCGCTAGCTCTGCTAGTTTAGCGTACTTACAGAGTGTCACGGCATGTGCCTGTGATGGGCGTGCGCGCAAATTGATATCGCACCTCGCTCACTATTTAGGCGGCCTCCCCCCCCCTTTAGGTATGTGAAGGAGCAGGGCCGCAGAATCAGACAACGGCTCATGAGCTATCGCCGCTAATGATCCCGGCGCTATAAAACACAGCGGGGAGTGTAGCTCGGGGTCTGACTGTTGGGAAGCTGGACTTTGCAACGCGGTGGATTTTATGAGAGACAGTGGCACAAGAGCGGGGCAATGTGATGCGCCCCAAAGACTTTAAAAAGGGGGGCGCCTTTGATGTCCGCAAGAGGAGCGCGTGAACGAGCTGCACGAGCTCCTGCGGGACCTTCACTTCCGCGTAGAGCCCGCCTTTCGCATCCCTGCTGCCCTTTCCTTACCCATTTTTCTAAATAAATTACCCTTTTTCCTGTAAGACCTCGCCTCGTGACCGTGTTTCACTTAGTGTGTCGCCTGTGCACTTAGGGTCAAACCCGTTACACAGGGCTAGAAAAAGATTATATATATATATATATATATATATATATATATATATATATATATATATATATATATATATATATATATATATATATACACACACACACACACACACACACACACTGTACAGATACACATCCAGGTATCGGATCAGTACTCGGTATCGGCCGATACCCTGAGCCCAAGTATCAGAATCGGTATCGGGAGGGGAAAAATGGTATCAGAACATCTCTATTGGGATGCAGTGCTCGGACTTCACCAGTCTACAGTCTTGTGGAGCTTTGCCCTGAGGGGCCAAGTTGAGGAGCCATGGCCAATAATGCTAGCAATAATGCTTAATTCGATGAAATTATGAAAATGATTTGGACTACAAGACGAGGCAATAGTGTTGAACAAATGCTCCTAAAAATTAAAATGCACAAATAATTAATTGCCGGAGCAGAACTCAAACTCCAGTTCCTGCTGTTCCTGAGCACTGATTGTCACCACCACATCATTGTAACTTTCAAAAACAGCATTGTCATGACGTTGAACATCATTGTAATTTTGTTACAGCTAAATTACAATGACCATCCAACCACTCTAAAAGAAAAACTCAAGACTGAAATAACAAGAAAGGAATGCAGAAAAAAAATGAAATGTAGAAAAAGTACATGAAAAAAAGGAAAAAGTAAAAGCATAGAAGAAAGAAAGAAAAAAAAGAAAGAACAAACGAAAGAAAAGAAAAAAATCTGTATTTGTGTGATGTGTGTGAGTTTCACAGTACACTACTATGAAGGCAAAATTACTTAAAAAAAGAAAAAAGAAAGAAATCCCACAGGAAAGGTTTCAGACGAAAAGGAGTTTCATTATGCCGGAGCACAAATCCCGCCTACATTTTAATTAACTTTGGGATGAATCTTCCATAAGAACGAGCTCCACCTTAATTATCTCTTCCACCCTTGTCTTTCCCACATAAGCTATCTGAGTGCTGAGGTTATGCTAACCTGCTGCTTTATTAAGAATGTATTTGAAATAATTTATTTTCTTAAATAAAGTTTTTTTTTTTTTTTTCAAAATTTTCTTTTTCAAATGTTTTAATAGGGTTATTCTTGTTTTCTTTCACCACACATTTGATATTAGGTAATGTTGAATAATAACTTTTAGGTCTGATTTAACTGACTTTATTATTCAATGATTTCAATAATTGATGGTATACACTGATCAATCAGAACATTATGACCACCTGCCTAATATTAAGTACAATAGGGCCCCCTTTCAGTCAATAAAAGAATGACACCTTTCTATGGGAACCAGCATTTCCCTTTTAAGGCATTTTGATCTACAGTACAGTAGCTCTTTTATTGGATCAAACTACACAACCAGATGCTTACCAGCATATTAATTTCGGGGAAAAAAATTGCACCTGCTGCCTAATATATCCCATATATATATAATCACTAGATGACTGGGTAAGCGCAACTTTAAAACTGTAGCTCTTGTTGAACGGTGGTCAGTAAATACCAAGAGTGATGCCCTGTATAATAACCAATAGAAGAGCTACTGTAGCTCAAACTCCTAAAACGTTTAATGCTGGTTCTGATAGAAAAGTGTTAAAACACACTCTTCATAGTTGTTTTGGTGGCAAAAGGTGGACCTACACTACAGTATATTAGGAGTACACAGATCAGCTATAACATATTAGTCGTAACGCCGTGACTGATTGGTGTATGATGCACTGAATTAACCCTCACTAGCCTGCATTTTCAATTAACTGCAGAGATCGCTTGTGTTGCTGCTTTTGCTATATTTATCTCCATTACCACCTTTATGCAGGAGGAATTTCGCACCTGGGTGCAATCAGCACAAAGCCAGAACCATGACCAAGCAACTGCAGAAATACACTGGAATGCACCCAAAACAATAATGCTAGCACACAGACCTGAGGGATATCCAACCCAGGAACCCACTAATCACACCACAGCAGCTCATTCAGGCTGTAAAGGAAAGAGCTGAATGTTTGTTCCCACTGTGTCCCCCCCCCCCTTTCCCTAAAGAAGACACTTAATCTCTCTCTTGTCTTGAGGGTTGACATTAAGCCATGGGCTTTACCACTTCATCCCTGTTTACACTGGCTTTCGGCTCTTTGTGGCCAGTTTTTGTATATGGTGTTAGATTTTGACCTTCGATGTTTATTTATTTATTTTCTCTCTCTCTCTCTTATTGGATTATGAATTTAAAAAGCCCCTCAAAATTAACAAAGCATTTTTTCCTATCTTAATTTTTTATGAATATTCTAATAAAGGACTGTCGCCTTGCACCTCCAGGGTCTGGGTTCGATTCCCCGGCCAGGCTCGATTCCCATCTCTGTGTGCATGGAGTTTGCATGTTCTCCCCGTGCTTGGTGGGTTTCCTCCGGGTACTCCGGTTTCCTCCCACAGTCCAAAGATATGCAGGTTAGGCTAATTGGCGTTCCTAAATTGCCAGTAGTGTGTGATTGGGTGTGTGTGTGTCTGTATGTGTGTGTGCCCTGCGATGGATTGGCACCCTGTCCAGGGTGTACCCCGCGTAGTGCCCGAAGTCTCCTGGGATAGGCTCCAGGTCCCCCGCGACCCTGATCACAGGATTAAGCGGTATAGAAGATGAATGAATAAATGAATAATATTCTAATAAATGTTTGAAAAGTAAATAAGTAAGTAAGTTTTTTTTTTCTAAAATCATATCCTGATAATAGTATAATATAATATGTATCAAGTCAAACCCTTACTCTTGATGAAATGTCTTGTGAATGAAAGGCGTAAAAACAATCGACATTTACGGAAAACTTCAAGCACAGTATGCCAATGAGACTCTTATCCACAGTAAAACATTTAAATAAACCATTTAAAAGCTGTTTAAAGCTGTAATCACAAACATTGCAGTTGTTCCTGTGAACATTCAGCAAAGTGGAGCCCCTTCAAAATTGGCAGATAACTTCTAACCAACTTGCGGAAGAGATGCATCTCTATATGGGAACTGTACACTGTACACTAGTTGGCATTTCAAATTGCCCATATTGTAAAAGTTTGTGTGTGTGTGCTTGTTTGCCCTGTGATCAATTGGCACTCCATTCAGGGTGTACCCCCCCCCCCTACTGTCCCAAGTCCTCTGGGAAAGGTTCCAGGCCTCTCATAACCATTTACAGTGTAGAGTGAGTGGGAAAGTCATTCATTCATTCATTCATTTTCTATACCGGTTAATCCTGTGTTCAGGGTCGCGGGGGACCTGGAGCCTATCCCAGAAGACTTCGGGCACTAGGCGGGGTACACCCTGGACAGGGTGCCAATCCATCACAGGGCACACACACATACACACACTCACACACCCAATCACACACTACGGGCAATTTGGGAACGCCAATTAGCCTAACCTGCATGTCTTTGGACTGTGGGAGGAAACCGGAGTACCCGGAGGAAACCCACCAAGCACGGGGAGAACATGCAAACTCCATGCACACAGAGACGGGAATCGAGCCTGGCCGGGGAATCGAACCCAGACCCTGGAGGTGCAAGGCGACAGTGCTAACCACTACACCACCGTGCCGCCAAGTGGGAAAGTGATTTACCAAAGTGTAAAATATATCACAATTGACTATTTTTGCTTTAAAACCTCAGTCTTTTGATTTGAAGCTGTCTCAAGGTTAATGCATGATTCGCATGTTCTTTTGTACAGTATATTATTCACAGGTGTGTTCAAGTAGACTGGCTTGTCATGCTTCCGTCTGTATCTCATGAGCTTATCATCTTCACCTCATGTTCAACAACAAACATTATAACTGTTGCATGCATGCGGATGTGTGTTGGTAATGTGTGGAAATGAGGCAACCAGCATATTAATCCAAAATCTACCAAAATCTTCAGCAACCCCACAGAACCAGTAAAAGGAAATCACAGGCGCTGGATCTGTAATAAAGTGTTGAAAATTGTCATATTATGAGAATGCTTCTAGCACTTCTGGAGTCAAGTGAACTGTGTGTGCGCTCCACTTAAACTTTTAGCTCACCTTTATTGTCTTTGCCCTGTCAAGTTAAAACTTGTTTTATTCTTCTCCAAACTTTTAAAGTGCATGATCCTTATGATGAAATGTCAAGCTGTTCTTTGCTCAGAAAACCATAACTGAAAATCATTAGCATCGTTCAGACATTTTGTGTGTGTGTGTGTATGTGTGTGTGTGCAAATGGTCTGACCTTGTTTAAAACCCTCCCAGTAAATGAGAACAGGAGTTTAAACAGAAGGCATGGTCACGGATTTGACCCTTGACGTGTGTTCTTCATGCTCCACTCCCTCGTTGACGCTGGACAGGTGACGGCCGACGCCTGCGAGGTCACAGAGACCAGCATATGGCCGTGATCTGTTGTCGTCGTTTTTGTTGTTGTTGTTTAAAACTGCAGCATCACCAACATGGCAAGGTGAGGTGATGTTTTTGAACTTGGATTTGGTTTATGAATACACAACGAGCTCATTGTTTGGAACATTTCAAACAGCTCTTCAGGTGTTCCGCTTTTTTTTTTTTTTCTTTCAGAAATGCAAAGCCCTACAACAGAGTTGGACTCCATAATAAAATGTAAATTAAATTATGATACTAATAACAACTAGTTTCCGTAAGATGATATAATGAAGTTATTACCCAGTTATTTCTTTTCCTTTTTTCATTTTTTGTGGAATTTAAGCTATTAAATGCCTCACATATGCATTACTGCAGATAGAAATTTTTTATTCTTGGCATATCCCAGTTCTGGTTAGGAGGCTGGGGTCAGAGAGCAGGGCCAGCCATTATATGGCACCACCAGAGCAGACAGGGTTAAGAGCTCAGGGTTAACAGCGGCGACTGGAGCCGGGGCTTGAACTGCCGACCTTCTGATCAGTAACGCTGAGTCTTAACACAGTGATCTACCACCGCTTGAAGTGTTTTATTGCTTTTAACCATTAGAAACGAGTTTAGTAATTATTATAATTTTGTCTTTATTAAAGAGCAACACCTTGCTTATACAATGTTTAATGTTGCAGAATGATTTTGGAAATGACCTATAAACTGCAAGCTGTTGCACAAAGAAAAAAAATGCTTCCCATTTGAGCTTAGAGATCACTGACACTGAAGGCTCCTTCCATACCGTATATCACAATTATTTTTGTTGGGATACATCCACTATATAACTGTTTATGAAGGTGATCTTACTATGAAAGATGATGTAATGAATAGGTCTCCAGGCTTCCTTTTTGCTTTTTATTGATGTAACATTCAGAGGAATGTTTTTTGTTTGTTAAATCACACAGTGACCTATTATTATTATGATTATTATTATTATTATTATTATTATTAATATTATTATTCATTCATTCATTTTCTATACCGCTTAATCCTGTGTTCAGGGTCGCGGGGGACCTGGAGCCTATCCCAGGAGACTTCGGGCACTAGGCGGGGTACACCCTGGACAGGGTGCCAATCCATCGCAGGGCACACACACATACACACACTCACACACCCAATCACACACTACGGGCAATTTAGGAACGCCAATTAGCCTAACCTGCATATCTTTGGACTGTGGGAGGAAACAGGAGTACCCGGAGGAAACCTATTATTATTATGCATATACATATACAATCTTAATTATTGAATCCTGAGTGGTTGGAACAGACAAGAGGGGAAATGAAGTTGCTGCTGAAGTTGTTAATAAACAACCAGTTTTTAAACTGTATTTTTAGACACTTTGCAGCCTTTTGCACTAAAACACTTGCTCAAGACTTTACATAATATGACAAAATAAATGTAGTGTATACGTCGGAGGTTCTGTAATGGCTGTGGCCCTCATAAGAAACTGCGATGCATTTTTACATTATTGTAGAGAGATTAAAGAAGAAAATGAAGAAGAAGAAGAAGAAACTTTACATGTTTTTTCTCCTGTCTGACTGAGTGTGAAATTGTCCTCAGGGACATTATTTATTATAACTACAGCCAAACCACGTCCCCTCTGCAGCAGTCCACTATCGTTTATTAGAACTCTAACAGGAAACCCAGACAGGATCTGCCATGTGATTTCATAACCATTGCGCAATATCAGTTCAAATACTCATGTGCACGTCTACATTCTCAGTTCCAACTGACATTTATGCTACAGTTTCTGATCAGACCCTTTAGGCTTAGTAATATTGCTATAAAAAATATTTAGGTCACTAATTATAAATGCTTTTAAATAGAACAGCTACAATGGTTTCCTTTGACAATACTGTACTTAAAACCCAGGAAACTCTTGAGGACCCGGGTTCTAAGCTTTCTTAGTTCTAAGCTAATGAAACTGGCTCTCATGAAGGCCGTCCCAGGAGGGCGAGACCAAAACCTACCTCTGCCGCAGACGAGAAGTCCATTTAGAGTTATATATTATATATTTACAGAATTATATACTGTATATAAAGTATAACCAAAAAAATTAATGAAAAGTGTAACCAAAATCTCAATATTTAAATTTTCTTCATAATATATTTCACATCCATCATCACTGCATTCCCCAAGACATTAAAACTTGAAAAGGGTCAGTTTAATTAAAGCAGGACTGAAGTATATGCGCGCTCTTGCTCTATCTGCATTTTTTTACTGCATGTCTCAGCTCCTGATTGGTGCTTTGTGCTGCTTGAGAACATTTCCAGCTCCTCCGCTGCTGTTCTTTCAGAATAAATCGGTGTCGGAGAGCGTGGGCCGTCTCGCCCGGCTGGAGTCGTCTCGTGGGGACGTTTTACACTCAGTTTTTCTGCCGCAATCTGCTCGAGCGCTGAGCGGCCGGCCGGCTCGGTGATTAAGATTTGATGGAGTTTATAAATCGTATTTATTAAAAAGGACACAAATACACACACACACACACACACACACACACACAAACACAATCAAACACATGCACAAAATAACACAACACACACAAAAAAAATACATTATATTGCTTGAGTTTTTACAAAGGTGAAGTTCTCGCCCACGGCATCTCTTATGATTTTATGGCCGCATGTATTGCTGTAAAAATACATAAATAAATACAATACAATAAAATAATAAAACAAATGAACAGAAATAAATAAATGAGTGAATGAATAAATAAATGAAAGAGATGTATCTAGAAGTAGATTCTGTGGCACAAGGGGATGTAAATCCTTGGAGATTTTACAGTTTTTCTTGTTTCCTCGGGAGAATTTCTCAAATCATCCCTAACTAGAGGCACCACATGCAACGCAAACAAAGATGGTTGACCGCTTGACTGTTCAGGAGCGAGCTACGACGGCAGCGTGCTATGAAGTATGGGATTCTATTGTTCTTGTGCAGAGATGATGGGAGACAATTAAAAATTGTCATGCAAAGCTGATGAGCACAGGCTCAGTGAACAATGCAAGAAAAGTGACTGGTTCATTGAATTTAAAAGATTACATTTTCTAGTGTAATAAAATGCAATGTACAATTTGTTTCAATAAATTTGTATTTTGTATTGGAATTCATCACCGTTTTTTTTAATGGCTTGATACTTTTCACCCAACCTGTAGTTTATGGTTTAGTGAATAATGATTTATGCAACATTTCCCATAAGTCGTCTTACTGGATGTAAGTGCACTGTGGTATCCATCTTCTGCAGGTGCCTGCTGTAACATCCATTACCAACAGGTATTTTAGAGAACTGGTTGATCATAAGGTGATTAAATGCTTTAAACATTCCTCTTCATTGGTGAGATTCATGTGAGAGAATAACTTGACCTCGGGTTGCGATGGAGTAATTCTGGGAGAATAAGTAATAATTTAAATCAAAAACATGTATGCAACGGTATGTCAAAAGTTTGGACACACAGTCTATTTCCATAGTCTTCCCTGATTGTTATTTCTTTTTTTTTCATTAAAAAAAAATGCAATAATCTCATTTGAACAGTTGATATTGAGATGTTTCTGCTACTTATGCTCTGTAAAGCTTCATAACGCCTCTAATCTGAGCGGAGTTTGTTAATTGGTGATTTGTGAGACTGGTAACTAAAATAAACTTCTCTTTTCCTGGGAAGGTCTTCATGAGAGACAGCTTCTCTACAGTGCTTGATGGGTTTTGCAAATACACTTAACAATACTGTTTTTGATAGAACTGCACCAGAACAGCTGACCTTCGTATCTTAAAATGACAACTGTTGTTGTTGTTGTTGTTGTTACTAAGTAACAGTGGTGTCAAAAGTATTCACATTCATTACTTGAGTAGAAGTATAGATTCTAGGGTTCAAAAAGACTTCTTTAGAAGTTGAAGTATCAACCCAAGCTTTTTACTTAAGTAAAAATGCAAAAGTACTGGTTTCAAAACTACTTAAAGTATAAAAGTAAAAGTACCGTGAGGGGCGAAAAAAGCATTAAGATCTCGCTTTCTGAACATGCGACGGAGGGGGGGGGGTTGGGAGGGAGATTGTGGGGGGGCGTTGTGCGCGTTCGTATCATGCGACGGGGGGGGGGGGGGGGTAAACGAAGTATTTGTACTTCGTTACTTGACACCTCTGCTAATTAAATAATGAAAATGTTATTTTACAGTTAAAAAAAATCCAGTATTGTTCTAGAATGTAGAAAATAAATCCAACATTGTGCATACATAATTAAATGAATGAATAAAACTTCTGACACAAAAGTCAAAGTCATTTTTTTCCCTTCAACCATATTTCATTCATATTTAACATGAATAAACATGCAGTGAGAGCAACGACCTCATGTAAACAACACGTCCTTAAACATCCTCCCTCAGGGATTCTTTGCCCTTAAACACTGCAGTAACACTCATGTCCTTGTTCAGAACTTTGTTGCTTACTCTTTTATTCCCTAATTTTTAACTCAAATATTATGATGATTATTATTATTATTACTATTATTGTTGTTGTTGTTGTTAATAATAATAAAATGAATAATAATAATATTAATTGATTATCAGTTATTATTCTATATCACTGTATATGAGCCTAAACATTTGAATTAATTTAAATATTAAAAGAGTAAAATGTCATGTCAGTGTTTAGTAGCCACTATTTAATGCTTTAATTTTTGCCCTAATGATGAATCCTGACTGTTGTAATGAAAATGACATAATCGATTAGTCATCACTCCATTTCTTTTAAGAAACTTTCTTCAGTTTCTTCAGTTTTGAACTTTCTTCAGTCTAAAATGTTCGTTTTAATAAGTTTTATATCAAGAGAAAAAAGGAATAAAGGAAAAGTGTTTAAATTGATAAACCATTAAATAATAAATATAGCGGTATAGGATAAAGCGGTATAGAAGATGAATGAATGAATAATAAATAAATAAATGAATAAATAATATAGTTATTAATGATGATATTCATATATATATACAATATATACACACGCCACCATTCAAAAGTTTGGGTCACTTGTAAATTTCTTTGTTTTTGTTTAGTGATTTATTTTCTACATTCAACAACAATACTGCGGATTTCAAAACTATAAAATAACACATATGGAATTAGGTAATTATGTACAGTAACAGCAACAAAAACACCAGTTAGTTGTTATTTTAAGACACAGAGGTCGGCCTTTCTGTAATAGTTCCTGCAAGAACAGTATTGTCAAGTGCATTTGCAAATTCCGTCCAGCACCATAATGAAACTGGCTCTCATGAAGGCCGTCCCAGGAGGACGAGACCAAAACCTACCTCTGCTGCAGACGAGAAGTTCATTTAGAGTTATCAGCCTGAAAAATGACCAATTAACAGCAGCTCAGATTAGAGGCGTTATGAAGTCTTTACAGAGCAGAAGTAGCAGAAACATCTCAATATCAACTGTTCAAAGGAGATTAATGCAGTTTCTGGACGCCTTCAGCAAAACTTTACAATGTAGAAAGAAATAAACATCAGGAACCATCATGGAGTTAGAAAGTGACCTAAAACTTTATATATACATACATACTGTACTGTATATGTCCTTTCACACTGTTTAGAGTGTTAGAGTGTGCTGTAGGGTGTAGGGTAGGACTCTAAGTGATTACGATCGATGATGTGTTGTTCAGACAGACATTATCCATGTAGAAGAAGCTGCTTTTCACACAGACCTTTAACTCTGGTCCATTAGATGAGTAGAGATTATTGGCATTTGAGTGAAACCAGGGCCACAGGCTAAACGCAGAACCTTTCTGACCTCACTGATTTGTGAAGAGATTGAAATTAGGTGGACTGGTTGAATGAAACAAGGCTTCAGAACAAACACCTGATATCGACTCTAGAAGCAGCTTTGTTTGAGTAACATGTCTCCGAGTGTCCTTATTATTCCTGATTTGCTGTTTCCAGTTAGAAGGTGAGCACGTTCTACACTGCGATCTAAACGGGAATGTGTTCGTCGTGTTTTTCTATTTTTTCCCTGAGAATAAATTACAGTCGAGCCAAAGGAAGCAGAGACTAGGGACCTTCCCCAATTAACTCCCAACTATCAGAACAGAGCCATCAAAACCCTGCCAACTCCCTAGTGTTCGTACTGTCTGTGTATACACTGGCCCAATTAAGTATCCTGCTGAATAATAATAATAATAATAATAATAATAATAATAATAATACAGGGATGGAAACAGTTCCTGAAGCTGATAATAATGAAAAACAGAAGCCCTTTATGAGATTGATGAGATACATTATAATTAGATGATGTAGATTTCTTTAATTTTTCACACACTAATTAGACACTGGGTTAGCTAGTGAAGACAAGATGTTTGACTTTTGATTATTCTCAGCTTCCTAAGCACTTCTCAACATCTCTCAAATTAAGGATGGATGGTGCAAAAAAAAAGAAATGAAAAATAAACATCATGAATGGAAAGTTAAAAAGCAAAATAATCTAAATTATATCATGAAGGATAGATGCAAAAGTATAGAATCAAAAGATACAGTAGATAGATAAATAGATAGATAGATAGATAGATAGATAGATAGATAGATAGATAGATAGATAGATAGATAGATAGATAGAACAATGGAAATAAAATACAGAATGGAAAATATTCTCTTTCATCATTGGCGTTTTATTTTTAGCATTTATTCATTAATCCTTGCATGCTATTTTCATCTTTTGTATGTTCTTCTTTATCTTCAGCTATCTATTTTGACCTGGTGGTTGAGTAGGCGGGGCTGCTTTAAAGTGTGCTGTAGGGTGTAGAGTAGGACTCTAATTAAGTGATTACGATCGATGGCGTGTTGTTCAGACAGACATTATCCGTGCAGAAGAAACTGCTTTTCACACAGACCTTTAGCTCGAGCCTACGTCTGTTAGAAGAGTAGAGATTATTGGGAAATGAGTGAAACCCAGGCTACAGGCCAAATCCTGGAGTTTTCTGATCTCAGTAAGGAGGGAAGAGATTGTAACTACGTGGACTGGTTGAATGAAATACGGCTTCAGAACAAACACCTGATGTCAACTTTAGAATTAGCTGTATCGGTACAAAGCACAAATTAAAGGCAACGTCAAGTTGCGTTCAATCTTAAATAAACACCATGAGAAAAAGAAAAAAAAACAGCATAAAAATGGAAGAGAATAAGAAAGATGAAAAAAAGATAAAATTTAATGAACTAAGACAGAGATAAGGAAAGACGAATTAAAAACTGAGCTAGATAGATACGATAGATAGATACAGTAGATAGATACAGTAGATAGATAGATAGACAGATAGATAGATAGATAGATAGATAGATAGATAGATAGATAGATAGATAGATAGATAGATAGATAGATAGATCTAAATGAGTTTTGTAGGTTAAAGGTGTCTGATGGTGATGTGTGTGACAGTAAAATGCCTCGTTACATAGCTTCATGTTTTTCTGGATAGTTGCGGCAGTTTGCCCTGAGTAGTTGTGGATCTAATCATAGCTAGAGCACTGACAGCTAAACGCAGAAGCAAGGGCATCTGTGTGCGTTCATCATCTTCCACAGGCGTTTAATTAACACACTATTTGTCTAAAGGGTTTGTGTAAGAGCCACCCGGACGCCGATCGCTACACAAACTCGTTATTCATCATTCGGCAAACTGAAGTCATTCTTCCCAAAGAGTGATTCACATTCATAATACTGTTACCATGTCGTCTGCATTCAGTGTGCTCGCATAATAATGTGCTGCAGCAAAACCGGGATTAATGGAACAATTACAAATTAGACGTTGCTTTCTGACAAGAACAGCAATATTGTTAACGATTGAGATCAGATTGTCAAATGAACCCAATCAGGCACCAGTTTGACGGTATCGAGCAATCATGGTGCGCACGTGGCAATGTCACATATCGCTGATTTGAAACGGCTCCAAGTTTGAACTGCCAATCTTGTCCGTACCCTTTGCTGTGACTGACACATGGTTACGAGCTATGACTGCCCTATCGAGTACACAGCGAGATGTTATTTTTCTGTGGGGAAAAAAAGAAAAAGAAAAAAAAAAACGCCTACATTCCATTAGCCCTGCGCAGTGAAGTGGCGTGTGTATGTGGGGGGGGGGTCCCGAAGCAATGTGTTAAAAGCCTGATGTCCAACGAGACTCCATTTCTGTCCTATTACAACACTGTGTACACGGATGTGTAACAAAGAATAAGACATGCAGAGCCATCAATACTCATCTGTTAGCTCTGTGTGAGAGGCTTCATGAGAGTTTCTCAAGCAGTTTGCCTGAGAACAGTTTGGGTTGAGTAAATGAAATATCAATAAGCAACACTATATTGCATTTAATTTGCTTACATATGCCTCTTTTCCACTGCATAGTACGGCACGACACGGTTCAGTTCAACTCACTTCGGTTCGGCGCAGTTTGGCTCGGTTTGCTCTTCCACTGCAGTGTAGTAACACTTTAACGTGGGCGGGATTACTCACGCGCGCGTCGCCGCTACTGCCGTGACGTCATCGTAAACGTGCCACAAACAAACACACAACAATGGAGCATATCGACGGCATGGTGTTCTTCATTCTCGGCATGTGGATGTTTTTAACAGCGAGACGAAGGAGTTTGTTTCAAAAGAGGCCGACGGTTAATACAAAAAGGTGCGTCCGATCCTTCTCTGGCTGTTCTAAATATATCGGTTCTGTTGTGTCTCGTGTCGCAAGTTCGGTGACGCATTAATGACGATTTTCTCCGGCTAATCAGTGACTAGCGTGTTTACACGTCACGTTTTGGTAACGGTTCGGCGCGCTTGGAACCTCGGCTGAGGTGGTACTACAAAAAGGACCAGGTACTATGTACTGTTCCCAGTGGAAAATCCCCCAAAAGTGAGCTGAACTGAACCGTGTCGTGCCGTACTATGCAGTGGAAAAGCGCCAATAGTGCACCAAGATGGATTGCTAATCACCAGGGACTACCCGATATGATATTATCACAATATCTAGGTGCCGATTCGATTTGAGTTGCGATTTTATAAATATCAAGATTTTATAAATATTTAATAAATATCTTATATATTAATTCTTGTAGACTTTATTACAATTCTAAACAAACTTAGCAAACAATTTGCTCATACCACAAAAGATTCTGTGCTGCCTGCCAGTGTGCCATCTGTAGGATTATAAAAGAACTGCAACAATTTCTGCAAAATGGCTTGCACATTTCAAACATTAACTTCCTGCTCATCTACTGTATGTTCGAGCAAATCTGCTCTTTTTTTGTTTGTTTTTCCCTATCGGTTATCAGGAGGAAATGGGATTATGGTCATGATTGCAAATTGAAAAAAAAAAATGCGTACGATGTTTAAGGCGCCAGATTTTCAGATGAACGCCAGACAACAATTTGGCGGTTTAGCGAAATCACTTTGAGCACATTAAGTATTAACATGATATTTGTGTTCAGTGTTAAGTTTCATTTCTTCATCAGTTCCCCAAATATAGATCGTTATTTAGTATTTGACAATTTTCTACCTATTGTATCGGTATCCAGCAGGAATTACATTAAATTAAAACATTAATTTAGCAGCATTACTGGACACTGGAACAACATTTATTCTGTTTTAATGGACTGGAATTTTGTTACAAGAATAAGCACTGAGGAAACCCTGACAAAGACAGGAAAGTAGAAATGAAAACAGTTGGAAGAACAAAGGAGAGAAAATGTGCTAAAAGAAGAGGAACATTATCAGATCAGCTTTAAAGGTGAAAATAGAAGTCTAGGAGATCGTGGGTAAGATGATCTGATGTTTAAATGCCTCCCAGAGTGTGTAATCTAAAGGCAGCAAAGCTCAGCATAAACTTTAATGACTTATTAAGCTAAAAGAAGGAAAATGTAACAGAAATGGGTAAAGGAAAAAAAAAAAAGGTCAAATGGGGAATCTACATAATTTAGGTAAGATTAGGTAAGAGGTAACAGTTACAGTATATTAGAATAAGGACTGCAG
This sequence comes from Channallabes apus, assembly GCA_030522415.1. Classification (NCBI taxonomy): domain Eukaryota; kingdom Metazoa; phylum Chordata; class Actinopteri; order Siluriformes; family Clariidae; genus Channallabes; species Channallabes apus. The sequence continues at coordinate 25,825,131 of CM060124.1, read as the reverse complement.
TCAAAGTTTTAGTGTCTTTTATGTCCAAGGTGCCTTGCAATAAATTGAAAGCCCATGCAGGGTGTGCCACACCTTATTCCCTACTATAAATATCCTCAATCACTGCAAACCGCTATAAAGGATGAAGTGGTATAAACAAATTATGAGTGAGTGAGTGAAAAAGTATTTTTATCACATTGTTTTCCTTGGAAAGGACCACAGATAAGACCACTAGCAAAGCTGGTAAAGTGTTCATGGGAGAAAAAAAATAGGAAAAAATAAGGGAAGAAAAATTTGCAAGTTGCAAAGTTTTAATGTTTGCCAAAGTCTGACAAAAAAGTAGTACTATTCAAAAATACCCAAGCAATAAGGGCAGGAAAAATGATGCTATGACTGTTGCAAGTGCAGTCCGACTTTTTGGGAAAGAGTCAACAACCGCCTATCTTCCTTACAAAACTGCTCTGAATCTATCAGATTTTAAGGGGATCTCCTGTGCACAGCCCTCCTTAAGTCAGAACATGCTTTTTTTTATCTATAAGATTTAGATCTGGGCTCTGACTGAGCAATGCCAAAATGTTCATCTTTCTCTGAAGCTGTTCCTTTCCATGGATTTAAGTGTAAAAGAAGCCTGCAAGTTTTCTGGCAAAAGATTGATAGTTGGACCTCTCCATTCTGAACTTATTTGATTCTCATTCGCTTTATCATATGGTTAAGGAATGCTTTCTTTCTTCTTATGTCAGTTGCTATTATTTGTGAGTTTATTCTGTTCCAGGGTGTTCTGACCTGATATGTCACGGCATACGATAAGAGGATAGAATGTACGTAAGGACCCCTTAATCACACAATGAGCTAAGTCACTCTGAAAGTGTTATTGCATGAAAAAAAAAAAGTTTCATATATTTTAGACAGGAAGGGAAGCATGACAAGATCAGAACAGAATTCTGAAGAACAGGACTCCTATTTTTATATATTTAAACATCGATCAGCCATAACTTTAAACCATGAACATTAAAACATCTAGATTTTAGTATCCTATTGTATCATGGGGCAGCTTTAGCCCCTTAGGGGCGTGGCTCTGCAGGGGGTATGCTGTTTGTCTGGCACAGGAAAGTTACCGGCTGATCCTTTAGGTACTGTGGGCTGAAGGACGGGGCCTACATATATCCCATGGCTGCTCACTCAAATTGAGATCTGGGGAGTATGGGGGCCAAGTTGGCGGCCTTTGGCGCTTTGACACCGTGGGCATGGGTGAGCCTTGGGAGGTTTTTCCAGTTTGCTGATGTGCAGTTGGTGATCACTGTTAAATCACCTGATGGTGATGTTAGAATTATGGCTCATTGGTGTATGGCTGATTGATATTAATGCAATAGCCAGCACTATAACCAAATCCTGGAAATTATTTATAATTTACAGTATATTTATCTGATACTTACATTTTGTCAGTAGCTTTATTAGATTACAGGTGGGAAGAAAAAAGTTCAGACATAGTGTTATCTTGCTTTCACCAGTATGCAGATATAAAACAATTAATTTTAAAAATAAAAAAGGCAGAGTACTGATCCCTGAGGATCACCTTGAGTTAAAGTAACTGTGCCGTGTTTGTAAAAATAAGGCATGCTAATAAGATTAATCCAAGCATGAGCTAAGTCTGGAACGCCACATCTAGGTCAGGATTAGTGGATTCAAGCAAAATGCTCGACAGAATGGAAGCATTCTTATCCTAACTCGTCCAAAAAATAAGTCCTTGATTTATAGTGTGTCTTGCGTCAATTTAACGAGTAAAGAGCAGACATGTGTTGTTGAAACAAATTGTACATGTATTTTATTATGTAGGAACATGAATTCAACATAGGCACAGATGAAAGTCCTCATGGAAACTGCGCTGAAGTTTTCCATTTTTTTGTCCCACTTCTCAATAAAACAAGTTGGCAAGGCATCAAGCTCACTGTGACCAAAATAGACTAAAATGTACTGTCTACTTAGCATATTATTTCAATGGCAGTTTCTTTACTAGCTTTGTAAATGGAAAGACTTTTTAAACACAAATATATTATATTTATATATAAAGACCATGAAAAGAATATGATGCAGTGTCATTTTCTTTTGGCTGACAAAAATATCCTTTACCAATGAATTTGCATTTTCTCTTATATTGTCAGCTACTAGTCATCACTGAAAAGTGTGCTATGTAACAGCAAATAAATTTCATAAAGAATTGCGCAAGTGTTATGCAATACGTGCGCAAGCATGCTGCTTGACCAGCAGATGGTCTGAACTGATTCGACGTTTGAAACCAGAGGATCGGTGCTTCATGTCACTGTCATAATTTGGCCCTAAGCTCGTGTAAAACTCACTGTTCTGGGATTTCTTTTTTTTTTTTTTTTTTTTTATAACGCTAATTGTACATTTTAAATCAGGCCGCTTGCACAGGGAATACGGCAAACCCCTTTAAGTTCCTTATTAGTGATTACATCATAACACCTGTGGGTTTTCTTTTTCCTGTTGCTTACTCGTGCTTTCTTGTCCTCAAAAAAAATGCAGAAATACAAATAAAGACATACATACATACAGGAGAAAATCGCTCAAGAACGTTCACATATGTGGGGATTCAAATCATCATGGAGCTGTTTTGCTCTCCTGAGCAAAGACAGATATCTCTCCATCCCTCCCCCATTCCCTCTCTCACTTCTCTTCTCTTAGCTGCTCTCCTCTTTTCTCGTGTTGGATAAAAATAAAGTATCTCCCTGTGCTACCTGCTGAGAGCGCCTTTGTTCAGAATGCAAATCCGGCTTTAAAAAAAGAAGTTGGACAGCAGAAATTCAGGCCGAGACGTTCTACACGTTCGAGCAGGACAGATGAAAGACGAAAGTGGAAAAGAGGGCTTTTATAATCCAGACACACAGGGCCTGAAGAAAGGTGTGTTTAATATGAAGTGCGCTGTAATTATTAAAAACAGTAGAGAAAAACTAACCAACTCTTCTTTTTTTTTTTCCACAATAAATAAAAGGGCTGGGAGCGAGATTGTGTTGGTGTGAGGGCCATCTTTCTTGCATCTTTCTTCTCACTGTTCACCGTTACATGCTTATCTCAAGGCGGTATTATGTTGGATTATTTTCCTCGTTTCGCTCCCTGGTAATCTTCCACAATCCGCAGAGCGCTTCATGCTGTAAATGCTAATTATAAACCCCGAAAACTAGCACGCTAATCTCAATCCTCTGTGCATACATTAGTGCTGTAAAACTCCTTTCAGAAATTACATTTGAATTTTAATTACTTAAAAGATTAAGTATTTGAAAGCATTTGAATATTAATGAGCTTATAATTAGTTGTGGAGTGAACATTAGCGGTAGGTACAGTGTGTTTATATCACGTGAACCACAAAATTCTAATTCATTAAAAAAAAAAATATTTGGAAACCTTGTTTATTTCATTATTACCTTTCCATCATTCTATTATATTTTAGCAATAAAATAAATAATTATGCAAATGCTAAAAAAAAAAAAATCCTTCCTTTCCTTCTTTTCTTCCTTCCTTCTTTTCTTTCTGCCCTTCTTTTTACAGACAAGAAGTGCTCAAGTCAAACCCCTGCCTTGTGATGAAATTTCTGCTAAATGGAGGTGAAAAAGTGATTTACATTTACAGAAGACTTCAAGCACAGTACAGTAATGAGACTCTTAGCCGCAGTAAAACCTTTTAATGATGCAAACATTTCAAAGAAGGCTGTACAACCATGAATGATGATGCTGGTTCAAGTGGTTCAAAGCTGTTAAAGGAGTGTCTGGGAGGCCAGTGTTTCAGACATGAAGTAGGCAGTCTGACTATACAGTATATATACATATATGACTATACAGTATATATACACATATATACAGAACTGTAACTGTATTTGACTTGAATACCCCTCGTCCCAACTAAATACATGGCAAAAAAGAATATTTAATCATTGATCATCAAATAATTTTTTTTTTCTTTTGTTCCTTCCCTTTATTTTCCTACTTTTTTATTTCTCTTGTTCTCATTTCTTTGCCTGCCCAAATGTTCTACTTTTATCCCCTTTTATATATATTTTAAAAAAACTAATTATAAGCATTTCATTATGTTTTCATAAACTTATTTTTCTTTATTATGCTTCCTTTCTAAGTTAATTCCTTTCTTTCTTACTTCCCATCTTTCACCCAACTCTTCTTTTCTTTTTATAAGATAATTAATTCAATTACAATAAAATTTTATTTGTATAATGCTTTTAACAATGGTCATTGTAACAAAGAAGCTTCACAGAATCAAAAGAAAATTATGGAAATGTGTATGAAATGTAAATAATGTGTATAAATCATAATGTTTACAAGGGAAAACTCCCTGAGATGGCAAAAGAAAGAAACCATTTGAGGAATCAGACTCAACAGGAAACCCCTCCCCATTTAGGTGATAACGGAAAGCAAGGATTGATCTGCAGTCATACTGTGTGTTAGGCACATTGGAATTAGAATAACATTAGAATAACCATTGTAACAAACTCGCTACTATTATTAAAATGCTAGCTAGCCGAAGATTCGGTCCCGCGTGTTCACTGCCGCAGGTGTAGCTAATCCCGGAGGAACAGCAGGCATGTATCAACTCCGGGGAAACCCACGAAACCCACGTAACGAACAAGACAACACAAAAGAAAACCCTCCTGCATAACCATAGCAGGAGGTATCTCATACAGTGGTTACCCAATCGGGATGGTTATTACCGTCGCGCTCACCGCCGTGTAAAGACTACAGCGGCCAAAATAAATCAGTTGCATTTCACAGTCGCAAAATGGCTGCTAGGTGGCGCAAAGTGACATTTTCACTCATCGCAGTAAATACAATAGTGATGGTAATTTCCACATGAGTACTTTACACAACAAACATGAAAAATTTGAACCAGAGCTATTGATATGTACTTTACAATAATGAGTAAAAAAGTTCACTAGCTGACAATTTGATTTGTACAAAGTATAAACTGTTATATAGCATATCTCCATGTCTGTTTATTGTTATTTAAGTTCTGGGTTATTTCAGGTACTTTAAACACATTGTTGGGTTGCTCATGTTGGGTCATATGAGATGTAGTGGGTCATTTACAAATGAACACCTGGTTGGGTTATTTTGACCCAACAACTGGTTTATTAATAATTCTTTCGTTTCTCCAAATGGCAGCCTGCAAAATGTTCGAAATATTACTATTGTGTCACAGGTGTAGTTTTAAGAGTTGTTTAGGCAGGAATGTGTATGTATACAGCTCAAAACCTCCATCAGTTAGATAGCGTCTATTTAGAAAAAATGCCCCAGTGATTTTGGAGCTTCAGGAAATCTCCTGGCGCTCTGCGCATAACACCGGGCCAACTCATGTCGGAAAGAATTTATTAACGTTTTCTAAACGTGGGCTATTGTTTTTTTATTTATAATATTTGTTAATTTAATTTAAATGAGGTTTGGGTTCAGGACTTCGATTCGGCATCGTATTCCCCTCTTTAATTTCCTACGTAGTCTAAATCAGCGCTAAACCGCATGCATGAAGCTTTCCAGAGCGAACCGGCAGAAGTAAACTAATGATTATGAATGCGTCGGGAAAAACAGCAAGCAGACTGACTCTGACCATTTTAAAAAACATTTGCATTCATTTTCTGATGCGCTCAAGTTCTCCAAAAACAATACAGAACAGCGTTTTTGCGTTATTGTGAGTGCACTTAAATAAAAGTTGAGTCTTATAAAGGCCATGTAGTCTTATTTAGTTTTATTATATAGTTTTTGCACATTAATCTGAGTCCTCATCTGTTACATTTTTTAGGACAATAGTTTTTTCAGCCTGTCACGGCCTGCGCCCAAATCAATATCGCTCCTCGCTCACTAGTTAGGCGTCCTCCCCTTCAGATATGCGAAGGAGCAGGGCCGCGGAATTAGGCACGGCTGGTGAGCTATCCTTGCTGATGATCCCGGGCTTGCACCCTGCGCAATAAAACACTCGGGTTTGTTGGGTTACAGTGGATTTTACTATGCGGTGTGAGTGCGACGAGCGCACAACAACGTGTAAGTGCGGCATGCAAGCAGGGCGAATGGAACGCGCCCCAGGGACTTCAAAGAAGCGAGAGGCGGGAGCCATCCGCGCACAGCAGAGCCAGCGCCAGCGCGAGCGGACGGAGGCAGGAGTGCTGTCCACGGATGGCCGTCGCACTCACACAAGCCCGGGATCATTAGCACGGATAGCTCACCAGCCGTGCCTAATTCCGTCATGTCATGTGGGCATTATAAGATTATAAGCATCTGTTTCACTGAATAATCCACGACTTTTCATGAGTATGTAAGACTGCGACTCCCCTCTTTCACACACACACAGCAGACCAAATCGTCATTAGCATGTCCCTCCCCCAAACAGCACAGCCATTTATTTTCTTTCCATTTACTTACATCTGAACTGAGTCGTTTACATAAGTCACTGATCAATAGCTCATCATATCAATTTATTCATACAGATGTACCTATTTTACATGGAAATTTACAGGATTGTTATACTGAATGATTTTCTCTGACAGAGTCATAAGAACAGTGGCAGCTGGAACACCTAAAACAGATGCAGGATTATTTTTTATAATCTAAATAAAAATGCTTTTCTAAATGTGGGCTATTGTTATTTACTTACAATATGTGTTAATATAATTTAAATGGGGTTTGGGCTCCAGGATGTTGAGCATTGTGACACCCCTCTTTATTTTCCTACATAGAATCAGTGCTTAACCGCACGCATAGAATTTTGTAAATTTGTTTAATGTTTAACTTGTATTTCATAAGGGTTTGCCAGCGGTGGTACAGCGCAACGGGGGTCATTATTTACTATTAAAGAAAATTATGATGATCTGTCAGGCGTGCGTCTGTGATGGGTGTGCGCTCAAATCTACTATCGCTACTCGCTCACTCTGTAGGCTCCCTGAATAGGCGGCAAAGGGACGAAGCTGCCTATTCGTGCTGGCTGCCGATAATTAAGGTTAATATGATCTCAGGCTTGCTCCGCATTATAAAAGCAAGGCGCTGATTTTAGTCCGAGGTCCGGGACTATGTGTTGTTGTGGAGTATAGGAGAGTGGCATGTGAGTGGGGCAATGTGACGTGCCCCAGTGACTTTAAACAAGGACACTGGAATTCCACCCTTTGATTGAGGACAGCGCGAGAAAGAGCTGCGCGAGCTCCTGCGGCATCTTCACTCCCGCACCGTGCCCACCTTCGCAGCCCCGCTGCCGAAGAGGAAAAGGCTGCGAGGACGTTTGCGTTAAGTTAAGGACTCCCGCTGGCCATCGACAGCGGGAAAAGCGCCGTCATGAGGGAGCGTGCAGGAGCGCTGCCTCCGTTTGCTCCATTCTGCCACTCCGCCCACCGTCACTTATAGTCAGCTATGTGCCGGAATGTAAGTGTGGCACAGCCCGAGGAACTGCACATGCACAACCTTTATCCCTTTCCTTCTCTTTCCATTCTCCTGCCTTCAACCCTTTTCTTCCCCATTTTATCTAAATAAATTACCCTTTTCCCGTAAGACCTCGCCTCATGTCCGTGCATTATGGTGCTGTCCGTGCAACATGGGTCTAACCAGTTACAGATCATAACAGCCTACTGCATTTCAATCTTATAATAATGAATAATGAATGACCGACATCTGCTGACACAGTAGAACGTCCTGACAATGTTATAATTTTATGGTCATTTATTTCAGTTAATAAATCTACTATAAATTTAAAGAACACAAGAAATAAAATGACACAAAACCCTACACGCGTCTTTTCTAATTACACGTGATTAAGGCTCACTGTGTTAACATTTATTTTGCTTAAATTTGATTCCAATAAGATTTAATTTAATTTGAATTCTACATTTGCACTTTAATTTTAGTACTGTGATTATGATTTCGTTTAACTAGTGTTTCACTTGATTTTATCCGCTACTACATGCAGTTCTAAAGGAGCACGGCTCATTAATCCTGCAGAGAATGAATTAAGGCATGAGGCGTCAGTCTGTAGTTATATAGTGCCACTCAGTGGTAAAAGCCAGCAAACGCACAAACCCAAATGCTGCCGCCGAGCGCCGCGACGGTAAAACCAACATTCCGATTAGGTAACCACTGTAAGTTCAAAGCAGGGTAAGCGTATTATACTGTAAATGCCACGGCAGGCCTTACACAACAAACATTTTAAAATCCATGTACTTACATGCGCGCTGGACAAACTTATCCCGCATTCAGGTTTTCAAACATTTAGCAATTAGCTATTTAGCATCTAGCTATTTACTGTTTAGCTTAGGCCTGTAAGAAGGTTGCTGTTACCTAGGCCCAGCTTCTCTTCTTCTTTTATCCCTTTAGTACAAACGCTTCCCACAGCGCCCCTGCTGGCCGGGAGCCTGTAACTAGCCAACCACCTTTTACACCATAAACTACATATTTTCCTTTCTTCTTTCCTTCCTTCATATTTTCCTTTCATGTTCTTTCTCCATTGTTAGTTCCATCTTTGACAGTTCCTTCCCTCCTTTTTTCTTCTTCTATTTTTAATTTTTGCTTTGTTGCTGTTCTTCTCTTTTTTTTCTCAAGTCTGATTGTCAGGTCTACTTTTGTTTATTTTTATATATAAAATAAATAATAAATAAAACCAAATAACTCACTTCGTTACCTTGTATGCTTGTTTTTTTTCTTGCTTCCTTTCTCCTTTCTTACCTTTCCCCTAATAATAATAATTATAATAATGATTATCATAATAATTATAATGTGATTATTAGTAGTATTTGTACAACTAACTACCAAGAAAATAAAGAACATTGAAAATATTAAAGAAGTATATTTCTGTCTTTCTTTCTTTCTTTTTTTCATTATTTGTGTTTTGCTCTCATTTTTCTGCAATTTTTTTTGTCTTCCCTTCTGCACTACTTTTGATTCTCTTTATGTGTACACTACCGCTCATAAGTTTGGGATCACTTGCAAATTTCTTTGTTTTTGTTTAATCACTCACTCACTCACTCACTCACTCACTCATCTTCTATACCACTTTATCCTGTATTCAGGGTCGAGGGGACCTGGAACCTATTGTTCTTGTTTAATGATTTATTTTCTACATTCTACAATAATACTGGGGATTTCTAAACTATGAAATAGCACATGTTTGGAATTACTGCAGGTAATTAGGTAACAACAACAACAGTCATCAAGACATGAAGGTCAGCCTGAAAACCATGAAAACCAGTTTCATGAAACTGAAAACCATGAAAACCTTCCCAAGCAAGATCAAAACTTACCTCTACTGCAGAGAAGAAGTTCATTTAGAGTTACTAGCCTCAGAAATCACCAATTAACAAACAGCACTTCAGATTAGAGCAGTTTTAAAGGATTTACAGATCATGAATAGCAGATACAGTACATCTCAACATTAGAAGAAGAGAAGAAGAAGAAGAAGAATATTCAATTATTGTCACATGTACTTTTTACAGCACAGCGAAATGTCTTCTTCGCATATCCCAATTAGGAAACTGGGGTCAGAGCGCAGGGTCAGCCAGCTTACAGCGCCCCTGGAGCAGATAGGGTTAAGGGCCTTGCTCAAGGGCTCAACAGTGGCAACTTGCCGATGCTGGGGTTCAAACCCCCGACCTTCCGATCAGTAACCCAGAAACCCACAGCCTTAACCGATTGAGCCACCACTGCCCTAGTAGCATTAACTGTTCAAAGGAGATTGTTGCATATTTTGAATGCATTTAGCCTACTTTTCTTTCTTGCCTTCCATCCTTACTTCTTATTTTTACTAGTTGTGTAACTATTATGGACTATTTTGTAGATTAGTACTGAAGCTGTGAAATTGCTCCTGACAGTCATGGTGTACATGTTTGTAGAAGAGACTAGACTGGGACAGTGCCGGTGTGTGGGATGTTAATAAGTCTTTGCCTTTCGTGTTTAATATGCAGTCCAGATGCTTGGAATTTGGATCGTGTCTCATCAACTTCATGCCTCTCAGGGCAAAATTATAGCACATAGCACTTGGCTAACTGCATAGACTTTGGCAACACAGCCAGTTGCTCAAGTCCGCCAAGTTCCTATTTTTTTTAAATGCAGGAAACGAGCCCCCTTTTTAAAAGTCGCCCTTTCCCACTTCCAGTCAATTTCAGCACAAAGCTTTTCACGCCCGGCTTCCCAAACATTTTTGGACAAGTTCAGCAGCTTCATGGCTCACTGCTAACAAATTCAGACAAGTTTGCCTTGGCCGCCGTAGTAAAAAGGACAGCGCACAGGGAGAGAGGTGGTTATTACTATCCATAAAAGTCACCTTTCTCAGCGCCGCTGGGAAAATAGATGGGAGGAGGTCCTCATGTGTAGCCGAGCTCCAAGATGACGGGGCCGTTGAACCTGAGCAGATGGCTAACAGAAGAAGAAGGTGTAAATTAATTGGGCGAGATGGAAGCAGAAGCTCGGGCTCTTGACATGCCACTTTAAAGTCACCTCCTCCTTCATGTTTATGGATTTTACATATTGCATATGCAGTAAGATTTTATTAAGATGAATTTTTAGCATATATTGTAACTTTGGATTTCTGAGTGAAAGACAAGCCAGGTTTTATAACGTATTTGAAAAGAAGTTGTTTTGGCAACTTAGTAAATAAATAGATAAACTTTCTTACATTGTATTTTTGTTGAATTTAATGTTATATTTAGTTTACAAAATAATTTTTTTCTTGTTTAAAAAAATAAAGATGAAAAGGTCCAACTATATCCTATGTATGATTCAATGTGCTGAAACTGGAGGCTCCTTTCTTTAAAATGTCCTTACTGGTTACTTTAATGAGTCAATAATTAAACAGATTTTGTTTCTATAAATAGAACAAACCAAAATACCATGTTTCTGTGATCATCTTGGAGGGTTGTAACAGGAATGCCAAGAGTGAACGCTGTTAAACTTAACGCAATGTGTGGAGCCAGACTTAGTGGCACCGGCTCTGAGTGTGATTCTGTTTAAAGTCACCTGCATGCATAAGAGCAGAAAGCTAGACAGAAATTGGACATACTGAGATCTAATTTCATGGAACAATATGGAAACCAGGATCCGAAAAATGTTAACTGTAAACTGTTGTTATCAAAAGGAGGCCAAGAAAGAAGTGGGTTTTTTCCCCCCTCTTTCTTTCTGTCTTTTTCTTTAATTTTGACTCTTAATTATACATATTTTCTTTTTCTCTTACTTTCTTTTTTCATCCAACTTTCTTGTTTTCCATCTCTTATTCATTCATTCATTCATTCATTCATTCATCTTCTATACCGCTTTTATCCTGTGTTAGGGTCGCGGGGACCTGGAGCCTATCCCAGGAGACTCTGGGCACTAGGCACTCTGGGCACCTGGACAGCGTGCCAATCCATCGCAGAGCACACACACAAACACACACACACTCATTCACACACTATGGTCAATTTGGGAACGCCAATTAGCCTAATCTGCATGTCTTTGGACATGTGGGAGGAAACCGGAGTACCCGGAGGAAACCCACCAAACACGGGGAGAACATGCAAACTCCATGCACACAGAGATGGGAATCGAGCCTGGCCGGGAATCGAACCGGACCCTGGAGGTGCAAGGCGACAGTGCTAACCACTACACCACCGTGCCGCCTTCCATCTCTTATTATTATTATTATTATTATTATTATAATAATAATCATCATCATCATCATAATATTAATCTCTCCTGTGGTTTATCTCAGCATCATTGCTTTCTCGTTATAACCTTGTTATAATCGTTTAACCGTATATCCAGGCACTCTACTAGCGGCAGCCTGTTGCTATAGCTCCCATCCATCGTGCCATGTGTGTGTGTTTGCGTGTGTTTTTTATTTGCTATCTTTAGCCCTTCTTTTCCACCTAGTGCATACTCCTACAAAATGTTAGTTCCTCCTGGTCTTAACATTGTTTTTGCTAGAAAGACATACAATCATAGCAACAAGGATCAGTTGATTGCTCTCACCAAACCCACACTGCATGGAGCATGGCCTGTGAGCTGTGGAGGATATGCCAAGGATGCAGGCTTGGTATCCATCACAAAGAGAAGAAGAGAAATTACAAGCTGCTTCTATCAGTACAAGAAATATGAGATCATTGGCAAATATAATGGATGAACTTGGTGCGTGGACTAAAACATACTGAGAATATTGTGAATGTAGTATTATGTACTTTACTGAGACATGGCTGCAGGAGCTTATGCCTGGCTCAAACTCCATCATCACTGGCTTTTGGATAATACAGGCCAACAGAGACTGCAGGCTAAGAACGAAGAAGGGGAGGAGAGGTTGCAGTACTTGTCAACATTAGATGGTGTAAACCTGGAAAATTGTGCAGTGTAGAGAATATCTGTAGCCCAGACAATGATGTGTTAAGAGTGCAAACCAAGAGTTTGCATCCATAGTATTTGCTGGAAGAGTTTTCATCCGCCATTTTGATTGCTATCTATATTCAACCGACTGCTGCTGTCACTTACCACCAGATTAGAAAAAAAAACACTGAATGCTTTCTTAGCTATCACAAAAGACTCTACTCACACATCCCTTTCTGTAATACTTTTGATCATTCGTCAGATGCATCATGTTAACCAAGTTAAACTTTGGATTTACTGCATGCAAGTGTAACAAAATTGCTTACATTTCAAAGTCTCCTTCCCTTTTTGACAGATCAGACCACAATTAGGTACTTGGGTGCCTCCTACACATCCATCATCTAGTAGCATCTTAGTAGCAACTACGAGAAATGTACAGAGGATGATGAGAGCCTATTGTAGAGAATGACTTAATTCAATTCAATTTATTTTGTATAGCGCTTTTAACAATTGACATTGACAGCTTTACACAATCAAAATAATTATTTAAGTTTGTATGGAATGTGAATGTGTATGAATCAAAATGGTCAGATTGTCCCTGGTGAGCAAGCCCGAGGGCGACAGTGGCAAGGAAAAACTCCCTGAGATGGTAATAGGAAGAAACCTTGAGAGGAACCAGACTCAACAGGGAACCCATCCTCATCTGGGTGAAACAGATAGCAGGAAATGATCTGCATTTATACAGTGTGTTAGGTGGCAGGCAGTTCAGCTATAATAGTTGATGTTAATTGATGTTAATATGGAGTCCAGATATTTATTGGAGACTCAGATAGACTTGTAGAAAGTTCCAGTCCTGAACTATCGAATTGTCAAGTCCTCAGAGAAACAGCTGACAACACCAGTCGAGGCCAGAACCATCTTCTAAGTAGATAGAATCATCCCCAGACACCAGACGCATCCCAAAGAGACACACGGGGCATCCATGTGACGAGACCTCCAACCAGAAGCGGGGCACCAGGATGGGTCAGACAGGTCCGGAGGGCAGAGGGAGTCTGGATCACTGGCAGCTCAGGGATGACATGTGTAGCTCGACAGAGAGAGAGAGAGAAAGAGTGAAAGGGGGATACAGGGGGAGAGAGGAAAGAGAAAGAAGGGGAGAAAGAGAAGAAGAGGAGAGATGGCAGTTAGGTATGGTCACAGTCACAATGTATAATGTGAATGTATATTTACTGTAGAGTGCAAGCAGGGACTCCGGCAGGACTAACTATGACAGCATAACTAAAAGGGAGAGCCAGAAGGAAACACAAACATGAGGGGGAACTGAGATGTAAAGCAAACAATCACCTCACCGTCAACAAACCTGAGTGATCAAATGAGAGTGAGGAAGACAGCATCTAAACATACCAGTTCACCATAATACTCTACGTCCATGAGTCCCCCAGATCTGCTCCTTTACCTATGGCTAATCTATTTATAAAAATGCTTGGTTAAATAAAATGGTTTTTAGCCTAGACTTAAACACTGAGACTGTGTCTGAGTCCCGAACACTATTTGGAAGATTATTCCATAATTTTGTGGCTTTGTAAGAAAAAGCTCTGATCCCAGCTGTAGTTTTCATAATACGCGGTACTGACAAGCAGCCTGCATCCTTTGACTGAAGTAGGCGTGGCGGATCGTAAGACACTAGCAGTTCGCTCTGATACTGCGGCGCGAGACCATTTAATGCTTTATATGTCAAGAGGAGTATTTTAAAATCAATGTGAAATTTCACAGGGAGCCAATGTAGTGAAGATAGGATAGGGGTGATGTGCTCATATCTTCTGGTTCTAGTGAGGACTCTGGCTGCTGCATTCTGGACTAGCTGAAGCTTGTTTATGCACCTAACTGAACAACCAGACAGTAAGGCATTACAATAGTCCAACCTAGAAGTGATAAAAGTATGAACTAGTTTTTCTGCATCGTTTAGCGACAATATATTTCTTATCTTGGCAATATTTCTGAGGTGAAAGAATGTTATCCTGGTGATATTATCTACATGAGCTTCAAATGAAAGGCTGGAATCTATAATCACGCCGAGGTCTTTTACTGGTGCACTTGATGGAACAGAAAGGCCATCTAAAGTTACGGTGTGATCTAAGATTTTACTCCTGAGTTACAGGAGAGAGTTACTTGCAGGAGGCTCCTTCAACCCCCATGACTCTGTCTTTATTTCCAGAAGCCTGGTAAAAAAAAAGCTACATCTGAAGGTCATGTCAGAAAGTCCATTCCAGAGAAGTCATGTTAGACACTGCTTAGCACCATTTAGACTTACTTCAGTTTGCCTACTGCCCTCAGGTCAGGGCCAAGGATGCCATTATTTACCTTTTTTCAACAAGTTATACATTCTCAACTACATTCGTATCGGGATGACTATGGTATTTTAGATTATTTTCAATCAGTCTTCAGAACATGTTATAGTGAATTCCGCATGTGTTTAGTGACATTTTATTGGCAGTAGATGCAGGAAATTTAATTGACTTTGATTTCAGCTTTTGATACTATGGACCATCAAATCTTCATTAACTGGTTGGACACACTATGTAGGTTTCCAAGGGGTTGCACTTAGGTTGTTTGAATTTTATCTGGCGAATACAAGTTTCTCAATAATTATTAATAAGGTCTCACCTCCATCTGCTCCACTTACATGTGGTGTGCCCCAGGGGCCCATACTGGGCCTTACTATTTTCTCTCTATATCTACTTCCTCTAGGGTCTACAAACCTATCTTTCTCTCTATTCAATAGCAAACTTACTTTTGAGAAACAGAAGGAAAAAAACAGTTTTCTTCAACTCTTTATTTTCCAAGGTGAAGATTTGTCTGTCCTTTTTTGATTTCAAAACGACTATACACATATTTCTTAGCTGCAGGTTAGATAATTATAATGCTTTGCATATTTGTCTCCCACAATCATTCCTGAACAGGCTACAGTTGGTTCAAAATGCTGCTGCTCATCCGTTGACTAATACTTTGGCACTTACTTATAAAGGCCAGAACATATTATCCCATTTTTGGTATTGCTGCACTTGCTTCCAGTTCATGTTAAAGTTGATTTTAAAGTTTGTCTATAAAGCAATAAATGATTCGTCTCCCAAATACCTTGTTGATTTATTACAACGCCATTTCTCAACCTGCTCACTTGGAGCCTCCTATCAGCTCCCTTTATACTGTATGTACCGATGACTAAGCACAAGAACTGAGTTGATCAGGCCTTTGCTCTGGTTGCCCCAAGTTGTGGAATAATTTGGCTTATTAAAACTCATTTTTCTCTTTGGCTTTTAATTACAAGGGGATGCTGAGTATCAGTTGTTTTTATTTTGTGTTTCTAGACTTGCTTGTGAATTCTACCGTATTATTATTCATTCATTCATTCATCTTCTGTACCGCTTTATCCTCTATTCAGGGTCGCGGGGGACCTGGAGCCTATCCCAGGAGACTTCGGGCACTAGGCGGGGTACACCCTGGACAGGGTGCCAATCCATCGCAGGGCACACACACATACGCACATTCACACACTCATTCACACACTACGGTCAATTTGGGAACGCCAATTAGCCTAACCTGCATATCTTTGGACTGTGGGAGGAAACCGGAGTACCCGGAGGAAACCCACCAAGCACGGGGAGAACATGCAAACTCCATGCACACAGAGACGGGAATCGAGCCTGGCCGGGGAATCGAACCCAGACCCTGGAGGTGCAAGGCGACGGTGCTAACCACTACACCACCGTGCCGCCCCGTATTATTATGTTTTATATTATTGTTTTTTAAACTCCTACTTTTTATTGTAGAATAAAAAGTTTTTTTAATGGCTTATTATAAAAGGTGTAATATGCATAAACTTTTGATTGGATTTTGATTTGAAGCTCTTTCTCATTCAGATGAAACAGCTTGCACTGTGGGAATCATGTTATTTGATGTCAGTACAACTCTACAAAAGTCCTGTCATCTGCTGATGACTCTGTAGTTATGGGAGTGTAAACAGTGGACAGAAGGCAGAGTACAGAGGCCTGATGGACAGCTTTGTTGAGTGGTCTGGGAGCAACCACCTGCTCTTGAATGTAGACTTTAGGGGTGGTTTCATACTACAAATCAAGATCAACTCAAATATGAAAGCCTTATCCAGTAGTATAAGTAGGTTGGCACGTGAGAGCATTGCTCTTGATAGAATGTAAAGAATAGAGAAGAAGACTATTCAATTATTTTTTCACATGTACTTTAAAGCACAATGAAATGTCTTCTTCACATATCCCAATTAGGAAACTGGGGTCAGAGCGCAGGGTCAGCCAGCTTACAGCGCCCTTGGAGCAGATAGGGTTAAGGGCCTTGCTCAAGGGCTCAACAGTGGCAACTTGGCGATGCTGGGTTTCGAACCCCCGACCTTCCAATCAGTAACCCAATAACCCACAGCCTTAACCGACTGAGTCACCATTGCCACTGTAAAGATGCAAGTGTACATAATAATAACAACAATAATAATAATGTGAATACTGGGCTATCGGGGAATGTGGAGGGGGAAGCAGTGGTTTGAATACATTGTGCCGAGTGTGAAAGCAGACAAAGAATACCAGGACTACCTCAAACACCATTTTTATTCTGGTAAATGAGGTGGAGGAGAGTTGCAGATTCTTCATCTGAGTCTATCTTTACAATTTCCTCTCGAGTCTTTTCCAAAAATGGAAAGGCTACAAGAATGGACAGAGCAGACACTATTTTTGATGGTACTAAGGTCCTTTAATATTCGGAAATCTTTAATATGCTTCATACTTGCCTGTGGCTTCTTTTAGCCACTTTAAAACAAATGCGTGTTTGATCAAGTTGGTTGTCCTTCTTGCAGGTTCTCTCATTTCTGTGTAGAATATCCGAAGATATTTGAGAGTGTACACTTGGTGCTTTGTTGTTTCCACACCATTTCATTCAGAGCTTTTTGGTTCCTTGCCCCCAATCTATGTCTTCATGCAGTTTGATAGTGGAGGTCAAACCTCTGTGGAGTTTTTTTATTTTTATTTATTTATTTATTATTATTATTTTTGTGTGTGTGTGTGTGTTCGTGTTTTATTTTGACTGACAATGCACAATAACATGTAGCGCCCTATAAAAAAAGCGGTGGACTGCAGTCAATTTCACAACAAAAAGGACATAAGGACCTAAGGTCCATTTAGAATGCCTTAGCCAAAGGTAAAATATTTGAATATTTTCATTTTTAGTTTTAAAATGTATTTGCTTTGTCAATATAGATTATTGTGTTCAGGTGAATAGGCAAGAAAAATGGGTTAAAAGGCTCTGAATATGTTTCTTCTTACTGTATATTACAGTGAAGACGTTTTCATAAACACTTTGACCACGGGTTTAAAAGTTAAATGTGGCCTCAGATGAACTTCCATCCTATACTGGGTCCAGAGGCACATTATATATGAATAATGGATTCCATTGTGATTATATAGCATAGTAAAAAAAACAAAATAAAAAAACATAAAATTATATTTCATTATGGCACCCTGTCCAGGTTGTACCCCGCCTAGTGCCCGAAGTCTCCTGGGATAGGCTCCAGGTCCCCTGCGACCCTGAACACAGGATTAAGCGGTATAGAAAATGAATGAATGAATGAATGAATATACTAAAGATGATCTCAAAGAAATTTTGAGGGGATTGTATAACAGATTTTGACATACTGTTTTTTTTGTTATATCTAGTGTGGTAAACTGGTGTGTCCTCAAATTCACATATATAACCTTATGTATGGGGAATTAATCTCAGTCCATCATTTTTCCATGAACGGGTCAGGACTTGATTATGTTCAGAATTAGTTTACATGTTTGTTCCTATATGTTTCTCAACAGGGAGCACTAAAAAGAACAATTTAATGGCATTTTACTGGACATTAATTGAAATTAAAAGAGTGCATTATTGTAATTTAGGCTCGATCATGCACATTGGAACAGCAATGCCAATCCCAAATAAATGAATGTATTCATATGCGTCTTTTGTTACATATTTGTGTGTGTTATTTCGATACTCAATGTCAATTCCCTAAAAATCAATGGCAAACTTTTGAATTTATATTGAAAATTTGCATTCCACAGGACAGAAGACAAATATTAACTGAATGCCTGATAACCATCTAGAAATAAACATCTCTCAAAATAAATGCAAAGAACATCATGTTATGCATGAGAAGACTGCTGATTTCAAGTCATTAGAAAAATTATTTCTTTCACAGTACAGTATGTCAAAATCAAAGACAGCATGGTGGGGGAAAAAAAGAAAAATAAAAGTTCTGAGAAACCTAACGCAGATACCGGTAGCAGTGATTCCACCATGTTAGTTCATGCACAAGATTCGTGAAGGTTCCTACAAACCTCTGACACTCCAGTTTGTTAGGTCTGAGCTTTAGAAACCTACATCATTAAGGTGTATTAATCAAAGTCTGTCCTCCACTCATTTTTCTTCAGTCTTTTTCCTGATTATCACATTAAGAACATTGCACTTGTGCAACCCGCAGCGACACGCAGATATATACGATTCCACCACAGCGTGTTAATCGTCACTAAATGGAGCATGCCGACTTGATCCGTGATGCTCCAGGTGCCGGATGAGCTGATCTCATAGCGGTGCCACCGTGGGTGTCAGCTGGCAAATCGTCCAACTTTTTTTTCCTAGCAGATCGTTAAAGACACAGCCGCTGAGCCACACGCTGGGCGCAATCCAGCTCCGGAGGAGAGCAGGGTTAAGATGGAAAGCTACTGGAGACATTAGACAGCTGTGTGGGGCGTCATGACCGCTCAAACAGCGGGGGGACAGGAATGATGTGCCACCTTTAAATTAATTTTAGAATAAATCAGTCAGGATCGGATGATTTATTTTAAGTAGCATAAGAGACAAGTGATTTAATTATCTTTTTAAAAATGCAACCAAACCAAAGTAGACCTCACTAAATCTCATTAACTCATCCTTATTTCTGACTAGCTTCTGTAAATAAGTCAATACATGAATAAATAAATAAATAAATAAAAGGTCATTAAGTAAAGTCAGGTGAGTGGACTTATAAATCAGCAAATGAAATAAAATTAAAGAATGTTAATTTAGCATTAAGCGCAAGACTGAGTAGTTGTTACATAAGGAATTATACAGTCTGTAAGTTACAGCAAGATACGAGCCAATTTACCGAAACTAACAATGTTTGAGCAGCTTGACTTTTAACTGCGGAATAATGTGCAAGACAATGTCATTTTTCTTATTACTTAGTATATAAAGTGCAGACACCCAAGAATCCCTACATGAATATACAGTAATGTTATAATAAAGAATAAATAAATAAAGCACATAAACCTGTCATGATGCAGTCCATTCTGTGCTGTTAGTAAGTAAGTTCAGCCTTTATTTGTCACATATACATGACTGCACAGTAAAGTCCTTATTCTTCACATATCCCATCTTTTTCAGTGGACAAGGGTCAGAGAGCAGGGTCAGCCATTTTTATGCCACCCCTGGAGCAGACAGGGTTAAGGGCCTTGCTCAAGGGCCCAAATGTGGCCACCCTAGTAGAGCTGGGGTCCGAACCTCCGACCTTCTGATCAGTAACTCAGATCTGAGTCACCACCGGCCCTAAGGCTTCAAGCACAGTATTGTGATGAGAAGCTTAGCTGCCGTAAAGCATTTGAATGGTGCCAACGCTTTAAAGAAAGAAGTACATCTTTGAATGAAGATCCTGGTGCCCACTGCAGTTCTTCCCCTGAACATTCAGCCAGTGGAACGCCGGATCCTTGAAAATTGACAGATAACTTGTCACCTACATGTGGAGTAGACACATCTGTCCTTAGGAACAGTACACACAATCATTCTTGCAACACCTGCATTTCTAGAAGGTGAGTGCACTTTGGGTGCCGAGAGAGCTCTCTGCCTTCGACTGCCATAAAAGATTGCTAATCTACAGAGAGTTAAAGGAATGATTTGATGCAGAAGGACAGGCAGTCTGATCATGACTCTGGGGTACCGCAAGGACTTTCTGCTTAGATGGTATCCAAGCACAAGTGAAATGCACGGATAAGTGCATTAGTGTAGCAGGGGATTATATACAGAAGTGAAGGGAGTTCTTTTTCTGCGTTCTGTTATTCTGCATCTAAAATCCCAATTTGACTTGATATATATAGACAAATAAACTAATAATAAATGTCTTCACATAAACCAAGCAAATTCACCAAGACAATAACTTTTATTTTCTTTCCTCACAACCCATTTTGTGCTTCCTAAATATCTTAAATGCATTTCTCTTTGTCTTCCTTTCACTTCCTCTCGCTACAAACAGACTCCTTAATTTTCCACAATTCTGAAGTGCCTTTTGTATCACATGGTTTCCAGCAGTTTATTAGAGCGTCTAACGAGCTAAATTCGAGCAGATGGAACTTTCTTCGTCCGCCCCATAACCATTCCATAAACCACATGATTTCCTTCTGCCACATTTATTTTCGTCCAAATATTTAACAATCAGGAGCAGCAAAAGTCTCTATCTTTTCTGAACACTTTGTCCCATTTCCAACTCTCATTTATTTTCTCATCGATTGTGTGAGTGAGTAAGAACAAAAACAAAAAACGTCCCGCCTGAAACATTTTATTTTAGTGTCTCACATCAAACTAGACTTGAGTTTCTGTGGTGGGACACTCCTACAAAGTGTCCTTGGGATTTGGAAAGATGCAATGTACAGGATGATGATATTGATGATGATGATAATAAATGTGCGACTGCTGCACAGCATGTTCGTCATCAGTAAATGAAGCATCAGTGGAAGAGCAGGTGCTTGATGAGCTGATCTCGGATCATTAAAACATGGTCGCCAGGTTGCATGCTGAGTCACACGCTGGAGGATCAGAGGAAAGGAAGCAGGTTTGTAATGATATATTGATATGCTGATAGACTATGATACTAAAATCTGATAAGGAAACAGGAGAGTGGAGAAGAGGGCTAGGGTTTAAAGGACGAGGATGCTCAAGAACCTCTTTCCTCAGAGTGATGAGTGGCTGCTCAGTTGATTTCATTTGCCCCATGCTATTTCAGTGTATTTCTGCTAGTAAGTCGCCCTGACTTTGGAGAGGCTAACAAATATGCATCGAAGGTCTTCTAATGTAATTTGGAGACTAGATTATGGACATGTATCCATAAAATCACCCAGGATTAAAACAAAAAAAAAGTTCATAGTTTATATACAGGCATATTGTCGTGCATAATGTAGGTTAATGCCGTTTTTGTTTTGTTCTGCTTCATTCAACAGTATCTCTGCAATAAGCAGAGATAATCTTTCATAAGCAGGATACTGGGATAGTAAAAAGGACATTATTTACCATACACATATGGCAATTTGTGGCAATTTCTTTATGTAAATAAATGCAGCTTGCACAAGCACAGCAATTTAGATTGTATAGGGATTTACCACTATCCATTGTATACAACTGCGTACTGTAAATACGTGCGGTAAATGCCAATTTCTCTGTGCATACTAGTGGCTTTTATACACAAATTCAGAAGAAACTACAGAACATATGCATGCAGTGATTTTTAAAATAATTTTTTGCATTGAAGAGCATCAACAGAAGCGTTTGGATATCTACAAACAAAATTTGGCCCGATAATTTATCATTCATTCATTCATTTTCTATACCACTTAATCCTGTGTTCAGGGTCGCAGAGGAGACCCTGGACAGGGTGCCAATCCATCGCAGGGCACACACACATACAAACACTCACACACTCAATCACACACTACGGGCAATTTAGGAACGCCAATTAGCCTAACCTGCATATCTTTGGATAAACCGTGCATATACCCACCAAGCACGGGGAGAACATGCAAACTCCATGCACACAGAGACGAGAATCGAGCCTGGCCGGGGAATCGAACCCTGGATCCTGGAGGTGCAAGGCGACAGTGCTAACCACTACACCACCGCGCTGCCCCCAATAATTTAAGGAAGGTAAAAAGTTTCTTAAAGAGAATCATTACTGGTGACGAGACATTCGTCACTATGAGCCTGAGAGTAAACAGCAGAGTATGGAACAGGGACATACTCAATCGTCGACCATCCAAAACCATCCAATCCAAAAGTCAACCATCAGCTGGAAAATTTGCTTACAGTTTTCTGGGTCAGTATTGGAACATTATCAGGAAATGGTTCAACAATCAACTGTGCTCATTACTGTAAAATGCTTATTGAGGAGCTGAAGCCTAAACTTCAGATTAAACACAGAGGACTGATATGCTCGCATGATGATGCACGTCTGCACACTTTCGCCCACACTGACGACACACTGAATAAACTTGGCTTTGAGGTGTTAAAGCGTCCTCCTTATATGTAGTCCTGATCTCTCTCCATCATTTGTTTGGTCCCCAAAAGCAGCCCCTTGAGAACAACGATTCACTTCTGATGAAAAAGTGAAGATATCAGTGCATTTGTGGCTTGCCTCAGCTGTAAACATTTTTAATGAGGAAGTACGAAAGCTTGTTGACAGATGGACAACGAGTACTGAAAAGGAGGTTAGGTAAAAAACAAAATAAATATGTATAAGTTAATTAAAATAAATTCTACAGCCAGACTGTGGATAATTTTTGAGTCACACTCACATAATCTGCTTTTTGTTTTCAGAAATGTCATGCTGAGTTAGTTATGTCTACAGGAATATTTTGACTATTTTGTGAACATGTCTCAGAGCTCTGTAAAAGTGTGTCTATTAATCCTTCTTAATATGAGGTCACAACATGTAATTGCCTTTTTTTTTTACATTCTGACCAATACAAAACTGATGAGGAAAAGGAAAAAAGCAGGGTCTCTCTCTCTCTCTCTTTTTTTTTTTTTTGGAACATATAGATTTGATATGGAATATTAAAAAATGTCAAAATATATGACTAAATAAATATTGCATAATAGGTCGCTTTTAATATTGCACAATCTAAGGTTTGCTGTTACTTCAAAAGCTGAGCATCGTGATTTTTTCAATCAGCTGAAAACTGCATAATGGTAATGATACAAAATCTAAAATATATCAGCTGACCATCATTCACTTCTCACCAAATTAGATGATAAATAAATGTCCGACAAGAACAGCATTGCATTAGACATGCCCAAGCTGACAAATGACATATCTGTCCAAATATGCTACCACTTGCACACCTACATACTGTATACCTACATGCACACCACTAAGTATGGATTATTGTTACAGGAAAACTCACAGCAGCACATGTACATTGGATTGTTGTTGTTTTTTTTAATGTAGTTGTTTGTTTTTAAACAAAGATCCTGTACATTGTACAATTGGTATATTTCTATAGTTTTTGTGTTGCTGTTAGTTCTGAACATGCCATGTCCTGGATTTAAAATCCTCTCAAGTTGAGAGGTCCAGAGACGTAGAACCAATGAATCAAACCAAGAAAGTGTATGGGAGGAAAAAAATTTAAGAAAATAGTCGTACATAAACTTCACAATTCACCCCATGTCTCATTCATTTCGTATCATTTTGATGTGACTGAAAGATGTACAATTTGAGAAAATGCTCATCTAGGGCTAAACTTCGAACCTGTTACAACCACAGCACGTATAGCACTGTTACAACCTACAGTACTTTCATTATATAAAGTACCTGTTTGCCTTATGCTCCTTAAACTTCTTTCCTAATTAACAGTAAAAGTAAACATGCTTCATATGATCGTGTTATTAGAAAACAAAAGAGTGACCTTTATTCAGGCCCTAGCACTTAAATGCATCTGCAACAGCAGCTTTATTAAATTGTGGCATATTATTTCTGCATCTGATACCACTGCAGTGTGTTATTATTTTAGATGCGTAATGGTTTTCTTGATTTCCCTCAGGACTGTCGAACAAGTGTGTCTTCACCTTCCTCTTAATGAAAATGCTCTAACCACTAGCCTGATTGATGGGTTAAGCAATATTACAGGAAGTCCATTGAAGGCAATTGTTGAAACTTGCAGTGGAAAGGCTGCTTGACTCTGATGACTCGATTTTTGTCCATTGACGTGTGTACTTTTCAAGCAGGTACTCAGGAGGGATAAAATAACCTAAGCTAAATGCGGCATTATATATTATTATAATTGTGTAACACATTTATATTGCTGTGAGTTTTTGAATACCTGGCATCACTCTATAGCTTACAGATGAAAGAGGAAGGGAGAAGAAAGAGAAATTGCATGGCGGGTTTAATTCCAAGTCATTCATTCATAGCTGATCGACAATGCTAACATGGAAGGTGAATGAAACTTGTGCAAGTCGACCATGGCTAAAGCATTTCGAATAATTTAAAAAGGATAAAAGAACACAAGTTAACAGGCCAAAAAATACAGAGAGTGTGACAAGGAAAGAAATCAGGAGAGTCATGTACAGTGAGGTAGAGATAGTTTGTTGCAAAAGTATTGGAACAGAATGGCCAATGATTTTGTCTTTGCTCTGCACTAAAGACATTCCAGTTTTTAGATTAGAAAGACTTGGATTATAATTTCAGAATTTGCAACAATGGCTTAGTTGTTAGTCGCCTTGCACCTTCAGGGTCCGGGTCTAATTCGCTGTGTTCTCCCTGGTTGGTTTCCTCTGAGACCTCTGATTTCCTCACAAGGTCCAAAGAAATATAGATTAGGCTAATTGGCATTCACAAACTGCCTGCTGTGTGTGAATAAGCATGTATGTGTGTCTGTGTCTGTGTATGTGTGTGCCCTGCACCTTGCCCAGGGTATACCCCAGGGCCAAGCCCCCCCCCCCTGTGCAACCCAATACACTGCACATGATAAAGTATAGATGATGAGTGAGTGTTTAAATACCCACTGTGCCCTGAAAACTTTTAATTCGAAAATGCATTTAATTGTTAAAAAGGTTAAATCAATTTGTTGAACAGAGAGCTGTCTATCGGAATAAAGGAACCCAATTTCAAGCAAAGAAAAGAAAGACAACATGATCAAAGTCATAGCACAAAAACTGGGCATAGTCATGAATGTTGAATGATTCTTGAGTGATTCATGATGCACAGTACTAACACTCAGACACTCAGATTACTTCAGCTAAGAAAAAAAAAAAACACCCCAAGATTATGACAAAAACATTGAGTGGCATTACCAATATGGGTTTTGTAATATCATAATCCAGTGTTTCAAAGAAATGCCAAAATTAATGTCACGGGTGAACTAACCTGAAGGACCAGAAGACGTAGCTTTAGCGTTTAGCCCAATGTAGCGTGGATGGTGAACCCAAACGCGGAGAGAAGCGAGTAGGTAGGATATCCCCGCGATTTAGTATAAGGACTCTCACAAAGGGTGAGCGAGGGAAAAACACAAATTTAACCCTATAAATGCACACACAAATAGCAAAAAGCAATAACCCAAAAGACTGGTGAGTACTCACGGTTTGGAAGACCGCAGCACGAACCGACATGGGCCGAACTCAATGACTGAGCGCTCTGCTATGGTTTATTTACTCCTTTTATACTTCCTGATTTACGACCGCTCTACTTCTGGGTCCTAGTGCCGGTCGTGGATTGAGTGTGCATGACAGTACCCCCCCATCCAGGACCGGCTCCAGACGGTCCTGGGATGGAGGATACCCTGTGACGGTAGTCCCGAATTAGCTCTGGATCGAGGATGAAACGTGCAGGAACCCAAGACCGTTCCTCGGGGCCATAGCCCTCCCAATCAACCAGGTACTGAGTACCTCTGCCCCGAGGGCGTGAGTCGAGGATCCGCCACACGGTGTAACCGGGACCGCCGTCAATGATTCGGAGAGGAGGAGCAGGGGGGTGGGTGGAACCATGGGTGAAGTGATGAAGGGTTTTAGTTGGGATGTGTGGAATACAGGGTGGATTTCGGAGCGCCGCAGGCAGCTGGAGCCGGTAGGTGACAGGGTTGATTTTGAGGTGGATGCGATATGGTCCGATGAATCTGGGTGACAGTTTTTTTGATTCGGGCTGTAGATGGAGGTTCTTTGTGCACAGCCATACCTTATCACCCACGTTATATAAACGTCCCGGAGGGTGTCGACGGCGATGTTGAGCGGCGTAGCGTGTGTTGGCTCGTTGGATGGCTTGGTTTGTCGATGTCCAGAGCCGCCGACACCTGCGGACCAACTGTTGGGCTGATGGTACATCAACCTCCGGTTCTTGGTGTTCGAACATCGGAGGTTGGAAACCATGGCATACCTCGAACGGACTGAGATTGGCTGCAGACGAGACGTGTAGGTTGTGGGACAACTCAGCCAATAGGAGGTAGCGAGCCCAGGAGCGTTGACGATCCGCCACAAAACATCTTAGATAGCGTTCCAGTTGTTGGTTGGTCCGCTCCGTCTGACCATTGGTCTGGGGATGGTACCCAGAAGATAGGCTGCAGGTGGAATGGATCAGATGGCAGAAGGCCTTCCAGAACCGGGCAGTGAACTATGGCCCCCTGTCCGAGACGATTTCTTTGGGGAACCCATGCAGGCGGACTACGTGCTCTAATCTCAGTCCTTGGCTGTAGAACTGATATTTCGGGAGTCCGGTTAGGGCCACCAGGTGTGTCAGGGCCACCCAGGTTCAGCTGTTTTAAGTTGCGGATAGTGATGAGATTTTGATGATCGGTCCAGACGATGAATGGCTCTCTGGTGCCCTGGAGCCAGTGACGCCATTCCTCCAAAGCCCACTTTATGTCCAGCAGCTCGCGGTCCCCAACCCCGTATCGCTGCTGAGTGGTGTCAAATTTTTTGGAGAAAAAACTACAGGGGTGTAGTTTTTGGTCTGGACCTCGCTGGGAGAGAACAGCCCCAGCGCCCACATCTGAGGCGTCCACCTCCACAACGAATGGTTGGCTTGAATCTGGGTGAAGAAGAATTGGTGCGGTGGTGAAAAGTTGACAAAGCCTTTGGAAGGCTGAGATGGCGGCAGAGTCTAAAGTGAAGGGTGAAGGTGAGGGTCGGGTCAGAGTGGTTAGGGGGGCAGCAACCGTACTGTAGTCCCGGATAAAGCGACGATAAAAGTTCGCAAACCCGAGAAACCGTTGAAGTTGCTTAAGGGTCTTGGGGAGGGGCCAATGACTCACAACTTCGAGTTTCTGCGGGTCCATGGCCACACCCTGGGGTGAGATGACAAAACCCAGGAATGTGGTGGAGCGCTCGTGAAAAGTGCACTTCTCCAACTTACAGTACAGTTGGTGGGCGTGTAATCTCTTTAAAACCGCTCTGACATGATGGGTGTGTTCTTCAACAGTCCGTGAGTAAATTAAGATGTCGTCCAGGTACGCAAATGCCCACCGCCCTAACATGTCCCGGAGAACGTCATTAATGAAATGTTGGAAAGCGGTGGGGGCATTGCAAAGGCCAAAGGGTATTACCAGGCTTTCGTAGTGTCCCGTGGGTGTGATGAAGGCCGTCTTCCACTCATCGCCCTCTCTGATGCGCACCAAGTTGTAGGCACTCCGCAGGTCCAACTTTGTGAAAATGGTAGCGCCAGAGAGGGCGTCCAGGGCAGAGTTGGTAAGAGGCAACGGGTGTCGGTTCTTTATGGTGATGTTATTGAGCCCCCGATAGTCAACACATGGCCGAAGTTCTCCTCCTTTTTTCTTCACGAAGAAGAACCCCGCGGTAGCAGGCGATGAGGAGGGCCGGATGGTACCTTGGCGAAGGGCATTTGTCACATAGTCTTCCATCGCCTGCCCTCAGGCAAAGATCGGTACAGGTCGCACCCCCCTGTAGAATCCTGTTCTGAGTCCAGGAGATGAGAGGGTCGTGTTGGATGAGCCATGGGTTGCCCAGAATGATGGGTGGCGATGATACAGAGCTGAGGTGAAACCGGAGTTGTTCTCTGTGTTGGTCGATGAATAAGGTGATGGGTTGGGTTTGGGCGATGATAGGGCTAGATGAAAGGGGGCGACCATCAACTGATGTGATCCGAATGGGCTGGGATAACGTCTCAATATTTACCCCCAATTTTTTGGAGTAAGATGAGTCAATGAAGTTACCCGCTGCCCTGGAGTCGATGAATGCGGTACTTCGAACTCGTTTGTGGCCAATTTGGAGGGTTACCTGAACCGTAAGGCGCGCATTAGGGTTGTCGATGGTGGTGGAGATCTGAAGAGGGCCCGGTGAAGCTCTCCCTCCGGGGCTGGGCGTTTCCCAGGCGTAGAGGGCAGATCGCCCGGTGATGGTCCGCGGAACCACAATATGCGCACAGACCCTCTTTGAATCGGCGTGCGCGTTCCAATACGGTCAGGGAGGCACGTCCTAGTTGCATGGGTTCCCCGGTTCCTGTGTCAACCACGGCAGGAGGTGGAGAACCGACATGTCCAGGTGTGGTGTAGGTGGCGGAAGGAGATGGTCGTGGGGGGTTGAAGGTGAAGGTAGATGCTGGTGGCAGGGTTCTAGGAGCTGGCTTCGGGTGAGAGAGGAGGCGTTGGTCGATCCGCAGGGCCAGTTGGATTAGCCCCTCCAGTGTAGCGGGAAGCTCTCACCCGGCTAGTTCATCCTTTATCCTGGAAGCCAACCCCTCGTAGTAGGATGTAGGATGCAGGAGCGCTGCATCTCCCCAGGTGGTCTGGACGGCGAGCGTGCGAAATTCAGCAGTATAGCGACTCACGGACAATCCTCCCTGCCGCAGGTGATAGAGCTTTGAGTCGGTCTCCACCTCGCCCGCAGGGTGTTCAAAAGTGAGTTTGAGCTGACGGGTGAATTCGTTATATGAGTGAGCGGTATCCGTATCAGCGCGGATAACTGCTGTGGCCCACTCTGCTGCCTGCCCCGTTAGCAACGAAACGAGTAGTGCAATGCGTAGCCAGTCGGTGGAGTACCTGGTGGAATTGAACTCAAACACCAACTCAAGCGCTGTTAAAAACACACTGCATTTCCCGTCCGTGCCATTCCATTTTTCTGGTAGAGAAAGAAAAACATCAGAAGGAGGGGGGAGGGGGGATGAGGCAGCGCCGACCGAGCAGCCGCGCCATCAACAGCCACGCGGAGATCCGCGTTCTCCCGCCGGAGCTCAGCGACCTCGCGGCGTAGAGAAGCGAGCTCCCCGGTTAGCTGATTGATTAGCGCGGCATGCTGATCCACAATGCCGCAGAGACGCGCATGATCTGCTGGGTTCACCGCGGAAGGCTCAGTCATTCTGTCACGGGTGAACTAACCTGAAGGACCAGAAGACGTAGCTTTAGCAGTTAGCTCAATGTAGCGTGGATGGTGAACCCAAACGCGGAGAGAAGCGAGTAGGTAGGATATCCCCGCGATTTAGTATAAGGACTCTCACAAAGGGTGAGCGAGGGAAAAACACAAATTTAACCCACGTCCTATAAATGCACACACAAATAGCAGAAAGCAATAACCCAAAAGACTGGTGAGTACTCACGGTTTGGAAGACCGCAGCACGAACCGACATGGGCCGAACTCAATGACTGAGCGCTCTGCTATGGTTTATTTACTCCTTTTATACTTCCTGATTTACGACCACTCTACTTCCGGGTCCTAGTGCCGGTCGTGGATTGAGTGTGCATGACAATTAAGAAGACCATAATACATAGATAGGGGCATAGCAGAGGCATAGCAATACATGTTCTGGAACACAAAGTATCCTTGATTAAAGAAATGATGATAAAGTCATAAAAGCTCATAGGCCAAGGATGATGGAGGTAGAGTCATGGCATGGGCTTGCATGGTTGCTTCAGAGATTGGAATAGCCTTACCAATCTTTATGATGTAACTTGTGATAGCAAGCAGAATGAATTAAGAAGTCTACATAAATATCCAATTTACAGTATCAAACTGAATTGGCAAAAACCTTCATTGTGTAGCTTAAACATTTATTAAGACTGGTAAATATGGAGGAAAAAATTTAGTGTTGCCATGTCAAGGGAAAAAAAGCAGTTTTGCAATTCCTTCAAAATGAAAGCTCAATACCGTGGCCTTGATGTCCATGCTGCTCCTTTTTCAAATGCTTGAACATTATTTGAAGCAGGCAGGTAATTTCATGAAGTGAGTCTTCCAGTAAAGTATAGAGATGCAGCTGCTCATGTGTGTTACCTGCTATTCCATCATTCTAACTGTTGTTTATTTGAAATGTGTAATGAAAAAAAAAAAGATTCATCTGCACAGGACAAAATGCACAGTGCAGAAGGTGTGTGGGCAGTAACACATGAATGTCTTCTGGGGGGTGGGGGATCTGAAGTTTTTTATGTGTTTTAATAATAATAATAATGTTGTTCTTGTTGGTCCTTCGGCTGTTCCAGACAAGGGGTCGCCACAACGGAATATCCAGTCCACACTACAACTTGGCACAGGTTTTACGCCGGATGCCCTTCCTGATGCAACCCTCCCATTTTATCCAGGCTTGGGACCGGCACTGCATCCAGTGGCTGGGGTTTGGGCACTGGCTGGGAATCGAACCCGGGCCTTCGGCACGGCAGGCGAAACACCTACCACTGAGCCACAGTTGTAGATTAACTATAAATATATAAACCACAGTTGTAGATTAACTAAATAATGTAACAAACTAAATATTTCTCTTATTTTAGAAATATTATCTCTATATTATTTCTTATTTTAGTTTCGTTAGAAAATAATTCTTGCTTCTTCTTCCCCCCATTTTTTACCTCTTCATTATTCTTGGGCTCGCTGCTGCCTCTCACTGGTACAATAACGTCATTGCTTTATTTGTTGCTACTTATGTGTTGCAAGTAAGCATCAGTAAAACTATTAAGTAAATTGTTTTACTCACACTGCAAGTAAGTGTTACTCAACAAAACCTTGTAAGAAGTATAGTTTGAATTTTTTGAGTAAAGTTTACTATTTATATGCGAGTCAGCAAAGCAATTGGAATTTACAGTGTAGGGTCAAGGGGGGCCTGAGCCTATCCCAAGATATTTAGGTCACAAGGCGGGGTACACCCTGGACAGGGTGCCAATACATCGCAGGGCACACAATGCACTACAGCCTTTGGGAGGAAACCCGGAGCCTATGGAGGAAACCCACCAAGCTCTGGAAAAAAGTGCAAACTAACCTCAAGTTGCACACTAACCTGAAGCGGCAATTGAACCCTCAAACCTGGAAAAATTACAGTTCATTCTGTCTTTTCCCAAACAGAGCCAGGTAGGTTTGGACAGCTTCTGAATTCATACATTGTATTGTATATTGTATTGTAATTGTTATATTGTAATATTGTGTAATATTGAAATTTGTTTGATGATCTCATTCATTTCAGTATTGTATATATATACTGTATATGTTTGGCAAGAAAAAAAGGAACCTTTTGAATGTAAAGAAAAATAATTCAGGATTACATTGAAACTGACGATGTCACCCTTAAGATTTAAAAATCATACAAATTTGGGATCAGATTTAGAAATGTGGGCCCCTTAACAATCCATTATTACAAGAACTGTAATCATTATAACATGCTTATTTCATTTTCACAGCTGGTTATGGATTTGATGTTTAATGATGTAGGTGCCATTTCAGTCCTCAGCGGAGTAATGGAGTAACTAAACCTAGCTAGAGTTTGAAACATTATTTAGCATAGAGAATGAATGAGTATATACCAACACAATGCTGTAATGGAATATTAGAAGACGCAGGCAGTAAAACAGACCAGGGCCCGGTTTCTCGAAAGCTTCTACATTGAAACTGGAAAATGAAGGCTGCTCTTTTTTGTAATTTTGAAAAGACAGAACATCTTTGATAAATGTCTGGCTAGTGTCAAATGCTGGAAAAAAACATATCTGTTACAGCTTGTTCTTGCTGTTTTCCTTTTTTTTTTTTTTTTTTCATTTTTACTAAGGACGTTTGAAGAATGTTTTGCCGAGACAGACCTTGTTTAAAAAAAGCTCTAGCATGTGAAATGTTTCTCACCTTCACCTTCTCCTGCTGATTATGCCAATGACGATGTCACCCTTTTGTGTTCAAACTAAGTCGTGTAAGCTTCCTTTCCCTCGCTTTGTGAACTATGACTAATTTTATAAAATATACTGGTACTGTATGTCAAGGAGCCTGTTTCACATTTCCTACCCGTTCTGAAGTGCACCATGCATTACTGACAATTGTTGTCCACTCACCTTTGTGTCAGCAAATGTCTTTAGCTTATTAAAATAAGCTAAAAAATGTACAATGCACTCAGTAATCACCTATGTGGTATTTGTTTTTTTTTCATTATGAATTGAGCTCATACAAAATGGTACTGTAACTGTCTATGAACATTCGTTCTTTACCTACAGAATGCCTTACACAGCACCTCACTATTTGCTAGGAATTGTCTTACGATATCTAAGCACTTGCCAATACCTTTGGTAATGGACCATATAAAAGGCTATCATGTTCTATGATAAAAAGTGCTTTCATGTTCTGTCAAATTAGCTGTCAATCCCCACCTGGATCCCAGTGTTTTAGACTCCTCCTTCAAATATCCTTTGCGTTAATATAAGATTCAACATGGTGTTAATTTCATGTCATCAATTCCAGCATATCTAACAAAAGAAAATTTGCACTAAAGGTATATGAGTCTAGAGCTGACCTCTTCATCTTCCCTGTTTAATTCTTGGTGGAAATCTATATAGTGCACTAGATGCCAACTCAAAATGCAGCTCTGCATAGTGTGAAAATAACTTTCTCATTACATATGGCTCACAAGATGCTCATGGCAACTCATAGCAGGACCATATCAGCTCTTTAGCAGAATTGTGGAACTAACTGTCTTCACTAATCCTAAGTTAAATTTTGGCAGTTCAGGGAGGATTATTATAGCAAATCATAGAAATTCAGCATGTTTGTGAACTGTATGATCCATTGTGATGAGGCACAAACTACCTACCAAAATGCCTTTCAGAACCTTGGCAAGTTATACAGAACTTCCTTACTGAACAAAATTCCTGGGGAATATTTCTAGGATTCCTTAAGATTTAAAAATCATGCAAATTTGGGATCAGATTTAGAAATGTGTGCCCCTTAACAATCCATTATTACAAGAACTGTAATCATTATAACATGCTTATTTCATTTTCACAGCTGGTTATGGATTTGATGTTTAATGATGTAGGTGCCATTTCAGTCCTCAGCGGAGTAATGGAATAACTAAACCTAACTAGAGTTTGAAACATTATTTAGCACAGTGAATGACTGAGTATATACCAACACAATGCCTAATGGAATATTAGAAGACACAGGCAGTAAAACAGACCAGGGCCCGGTTTCTCGAAAGCTTCTTATCGCTAAATAGTTCTTAAGTTGTACCTTAACCTGTCTCTTAACGTTATGGCTCATTTCCCGAAACGTTCTTACGCTAAGTATCTCTTAGGTAAGTCACACGATCGTAAGGTTGGTCTGGACTATCTCTATCCTGGACTAACTCATTCTTAGCGTAGTTTCAGCTCGAGACGCTAGTCGCCGCCACTGAGCAGCAGTCTTTATAAATCAGCAGTGTATGCAAACACATTATGGCACGTTATCAAAGTCGTATTAATGATGGAATATACTGTAGACCTGTTTAAGAATTTTATATCAGAACTAATAGAGCGACTTTTTCATAATGTGACTAATGCATTAAAATTGGCCATCACTTTTAATATTAAACAGGTGGCAAACAATTAGGCAGCGATACAGCGTGTTGTTGTGCTAAACTGAAGACGGCGCCATACATGGTTCATGTAAGTTTTTCCTTTAGGAAATATTTCATATTTTATCTGAGGTGGCTATTTAAAATAAGGTTTCGCCTTCCAAGGCAACAGATTATGAAGCTTCTTGACCTGCTCAGACCTGCGCTTGCCAGGCCAACGCGTCATACTTACGCTCTACATCCCAGTGTCCAGCTGCTTACTGCTTTTTGTTTAAAATGTTTCATTGATCATTAGCCATCATTCATGACTGGATGGACTTTTCTTTTGACACGTTTTATTTTATGATGAAATTTGATTTAGTTAAATGAGAAAATAAACTTGGGAGTCAGCATCAATAAATTTTTCTGGGTGATTGTAATGCTTAATACCCCTATTCACTTATGCGGTTTGACTCGCTGTGAGATGCGGTCCTATACCACTATTCCACCTGCGCAGTCTTGCGCTGTGGCCGTAAGTAGGGTTCATCATGATTCACGGTGTGTTTTTGCGCTGTGATTACGTTTCCATCTTTCCTTGTGAAAAATTAAACATGTTAAATCTTTTTGCCGGTCCTCACGGAAGCTTCTGGACCTTGCAGAATCTTGCGGAACGTCGCAGGCAATCGCGGCAGCTCACAGTGCCTAATATCGTATATCACCGTGAGTCAAGCCGCATAGGCGAGATATGGGTATTAGTCACCATGACTAACGTGACTAAGTCTGACGTTCCGCGAAGATCTGTAAGGTCCGCGAGCTTACGCATGTTAAATATGTTTAAGTTTTTGCGTGGAAAGATGGAAACGTAATCACGGCACCAAAACGAAACGTAGTATCTTTTGTATGTAAGTAAATGTTTAGTCTTTGTATAAAGTGTTAGTGTTTTATGTATATACAGTATTTCTCTTTTTTTCACCGGTTGTAGGGGTGTGGCTGCCATTTTTGTTGGGTGTGGGAGGGGTTTTTTCTTAACTGTTTATGGATAGGGAGTTAGTTTAGCAAATTGTGTTTAATTTATGTTTTCTTTTGTAGGGAAGTTAGACCTTTTCTTAATCAGTTTTTCTGTTTGTTGTTTTGGCCTTGGTCCACCCTAAAGTTTATACCGGTTATCTTGTAAATATAGTATGTTCTTCAATATATAATTTACCATCTATTACGTGTGTTTCGTTCTTGAGTTGAAACAGTACCACACTCCTTCTCCAGCTTACAATTATTCCCCCTTAACATTGCTGAATGGCCCAACCCTAGACTGGGACGTAACAGAAGGGATGTAATGAAAATATTAGCGATAGTTTGGTGATTTAATTTATATATTTGTCTATTATAGCATGCTAGTACTGATAAGTTAACCCATGTCGAAGTAAACGTTATTGGAAGAATTTTGTGCATTGTTTAATTTACATAGAAAGTGCCGTCTTTCTTAACCCTGTCATACAAAAAGGAGTGAAAAATCGATTCCTGAGCCACCGATGTCAGCTAATTCAGTACCTTCACTGTAGACAGCGCCTTGTAACGTCGGACATAAGAGGCAGCGACTTAAGAAGACTCCTAAGAGACAGTTCGAGAAATACACTTAGAAAAGTAATCACTTAATATAAGATATATCTTAAGAGCCTTCATGATTAAAGACTTCATAATTTACTCAAAATGCCAATCTACTGTACTACTGTAGCCACCACCGTAAGTGGTGCTTCTTTGCTGTACTTATGGACAAAAGAAACGTTGCACTTTTAAAGAAAAACAAATTGTACTGTGACCAAAACCTAAAATCTAGAATACAAGTTAGGCAAAATTACTCTCGTTAGGTAGTGTGTTATTTTATCGTGCATAGCCTAACCTGCTACTGTATGTGGTTATATACAGCTGACATGGTGTGTTATTAAAACTAAGGAAACCTTCCGTTTATGCATTTTGTTTTGACACTATTACGTGCCAACATTAGGAGATAGAGTGGGAGAGAGAGGGTGGTCAGAATGCGTCAACTTTGGTTCAATGCAAGCGGACATTGCCAGACAGTTTGGAGTTGCCAGGAATATAATTTCCATACTTTAAAACAGATTTCAAACAACTGGTTCCACTTTTACTTGCATTAGGTCTGCAAAGCCATGGGTCAAAATGACAAAGACAAGGCTAATTTGATGGCATTGTTTGAAAAAGTATACAGAAATGCCTACCTCATTGTTTGATAATAGAAGCTTGTGCAGTCAATACTGACTTCGTACACATAAATGTTGAACACTTTATATTGTTGAGAGCTTCCAGAGTTTTAGTTTATTTTGTAATATATTAGCATGTGATCTCACTGACAGAGAAAGTATATAGGAAAAACACAAGAGGACCGAGTACAGAGCCTTAAGAAACTTCAGTAGAAATTCAGCACTGAGCACATGTTGATCATCGGTATGTCATCAGAAAAGAAAAAAGAAAAGAAAAAAGCCCCTTTGTGTAAGAACAAAGCACTGACATGTCAGGCCAAGGGTGGATGGAAGCGTCATGCGATAAGAATACTTGAAGGAAAAGAATTAAATTTTGGGTACTTTCATTAAAGCAGCTACTGTAAAAGTTTTTTTCAGCAAGCCAGACAAATTATAGTTTGTTTCTTTACAGTATGCATCATATATTTCAGTTATCTGAAAGGTTTTCTTTTTCTTGTTATGAACATTTATTTTTAAATCACCATGGTGGTCCATGTCCATGTGCTGCATAAAATAAAGAGGTATCTGTTTATAATCCAGAACTTTAAAAAAAAATTGAGAGAATAACGGAGCCATTTTCGATGAAAGTGATGAAGTCTCAAAAGCTTGAGAACTTCCTCTGTAGTTTATTTCTTTTACTTTCTCCTCACATATTCTTTTCTTTCTTCCCTATTTTATGGCCTTTTGTTTTTCTGTCCAAGCTCCAACAAACCAGGCGATGGAGACGAGAACAAACGGCTGGAACAAAGGAGGACATTTTCATTTCCTGTCAACACTAATCTCTTCTAGTGGCTCTTCTTGTAGTCTATTTTTTCCCCCGCTGCCAAACACACTCCTTTTACATTTTCTTTCCTTTCTCTTTTTCTTCTCTTGCTTCTTTTCTGTGACTCAAACTTTTCTTTGGCAGTACCTCAAAGGCAAGCATTCAGGAAAAACAGTGCTTATCAGTAGTCACACTAATAAGTAAGAAGCTATTAAACAAACTTAAATGAAAAGCAAGAAAGGCACCCTCTCTACCATTATGTACTATTAAAGCATTTTTTCTTGTTAGCAAATAGTGTGCTTGCTAGTCATCTGACTAGTGGTTTCTACCGTGGGTCAGTAAAGGGGGATTTTAAGTTCAATTTAATTAACCAGTCAGGTTGCAGTTAATCACTACAGTTCGCTTACCGTCCAAACCGCTCTACGGATGACGCTATCTCTCATCTCCTCCATACATCTCTCACTCATCTGGACACTCGGAGGGGGAATTATGTGAAAATGCTCTTCATCGACTAAAGCTCTGCATTTAATACCATAATTCCCTCCACACTCACCACCAAGCTGGAGCATCTGGGACTCAGCTCATCTATGTGTCAGTGGATCTCCAACTTCCTAACTGGCAGACCACAGGCAGTAAGGATGGGTGGACATGTCTCAGCCTCCCTCACTCTCAGCACTGGAGCTCCCCAGGGTTGTGTTCTGAGCCCCCTACTGTACTCTCTGTACACCTATGACTGCGTGGCCAGTACCAACTCCACCACCATCATCAAGTTTGCTGACGACACTGTCGTGGTGGGCCTGATCACGAACAACGATGAGTCGACCTACCTGGAGGAGGTTGGAAATCTGGAGAACTGGTGCCAGAGAAACAATCTCCTCCTGAACGTCAGCAAGACAAAGGAGCTGATAGTAGACTTCAGTACAAAGCAGGAGAGGAACTACCAGACCCCCATCATCAACAGGAGCCCAGTGGAGAGAGTGGACAGCTTCAGATACCTCGGTGTGCACATCACGCAGGACCTGTCATGGTCCTGTCACATCAACACCGTGGTGAAAAAAGCCCGACAGCGTCTCTACCACCTCAGACGCTTGAGAGACTTCAGACTGCCCTCCAAGGTGCTCAGGAATTTCTACTCCTGCACCATAGAGAGCATCCTGACGGGAAACATCTCGACCTGGTTCGGGAACAGCACCATGCAGGACAGACGAGCTCTACAGAGGGTGGTGCGATCAGCTGAGCGCAACATCCGCACTGAGCTCCCTGACCTGCACTCGATCTACAGCAAGCGGTGCTGGACCAAGGCCAGGAAGATCGTGAAGGACCTCAGCCATCCCGACAATGGACTGTTCACTCTGTTGCGGTCTGGGAAGCGATTCCGCTCCCTGAAGGCCAATGCAGAGAGACTGAGGAGGAGCTTCTTCCCACAGGCGATAAGGTCTCTCAATCACATCACCACACAGGACTAATAACATCTTTAAAACATTGACTGAACAATCATGGACACATTCATACACACTTGCACTACATATTTATATATCTGGACCATTGCACAAGACACTTTAATAAGTCAGTTTTTATGCATATTTGTACAACCACTGCCACTTTCAAATTTATATAATTTATATATAACTTTTTTATATATATTTCCATATTTCTATATTTTGTAATGTTTTTATCATGCCCTTATTTATCTTACTAGTTAAGTTTATTTTCTTTAGTAATTTCTTTTTATTCATATTTATTCCTTACGTATAAGTTTTATTTTATTTTTATTTTTAAGGTCACTCGCGGTCGTATAAGCATTTCACTGCATTTCGTACTGTGTATGACTGTGTATGTGACAAATAAAATTTGAATTTAATTTGATTTGATTTGATCATGTGAGCCACTATTAGCTTTTATTCTCATTACATTATGCCAACCTGTGCTACAACTTAATAATATGAAGAGACAAACTCTGTAGCAAACATACAAACAAGACAACTGTTCTATTATTTGGAACAGAGCCTTAAAATTGCTAAAGGGGAGAGAAGAACCCTCTAATTAGGACACTAACTAGGTGAGAATTCTACTGATTGAGATAGGACCTTAAAATAGTTCATCTTTAAACACCACTAATTAGGTCTGAATGGTGGCATTTCAAATAATTCCTAAAAATGTTTTCATAAGAACACTAATTAGATTAAGAATTTGCCAATTTTATCATTTAGGATTGGCAGCACTGGGACTTAATGGTTAGTACTGCTGCCTTGCACCTCCAAGGGGTAGGTTTGATTCATTTGGGGTCTGTGTCCATGGAGTTTACATGTTTTCCCTGTGTTTGGTGGGTTTCTGCACAGTTCAAAGACATGCAGATTAGGCTAATTGCCATTCCCAAAGTGCCCGTAGTGTGTGAATGTGAATGTTGACTGGAGGTCCTACAGTAACTACAGTAGGTTAAAGAAATGGTCCTGGATGGATGGATTATTTGGTATTGAATTTTGTTGTGACTATTGCTATGAATTTTAGGAGGGGGTTAGCTATAAAATAATTGACCTTTTAGTAAGAAACCTCAGCAGAAATTCTACAATTCCAGTATTTGTGACAGAGCCTAACTAATTGTGAATGGGATTAATAATAGAGCTCTAAATTGTTCAAGATTTTAGTAAATAGTTGAACTATACACAATTTTAGTGTTTTGAATGCAACCTAAATTAAATGAAATTGTAGTAGGAACAAACTACAGCTGAATTTAGAACGAAGCCATAAAATGGCAAAAATACTATTCAAGGCATTAAGTGCAACATATAGTGTTTTAGGATGAAGCTTTAAATGATCTCATATTCTATTAATAAACCGATTGGTATAAAACTGCTGTTTATTTAAATATAAATGTTGTCACATACAAAACCATACACTTGATGTGCAGTGGACTGCTTATACAACTGTAAAACGTATA
This sequence comes from Channallabes apus, assembly GCA_030522415.1. Taxonomy (NCBI): domain Eukaryota; kingdom Metazoa; phylum Chordata; class Actinopteri; order Siluriformes; family Clariidae; genus Channallabes; species Channallabes apus. The sequence continues at coordinate 25,785,302 of CM060124.1, read as the reverse complement.
AAAGTGACCTTAAGGCCTTGTTCACACGAGTGTTAAATTTTTGGATAAACGAACGAGCTCTGAACGTCCTATACGTTTATGTTGTGTTTTGTAGTGCCGCTCGATTGACTTCTACACTGGCGTTCGTTTGTCTCTGTCTAACGACAGCCTGCAGCCCAAATTGTAGTTTGTGTGTTTAACCTGTGCGGGCAGTGTGTTGGGAAGTGGATATGAAAGCCCTTGTCATTTTATTTGAGGTGCCTCCTTTTAATATGGACCATTTAGCTATATTAGACATTAATCTTATTGTTTTAAACATTCTAATGAAAATATTATATTTTTATATAATATATAAAAATAGTTTTACAAATAATACGGCGACGTAGGGAGAGAAAAAAAATCGCCGCTGCTACTGGGTTCACCCCCTGACTGCACAACATCGGATTAAAGGAAGTTTTTTGTGGTTTATGAAGTAATGCGAACATTTCCGCGCAAGTTTTATTTCTTAAGCATTTTATTTAGCCTTTTTTCCACATTTCCCTACAGTATGTATAGCATGTAGGATCATGGGATATATCCGGTCCTCCGAAGCGTAAAATGGACTCGGAGAAAACGAACTAGACGCGGTTTCCTTGCGTTCGTTGGGATTTGAACGGCAAGAAAAAGCTGCATGCAACGGTTTTTTATCACCGTGTGAACGCGCAGTCGGACAAACGCACGTCACAAAAGCCCGTGTGAACACCGTCATTGACTCCTATGTGTAGAAAACCCTCGGCGCTTCATCCGCGGTCACCGGACGCTACGAACGGCTGAAAGCCGGTCGATTTTAGCGCCCGTGTGAACAAGGCCTAAATGCGAAATTTTTAGGCAGTACAATAAAATATTTAAATAGAATTTTTCAATATAGATACTGTATATTGTGGCGTGGGCGGGCCGGCGGCTGAAGACCGTCATGCTTTGCGGGGGTTTTCTCTGTGTCTACCATGAGAGAGAAGTGTGTTTAGGTTAGTGGCTTCGGCCAAGTTGGGTGCGTGTATGTGTGTGTGTGCTTGACCTGTGTATATGTGCTTGTGCTGAGAGTAATAAACTACTCCCCAGCCATTTGCATTGGGGAGCAAGTAAGCTCACTCGTCCTCCAAGATCCCTGCTAGCGTCGAAAAACGCTACATTGGTGTCAGAAGTGGGATGGAGAGTTTTGAGTTAGAGTGAACGGTGGAGGACCTGCGAAAGATTCAGGAAGGCCGCCGAGTTGCAGCACAACTCCGGAAGAAGAAGCATTTCCCGGACGGAACCAGTGCCAGCAAAGCGGCACCACGAAAGCGGAGCGGCGAGATGAGGATCCCGGCACTGGATCTCGGAACGGAGCTCAACGTTGACGCTGCGCAAGCTACAGCTCCGTGCCGGCGATGTGCGCTGCAGCTGCGCCTTCCCTCCTACAACGGCGCCGTCGAACCCTACGCGTTCTTCGACCAAGTGGAGCTAGCCGCCGACTTCGCAGGCTGGTCTCCGGCGGAAACGGCCGTAAGGGTTGCACTCTCGCTGAAGGGCGCCACGCTCCGGGCTCTGGAAGACCTCCGGGCCGATGATCGGAAAGACTGGGCAAAGGTTTGCGAGTCGCTTCACCTCCGGTTCGGCGCCGGTGACCGTCAAGAAGCAGCGTGCGAGGAGCTGGCGGTCCGCGAGCGGCACGCGTCGAGCCACTGGGCGCGTTCGCCATGGACTTAAGAGGCCTGGCGCGCCGGGGCTATCCAGAGTGCGAGCCGAATAAACAAGAAGAGCTAGCGTATCGCGCTTTTCTTCGAGGGCTCCGACTGCCGCGGGTCGGTGAGCACATCAGGTTAGCAGCACCAGCTTCCCTCACCGAGGCGCTACGCACAGCACAGCGCGCTGAACCCACAACTGCGGTGCATCACGGCGAAAGAGCCGAGCGACCGCCCGCAGCTCGGGGGCACTCGGTAGGTGAATCTAGCCGGGGACAGGGCTACCCGTCACGGCTAGACAACGGAAAAGTCTCTGGGGTTTCGCGGCGATGCCGAGGCAACGTTCCTAGGTCTGAGGGACAGCGTACCCCAGCAGCCGTCGGACGAGCGCCAGTGGGCGTGCCAGGTGAACATCCGGGCAGCAAAGCGCGTCGTCGGTACTGCGAGCGAGGTGAGGAGCGCGTGTGCCGAGGTACTCGCCCGCAGTCATTTCGCTTGCGCCGCAGCAGGACAGTGAACGGTACTACACGGCAAAGAAAGGCCCCACCCAGCGCTCACGGGCACCGCTGCAGGACTTTCGGGTGGGGGCACCTGTGGAGCGTGTGGGCGTGGACATTCACTGCCAGGGGTCGAGGCTTTGCTGCTGGTGAGCAGGTGTTGGTGTGTTCCGGAAGGAAAAGAGGTCTTTCACCCAATCTCACGTCTCACTGGGTGGGCCCCTGTACGGTACTCGCTCAGCTCTCTGAGTTTATCTACCGGGTGCGGTTGGCGGGGCGGTGCGCGAGTTTTGCTCCACCGAGACCGTCTTGCGCCTTACCAGCCGCACGCCGCCGGCGAGACATCGACCTCTGCGGAGGCCGTACCGCCTCCGGCACAATGTGCTTCTCCACAAAAGGACCCCGGCGTACACAGCGCCGACCGCCTTCACGCCTCCAAGACTGAGAGTCATGGTGACCGGGGACGGTCACAGCTTGGGTGGGGGCAGTGTGGCGTGGGCGGGCCGGCGGCTGAAGACCGTCATGCTTTGCGGGGGTTTTCTCTGTGTCTACCATGAGAGAGAAGTGTGTTTAGGTTAGTGGCTTCGGCCAAGTTGGGTGCGTGTATGTGTGTGTGCTTGACCTGTGTATGTGTGCTTGTGCTGAGAGTAATAAACTACTCCCCAGCCATTTGCATTGGGGAGCAAGTAAGCTCACTCTTCCTCCAAGTTCCCTGCTAGCGTCGAAAAACGCTACAATATATTTAAATTTTTCATATTATACTATAAAATTTTTTATTAAAAATACATTATATATACAGTATATTGTATATCCATACAAAATTTACAAGGGCTACCAAAATAAAATAGAATTAAAATACAATGCTATAAATTATACCAGATTTACACACTGTACAGAAAGAAATTATAAACCCTGAGATATAAAAGTGAAATGATATAGAAGGGTAAAAATATGTGTGGGTATGACAGTAGCAGTATGATTGATAAGGCTTAGCCCTAGAACACTATAATAAGAACACTAACTAAAGCTGGATTTGGGTTGAGAACATAAAACAGCCTCCTTTCCAGTACTTATGAATAAATATTTCCTGTGTAATTTTTATATTTTGCTATATTTTGATATGTTTTATATATTTCTGCTTCAAGTTTATATTTAATTAAAAACTCTATTTAATTCTATAACTTTATTTTTTAAACTTTGTAATGTTGTAAATGTGTATATATTTTAACCTGAATTTTTACTTTTTTTTTCTATATTTCATGTCTTAATTGAAAACACTATCTTTATTTTTATTTTTATCACTATTTTTATTCTTTAGCTTAATTGTGCATTTTCCCCTATTGTAGTGATTTTTTTTTGTTCTATTCTTCCATTTTAGGTAACACCCAGTCATATAAGTATTTCACTGCACATACAGTATATACTGGTGGGCACTGTGGGTTAGTGGCTAGCACATTTGCCTCCCACCCGTAGTGTCTGGGGATCAAGACACCTCAGTTCTGTGAGTTTGCAGGATGCACAGGATGTACATAGACCACCAGAAACTGTCAGTGATAATCACCTACAGATTTATTACACATCAATCTTTAAACCGCTGAAGCTCTACATATGCAGATTGTCTTGGATTCATCATCTATATTAAAAGTGCACACTGTTGGCCTTTGAGCGATGGCCTCTGCGCATTTTTTTTATGTTTATCCGACACAGCGAGATTAAAATTCCAGTCGCAGGACTTTAAATACTCTCCTGCCAATCAAACAAAACCCCATTACTGGGCATATGTTCCCCAACAGCCCTGAAAATCAGACAGGCCCGAAATGAATGTGTGTGTGTGTGTGTGTGTGTGTGTGTGTGTGTGTGCGTGTGTGTGAGAGAAGAGAGCTAGCGCAACGGTCAATCAAGGTCATTTCAGAGCCGTCAGTATTTTCCCAGAGGCAAATGTAATCAATCGCCCTTAAGACCTCGGTGAAATGCAGCAAAACAGCCATAAATTGGCTCCGCCTCTGGAGAGAGACAGGAAACAGGAAGTAAAAATACTGAATTAAACACACCATTATGTAGGCGATAATCTCTCTGTCTCTCTCCCCCTCTCAAAATCGAAATGTACCAATACTGTACATGAAGCTGTTCAATATTCTAGAATTAATGAAAGAAAAAAAGTGAAAGGAAGAATCAGGAAAATTAAGAAAAAGACGAATCACAAAAGTTAAAAAGAAACAAATAATATACACAAAGAAAGAAAAAAAGAAAGAAAGAAAGTGTGATCAGAAACTGAATTAATAATGGTGGTGTTATAATTGTCCTGCATTTTGTTAGTGTATTTCAGTGGGAAAGTTTCACACTTTAACTGTTTAAATGACATAAAACCACAAATGCAAGTGAAAGAAGTAGGAGAAGGTGAAAGAGGAGGAGGACGATTATTCTAAAGGACACTTCATACAGTTTATAGGACATGAAACACCACAAAGTACACACTTTGTAAACAGCAAAACTAAGAACCCAGTCTCTCTCTGTCTCTCTCTCTCTCTCACACACACACACACACACACACACACACACACTCAAACACACACACACACACCTACACACGCACACCTACACACGCACACCTACACACACACACACACACACACACACACACACACACACACACACACACACACACACACGCACACCTACACACACACACACACACACACACACACACACACACACCTACACACACACACACACACACACCTACACACACACACACACACCTACACACACACCTACACACACACACACACACACCTACACACACACCTACACACACACACACACACACACACACACACACACACACACACAACATTTCTGCTCTCTCTCTCTCTTCAGTCTTGTTCTATGTGTGTGTGTGTGTGGGTGTGTGCGTGTGTGTGTGTGTGCGCGTGTGATTAATAGACCTTTCCAACAGGCAGCATATAAATAGTTGTGGGTTCCTCTGTGCGTGTGTGTGTGTGTGTGTGTGTGTGAGAGAGAGAGAGAGAGAGACGGACACATGCATTAGCCCTTGTCCACTCAGGACAAAGGGAGTTAGCACTCACTCAGCAGAGTAGAACAGTTCTCATGCATGCGCACATAAAACACACACACACACACACATACACACACACACACACAAATAGACAAGAAGTGCACAGCATTATAAGACTTATACAAATGTCACAATATTTCTGGCTGCCGGTGTGGTGACCTGTCACAATGACACACTGACACACAGTCACACACTACGGGGAATTTGGAAACACCATGTTTTTTGGACTGTAAAAGGAAACCCACCGAACATGAGGAGAACATGCAAACTCCACAGATGTCGACTAGATGTGAAAGTCTACAAGACCCCATGATGCCCCATGCTAAGACATTCATTCATTCATCTTCTATACCGCTTTATCCTGTATTTAGGGTCGCGGGGACCTGGAGCCTATCCCAGGAGACTCTGGGCACGAGGCAGGGTACACCCTGGACAGCGTGCCAATGCATCGCAAAGCACACACACACACACACACTCATTCAAACACTATGGTCAATTTGGGAACACCAATTAGCTGCATTAATCTGCATGTTTTTGGACTGTGGGAGGAAACCGGAGTACCCGGAGGAAACCCACCAAGCACGGGGAGAACATGCAAACTCCATGCACACAGAGACGGGAATCGAGCCTGGCCGGGGAATCGAACCCAGACCCTGGAGGTGCAAGGCGACAGTGCTAACCACTACACCACCGACAGTTCCCTCCAAGTATATTGTTATAATATAACAGCAGGGTATTTTTTTATTTTTTATTTTACTATATGCTGAAGGGATTCAAAGAGGAAAAAAAGAGTCATGAATTGAGATATGCAACGAAATGATAAATGCTTTTAGCTTCATCTGTTCCAATAATTTTGCCCACCCAAACATTGGGTGATCTGCTAAAGAAATTGCTTATCAATTACAATCAAAATGGGTAATTGTCTTTTGTTTGGGTCGAATTGCTTTCATTATGAAGTTTCTCCCAGATGAGATTGAATGCATTTCTCTGGAAATTACCAGAAAGAATGTTTCTATGGATGTCTTAAATCAATCAGCTGCTATGGGCTAAGCCCTATGAGAATAATTTTTTTCCTTGATCAATTTCCCGTCTTTATTCAGATTTAAAACAGGCTGCTTTTCTCCAGTAGACAGCTCTTTGATCAGTATTTTGGTTTAACCTGCACTGTTAAAAATTGCTGTTAATTCACGGCAAAAATTTAACAGTATAATCCTGTTTTGCTCAAAAGCAGTGTATTGCTGTTTTTTTACGGTTGGTGAAATGATGTAGCCAAATTTAACAGGATTTTAGCGTATTTATTGCACGAAGGCCAAAAAACAGTACTTAACAGTATTTCGGGAACAGGAAACTGCAGAGCACATGTGGATTTTCATCCATCTTTATTCTGAGACTTAACTGGTAAGTGCACATTTGCCTTGCTCTTTTTAAACAAAACACACCTTTGCAATTGCAAATAATTGTGGAAGCTGATATTGTAACATTTTATACGTTCATTTCAGTTCTAAATACGTCAACGTGCTAACTGCTTCATAGAGTGGAGCTGGATTTCCCATTCAAATATTCCCGATTATAAGGTGAGTTCAATTAAACATCATATACTATAAACTCGTCTGCCTTTATACACCGTAGCAACAAAGTGATATTTATGTCTCAATAGCACGCTGAATTTATCGTCATCTCGTTTGCTATGTTTAGCTTGCTATCTTTTCATTTATTGCCTAATATACCTTAAATGTATATTAGACACAACAGTCCACTGCACGGTGTTTATTTCGGTAACAGTGCTTGTAAATTTGGGTAAGCTTGTTCTAATTTGTACATAACTGTATTCTGAGGGGAGTTTTTCTGTACTAATGTTGCTGTTTTGTTTCTTTAATGTTGGCTGTATTTTGGATTGCTTCGATCAAAGTTAGTTTGATAGAATAAGTCAGACGATTGAATACTTAGTAAGAATAATTCCTGTTCAAAAGTGTAGTGTTGTTGGTTCGTATTGTAGTGCTAATGTAGTACAGCAGGCTAATGGCCATTTTATTTTAGTGGAGATTTTTTGTTGTTGAGATTTTTTGAGGTAATCAGGAAAATTAAGAAAAAGACGAATCACAAAAGTTAAAAAGAAACAAATAATATACACAAAGAAAGAAAGAAAGAAAGAAAGAAAGAAAGAAAGAAAGAAAGTGTGATCAGAAACTGAATTAATAATGGTGGTGTTAAAATTGTCCTGCATTTTGTTAGTGTATTTCAGTGGGAAAGTTTCACACTTTAACTGTTTAAATGACATAAAACCACAAATGCAAGTGAAAGAAGTAGGAGAAGGTGAAAGAGGAGGAGGACGATTATTCTAAAGGACACTTCATACAGTTTATAGGACATGAACATTAGTACATTTTTTTGTGGTCACTTGTCAGCATGTTTGCATGTCAGTTATGTGGGCAACAATGCAGTAGTCCAGTAAGTACAGTAGTAGTCCCTTTAAGCACTGTGATGCACACTGGAATTCATTCAGAGGTTAGATGCTTAGATTCATGTATTAATTTCTCTTCACATTCTTGTTATGTAAACTTTTACCCACACTAATTCTGAATGTACGCATTTGTTTTTCAGGCGCTTCATTGGTATAAACCCTGAAAAAGGCACCAAGAGTGGAAACGTCCTATCACAAGGAAGGTCACCCACAAGAAGAAACCAGTCAACACTCGGGTTGCCAGTCTACTTAAAAAGCTAATGGACTTCGAGTGGGACTTGCCATACTGTATAAGTGAAGCCACTCATTCACTGATATACCACACACACACCTTACACATACTCTTCACTCATGACAAAAACATGCTTTTAGTGTGTTAATCGCACAATTTTTTTCAGGTGTTCATTTTTGAATACTGTCTACAGCCACTAATTTTAGTAATATCTTGTGATTAAAAGTGGCTTTTGTTTTTCATAGGTATAATAAAGCAAGTTTTGAAGTTACACTGCATTGTGTTACATTTTTAATGTTTGTGCATTGTACTAAAACATGTTTTTTAGCAAATCAATTAAATATCTAGGAAAATAATTTAACCTTTTTTTATTAGCAGTCCATTTCTCAGTATTACACATAGAAAAAAATAACATTAATTAACTGTTAATTCTTTTGACAGCAATTTACTGTTAATGTAGAAAATAACAGCTTCATGCTGTATTTTCAAAAACAGCAACAAACTGTAAATTTCAACAACAGCAAGACACTGTTAATTTAACAGTAACTTGCTGGCAACCGTGCAAGCAAGCAAACCAATGGTCATTCCATGAGTACACCTTCAGAGGTTTGAATTATTTAGGAATCTACCACGGTGTAATCTGCGTGCATTGAGTTTGCACGTTCCCCCTATGCTTGGTGGGTTTCCTTCGGGTTCTCCAGTTTCCTTCCACAGTCCAAAGATATGCATATTAAGCAAATCGGGATTGCCAAATTACCCATAGTGTGGGAATGTGCATGTGTATGTGTGTATGTCCGTGACCCTGCAAACGGGATGAAGTGGTACAGACTAGTGATGGGTCGTTCATGAACAATTCATTGTTCTTCTCATGAGTCTTCTGGTCACAAAAGAATGAATGCTTGGGACCGGAAGATATGAGAAGTGAGCTGCACATCCCTAGAATAGACGATGGGTGAGTGAGTGAGTGAGTGAGTGATCTCACATGGTACACCTGGAAAACGCCTGGTCAGTCATGTGTTTTATATTTTTGTATCATTTTTTTTTTGGGGGGGGGGGGGGGGGATGGACCATGTTCTGAGTTGTTTAACACACTTAAATGTAATAAAAATAGGAAATTAATTCTGAAATTATGACCATCTCTGTAATGTTGTTGTCCATATGAATAAGAATAATAGTCCATATGGTTTGGATATTAAATCATACATCTTACATCCAAACCACTGGATGTATTCTTGAATGTTAGAATAGTCCATATGGTTTGGAACATACCAGTAGTCAACTGATGATGATGGATTATATAGTGAATAAGGTGTGTAAAAGAGTCCACAGCGGACAGAAAATAAAATGCATTTTCTATATACAATGTAGTGAAAAGGACATGTATTTTAGGACAAATCCGCAGCGCGCTGATAGGGTGTGTGTATATATGGCCAATATAGTGACGTGTCCCCATTACTCAATAATAGTGTTGAAGTGGCTCTTACAAGGAATAGGATGAAATCATATGGGACATGTCCACAGTGTGGACTATAAAGTAAACAATGTGTGTGTGGTTTGGGACACAGTGCATCAATGATGGTATTTTATTGTAAGCCCCTCATTCTGTTCCCTACATTAGTAGGCTACATAGTCCACTTAAAATTAATCGTCGGTGAGATGAAGAGATTGAGGGATTTCTAAATAAATCTAAACACAGCCAGGCCAGAGGCAGCGTGTAGTGCACACTAGAGGAGGGTTAAGTGAGGGGCGCCAGTCATGAGTAAACAATGGGGCTCAAGTTGTGGCTCATTTTAGGCGATCAATGAATCCATTTTTATCTTGTAGCACCACATCGATCTGTAGATTCGAGGGCACAGAGGCGGATTTGCTTTGCACTGTAAAGGACGAAGCAGACCGACTACAATAGATTAATGCTAATTATATGCTACAGTGTGAACTGTTTTTGCTAACTTTGACTTTGCTTAGCCAGAATAAATGCAGAGATATACTTCTGTGTTCACTAAGAGGTGCTTATTAGCAAAGTGTTTGATACAGATAGTGAATATTTATGAATGTTTATAAATAATTCATCTACAAAGCCTTTCAGTGTATCTAATGCTAGCTAACTGGCCAGTATTAACAAGCTGGCTAAAGCATCAAGATTACAAAATAATTAATTGTACTGCACTTACTTTCTCCAAAGCACATGAAGCCAACCATACAGTATGTTGTTCAGTGGCTAGCATAATGCACTCAGAGTTATGTGCTATACAAAGATAATTAAATAGGCTGTGGCATTCAAGCAGTGACTGATCAGAGCCCAAAGTGTGCCAAACCATTCTCCACACCGTTACAAAACCCCCACCGGCTTGGAGGGTTAACCCAATGCTGTCAATGCTGTTGGTGCAAAGTTTGGAACCTACAGCACCATCTCTGTGCCTCAGCAAAAATTGAGATTCATTAAACAAAAGCTTATATTTTTATGTCCTTCAATCTTTCACCATACTGTATATGCTGTTAACTATATAATTATATATTTCACATCAACCATGGGACCATATCAACCATATCATATAGCTAACATTAGGTAGACTTCTGCAGCATCACCCACAGTTAAACAGCATAAAGAGCTCTGACCTTCTGTTAAAATCCGTCGTCTCCTGTGCAGACATTCCGCACTCCACCCAGTATTGACCCGTTTATCATCGACTTGCTTATCGAGCCTATAACACGGCTAATTATTTATCTCTGCACCCTTTAATACGAGGTCAGGGACACTGCTTGAATTATTCAGAAGCCTGAAATGAGTGTGTAAGTTGGGAAAAATCCCGAGAGGGCTGCCTGAGATTGGACACCGACGGGGCTGTGCCGGCTTTAATTGATACGTTGACGGATGGGACGCTCAACTGGACATGACACGATGTGATTTGCTAAACTAAAGTGGATCTGCCTGCGTTTAGAAGCATGTGGAGTAAAAATCACACACACACACACACACACAAGCGCGCGCGCACACACACACACACAATGAAAAATTCTCAAACATGGAACAACTACTAAAAATAATTAGCTAACTGATAGAATTAGCAACTTTGGATAGGTTAGCAGAATTTATAAATCGCTTATTAGCAGCTAATAATCTCAAGGTGAGTCATAGCAATGTTATTATTATTATTATTATTATTATTATTATTAATAATACTACTAATAATAAAAACAACAATGTTAATAATAATAATAATAATAATAATAATAATATTTATATTATTATTAATAATAATAATAATAATAATAGTAGTAGGAGTAGTAGTAGATACATTTAAGGGTAAATAACTAAATAAAAATATTCCACTACTACAAAACTGTTGCTAGAAACCTGACTTTTCATTTGACTATTCTTCATAGATGTTGAATTACCTCAGTTTTTCCCAGACAAGAAGTCGGATCATACAACATGGCACAATAGTTACATATTTCACTTTTTATTTATTTATTTATTTATTTATTTTTATTTTAAGCTAACATTATGATAACCAGCTAATTAAATGGTCAACTGGACATGGACACAAAGACACATACAGTACACACACAGTACACACACACACACACACACACACACACAAAATGAAAAATTCTCAAACATGGAACAACTACTAAGAATAATTAGCTAGTTGTAGAATTAGCAACTTTGGCTAGGTTAGCAAAATTGTTGAATAGCTAATAAGCTTTGTTTGGCTAATAATGTCAAGGTGAGTAATAGCTATGTTATTATTGTTATTAGTAGTAGTAGTAGACTTGAATTTAACTAACTGAATAAAAATATTCCTGCAAAAGTTTACTACAAAACTGTTGCTAGCAACCTGACTTTACATTTGACTATTTTTCATAAACCATGGCTCAATATTTAGTGCACATTTCCATTTTTTATCCAGCTAATTAGATAAAAAGTTTGCAAGTTATCAAAACTAGCATGGATGAATTAACCATCTATAGCTTGTCTATAGGAGGAAACATAGGCATGGTTCAAATCAAATCACTTTTATTATCACATCACGTTACTGGTACACTGGTACAGTAAAGTACATGTGAGTGAAATTCTTATGTGCAAGCTACACAAGCAATAGTGGTGTACAATTATAAGAGTAAATATGCATATGAATAAATATAGTAGTATTAATATTGTGCAAGTATATAAAAAAGAGATTTTTTCATGGTTACTTTAATTGACATTATTTCAATGTTTTTAGTTGTTTGTCACTTTCTGCAAGTATGACAATTTTTTTTAATTAGCTACTCATAAATACAAAGAGTGATGACACAACTATTTTAATATTTCAATTTGGTGTCCCAAGGCTGCTATCTCTCTCTGGCCTCTGAAAGGCTACTCCTGTCAGTGAATATCCTGAAGTTGCTTAGTGTGAAAGCAGAATCTGAAGTAGGGCTTTTGTTCGACGAAGGCTTTCACACATGAATTACATTTCAGCCTCCGTCACTCAGAGCCACGGCTTCTTTCAAGTCCTCCAGCCAGTAAACAATGGTTCTTTTTATTGACTTTTTTTTTTTTCTTCTTCTGTCCTCTAAATCATTATCGTTCTGACACATGGGTGCCTTCCATGCTTTGCGGTTTGCAGGTGTTTTTTTTTTCATTTTTTTTTTTTCATATCGATTCGCATTGATTCTTTAAGCGCCCAATCAATAATAATTAGTTCATCTAATGGTCATTGTGAAGAGACACCTTTTTGTGGTTGGGATGAGAGGAAAACCTTGCCATTATCTCCTGCTTGCCAAGTGCAGCCAATTTGTGAAGGGATGTAATTATTTAATATGGGACCTGCTTCATTCATGCATGTTCAGAAATTAATTTTAGGGGCGAAAAAATGACAGGAGATGTGCTTGTGTCTTACTCCTGGTGTAGATCTACCTGTGTGTTAGTCCAGATGTATACTGTAGTTTACCCACACGTTACTCCAGCTGTAGATTTATACATTGAATAGTCCATGTTTAGATTTACCTGTAGGATACAACAGTTTTATATTTACCTGCTGGTTAGTCGATGTTTTGATTTACTCTTAAATTACTCCAGATGTTGATTCATTCCATAGATTAGCTTAGTAGTAGATTTACCTGTAGATTACTCCAGGTGTAGATTTGTGTACAATTAGTTGTGTACAAGTGAAGATCTGCCCTGCTTTAAGTGCTACTTACTGTAGGAGTCATTAGGGTTAGGTTTAGAGTCTTAGGGTTATGTCTGTTGGCCACGTGCTGAAATGTCACGTTGTAGAATGGCTCGTCATTGTTGCACATGCTGTTTTAGCAATTCTTCTAAGCTTTGATTTCTGTTTCGTCTACTTGCGTGAATGTACAGTATATTCAACTTGAATAACATTAAAGTCCTGTAATTTCTTCTTGAGCAAGTTTAAAAACATAAATTAACTTGAAATGTCGTTCTGTAAAAACACTGTCTTGGTCCAATCTCGCATAAAACAAATTCTAACTGTTCTAACAGCATAATTTTCGATAGTTATATGAAACCTTAATTATTTAAGTAGAATTATTTATCAATTTCTTTATCCACAATTGCTTATCTCACATCAAAATAAATAAATAAGCACATAAATAAATAAGCTCTTACATTTATTTTTTAATAGTTTAGCCTTGAAGATAATTATCTTCACCTGAAGTGCATTTGCTAATAGGAGAACATTTTAAATTAGCACAGACCCAGGGGTGGAGAAATTAGCAAAATGGCTGAAATCAAAAAACAAAGAAAAGACATTTTTCAAAAAGAAGAAACTAATATTATTTTAGAGGAAGTGGAGCTCTCTTTGTGCCACAAAAGTGCTGTGCTGTAATAACAGTAACAGCTATGTTGCACAACATTGCAGTGAGGGCAAGAATGCCTTTGGACATCAGGGAGGAAGATGAAGAGGTGGAGGAAGAGAATGTAGTCGAGATGAGACTTCATGATGCTCAACCAAGACATGTTAAATACATGGCTGGGTTTCATGCACACCAGCAAGTCATCCTTTATTTGTGTCATCTTAAAAGCACATTAAATATTTTCTATTAAATACATTTGTACTGTACCCTCGAAAAGTCCATATACCACAGTGTACTTTGTTTTTCATTCTAACATTAATTATGTCGTTTTTATTTTATTTCTTTATTCATTTTTAATTTGTATATTGAATTGTGTAATGAGTAGAAAATAGAAATGAATAAAAAATATACGTACATATAAAATGAAAAATGACTTTGAAGAGATGTAAATTTTAGGTGCAATTTGCCGGTTGTCCAGCAGGGGCGCTCATAATTCTGTCTCCTTACGATGCACTTAGGGCTTTACGATTATCAAGTGCTTATATAAGATTTTCAAGTGCTACTTAAGTTACGATGGTTTTGGGAAACAGACTGTAATATTAAGATCATTCGTACGATAATTTTTACGAACTACTTAGGCTTAAGATGCTTTTGGGAAAAGCAGCCCAGGTTAGTCCAGGTCTGAATTAATCCATATATTAGTCAAGGTCTAAAATTTAACTTGATCCTGGTGTAGGTTTAGATAGAGGTTAGTCCAGATAAAGATTTACTTAGTCCATATTTAGCTTCATCTATAGATTGGTCCAGGTGTAGGTTTGCCTGTAGGTTACTCCAGGTGTAGAATTAAAATCAGTCTTAAAACATTCATTTTTAGTCATCTTCGGCCTACAGATGCAATAATGTAATGCACAGGACAGTAATTAGCATCCCTACCCCTTGTTTTTTTAAAATATTTTGTCCATATCAAAATGATCATATTCACCTAAGGACAAGACATTAACCAATCCCCGCTAACACGAAGCAATACATTACCTGTCAGGTGTTATTACATGCCAGACACTGATGCATACAGACAAGCTTTGATTATAAGAACCACGACCAAGAAGTTTAGACACAACCTTGACGGTCATCAGAGTATCTCACACTCATTTATCCATCATAATTAATTCGTGTAATTAATCAGTTTGCTTTCCTCACCAAAAATTAAACACAATATGAGAGAACTGGAAGGAAACATTTCAAATGTAGCTTCCTCGTTCTTTCAATGTTTAAGTAAAATTGTACAAGGCATAGACACTGGAATATAATGAGATCTATCTATCTATCTATCTATCTATCTATCTATCTATCTATCTATCTATCTATCTATCTATCTATCTATCTATCATCACAGTTGAAAAGGATGCAATTTTGCAAAAAGTGTCCTTGCGTTTTTTATTCTTTTTGCCCCTTTAACACACACATGTCAGACTTTGAGAAAGTGTGCACTGCAGCTTACTTTATTCCTTCTTCAGTAGTTCAAGAAGAATTAATTTGTACTCTCTGAACTGCTCCGTGAGTGGGAGAACCTGTCAGAAAAAAAGAAAATAATATGTTTCAAATTATAATCATCTCTGCCACTTGGGGAAGAGTTTCTTTAATCATCTCTTGAATCCATCACGTTAAATCAGTTAAAGTTTGTATAAACGATTCTGATGCAACAGACAAGAAATAAATGATTGTGGTATTAATCTGTGTGCTAGATTTTCACCCAAAATGGCGAAATCCTGTCATTTAATTCATAACATTAATAGCTCTTCAGTGTTACATTAGCATGAAAATTATGGTAGCATACAGTACCTTCTAGTAAGTCTGCTTCACCTGCCAGAGTAGCAAACCAAGTGTAAATAGAAAATTTTAATTCTGAAAGATTTGCTCAACAAGTTAATATTTTACCAGATTATTGTAAACTAGATCATATAACATTAACACAGTTACTGTAGCAACATTTTCGTTTACATACTTGCTAGTTTACTTGCAAATATTCATCTAAATAAATATTTACCCTTTTTTACTTCATATTAGCTCCTGCTAGTTATTGCCATACTGTATAGTCATCAGCTAATCCTCAAACAATGTTTGTTAGTAATATAGCGTTATTGATAGCTCACTAACAACATTTCATCCACTGTGGCGACCCGTTGCCGGGAGCAACCAAAAGACCGCCACCACCACCACCAAATATAATGGAATCATGCACTTTGCAGTTCAAAAACAACTGCATCTGACTTATATATGGTAATTAGTCTGCAGTTAAAAATGAAGCTGACTGCCAATTTGCCTAGATAAGGAATATATTGTCATTAAACAATAAAGAAAAATTTGTTCATGCTTTTATTACCTCTAGGTTGGACTATTGTAAAGCCTTACTATCTGGTTGGTCAACTAGGCTCATAAAAAAGCTTCAGTTAGTTCAGAATGCAGTGATAGAGTCCTCACTAGAACCCGAAGATACAAGCACATCACCCCTATCTTATCCACACTGCATTGGCTCCCAGTGAAATTTTACATCTATTTTAAAATACTTCTTTTGGCGTATAAAGAATTAACTGTTCTCGCGCCACAGAACCTGAGTGAACCGCTAGTGTCCTACTGTACAATCCGCCACGCCTACTTTGATCAAAGGATGCAGGATGCTTGTCAGTACCACGTATTATGAAAACTACAGCAGGGGCAGAGCGTTTTGTTACAAAGCCCCAACGTTATGGAATAGTCTTCCATTTAACGTTCAGGACTCAGACACAGTCTTAAGCCCTATTCGGATGGGACTAGTTTTCCAAACGACGGTTGGGTTTGAATTTTTCTTCAGACGACTTTTGTCATTTCATGTACGCATGCGGACAGGACTAACATCTCCTTGTTTATTACGGAGGTACAGTAGGAGTGTCTGTGTTTCATATGTGGGCGTTGCACAAGACCACATGTCCACATCTACATCCATTAAAAAAATATATTCGGCAATCACAGACATTCGCATTCGGACGGGATTAGATTTCCGAGTTTGCTGAAAAACAGTAGGTAATTTGCTCTGGAATTTTTACAGAGGTCGTGTGAGAGAAAGACAGACAGTGCAGATTCGGACGGGGTTAAAATCACAACGACCCCCTGTAAAACTAGTCCCGTCCGAATCGGGGTTTAGTGTTTAAGTCTAGGGTAAAAACCTATTTATTTAGCCACACATTTTTGTAAATAGATTTGCCTTAGGTAAAGGAGCAGATCTGGGGGACTCATGGACGTAGAGTATTATGGTGAACTGGTAAGTTTACATGTTGTCTTCCTCAGTCTCATTTGATCATTCAGGTTTGTTTATGGTGAGGTGATTGGTCGCTTTACATCCCAGTTCCCCCTCATGTTTGTGTTTCCTTCTGGCTCTCCCTTTTAGTTACGCTGTCATAGTCCTGCTGGAGTCCCTGCTTGCACTCTTGGCTAAATAAACATTCACCTCATACATTACGTGACTGTGACCATACCTAACTGTTATCTTTTTTTCTTACCTCCTCGTTCCTCTTCTCCTCATTATTCTTTTTTCTCTCTCTCTCTCCTTCTCCTGCTGTCGAGCTATGCATACCGCTCCTGAGCTGCCAGTGAGCTAGACCACCTCTGACCTCTGGTCCTGTCTGACTTGTCCTGGTGCCCCGCTTCTGGTTGACGATCTCGTTGCATGGATGCCCCGTGTTGTCTGCTTCTGGTGCGTGTGATGACTTGGGACGGTTCCACTTTACCATGAAGATGGACCTGGCCTCGGCTGATGGAAGCAACTGTTCTCTGAGGACTTGTGACTGCAGTCGCTCAATAGTTCAGGACAGGAATTTCCTACGGTCTATCTGAGCCTCCAATAACAAACTAGATTAACTGAAAGACATCAACCGTTATATACAAGTACAAATCAAATGGAAAGGTTGTAAAAGGGAAGCATACTGGCAGACCAAGAAAGACATCAAATCGTCAAGACAGGAAATTCTGGAAGCTGGAGTTAAGGTCTGTTACTGAACTGTAAGACATCATCTAAAGGAGATAACATTTGAATACAGAAATCATTAACACCTAAACAGAAAAAACAAGGTTACAGTGGGCTAAAGAAAAGCAATCATGGACTCTGGACGTCTGGATGAAAGTAATATTTAGTGATGTATCTAAATGAAGAAAACATTTTAACAATCATTGATGCTATACGGTTGCCTGTCAGGTAAAGGTATGGGGAGATAACAGTCATAACTTCTTCAATAAATAATAAGTTTATATTAAGATTGTGAGCACTTTTCTTAATCCACCAACTGAAAGGATGTTTGGTGATGAAGACATAATTTTTAAAGATGATAATGTATCTTGCTATAGGACAAAAGCCATTAAAACGTTCTATAAAGAAAGACATATAATGTCAATGGCATTACCTGCAAATAGTCTGGACCTCAATCCAATTAAAAATAAGGTAAAAATTTGATCCAAGGTGGTTAATAATCTACCCACATACCTAGATACCTCATATTTTCATAGCAAGTGGTATCAAAAAGTTTAGAAAATTGCACACCACAGATTATTTTGCTGTCCGACTTCCCTCAGATGCCTTAAAACCTGGCTGTAGCATTTGCTATTGATGGCCCCTGGGAACGCTCAATACCATAAAAGTTGAAAAGTGTATGTGAATAAATGTGAAAAGAAAACAACTTGGACAGGCTGTGGACCTGCCTTGCCTTTTTCGGTCAAAGAAATGATGGGCTCATCCACTGCGAAGACTGTTGCCTCGTCTTAGGGTCATACCCGTACACCCAAGTTTTGTCACTGGTAATAATCATTCATATGAACAATGGGTCATCCGTATGACACACTGACAGCGGCAGCAGTGTTCTGGATTTTTCTCTGACGATCGTTGCTTTAGATGGTTTTTGTGGGTTGAGCTTGTTGAAGATTTTTCTGATTTCTCGTCAACTTCCAGTGATGTTCTTTCCCTCTTGAAGCATGCGTGCTACTCAAAACACCTGAATTGACTCATTGTAAACTTTTCATTCATTCATTCATTCATTCATTTTCTATACCGCTTAATCCTGTGTTCAGGGTCGCGGGGACCTGGAGCCTATCCCAGGAGACTTCGGGCACTAGGCAGGGTACACCCTGGACAGGGTGCCAATCCATCGCAGGGCTCACACATACACACACACACACACACATTCACACACTATGGTCAATTTGGGAACGCCAATTAGCCTAACCTGCATATCTTTGGACTGTGGGAGGAAACCGGAGTACCCGGAGGAAACCCACCAAGCACGGGGAGAACATGCAAACTCCATGCACACAGAGAAGGGAATCGAGCCTGGCCGGGGAATCGAACCCAGACCCTGGAGGTGCAAGGCGACAGTGCTAACCACTACACCACCGCGCCGCCGTAAACTTTTCAATTCATGTTAAATGTTTCCGTGCCAGATTTGCCCAGTTTCACACAGAATTTCACGTTCGATCTTGTTGTCCATGATGAAACAGCAGAAGTGGAAACGCATGTCATCAGAATAGCACCTGTTGCACAACTCCTGATGTACACTAGTCTTGAAACATTTTGAAACCACCTCATATTAAGACTAGCTAATTTCATTGAGAAGGTGACAAATCTTTATTATTATTAACTATTGTGGAAATCATCAGGCCCCACCATGACGTTTTTGCTATTCATAAAAAAAGCAACCCATGATGTGCTAGGAAAAATAAATAAATAAATAAATAAAAATGATGTGCTAGTTCCAAAAGAAAACATGACTGCCTCCATAAAACAGGTTAATGTATTCTCTTTAGACTCAGAGACCTCAGCACAATGATGAAGGAAATACATAGTTGCTGTTGATGTGCTGCGGGTCCTCTGTGAGCGTTTGGTTAAGGATTGAGCTGAGACGTCAATCCTGCTGGGTTTAACGTGGATCTTCTGTCTCCTGATGGCAAAACACACACTCGCAGTGAACTCAGCTGGAACAAGGACCTCACTGGCAAACAGAAACACAGAGTCTGTTGTCTTTCTTTTTTTCCAGCTGATCTCATTATTCAAAATATCATTATTTTTAGAATTAGACAAAGAATTCCCAGTGCGGCACTGTAAGGTCCTGACATTATTTATGGCTTAATTAAATTAAACACACACACACGCACACACACACCACACACACACACACACACACATAGACGCGCACACTACACCAACTTTTACAGAGCTAAATAACATAAAAAGGATATTTTGGGAGGTGACAAAAAAGACTAAGAAATAAATGCATTAATAGCTAGACAGATTGACATATACAGTAGATGTGGTAGAAACAGAGAGACAGACAGATAAACAGAGAGGTATAGAAATACATCAGCTCACAAAGAGTAATAGAGAGAGAGAGAGAGAGAGAGAGAGAGAGAGAAATTAACTGTCAGGGAGATAAAAATGACATGCAAAGGTAAACACATGCGGACAGATGGACCAGTTAGACAGACAGACAGGCATACAGACAGACAGACAGACAGACAGACAGACAGACAGATAGATAGATAGATAGATAGATAGATAGATAGATAGATAGACAGGCATGCTAAAAGTCAAACAGATGTTCAGTCAGACATGCAGGGACAGACAGAGACATGCAGAGACAGACAGAGACATGCAGAGACAGACAGAGACATGCAGACATACTTAAAGTGAGACAAACACGCAGACAGAGCAGACGTACTTCATTACTGTCTGTTTGGTCCACAATAGTGCTTCTGCCCCACAGTGTCCCTGTCTCTACATGACCCCTGCTATTGACTCACAGACCACACTCATCCTGAGTTAGGAGTTATTGTCCTCCGCCTATCAGGGGTCAGCGAACCAGACTGATAATAGAGGAAACTGATTGAGTCTGATTGGAACACTATAATGGGATTGAGCTGTGTTTGTTTCTCGGTAGCGTAGAATTAGAAATGAAAGACGCGTTTCGCCAACGACTCGAAGACGGAGAACCAAGCGAATAGAAAGTGACAGCTTGTACACGCACTCGTGTCAGTGTATTTACTACAAAATCGAATCACATGCAGAAGATGTTGCCCTTCGCTCAGGAAGACACACCGGCCACAGGTCTGCGGTGTGTCACTGTCACGGACGCACGAGCCAACGGTTCCTCCTGGGGGCGGGTGAAAGCATGGGAGCGTTAGCACTGAATGTTAAGACTCGTCACTCTCTTTGACGCTTAGCGGAATGTTTCAGAACCGTGTGTTATGTAATCCAGACAGCTCCGTGCTGCGGGTTCTCCGGAGATAAAGTGGCGGCACGCAGATGGTTGGAGAACATGAGGCTTTAAAAAAGGAAAAAAAAAAAAAAGCAAAAAAAAGGAGGTTATCTAAGGAGCAGAAGGTGATTATTGTTTCATCAACTTCAGGCACTTCCCCGACGCAATTTCTTCCTTAATTGGATTCACTGTAATTACGGCAGAATGAGATGACTATCTAAATTGGAAACGAGATTATGTGAGGTAATGCTTAAACAGAATGTTAAAAAAAAAAAGTTTGCTTATTTCAAAAACTCTAACAGGGACAAAGTTGCGGCTTGGAATTAATCAGAAAGGGAGTAGCGTTCATTGGGGAGTGTGACACTTACATAAGACCTTCGTGACCGTGGAAATAAATCTACATATACATTTAAATATTGATGCTTGTAGAAATCAATGTGTATGCTTGTTGGCTTGTGAATTTCATTTTTTCTTTGACTAAGAAAAATGAATTGTTAAATACAGTATGGCAAGCTCAAGGCACCAAAAGAACTTCAATAGCGTTCTAATGTGAATTAAATTGCGTAAATGTATTTCAATTTATTGATACTACTACTAGTAATAATAATAATTATAATAATAATAAATTTAGTGGCGGCGCGGTGGTGTAGTGGTTAGCACTATCGCCTTGCTCCTCCAGGGTCCAGGGTTCGATTCCCCGACCAGGCTCGATTCCCGTCTCTGTGTGCATGGAGTTTGCATGTTCTCCCCGTGCTTGGTGGGTTTCCTCCGGGTACTCCGGTTTCCTCCCACAGTCCAAAGATATGCAGGTTAGGCTAATTGGCGTTCCTAAATTGCCCGTAGTGTGTGATTGGGTGTGTGAGTGTGTGTATGTGTGTGTGCCCTGCGATGGATTGGCACCCTGTCCAGGGTGTACCCCGCCTAGTGCCCGAAGTCTCCTGGGATAGGCTCCAGGTCCCCCGCGACCCTGAACACAGGATTAAGCGGTATAGAAAATGAATGAATGAATGAATAAATTTAGTGAGTGTAAACATGATAAATGGCAAGAGGGACAATGTGCATTTACAGAGAGAGTGCAATATAATAGTGTTGAGTTGAGTGTGAGTGTGTGTGTGTTTGATGGCTTGTGGGGAAAGACTTTCTAACCATCTAACTGTGTGGAAATAAATGCTGCTGTTTTGTTTGTTAGATAGCCGGAGGCGGAAAGGTTGGTGTGTCGGGTCATCGCATAATCTCGAATGCATGTGATGGAGGAAAGGGAGACCCTGATGATCACTGGTCCTCACTAACCGCTGCAGGGTCTTGACAGCCAAAATGAATGTTGTCGATAGTCCCTATGTAGAATGTGGTGAGGATAGAAGGAAAGTGATGGGCTTTTCACTGTCTTTGTAGAAGGTAGAGACATTGTAGGTTGCTCTTTTCTATGAAGCTGGTGTTGAGGGACCAACTAAGGTTCTCTGCCAGGTGAACATTAAGTCGTATGATCTCCACTGATGAGCCTTCCAGGTACCTCCTGAAGTCACATGATGGAGATTAAAGGTTTGCACTGTTGTTGCACTGGTGTAGCATTTGAACCTCCATTGTCGGGTTCGATTCTGACCTCCGGTCAGTACTCTCTCTCCCTCTCTCAAACACACACACACACACAATTTCACATTCACCGAAATAAAATAAAACCATCCTCACATAAACAGCGAAGTACATAGAGCATTTATAAAAATGAGAATATCTTAAACTAATTGACACAGATGAACCAAATAAATTGAGGTTGACATTTGTGGCACATTATAAACTAGTTAGGAAAAATAAATACCTTTTTTACTGCACTTGTAAACAATGTATTTAGTTACTTGGCATTTATTTCAATTACATTCATGATGGTAAGGGGGTGTATGGATTGCATTGATTTATGGCATATGAAAATGCTCCAAAAATTGACACTTCTGTATGAACTGACACTACTATATGAATACACTCTGGCCTGAGCTCTTCTATGGTAGGTTTTAAAGGGTTAATAAGTGGTAGGTATGGACTGAAACAATCTCTAGTGTTGTCATTGTAAGCTATTTTAGTTTTGTGTTGCTGTTGCTAGAAGCCCTGACCTTTTTACGTGCAGATTATAAAGCAGATTGCATTAAACAGACACTTCAACAAAAAACAAATGAATTAAATAATAAAAAAAAAAATTAATAATAATAATAGATTAATAAACAATCATAAGGATTTTTTTAGGGACTTGGGCCAAACTAATTTTCTCCCACACCTTTAATACCCTCATTTTTGGTTTGATCATAAAATGAGACATATAACAACAAATAGAGCAGAAAAACATTAGGTAGAAAAAAAATCATGTCTAGCAAAAATAATTTAACTCTTCAAAACTGTTCATAAACCATGCTCCTTTGAAAATGAAGTTCTAGAGTGGAGAGATATGGCGCTTTTCCACTGCATAGTACGGCACGACACGGTTCAGTTCAGCTCACTTTTGGGGGGTTTTCGAACAGTACCTGGTACCTGGTCCTTTTTTTAGTACCACCTCAGCCGAGGTTCCAAGCGCGCCGAACCTTTACCAAAACGTGACGTGTAAACTCTGCTGGTCACTGATTAGCCGGAGAAAATCGTCATTACTGCGTCACTGAACTTGCGACACGAGACACAACAGAACCGCTATATTTAGAAACAGCCAGAGAAGGATCGCACGCACCTTTTTGTATTAACCGTCGGCCTCTTTTGAAACAAACTCCTTCGTCTCGCTGTTAAAAACATCCACATGCCGAGAATGAAGAACACCATGCCGTCGATATGCTCCATTGTTGTGTGTTTGTTTGTGGCGTGTTTACGATGATGTCACGGCAGTAGCGGCGCCGCAACTAAAACGACACGTGAGTAATCCCGCCCACGCTAAAGCGTTACTACACTGCAGTGGAAGCGCAAACCGAGCCGAACTGCGCCGAACCGAAGTGAGTTTAACTGAACCGTGTCGTGCCGAACTATGCAGTAGAAAAGTGGCAATAGTGAATCAGCATAAACCCATGTCTGTTTCCCTCTCACAGATTCCACCTCAATTAAAAAATATACAGTATTATAATCTAAAGTATATCAAAAAGTTCAGTTCTCCTTATATATATAAAAAAATATAATTGGTCAAACTACAGTATGGTTATACATTTTTCTTTAGGACCTGACACAACGTTGAAATCCACTTTTTTAGATAACACTTTTCTTAAATGGCCATCCTGACCACAATTTTAGTGGCTCCCAGCTTAATATCCAGCTTAGAAGAGCACATTTATTGTCCTTTTCAAGTCAATGAAATACAGTATAACGTTCCATTTTTTGTGTGTGAAAAAATAAAAAATGGGGGATTTTTTCTAGTTGGCAGTTTCCCTTATAGATAAAACCTTTTTATACTGTATATAAAAGTGTATCCTGTTCGCCACTGTTTTAAACTGGTGTTCATGCAACATCACACCGAACAATGGTAAAGTGAGTAGAAATCTAACAAGTCTGTTACTTCCACCAAGACAGATGGTATAAAAACAAAAGCATGTCTTGCACACAAACAGGATGTTCAGTGAGTTTCTCTGGAGATGAAACATTATTCCATTTCAGTCGCTCCACAGTGTGACGATGTTCGGCAGCGATCCACGCAGTTGTCCCATTAAGAAAATGAGTCATCACACTGCAGATGCGGAGCTCAAGCTCGATCAGCACAGGGATTCCTGCGCCGAAGACGGCGGGTCGTCACCTCCTCCTGCGGTTAATCACGTTTCAAAACGATCGACTCGCAGATTTCATCAGCATAATTAATGAAGGTGTCAGTTTTTCAAGCTTGTGCTGTAAAGGGTTGCAAAGTTTCAAAGTTGAGAACTTTCCAGGAATTTTCGATTTCTGCATAATTTACACTGCCCTGTGCGGTTATGCGCTAGCTAACATACTGTACCATGCTTACACAGAATAAACATTAACCAAGATTTTGCTTAACTGGTCAATTTCCACACAAAAAAATAAATAATTAAAAAATGGTCGACTCCAAAATCAAACCTAGAGGATAAGACACGCATGATCATATTTTTAGGTATACTACTAATTCAGAAAAAAAATCCTGTCTGTTTCCATAATAATATTTTAGCTCACATGAACAGAATTCAAATAAATAAATACATAAATCTCCATGCTCATAAACAGGGGAAAATGTGTTTTCTACATAAAATCATAATGCTGTCACATTATTAATATTATTATTGCGGCACGGTGGTGTAGTGGTTAGCACTGTCGCCTTGCACCTCCAGGGTCCGGGTTCGATTCCCGGGCCAGGCTCGATTCCCGTCTCTGTGTGCATGGAGTTTGCATGTTCTCCCCGTGCTTGGTGGGTTTCCTCCGGGTACTCCGGTTTCCTCCCACAGTCCAAAGACATGCAGATTAGGCTAATTGGCGTTCCTAAATTGACCATAGTGTGTGAATGAGTGTGTGTGTGTGCTCTGCGATGGATTGGCACGCTGTCCAGGGTGTACCCTGCCTCGTGCCCTGAGTTTCCTGGGATAGGCTCCAGGTCCCGGCGACCCTAAATACAGGATAAAGCGGTATAGAAGATGAATGAATGAATGATTATTATTATTATTAGTTAATTTATTTATTTGCCAAAAATGAGTAGTTTTTCACACATTTAGTCACAAATATCACCCCAAAAACATAATTATAAATAAATGAATAAATACATAAATAAAACCTTCCATGCAAGCAGCATATTTAATTTAAACAAATAAATAAATAAAATCATATGAGAAGCAATTTTTATTTTAATGTCACAATTGTATAAAAATTCTGTATTTTTTTTTTATTGTCATCAGAATCACATACCAAATCTCCATTTGTAGCCCAGTTCGTAGCACTAGCAGTATTACTCTAGCAGCACTGTAGTACCATTTCACACCACATAGCTCATAGATGGACAACTTGGTCAGCAGTTAAATGAAAAAGCATGTTTATTATTATTCATGTATATATTTATTAATTAATAATTTTTTTTCTGCATGATATATTGGACGATAAAAGTTGCATGATCTATACACAGTATATAGTCATGTGGAAACAGTCATAATAGAGGTATAAAAGTCGCCTTTTTCATTTGGCTAAACCTCCATTTTTGGGTTTAACAAAAGTATGAAGAGTCATATAGACAGGATGTTATTCTCATGAGTTTTGTTGCTGTTATTGTTGTTATTGCATCATTTTATACGCTCAGAGTGAAAAACAAATGCCTCCGATGTAGCATTTGTACATGACCTTTTCAGTCTGCGTTGTTCCTCCTGCCGCGAACCCTGGGAGATCTCAATAACGTCGTGACTAATTCTAGTCACTGATAACGTGTCCAATTATCACTGCATATCTGGGGAAACTGTGAGGCATGCAGTTGGTCAACATGTCAGAGCAGTTCTGCCAGTTATTGGCAGCTTGTCTCAGGAAATTTTTCTCCACCTGAGGACAACGTCCATTCAGATTAAGCCAAGCAGACAGAAATAGACTGAATTAATTAAGAGTAATCACTTCGGAAGAGAGTGAATCCTTGACGAGTTCAGGGAAATCAAAGGGAAAAACAAGCCTGCTAGGACAAACACTGTAGGGTGTCACATTTTACAATATTTTAGAAGAGGATTGACAGAACATTTAGGGAGAAACCTGACACGTCTTCAGTGTAATTTTAAGTGAAGTCAGCCAAACTCAAACATAGTGGAACATTAATGCTGAGAATATTGTACTGGGTTATACTTGGTCAACAGTCATTAAGTTAGTTAGTCAGCCATTTAATGTTAAATAACTGGTTTTGTTTACTAGCAAGCTAGTTTATACAAGGGGAAAATAGTGTTTATAATGTTTATTTTTATTTCTTTTTATGTTAATGTTTAGCTTACAATATCTAAAACCATAATTCTAATACTACTGTAGGTAGATCAGTAATGACTATATAATATATATAGTATCTCATAAAAAGAACATCATACCAACAGTCAAACAAGGTGGTGGTGCTGTGATGATCTGGCGGTACTTTGCACCTTTAGCACCTAGAGCAACTACCATAATTGATGAAACCATGAATTCTGTGCTGTACCATAAATCCTGAAGAAAAATGTCTAGCCTCCAGTTCGAGACCTGAGGCTCAAGAGTACTGTACTTTGATTATGCAGGTGGACATTGATCCAAAACACCATAGCAAGTCCACTTCTGAATGGCAAAAAAATATGAAAAAAATGGCCTAGTCGAAGTTCGGACTTGAATGTGATTGAGATGCTGTGACCTTAAAAATTACCTTAAAACAGGTTTAACCCTCCAATGTGGCTGAATTAAACCAATGCTGTATGGAAGAGTGGGCCAAAATTCCTCCAGAGCACTGTGAAATGCTCATTGCCAGTTATCCAGATATTAGTAGGTTCAGAGGGCAATTACTTTACCACATAAGGCCAGGCAGGTTTGGACATTTTCCCCCTTTAATTAAATTGTCATTGTTACAAAGAAGATTTACAGGATCCAAAGAAAATTATGTAAATGTGTATGAAATGTGCAAAAATGTTTATCAATCAAAATGATCAGATTGAACTGAATTTTATGGAAAAAAAAATAACAAACCAAACAAACTGTGCACACTGAATACAAAACTGACCACGCCATTTTCACGGGGGTGGGGCTAAGAAAAACGCATCTCGGTTTATTAATCTGCGTGCACTGAGCTTATACGAATTCTAAAATTGACTTTGTAACTATTTTCTAATCCCTAAAATGTAAGAGAATGAGAATGTCCTTATTATAACATGCAATGTATTGGCTTTTAATCACTCTACAGAACCCATGATTTTTTATGTTATTTTACAAATGGAATACATTTCTTTGGTATTTTTTATAAAATATTTGAATTTTATATTTTATAAAAATGGACCACTACCAGGGCTGATTCCATTTTGGGTTTAATCAGATAGATAGAGCAAAACAACTGACACAACACCAGTAAACCAATCAGTGCGCTCGGTTTAGTAATCCACACGCACGGTTTAGTAATTGATGCGCTCGGTTTGTTGTTTATTTAGGGGGCTCCACAGAATTTATATGAAATTTTTATTTGAAACTTGTTTGTAATTACTTGGGTTATCTTTGTGTAATATAAATTTTTTTTTTTGATGATCACATTTGTTAAATGTGACAAATATGCAAAAATGTTTTAATAAAACGGGAAGGTGCAAATACTTTTTCACTGTACATTAGTTCGCAAAACAGTAAGAGTAAACTAGTATGTTTTCTTCAATTCATTCATTCATTCATTTTCTATACCGCTTAATCCTGTGTTCAGGGTCGCGGGGGACCTGGAGCCTATCCCAGGAGACTTTGGGCACTAGGCGCGGTACACCCTGGACAGGGTGCCAATCCATCGCAGGGCACACACACATACACACACTCACACACCCAATCACACACTACGGGCAATTTACTGTAGGAACGCCAATTAGCCTAACCTGCTTTGGACTGTGGGAGGAAACCGGAGTACCCGGAGGAAACCCACCAAGCACGGGGAGAACATGCAAACTCCATGCACACAGAGACGGGAATCGAGCCTGGCCGGGGAATCGAACCCAGACCCTGGAGGTGCAAGGCGACAGTGCTAACCACTACACCACCGCGCCGCCACGTTTTCTTCAATTGATTCAGTAAATATAAAGTGGTTTAAAAAATTATATATCATAAATTCATTCATTCATTCATTCATCTTCTGTACCGCTTAATCCTGTGTTCAGGGTCGCGGGGGACCTGGAGCCTATCCCAGGAGACTTCGGGCACTAGGCGGGGTACACCCTGGACAGGGTGCCAATCCATCGCAGGGCACACACACATACACACATTCACACACTACGGGCAATTTAGGAACGCCAATTAGCCTAACCTGCATATCTTTGGATTGTGGGAGGAAACCAGATTATATCATAAATTATATATCACTAAATATTAATCTTAAGTTTTTTAACAAAATGAAGTCAAATTCAGTCATGTGAAATTATACCAAGAAGCATCAGCAATAAGAAGTCGCGAGTGATGCCAAATACACTGCAGTTTTCTGTTCTGCACCAGCATGTAATGTTCTCAAGTAATGTTCCATGACAGCTATCGATTGTGTCTTGTGTACACAATCGCTCCTCACTCGCTGTGCTAAACTGGTGGTAAAAAGCTAGATGATGTTTTTATCAGCCTCCACAGACACAAATCTGACCACGCTATGACACAATGATCAGATCAGCTCAGAGGGAAGGAAGATGGAGGACAAAGCCACGGAGGATACCTGATCGATGTTCAATAAATCACACCCAATAATCCTACATCGTCCAAGTGAATCAGGATTTGGTGGCATTTGATTAAAACCTTAGTACATTTCCATAACCACAACATTCATCTTAAGTTTGCCCTTTAATGTATTCATCACAAAAAGAAATGAGCTAATGTGACCATTTCTCAAATTCTCAAATCATTAATTTGTATTATAATCTGTCTTAGTAACACCATTCTTGAATGGGTTTTCTTTAATATTATTAAAGAAGAAAAGAAAGAAAGAAAGAAAGAAAGAAAGAAAGAAAATTAACCGTTGAATTGGCACATAAATGTATTAATTACCATACAACCAGAATTTCTGTCATAATTTAAATAAACAGCTAATTATGGTTAAAACAGTTATCACTCACTCACTCATCATCTATACTGCTTTTTCCTGTGGACAGGTTCTGGGGGGCCTGGAGCCTATCACAAGAGACATAGGGCACAAGGCGACCCTTGGACAGGGTGGCAATCCATCTCAGGGCACACACATATATACACAGACACACACTACACGCAATTTTGCAATGCCAGTTAGTCTAATCTGTCTTTGGACTGTGTGTGAAAACCGGAGTACCCAGAGGAAACCAACCAAGAAAAGAAAGAACGTGCAAACTCAATGCATGCCTAATGGAATCAAATCTGCCCATGAATTGTACCCAGAACCTGGAGGTGCAACAGTGCTAACCACTAAGCCACTGTGCCACCCAGTTAACAGTTATAACAGTTACAAACGTAAAATTTATATTTTTAAACATTTAACACTTTTTGATTGAATAATTATTTATAATTCTGCAAGAATTAAATAGATTAAATCACATAGATTAAGTTAAACAATTAACAATTATATATTGTAAACTATATATATGTAAACATTGCTTTATATTTGTAAATAAATAAATAAATAAATAAATAAAATGCATGTATATAATTTCATATTGTGAATATTCAATTCGATTCAATTTTGCTTCTGGTTTGCTTCAATCGCAGCATTGATTCTGTTCCAAGACACTATGTCTTCGGGTCTCTCTGTAGTTTTATTCTCCCCAAATATGAATTTTAAGGCCTTGCATATACAGGGTCCCACCTTGGATCTGCATGCATGGAATTTCCATTTTCTCCCTGTGCATTACAGGTTTCCTCACACATTCCAAAGACATGCAAATTAGGCTAATTGGGTTTTCCAAATTCCCCATATTGTGTAAGTAAATGTGAGTGTGCTCATGCTTGTGTGCTATGAAATGGGTTGGCATCCTGTCCAGGGTGTACCCTACCCTGTGTGCCGCAAGTTCCCTGGGATACGCTCTAGGCCCCATAACCCAGTTACGTGAATTCTTTTCATCTGCTGCCTTGTGCCGTTCCCCAAGGGTCCATACTGGGCCCTATGCTGTTTTCTCTGTATATGCTCTGTATATTTTTAAAAAGTTATCTCTTTTTAAAACATCTCCTTTCATTGTAATTCGGATGATGTGCAAATTTATTTGCCTGTCAAAACAAATGACAAAGCTTCATTTTTGTCACTACATAATTGCCTGAGAGATTTAAAAATATGGTTGTATCATGAAATTTTTTGTCTTAACGAAAATACGACTGAGATTGTTATGTTTGTTCGTCCTGGGGATCTGAGTGCTTGTGTAGATGCACTTGATGATTTAGGATTGTATATTTGGGTAATACCAGGAATCTCGGAATGAAATCTCTGAGACTGTCGGCTAAAGTCAAGCCCTACCTTCCGTGTAAGGAGTTTGACAGTGCAATTCATGCTTTTACAACGTCAAGACTGGACTACTGTAACTCTTTATATGTTGGATTGGATCAGTCATCTTTTCAGCGTTTACAGTTGGTTCAGAATGCAGCAGCTCGGCTCTTAACTGGGACTAGAAAGCGTGAGCACATTTCCCCGGTCTTAGCTTCACTACATTGGCTTCCTGTCCATTTCAGGATTGAGTTTAAGATTTTATTATTTGTTTTTAAGATTTTAAATGGGGTGGTGTCTGTATACTTATTATACTCCCGTTAATGCTCTGAGGTCACCTAATCAGGTGCTCCTGGATGTTTCGAGAGCCAGATTAAAAAATTCAGATGACCGAGCTTTTTCAGGGATGGCACCGAAGCATGTGGAATGATTTACCTGCTGACATGAGGACTGCTTAAAGTGTTGAAATTTTTAAGTCATTACTTAATACACACTTATATTCTTTGTCTTTAATTTGAAACTGAGATATTGAGATATTGAGACATGTATTGTCTTGTGTATTGTGTGTGACTGTTTTTTTTTTTTTTTTTTCCACATTGTGAAGCACTTTCGTCAATCATGGTTGTTTTTTGTGCTATATAACTAAACTAAACTAAAATAAGCAGTATAGTGAACGAATAAGAGTGATTTATTCAAGGAATTTGTAAATAGCCAGGTACATTTAATAACAAAAGTTTTTGAAAGAAAAGTCAGTTTAAAACTAAATCTATATTCATGTTTTAATCCATTCTTTAATAAGGTTGTGTTATAATAAAGTAAAGTAAAATAAAGTTGTCTACTTTACAACTTTAAGACATGCTGAGAATTACATCAGCAAACCTAATGAAGCAAATTTTATTATTTTTACAAGAATTCTCTCTCTGTGCATGTGGCATAGCTCGAGCCATGTCCTTAGGACATTTGGACCTATTTTCCTGACCCGCTTACACCTCAACCTGGAGCTGAAAATAGCTACTGTAGCTTAGCGACAGTGCTAATATCACACTTAATCAGAAAGGTGACAGCCGCTCATATGCCTTCATTTGTGCACCTGGGAAGAGGTGCCAGCTTCTGGCTTACTCATAAAAAGCAATGCTGGCCAAAAATCTTTCATCTTTTACATTTGTATCTATTCTTAAATAAAAAAGTTTTTTTTTTTTTTTTTGGCTCAGCATGCAGCCTTTCCCCACAGCCGGGCTCTCCCTTTCATCTTTAAAGAGGAACCTGAGAAATACCAATGGTGTAGGTTTTTATTCTTTCTTTTATTCATTTATGCCGAGGTATGCGGTTGATGTAAAATAACATGTTGCACAATACAGTATACGTTTGTAGTTCTGTTTTTTGACACTGCAGCTTGTTTCCAGCTTTATGAGTTCACCTGTTTATTTTTTATTAGTGCACTTATAGGGTCAAGCTATGCATTTGTGTGAGTATGTGTGTGTTTGTGTGTGTGTGTTTTGTGTCATTCATGTTGGCAAAAATGAATTACATTTTATTTGAATTGAATATTGGTGACACTGTGGTTAGCACTGTTGCCTTGCACCTCTAGGGTCCATGTTCGAATCCTGGCCAGGTTCAGTCCCCTTCTCTGTGCTCATGGACTTTGCATGTTCTCCCCATACTTGGTGGGTTTCCTCCCACAGTCCAAAGATATACAGGTTAGGCTAATTGGTGTTTCCAAATTGTGTGTAGAGTGTGAATTAGTGTGAGTGTGTGTATGTATGTGTGTGTGCCCTGTGATGGATTGGCACCCTGGAGGGTTGGCACTCTGGCCATCTGGAGGTAGCAGGCAAACACCCTAGAGACAGTGACCAAGACCTGGAAATTCCCCCAGTGATCAGGCTATATGGACATTTCATTCTAGTGTGATGGGTTCAAGATTTTCCATAAAGGTTATCTGACTCCAGTGCTGGGTTTACCTGGCATGGAACTAGTGAATCCAAAACTAGGGGGTGGGAGTGGATACATTTTATGTTGTCCCTGGTCTGGGGGACTATATCCAGTTCATTATCAAGTGAGTTGGCTAGACGGTCAGACCAACAGAGCAGCTAATAACAAGGGAAAACAGGGCAGCTCCATACAATAAAACCTGACAGCACAACTCTGTGTAACGGTTAACCCCTAGAGGGCGCCTAACGCCCGTCTTTGGTTTCGTAGTTTATGTTTGCTAGTTAACTTCAGTTCCCAGTATGCACCTCGGTCAGGTGACGTAAGAAGCTCACCTGAACCGAGGGAAGTTAATGAGTGGATGATGTTTGTGTTTGTTATAAATAGCCTGGCTGAACTCCAGTCAGGCGTCTAGCATTAAAAGTTAATAGTTAATTGTAGGAGTTCCGTTGTGTTTGGATGTTTATTTGCCCTGTTTGATGAATAAAAGGACTTTATTAAACCGTCAGCTCGCCTCCGCGTTCATGCCACGCACACACTCCAGACGCAGACAGAGAGGGAATCGTAACAGAATGCTAGACCAAACAGGTGGCATGGCGGAGGATTTCCCCCTGGAGTTTTTTTGGGGGGGCGCAGATACCATCTTGCCCGAGCTGGCGAACTGGCAAGAGAACGGCGAGGAAGAGGAGTACGGCGAGTGGGATTACTGCTGGTTGGAGAACGGCGAGGTAGATATGTACCGGAGCTGGAAGTACAGCCAGCTAGCAAAGCAGGAGCACATGCGGGAGAGAGAGAGAAAGACACCACAGAGCTGGGAAGGCTGCAGGCTCGCCATTCGGCGGACGCCATTCAGGGGCGATGCGGCACGGGGTCACGTGGTTCCCCGCACCGGCCGGAAGAGAGGGGCGAGGAAGCCCAAGTACGGCGGTGACGAGGGGGAAAGAGAACCCCAGGCGGAGCAGCAGCACAAGGAGCTCATGTGGTGGATTCCGGAGCAGGTGAGAGGAATGCAGGAGCAGGTGAAGGAGCTCCAGCAGCTGATCCTCCACTTCCGGGATGGCCGCGAAGCGGTCTCGGAGCTTTCGCCTCCCTCGCCAACGCTCAGCAGCGAGCAGGCATGTCAGCAGTCGCTATGCAATGCACTCATCCTGCCGCCGCCTTCCAGCATCGATGACAGCGAGCTAGCGTGTCAGCAGCTGCTGTCCGACGCTCCCGTTCTGCCGCCGCCTCCCGGTGTCGAGGACAGCGAACCAGCGTGTCAGCAGCAGCTGACCGACGCTCCCGTTCTGCCGCCGCCTCCCGGTTTCGAGGACAGCGAACCAGCGTGTCAGCAGCAGCTGACCGACGCTCCCGTTCTGCCGCCGCCTCCCGGCTTCGAGGACAGCGAACCAGCGTGTCAGCAGCAGCTGACCGACGCACCCGTTCTGCCGCCGCCTCCCGGCTTCGAGGACAGCGAACCAGCGTGTCAGCAGCAGCTGACCGACGCACCCGTTCTGCCGCCGCCTCCCGGCTTCGAGGACAGCGAACCAGCGTGTCAGCAGCAGCTGACCGACGCACCCGTTCTGCCGCCGCCTCCCGGCTTCGAGGACAGCGAACCAGCGTGTCAGCAGCAGCTGACCGACGCACCCGTTCTGCCGCCGCCTCCCGGCTTCGAGGACAGCGAACCAGCGTGTCAGCAGCCGCTGACCGACGTACCTGTTCTGCCGCCGCCTCCCGGCTTTGAGAACGTCGTGGAGCCGTCATTGAGCGCAGTGACCGCTCCCACGCCGTCTACGAGCGCAGTGACCGCTCCCACGCCGTCTACGAGCGCAGTGACCGCTCCCACGCCGTCTACGAGCGCAGTGACCGCTCCCACGCCGTCTACGAGCGCAGTGACCGCTCCCACGCCGTCTACGAGCGCAGTGACCGCTCCCACGCCTTCGTCGAGCGCAGTGACCGCTCCAACGCCTTCGGCGAGCACTTCTCCAGCCCTGCAGCCGCCGAGCACGCTTCCAGCCCTGCAGCCGCAGAGCATGCCTCCAGCCCCGTCACCCAGCCTCCTGGATAGGAGGCGAAAGGTAGAACATTGGGTTGGGTGTCCGGGGCCTCCGGTGATGCTCCGGAGGAGCATTTTTTGAGGGGGGATACTGTAACGGTTAACCCCTAGAGGGCGCCTAACGCCCGTCTTTGGTTTCGTAGTTTATGTTTGCTAGTTAACTTCAGTTCCCAGTATGCACCTCGGTCAGGTGACGTAAGAAGCTCACCTGAACCGAGGGAAGTTAATGAGTGGATGATGTTTGTGTTTGTTATAAATAGCCTGGCTGAACTCCAGTCAGGCGTCTAGCATTAAAAGTTAATAGTTAATTGTAGGAGTTCCGTTGTGTTTGGATGTTTATTTGCCCTGTTTGATGAATAAAAGGACTTTATTAAACCGTCAGCTCGCCTCCGCGT
Source organism: Channallabes apus (assembly GCA_030522415.1). Classification (NCBI taxonomy): domain Eukaryota; kingdom Metazoa; phylum Chordata; class Actinopteri; order Siluriformes; family Clariidae; genus Channallabes; species Channallabes apus. The sequence goes on along the minus strand of CM060124.1, from coordinate 25,749,886 downwards.
TCATGCCACGCACACACTCCAGACGCAGACAGAGAGGGAATCGTAACACTCTGCTCCAAACCATGCTTCTTGCTTTATTCTTTTCTTGTCAAGCCCCCCAAGAAGACGACGAAGCATCCTCTCCTGCCCTAAGCCCAATCCAACAGGCTTTTCTGAGGGCTCGGACCAGACAGTAGGCTTTCGGTCTCCTGAGACAGGGGGGAGCCGTGGTTGTAAATGGTAACTCATTTTCATGATGTTAATGTTATGGCTGATCAGTGTGTACAAGCATTCTACATTCTAGGTTATCATGCTGTAAAAAGTTCGAACCACAACACAACTTCTGAACAATTTTTAAAAGGGCTGGGTTTTCTTGTGAAGCACAGGATTGTGAGCATAAACTGACATTTACTCTCATACTGACACCAGTGAGGTCTTTATCCTGAAATCGTTCAACCTTTGATACTATTGATCATGGCATTTTGATTGATTTAATTATCCGGGTTGGCATTTTAGAGATTGCTTTTAACTGTTTTTTTTTTTATCACATTAGTCTAATAAAAAATAGGAAAAAAAATGTGCATTGTCTATGGGTTCCATTCTTAGTCAACTAAGTAAACATTTTTATCTTTTTCTGCTTGTGTATTTGAAGGTCAGTTTTAATGCTAACAACACAAAGATGGGATTGTTGGTAAGACATGGTGTCTTCCATACAACATTGTAGAAACATGATTCTACTTCTTTTTTTCTCTTCTTAATGTTATGACTCATTGAGTGTCCCCATGTCTATAATTCCTCGAGCATAAACTGACTCTTGTTAATATAGTCAACTCAATCCATCTGCATCAACTACCAGAACAAATCATCACAGGTGTTAGGGCCAGTGTTATTTCGCTGGACAGGACAGGGGAAATATTACCTTGTGTGGCTCCCTTAGTCTGCAAGACGTTCTTCATCACCATGCCACCTTAGGCCCCTACACATAATTACATTTCAGAACAAAACATAATGCAGTTGTACAGGATGGACAACTGGTCGTGCCCTGGTTTGGGACTGGTTCACCAACCACAATAACTTTACAATTGTATACTTGCCCCCTCACCCCCATTTCTTAATCTGACTGAAGATTTATTTATTTTTTTTGGCTTGGTATAGGAAAGTGTATTACAGCCAACCATACGGCCACCTGCTGAAGACATTGAAGTGGGGTCTATTCATCGCATGCAAGCTAATATTTTCCTCATTTCCAAGCCAGACTTGCTTGTCATTAGTCATGTGGCCAGACCCTAAGAGAGGCAGTATCTATAAACCATTTATCCTGTCCCTTATAATGCCTCACAATTCTAGTTTTGTGTTCCGCTGTACTGTAATTATTCTTATTGTAAATATTGTATTGAATATTGAATTGTATTGAATATTGTCCTGCAATTCTACATTATTGTGTGTGTGTGTGTTGTTCCTGCTTTTCTAAAAGTAATTCAAATGTTTGATTGTTGTGAAATGTAATTTTGAGAAAGGATTGTTAGGTTTTGATTGCAGATGTTAATTTTGACATAAATGCAAGATGTTTATTTTTAAATTTTGACACACAGATTCACAGTGTGAAAGCAGCTGAAAAAAAAAACTGAGCTGAATTTAAAAAAAAAACAATAGTAAAATAGAAATAGATATCACTAACAGATGGTGCAATTTAATTATTGATATTCATAAGAATTTTAGTATGTGTTATGAAATTAGACATGTATTATTCTTTATACTGTACCGCATGTCCTGTACAGAGTCAAGACCTGGATCCTTTCCCAGAAGACTCATTACACAAAGCAGGATACACTGCGAATGGGGTGCCAGTCGATTGCAGGGCAAAAGTACACTCTCACACACTGTGGGCAATTTGGAATTTTAAAGTGTCTTTAGGAGGAAACCCATCACGCACATGCAAACTCCAGGCACACAGACACCAAGATGGGAATTGTAGATGCGGTCATATTATTTCACTAGTTTTGACGCGTAGCTTTGTCTTAAAGTTTCACTCACACGACAGAAGTCCGATCTCTTTGTCTCTTGTAGTTTATTTTGTCAGCATCAAAGAATCAACACTTCATACAGTCGTCTTGAGTAAATCCACTGTGATTACAGACACCAGTTGCTGCATCTTGCAAATCTCTGACTTTTACAACAACCTATTTGCTGTATCTTGTAAATTACAGTCTTAGCTTACGTATATAACAACACTCTTGCTGTATATATCCACTTACGGGAGCTTACGGTTACAACAACCTAGTTGCTGTATCTTACATTCTTAGCTTACCGGGAGCTCTCGTTAGCTGACGAGCTTATGTTTACAACAACCTAGTTGTTGTATCTTACATTCCCAGCGTACGAGCTTATGGTCAAAAGCTTGTGTTTCCGTAGCCTTCCGCATCTAGACTGAACTCTCTAACATATGACAGTCACACAAATGCATGTAATAGTAGAATGACATCACAGACCAACTTACGAGTGTCAAAATGGATGCATAACTTAAAAATTTAAAGCTTATGTCTTATGTAACAAACTTAATGCTTAATGCTTTACTAATGAATAGAACAAGGTAGAATAAATGAAATAACAGCAAATAAAATAAAATAAAATAAACACAACAACAAATTCATAACAAGTACGATATGGCTCTTACAGGAATCTTAACATTGAGATAAAAAGCCACAGTGTGAACGACTACAACACAGTGCCAGCCGTTATGTTTTAGGGGAAGCAGGTATTTATGGAATTGGGAATTTAACTTACTTATTTCCAAGTAATGCATGCATAAACAATCAAAATGAAGTTGATTTCACATTAGTGTCAATGTCAAAGCAACGGTTAGCAGGTTTGCATCAGCAGGCCAGCAATTTATGCACAGCAAGGTGTGACAATAATGTAAAAAAGAAAAAGAAAAAAGCCTGCATAATGCTAATTCATTCTAATTAATGCTGAATGTCTTTTTATTTAACATGGTTTAAAAGTTCAAAAGGCAGGTCAGGGTTGTTGAATGTCAATTAGCATTTCGGGTCAAGCACTTGCACATTATAAAGTTCATTCAAAAGGGTAAAAATTGTACAAAACCAAGAAACAAAAATAATTATGAAAAGAGAAGCAAAGAAAAGATAGAGAAAGATATACAAAAAGTTAATTTAAAAGGGAATTTTTTTTTTTTTTAAAAGCAAAGAAGGGAAGCGGGGAAATGGAAACGGCAGAGCAAGAAAGAAAGGTAAAATGGTAAGAAAAGAAAAGTAAGAAAAAAGAAAAATGAAATGGTTTAAATAAAATAAAAAAAAAGAAATATAAAAAGAATAAAAAACATGATGATTTAGGAAATTATTTCTACAGCTGTTTCATCAAACTCAAAGAAGTGCTGCTTCTCTTGAAAGGAGAGTAAATAGGAGGTGTGGACATGGTGTGTGTGTGTGTGTGTGTGTGTGTGTGTGTGTGTGTTCGGTTCCATGAATATGCAGATGATGAAATGGCAGTGCCATTCCTGATGTGTTGAACACCTGCTCACCTGCTCACTCACTCACACACACACACACACACACACACACACACACACACACACACACACACACACACACACACACACACACACCACCTGATATCTAACTCTGGTATCACAGTGGAATTTTTCACAAACAGCATAATTAGAAGTGCAGCTGCACCAACCTGAAACTTCATATTAATCTTTTATTTCTGTTGCACTTTTCACGCCAGCTCGAACCTTATAATAGCTTCCCTAAACTGTAGGAGGTAGAACTGTCCATCAGAGGTAAATCAACTGAAAGTAACCATTTTGGGGCTTTTTTAAACTAGTTGCTCTCATTTGCATAAATTATCTTTAGGACATGGCCACTTGCTCTCATCTGCTTACTCCCATTTGCACATGCAGATTCAAAGACACACCTATTTTATCACCTATAGCAAATTCAGTTATCTGGTTGTCAATCACAAATAAAAAATTTTAAACACCTATTCCCATCTACAATCCTAAAGAAACATAAATTTGCCTGCTCTACATTGCATATTTAAAGGAAAAATACACCCACATTCCTGTCACGGAGCGGAACGGAACGAGGTGAATCCAAGTGCAGATGACGTGCCACAATGTCAGGCGAGAGCGTGGTCGGAATGCGGAAGTCAATGCCAGGCGATCAGTCAGCGTAGCGTCTAAGCCAAATCGTAAAGCGGGAGCCGTGGTCAAAAGAGGAAGCGTTAATTCAAAACCGGGAGATCAAAGGGCGAGGCAAACAAATCCGAGACGAGAAACCGAAAGCGAAAAACGAGAAACAAAGCGAACTTGGCAACGTGAGATCAAGGGAAAATAAACGCGAGAAGATCGGGGCATGAAAACACAAGATAATCCAGCGATTTAAGCAGCGCACAGCGCGTGCTTAAATGCTGGAGTAATCAGACAGGGATTAGAGACAGGTGTGCAGACGGGGCGGAAACAGGGGCGTGGGAAAAGATGCAGTCAGACAGGAGTAAACATGAGCACATGGGGAAAGTGACAGCGTGGGAAAACAAACGGCCGACAGACCGTGACTCGTGACAGTACCCCCCCCTTACGAACGCCTCTGGGCGTTAGGACGGGGAGCCTCAGGGAAGCGTTTCTGAAAGTCAGAGATTAGCTTGGGGTCTAGGATGAACTTGGCGGGGATCCAGCTTCTCTCCTCAGGTCCATAGCCCTCCCAGTCCACCAGGTACTGAATGCCCCTACCTCGGCGGCGAGCTTTCAGGAGGCGGCGGACGGTATAGGCTTCACCGCCGTCAATGATACGGGGAGGAGGCAGAGGGTGGGTGGGGGGACTTAATGGGCATGAGATGAGGCGACGTAGCTGGGACACGTGGAACGTAGGATTGATTGAGGTTGAGGGGAGCAAGAGTTTAACAGCGCAGGGGTTGACTATCTTAGTGATGGTGAAGGGGCCGAGGTAACGAGGGGAAAGCTTGCGGCAGGTGGTCTTTAGGGGGATATCTCTGGCGGCGAGCATGACTCTCTGCCCCACCCTGTACTTGAGAGCCTGGGAGCGTCTGCGGTCGGCCTGTGTCTTATATCTTCTGCCGACCCGTAACAACGTTCTCCTCGCTTGCAGCCAGGTCTTTCTGCATCGCCTGACAAAAGCTTGGACGGATGGGACACTGACCTCCTCCTCCTGAGATGGGAATAAGGGTGGCTGATAGCCCAGGCAGCACTGGAATGGAGACAAACCAGTAGATGATGATACTTGGGAGTTGTGGGCGTATTCCACCCATGGCAGAAACTTGCTCCAGGAGGCGACATCTCGGGAGGCCATGCACCTTAAGGCTACCTCAAGGGACTGGTTCTTTCTTTCGGTCTGCCCGTTGGACTGGGGGTGAAAGCCTGAGGACAGACTGGGGGTGGCTCCAATGAGTCTGCAGAATGCCTTCCAAAATTGTGATGTGAATTGGGGCCCACGGTCAGAGACAATGTCATTGGGAAGACCACGCAGCCTGAAAACGTGCGTTATCATGAGATCAGCGGTTTCCTTGGTGGATGGGAGCTTGGGTAGCGGAATGAAATGGGCAGCCTTAGAGAACCGATCCACCACGGTCATGATGCATGAGTGGCCGTTGGAGGAAGGTAACCCTGTGACAAAGTCCAGTGCAATGTTGGACCATGGACGAGATGGGATAGGTAATGGTCTGAGGAGGCCTGCCGGCGCGGTGTTGGTATGTTTGCATCTAGCACAGGTGTCACATGCTGCCACGAAGCTGGAGGTGTCTTCCTTGATCGTGGGCCACCAGAAACGTTGTTGGACTTGAGACAGGGTTCGAACTGAGCCAGGATGACAGGAGAGCTTGGAGCTGTGTGCCCATTCCAGAACTTGAGAACATAGAGGAAGTGGAACAAACAGGCAATTAGGAGGCACGTTGCTTGGTCCGGGTTCATGAGACAGGGCTTGCTGGACCTTGGTCTCGATATCAAGCTCAGCTGCTGCGAGCAAGCATGACGGGGGAATGATGGTTTCGATGGCAGTGGAGTCGTGAGTAGGTGAAAACTGTCTGGAAAGTGCATCTGGCTTGGAATTCTTGGACCCAGGACGATAGGAGAGGACGAAGTTGAATCTGGCGAAGAACAGTGACCACCGAGCCTGGCGAGAATTTAGCCTCTTGGCATTGTGCAGGTATTCGAGGTTCTTGTGGTCAGTCCAGACCAAAAATGGGGTCTCCGTCCCCTCTAACCAGTGTCTCCATTCTTCTAGGGCCAGCTTGATGGCCAGCAGTTCTCGATCGCCGATGCCATAATTGACCTCAGCAGGAGTTAAGCGGTGAGAGAAGAAAGAGCAGGGGTGTAGCTTGTTGTCGTTTGCAGCTCTCTGGGAAAGGACACCTCCTACCCCCGTGCTGGAGGCATCGACTTCCACAACAAACTGGCATGACGGATCTGGATTAGTCAGGATTGGGGCCGACGTGAACCGTTTCTTGAGTTCCGAGAAGGCTTTTTCAGAGTTCATGTCCCAACGGAAACGTGTCTTGGGGGAAGTCAGGGATGTTAATGGGGCAGCAATGGAGCTGTAGCCTCAGACGAAGCGACGGTAAAAGTTGGCAAAACCCAAGAATCTCTGAAGTTCCGGTCTTGTGGTGGGCGTAGGCCAGTTCGTGACTGCATGGAGTTTAGCAGGCTCCATTTCAATGCCTGAGGGACCAATGACGAACCCCAGGAAAGTGGTGGTTGTAGTGTGAAATTCGCACTTCTCTGCTTTGACGAAAAGATTGTTCTCTAACAGTCTTTGTAGCACCTGTCGAACATGATGTTGGTGCTCTCCTAGGTCTCGGGAGAAGATTAAAATATCGTCCAGATAAACAAACACAATTAAATTCAGAAAGTCCCTGAAGACATCATTGATGAGGGCCTGAAAGACGGCCGGGGCGTTGGTCAGGCCAAACGGGACCACCAGGTATTCATAGTGTCCTGTTGGGGTATTGAAAGCAGTTTTCCATTCGTCACCCTCTCGGACTCGGACGAGGTGATATGCGTTGCGTAGGTCCAGTTTGGTAAAAATCTTTGCTTCCTGGAGCAGTTCAAAGGCGGTCGCCATTAACGGAAGGGGATAGCGGTTCTTCACTGTGATCTGGTTTAGGCCCCTATAATCGATACATGGACGAAGGGACCCATCTTTTTTACCCACGAAGAAGAAGCCGGCTCCCGCTGGGGAGGAGGAGGGGCGAATGATCCCCGCCGCAAGGGACTCCGAGATATAATGATTCATAGCTTCACGCTCCCTGGGTGACAGACAATATAGGCGGCCCTTGGGGGGCATGGTACCTGGGAGCAGGTCGATAGCGCAGTCATATGGTCGGTGGGCGGGCAGAGAGACAGCACGAGATTTACTGAAGACCTCCTTGAGATCATGGTACTCTGGCGGGACGGCGGTGAGGTCTGGTGGTTCCTCCACAGATGCAGGGCTGAGGCAGGACGTGGCTGCAGCTCGCAGGCAGGTAGTGGCGCATGACGGGTTCCAGGCTATGATTGTGTTCCTGACCCAATCGAGTTGAGGATTGTGACGGGTTAGCCAGGGCAGGCCCAGGACAACAGTAGCATGTGATCCCTCCATGATAAACAAAGAAGTTTGTTCTAAATGGTTGCCCGAGACCCTTAGCCCGATAAGGGGAGTTCTGTGTGTGATAGATGGGAGTGGGCTGCCGTCGAGTGCCTGAACTTTGAGGTGGGTCTCCAAGGGTAGCGCGGGGATTCCTAGGGTCTTGGCAGAAGTCGCATTGATCAGGTTGCGGTCTGAACCTGAATCAATCAGTGCCTGCACCAGGTGGGTCCGTTGCTCGTGGATGAGAAAAACTGGAAACAGGCGGCGTTGATCTGGGAATCTTCCTGGTGACACACCCTCCAATCCTCCCAGCTGGACTAGAAGACGCCCCCTTTTAACAGGGCAGTTCTTGAGCTGATGACATGATTTTCCACAGTAGAAGCATGCACCATCCACTCTACGTCGTCGTCGTTCTTCAGGGGAAACGCTGGTCCTGTCCAGTCGCATGGGTCTCTCCTGAGGATTAGTTTGAGGGGGGCGAGATTGTGGGCGGTCTCTGGGTGGTGAGAATCTGGTTGACTTTCCCAGGCGGAGACGTGAATCTACTCGGCCGGCCAGATCCATGAGATCAGCGCATCCTGGAGCGTCGCAGTCAGGCCTTCGAAGAAGGTATCACTTAGAGCCCGACCATTCCACCCGCTGGAGAGAGCTAGGGTCTGGAACTCTATGGCGTAGTCATAGGCTGAACGTGAACCTTGGTGAAGTTTTAACAGCTTGTGGCCTGCCTCCCTGCCATGACATGAGTGATCAAACACCCTCCGCATCTCTTTAGCGAAGTGCTCGTAGCTGGTGCAGCAGAAGTCATGAGCATCCCAGAGTGCAGTGCTCCATTCCCGAGCCCGTCCTGAGAGGAGAGTTATCACGTATGCGACCTTGGAGCGTTCAGTGAGAAATGTGGATGGCTGGAGCTCAAATATCAGCGTGCACTGAGAGAGGAAGGAGCGACAGGTGCTTGGATCTCCTTCATAGGTGGGGGGGGCAGGCAGTCGTGGTTCCTGTTGCGTGCAGGGGCCCCCACTTTGTGCCGGAGAGAGATGGAGCCGTTGGAGTTGGGAAATAACATCATCCAGGGTTTGCTTGGTGTTGAGCAGCTCCTGCTGGTGAGCTCCGAGAAGTGCACCTTGACTCTCCAGCGTCGATTTCATGCAGTCAATATCTGCTGGATTCATTTCGCTGGCTGGATTATTCTGTCACGGAGCGGAACGGAACGAGGTGAATCCAAGTGCAGATGACGTGCCACAATGTCAGGCGAGAGCGTGGTCGGAATGCGGAAGTCAATGCCGGGCGATCAGTCAGCGTAGCGTCTAAGCCAAATCGTAAAGCGGGAGCCGTGGTCAAAAGAGGAAGCGTTAATTCAAAACCGGGAGATCAAAGGGCGAGGCAAACAAATCCGAGACGAGAAACCGAAAGCGAAAAACGAGAAACAAAGCGAATTTGGCAACGTGAGATCAAGGGAAAATAAACGCGAGAAGATCGGGGCATGAAAACACAAGATAATCCAGCGATTTAAGCAGCGCACAGCGCATGCTTAAATGCTGGAGTAATCAGACAGGGATTAGAGACAGGTGTGCAGACGGGGCGGAAACAGGGGTGTGGGAAAGGATGCAGTCAGACAGGAGTAAACATGAGCACATGGGGAAAGTGACAGCGTGGGAAAACAAACGGCCGACAGACCGTGACTCGTGACACATTCCCATCTACAGTTTAAAAGCAACATCTATTTACTTGCTCTGACTTGAATATGCAGACAAAGACATACTTTCATGTCAAGTAATAAAGTAACTTGTATTTACTTGCTTTTATGTTCATACGCAGATTCAAAGACACACCCACATTCCAATCTACAGTCCTAAAAAAGCCTATTTACATCCTATCATTTGCATATGCAAACTGGAGACACACCCACATTCCATTCTACAGTTCCTAAACAATATTAATTTACTTGCTCTCATTTGCATGTGCAAATTCAAAACATTATGCATTTTCTTAATGTTGTTTATTTTAGAAATGATGCAAAACTGTATTGTGATAGGCATAATACAGGATAATTTGCCAGAATATTAGCCCAAACCACTTGATTGAAACCACTTATGCTTAATACTATTGTCTTGCTGGAAGACACAATTGTGATCAAGGCCTCCGACACCATGATGTCATTCCAACATGTTTCACAGTTGGGATAGTTTTTTACCTCATGGTCATCAATATGTTTGAACAACACTATAAAAGGCTAGTGATCACCTGCGTCTCCCTGGCTAGCTTTAGTATTCAGTTCTTAGAGAAAAGGCATTTGCTTTGTGTGGCAGCCTTTGGTGATGTAGAACTCCCAAAGGTCCCATATTTTACTATTTCTTTAACAAGTTTACATACAGGTAGGTCTCTCCAAAGTGTGTGTGTGTGTGTGTGTGTGTGGTGGAGAAAAGTGTCAGGTGTGTTGTGCGATAAAACAGTATCAGCGAGAATGAAAGGAAAGGTGTACAGGACAGTGGTGAGACCAGCGATGCTCTACGGCTTAGAGACAGTGGCACTGAAGGAAAGACAGCTGGCAGAGTTGGAGGTAGCAGAGCTGAAGATGTTGAGGTTCTCTTTGGGAGTGACAAGGATGGATAGGATCAAGAATGAGTTCATCAGAGGGACAACCCATGTTAGATGTTTTGGAGATAAAGTCAGAGAGGCCAGATTGAGGTGGTTTGGACATGTTCAGAGGAGAGAGTGTGAATATATCGGTAGAAGGATGCTGAGGTTGCAACTGCCAGGCAGGAGGTCTAGAGGAAGACCAAAGAGGAGATTTATGGATGCAGTGAGAGAGGACATGAAGTTAGTTGGTGTGAGAGAAGAGGATGCAGAGGATAGGGTTAGATGGAGGCAGATGATTCGCTGTGGCTACACCTGAATGGGGAACGGCCGAAAGACAAAGAAGAAGAATTTGTACAAATTTTACAGTTGCCTGAGATACTTATAGGGTACCTTTATAGTACCAGATACCTATAGCACCTAAAAAATACATTTACATAACCTTGAATTTTTTAATCCTTTAATTTATTTACATAACATCCAAAAAAAAATGTCAATGGGTCTACGTATAAAAAGGAACTTATAAGGTGGCCGTGAAGTGCAAAACAAATTAACAAAACCGAAAACAATATAAATTACAGTACAAAATAACAAAAACAAAACAACAAAACGGAAAACAAAATAACAAATTCAAAACCAAATTAACGAATGGAAAACAAATTAACAATTCGAAAAGCAAATTAACAAATCCAAAAACCAAAATAACAAAACGGAAAACGGTCCGTGTACTTTTTGGTATTTGTAGTTTCTTTTTATAAACAAAAATCAAAAAATTTAAATAAGAGTTATGTTTGTTTTTTATTTTAAAATGTCAGACACCTTTTAAAAATTAGACTTGATTTTCTTTTCTCGTTTATACTTTGAATATAGAATGTTCTACAGCCTAGAAATGAAAAAATAGCTGCATTTTCGTTCTCTAAAACCGGAAGTATCTCTTCTTTTCTATTTTTAACAAGAGACTCCTGGAAATCAATTCACCTAGTTAACATTTGTAATAAACTTCAAGTTTCAATACTTTGTGAAATTAAAGAAAAATAACCAATTCAGATACATTATTTAATGTAAAAGTGCTATTATAATACTGTATGTGCTGTGCCAATTATGTATGTCTGTTTTATCATGGATATCCTATCATGGACTTCAGGATATTGTATTTCCCCATCATATCCGGGTGCATAGGTAGATAGATAGATAGATAGATAGATAGATAGATAGATAGATAGATAGACAGATAGACAGACATATATAGGTGTCCTATAATCGCTGTACCTGTGTGTTTGATATGTACACCATAAAACTGGATGTTTGAGTGGGTTAAAAAAAAAGCGTATCGTGGTTATCACGAGTAGGCACTCTCTCTACCCTTGAGTTACATGCTATAATAAATTACAAAGTATAACCTCAATGTAGGCGACACGGTGGTGTAGTGGTTAGCACTGTCGCCTTGCACCTCCAGGGTCTGGCTTCGATTCCCCGGCCAGGCTCGATTCCCGTCTCTGTGTGCATGGAGCTTGCATGTTCTCCCCGTGCTTGGTGGGTTTCCTCCGGGTACTCCGGTTTCCTCCCACAGTCCAAAGATATGCAGGTTAGGCTAATTGGCGTTACCTAAATTGCCCGTAGTGTGTGATTGGGTGTGTGTATGAGTGTGTGTATGTGTGTGTGCCCTGTGATGGATTGGCATCCTGTCCAGGGTGTACCCCCCCTAGTGCCCGAAGTTTCCTGGGATAAGCTCCAGGTCCCCCGCGACCCTGAACACCGGATTAAGCGGTATAGAAAATGAAGATGAAGAAAATGAATGAATAGAAGATGAACCTTAATGTATATTTAGAATCAATCAGTATCACATCTATCATCACACAGCTAATGTACTGTACGTGTAATAAAAGTAGTCACGATGTCAGGACTCGCCCAGCAAACCAGCCTTTTGCAGCGGCTTAAAATGCCTGAATTATCTTCAAATATACAAAAAAAAAAGCGAAAAGACACTCGATTGTTTTGCATAGGTTATTTGTTTAATTCACAAAGATCGTAAAAACACTTTAAAACGAGAGAATAACCATTAAAATCCTCGTTCGCCTTCTCAGCGTTAGGTAGCGAGTGACGTCATGGGAAACTGAATTTCCCGGAATACCGGCAGGACTGGCGTTAGCTGCAGGTGAGGTGCCGGGTGATGCACACCTCACTCTAACAACTTCCGGCTTCTTACTAATTAAATAATGATTCGTTTCTGGTTTTTGTTTTCTTGCATTATAACAGTTTTCATTTTCCATTATTGTTTTATTTTAATTACAAGTCAAATAAGCGTGTATTTTTATTTTTTTGTTTTCTTTTTTAAACAATAATTTCAAATACCAAAATATACACGGACCGAAAACAAATTAACAATTCCAAAAACCAACTTAACAAATCCAAAAACAAAAATAACAAAAACAAAAAAAACTAAATAGTTTTGGGTTTTGTTATTTTGTTTTGGGTTTTGATATTTTGTTTTCAGTTTAGTTTTTTTTTGTTTTCAGTTTTGTTAATTTGTTTTGCAGTTCAGGGCCACCGTACAATTACACTGTAGCCACATAAACTCCTAATTGTGACAGTTGGTAAATATTTTAAAATCATTACATCAATGTCTGAAATTTTCCAAACATTTGGACTGTTTAAGGAGAGAGTTGACATGGTGTTTGTATGCTTCTTGCCACCTTAAATCCTCAAACAGTGAATTAAACCTGAGATCATCATACATCGTTTTAAAATAAATGAACCTCTGATATGAACAAAATAAATGCTGTATTTGACAAGACAAAATAAATACATATCCTCGACTCTATTTCACACTTGTCATTTACACTATTGTTTTTTATAAAAAAAAAAATTCCCAAGCGTTTTTGGCCATTAATTGTTCTAAGTTTTTGTGTTAAAAAATATATATAATTAAAAAGTGTACATGCTTCTAAATGAACTATTTTATAGAACACTACAGTATGTAATACTGAATATTACAATTACTGTAACAGTGAATATTCTAACATTCCAATAAAACTCCACACTCTATCCCACTGAAGGCCTGGAAAAGTAAAACTCAGGTGAGATTTTGTTGACTAGAGAGAGACAAGCAGTTTGGAGGACTAATTAGAACACTTCGGTATTAATGGGAGCCGGTTGGAGACGAGGCCCTGATTATTCATTACTCGCTTGTGTACACAGGAACACAGCTGTTCGATCACAGAGCTATTGTCAGCATGCTCCATCTGTTTCCTCTGTGTATGTGTGTGTGTGTGTGTGTTTAAAGGAGATTTACCTATGTGGTGTGAAGGAAGGAAATAAACCACTTGTAGATTCTCATAAGCGATATAAATATCGTATGTCATATATGCATCTTAAAAAGATAAAAAGTTAATTTTCTATTGTAATTTAATAAAAAAAAAAACTATTATATATTCTAGATGTATTATTTATGATATTAGAATATTTCTTTTTAAGTAAATTATATTATTAAAAATTTAAGTAACTTAGTATTCACACCATATACAGTGGTTACTCAAGGGGAATGTCTATGACTTCCGTGCACTCTGTCGCGGCCAAACGGCAACAGCCAAAATAAATCAGTCGCAATTCAAAGTAATTTGTGAAATGACCTTTTGCAAAACGACTGCAATTAATTTTGTTTAGACAGACTCTCTGTTTCTATCTGTCTACGTATTGTTATAATTAAAGAAAACAGCACAAACAACAGCTCAAGGGCTTGTAAAAACTTTTTTCTTTTAATGGTAAAAATGTAAATTTTGTAATAATGTAATAATCTTTGTATGATAAAATGACTATTGGCATGAATCTACACGAAGCGCTTCAGTTTCAAATAATCGTTTAATGCTGAACCCAAACAGCGAAAGAACATGATAATAATAATCTAAAGAATAATAATCATCTTGATTTTAGCTGTTTATGTCCAGCATTGCATAATTATTTAATTATTAATAATTAAAGCTGCTCACATCACGTGTTTACACTTAAAAAAAATGCAGTGTTTAATCAGCAAGTATATGTCGCTTCTCTTTATCATAGATGAATACTGAAACAAAGCTGTTCGTGTCGGCTCATATCGGGAGCATTTTGATCAAAGGGGAGATTAGAAGGGGAAAAGTAAAAGTGTGTACAAACAACATAGCACAATGCATGTTTGTGAATGGCCGAATTGTGGTTGTGAATAAGCCTTTTAGTGAATGTAAAATGTTTGCATGAACCCGCGGTGTGCGTGTGCACTCTTTCACTTTGCCGAGTTTTGATCTAAAGTCAGATGAACGTGCATGCCGATATGAAAGATTTATAAGAGATTTCAAATGTAGTAGTAGTAGTAGGTCTTTCGGCTGCTCCCGGCAAGGGGTCGCCACAGCGGAATATCCAGTCCGCACTACAACTTGGCACAGGTTTTTTCGCCGCATGCCCTTCCTGACGCAACCCTCCCATTTTATCCGGGCTAGGGACCGGCACTGTATCCAGTGGCTGGGGTGTGGGCACTGGCTGGAATCGAACCCGGGCCGTCCGCATGGCAGGCGAAACACCTACCACTGAGCCACCAGTGCGATTTCAAATGTATGTGTTAAATCTTTGAGGCGCTGTGCGAAACACACGCCGATGTGAGATGCTTTATTTCAGTCATAATATACTAACATATTTTTGCTGTGTAGTGGACCGCGCGTGCACAACCTCTCGCGGGTGAGCCTCTGAATACGCCGTTTTAACTGGGGTGGGGATAAGAAACACCACACCGGCAGAAGTAGACTAATGATTATGAATGCGTCGGGGAAAACAGCAGGGAAACTGACTGGCCATTTTAATAATTCATTGATAAGATGATGTCTTTGGTTTCGGCTGTGAGTGGATGCGCTGTAGTAATCCACGTTTTATACGAATTACATAAGCTGATTTTTTCCCCGTTAGTTTATATAAAAGCAGACATTTTGTTTTTTGTAAGTATATATTTTTCACGTCTGTGAGGTGAGTATACATGGAGTTTCGGTTCTTTTTCTGACGTGCTCAAGTTCACAGAAACCGATACAGAATAGCACTGTATCCCTGTTGCCTTTCATTATTTTACAACATCATAAGGTTTTCTCGTCATTGTGCGTGCGCTTAAATAAAAGTAAAGTCTCATAAAGGCTATGTAGCTTATATAGGTTTATTATATCGTTTTTGCCCATTAATCTGACAGAACCTGTGACTCTCCCACCTTTTCTGATACACACAGCCAGAGTATTCTGGCTACACGAGTGTTACACATGATAAAATATAAAGGCTCACTGTGTTAACATTTACTTTGCTTAAACTCGATGGAACTAAGAAATGCCTACACTGAAAAAAAATTATTTGGCTACCTGTTACATGTACTAAAATGTAATATGTGTTTTGTACATAATAATTTCATGTTTCCAAGATTAACATGAATAAATTATGTTGTATTTACATGAAATTCAACAACTTAACATGTACTAGATTCAATCATGTTGAGAGAAACCAAAGATATCGTGTCACTATGAAAACCGGAAATAGCAAAACCGGAAATATCGCGAGAAGAGAACAGTTTGTTGAGAAGGCAAGCGTTTGGCGGTCGTGTGGAAAAGGTAAGAGGGATTCATTCCCATTTTTCTAAATAGAAACGAAATACTGAACATAAATGTCACCTGCTGTTTAGCGATGTTTAGTCACGTTATTTTAGTTAAAGCTATTTCTTGTATTTTTAATCACGCTTAAAATACCGACGGTTATATGCGCGTGCTTAATCTGCGGTTCGGTTCTGGTTTCGGTCTGTTCTCATGAGTTGTGAACCCACTAAACATTGGACGTCAGACAGACGTGCAGATTATGTCTATATTGGGTCCGTCGGTCCATGACCAATTCTGGACGTCTATTCGACGTCCAAACTAGGTCCACTATTTGGACGTCAAAATGACGTCCAAGTTGGGCCATGGTTGGACGTCCAAACTAGGTCGACTATTTGGACGTCCAACCATGACCCAACTTGGACGTCATTTTGACGTCCAAATAGTTAATTCATCTTCTATACCGCTTAATCCTGTGTTCAGGGTTGCGGGGGACCTGGAGCCTATCCCAGGAGACTTCGGGCACTAGGCGGGGTACACCCTGGACAGGGTGCCAATCCATCGCAGGGCACACACACATACACACACTCACACACCCAATCACACACTATGGGCAATTTAGGAATGCCAATTAGCCTAACCTGCATATCTTTGGACTGTGGGAGGAAACCGGAGTACCCGGAGGAAACCCACCAAGCACGGGGAGAACATGCAAACTCCATGCACACAGAGACGGGAATCGAGCCTGGCCTACTGTAATCTATCTTTTTTTTTTTGGACGCTAGGTCCACTATTTGGACGTCCAACCATGACCCAACTTGGACGTCATTTTGACGACATAATCTATCTTATTTTTTTTTGGACGACATTTTGACGTCCAAACTAGATCCACTATTTGGACGTCCAACCATGACCAAACTTGGACGTCATTTTGACGTTCAACATTTGACCTAATTCTGACCAAAGACATATATATATATATATATATATATATATATATATATATATATAGTAATACAATATAAAATAAAAACACAAATAACCTTTAAATAAAATTAAAAATGTTAAAGGGAAACAGGAAAATGTAAAAAAGAAACATATTGTGGCGTGGGCGGGGCAGCGGCTGACGACCATCATGCTTTGCGGTGGGTTGCTGTGGTCACCGTGATGAGGAAATGTGTTTGGGTTAATGGCTTCGGCCAAGTTTAGGTGTATTGAGTATGTGTGTGTGAGAGATTTGTTGAATGTGTTCGGTTCATGCTAAAGCTGAATTGGGTTTGGTTCTCGAGTGATTGCGGTTCTTTTCCCGTGCTCGCTGTGGTGAGTAAAGTTCTTCCAGCCATTTGCATTGGGAAGTAATCAATCCAACTCGTATCTCCACGATAGCGAGCAAGCGCGATCAAAGCGGAGCGGCGAGTTGAAGGTCGCGGGGCGGAGCCCAATGGTGACGCTGCGCAAGTGCCGTCAGCCGCTTTGGTGGAGTTAACATTAGACATCGGAATAAAGACGTCGCCCGGCGTTACAAAACAACCCCATCTATGGACGGAAATTGGACGTCCAAAATGACATGGAAAAGACATCGCTACGACATCACATTGCGCAGTGGGAAGCGAGAGGAACAAAGTATAAATATTGTTCATTTGCTAAATTAAGTATCATGAATTTTAATTGAATATCTATCTCTGTATTTTTTCACAGCAGTTTGTGACTGAAAAGTGTCCTGTCTGCATCTGACTTCAAGAGTTTCCTGACCAACCCTATCTAACGGTTACTGTATATTTAAAAGTCATAACGTACAGTTAAAGTACAAAACGTTTCTATTGGTGGTTAATTTTTTTTCTATGATTAATACTTATTTGTGGTGTTTTATGTTTTGTACATCTTTTCAAATTGAGACCTCATTTGTAAGCTGCTGCTGGTGTAAAACAGGGTTTTTATTAAAATATAAAATAAAAATCTCAGTTGTTTCCCATTTGTTTTATGCTTCCTTCCTTCACAGAATTTTTTAAAATTTAAATTACATTAAGCATTTGAATAATGTACGCACTAAGAAATTGTTAGACTTTTCAATGATAATGGAGTATCATAGACATAATTAAATTACATTACAATTGCACAATCAATTGCTATTACTGTATAGTAAATGATAAAGATTATGTAAGTCAACATGATTCTTTCACACAATGAAATACTTTGGTTTAGCAGGCAAAATTTGTGTAATTTGCCACATTTTGATCATGTGGAACCGATGTACACATTAAAAGCAAGTAAATTCAAAGCATGTTTTTTCATTGTATATTTAATTTAAGTTCTAAATTTGTACTGTAATTTTAGTACTGTGATGGTAAATTCGTTTAATGTTTCACTTGTATTTTATAAGATTTTTGCCGGCGGTGGTAGAGTGCAACGGGGGTGCTGGGATGTAAAAATTTAATTTGTTAAAATGTTTTCATTATTTATTAAGGAACATTATGATGATCATAACAGCCTACTGCATTTAATTCTTATAATAACGCAAAACACATCGATATCTGCTGACGCAGTAGCACGTCATTTATTTTTGTTTATTTCAGTTAATAAATCTACTACATATTTAAAGAACACAAAATGTAAGATGACAAAAAACATACATGCATAGCTTTTCTAATTAGACATGATAAAATCTAAAGGCTCACTGTGTTAACGTTTACTTTGTTTAAATTCGATCCTAATAAGATTTAATTTAAATTCTACATTTGTACTGTAATTTTAATACTGTGATTATGAATTTGTTTAACTACAATGTTTCACTTGATTTTATCCGCTACGATGTGCAGCTCTAAAGGAGGTCCCATTAATCCTTGAGAGAATTAACTGATGCCCGAGGCGTCAGTCTATAGTTATATAGTGCCACTCAGTGGTAGAATCCAGCAAACGCACAAACCCAAATGCTGCCACCGCGAGGCGTGGCGGTAAAATCAGAATACCCCATGACTACCATCTGTATATCATATTCTACTTCACTACAATCATGTGGAAAAGTTCTCCTTTCAGTGGAAAGTAAATTTTACATATTTTGTTTGGAAATCAATGTTGTAGAGTCAGGGGAAAGAATTTAGAGGTAAGAGATCAGGCTCCTTAAAGTCCTCTGTAATGTTTACATTGTTTGGTAAAATTCCATGTCATCTGATGATGTTGGTCCTCTGTAGTTTATCAAGTCCAAAGGAAACATAGCCACCTACCAAGAGATCTTAGAGCACTTTCTGCTTCTGTCTGCTGACAAGCTTTATAGAGATGGTGATTAACTTTTCCAGCAGGACTTAGCACCTGCCCATTGTGCAAAACTACTACTAACTGACATGCTGACCATGATATGATACTGTGCTTGATTGGCCAGCCAACTTGCCTGACCCAAACTTTGTAGAGAATCTATTGTTTATTGTCAAGTGGAAGATTAGAGACACCTGACCCAACAATATAGAAGAGCTGAAGGCTTCTATTTAAGTAACCTGGTCTTCCATAACACCTCATTAGTCCCACAGGCTGATCGTCCCCATGCTATGCTGCATTGTGCAATAAGTCATGCTAAAGGAGCCCCAACCAAGAAAACCAAGTAAAAGCCTCTATTTTTATAATTTGTGCAACTAATTTTTATAGGTCTTAGGAAATATTATTATACTATATGTATTCATATTTATAGTTGGCGGCGCGGTGGTGTAATGGTTAGCACTGTCGCCTTGCACCTCCAGGGTCTGGGTTCGATTCCCCGGCCAGGCTCGATTCCCGTCTCTGTGTGCATGGCGTTTGCATGTTCTCCCCGTGCTTGGTGGGTTTCTTCCGGGTACTCCGGTTTCCTCCCACAGTCCAAAGATATGCAGGTTAGGCTAATTGGCGTTCCCAAATTGCCCGTAGTGTGTGATTGGGTGTGTGAGTGTGTGTATGTGTGTGCCCTGCGATGGATTGGCACCCTGTCAGGGTGTACCCCGCGTAGTGCCCGAAGTCTCCTGGGATAGGCTCCAGGTCCCCACGACCCTGAACACAGGATTAAGCGGTATACAAAATGAATGAATGAATTAATGAATATTTATAGTTTATAAACTATATATATGCTATGAATGCTATGCAGTCTGAGATTACATACTTGTTGAAATGTAATCGGGAGCACAACACGCTGCTGCCTTCCACACATTAAGTTCTGTCCTAAATCCATTAATAATGACTCAAAGCACTGTCACAGTCAAAAGGATGGAACATTTCTCCCACAGCCTCTTTAAAAGTATCATGAAGGGTTCAAAATGATTCAGTATCATGTTAACATTCATAAATACAATATCAAACAGCCTACTGTTTTTCTGTTGATGTCTATAAAAATTTATGCTTTGGCCCCCAACCCTCTCAGTGTAACCTTAACGATTGGGAATTTTTTTGTGGTTTGAGCAGTAAATGTTCTCACTTACACTGAGCTCTGTCCTAAATTCTGTTCTGAAAGATTAAAAATGTATCAGCCTCAGTTTAATAATAAATAAAAAGACAGAAAAAAAAGTTTTAAATTGGTGTCCCGTCAAAGTAGCTGATGTACGTCCAGTTTCGTATGTCACATCTACAGTATATCTTCAGCATCTCGTTACACGCACACACACACACACACACACACACAGACGCACGCACGCACGCACACACACCACATACACTCACGACAAACACACACACTCTCTGCGTCCTCAAAACCGGGTGCCAGACAAAACTTTAACTGCTTATACACTCATATTCAATTAGCCATTAGCGCTGTTCTTTCATGTTAGCTCAATCTGACCTTGGCGAGAGGATTTGCCACTTAACATTAATTATTTCCCATCATCACTCTGAGATTTGACAAATCCAATCAGAGAGAGGATGTCCGAAAGCGATCCTGTGTAGAGTTAGCGCTGCTATAAAATGAAAAAATTGACTTGTTAATGTTAGGCTGAAGAGGCTGTTAACTCAGAAACAAACTGCTAATGGACAAAAGTGGCTTTCTGTTAGATTATACAGAAGAGGAAAAAAATTATAAAAAAGAGTATAAATATTTGTAAATGCTTTAAAAATTCCACCTGGACACAAAAATAAAGTTCAAGGACAGATTTGTTGTTAACATCCTATTTTCTTTTAGTTTTATTCATCTTTATTAAATTCATTTTATTCATCTTTATTATTTAGTTTAACAGCGCTAATTGTGCCAGCAAAATAGCTGTGACCCATCGAGCCATGAACTCCCCAAAATATCTGGAGAAGTGCTTTGTCAGCAACTTGAACTCTTTGTCAAATTCTTCAAACAGTATTGTGGCAGGGCATTCTGCTGAAAGAGGCCACTGGCATCAACAGATAACATATTCATGAAGGGGAGTACTTGTCCTGCAACAATGTTTGGGTAGGTGTTACGTGTCAAAGTAACATCCACATTAATAGCAGCATTCAAGGTATCCTGGCAGAACATTATCCTCCCTAATGGACTCCCCATAACACCTGCCATATTACTTAGTTGTCTAGTGAACACAGTTTGGCCCTTGTTAAAGCTAACTCAGATACTTATACATAGCATTTTCTTGTTTCCTATCTTTAGTTATATGACTAATCAGTTCCATCTTTAGTTCACCTTCATGTTCATCTATATAAATAAAAGAAAGGTTTTGTCTGTACATTGGTCAAAACTCACTCTTTTAATAATATTTTTACATTTCATACATCAGTGGACCCGAAACCAGTCCAAGAAAATGTTCTGTCTTTATGTCTGTCTGTCTGTCTGTCTGTCTGTATGTTTATATGTCTGTCCAGGCTGGACTGAATTGAATGAAAATCTGCCAGTCCTTTGGCATCTGGCTTTTATCTGCACCATAAATTCAATGAAAATGTTGAGTAGAACACTCAGTAGAGCCAATAAAAATAATAGTCTTACATGGTCTGAAACCATGAGAATCAAACACCTAAAAACCAGACATGTGAAGCATCAATGTGAGATAAAACACGGGTAGTTAGAGCATAGAACATACTGTATCTGCAGCATTCCGATTTGAGGGTATGTAAAATGTCCAAACTGTGAGCAAATTGTTATGTGCTCAAATCAAAATGTTAAGTAAATGTAATGTTATAAATCATTATCTGCTGGATTTAATAATCTACTTTAAACAGGGAGTGTTTTTGGCTGATGATGAAAGAAGTACAACTTGCTGTAAACAAGGCGTAAGATACTCAACCTTACAACCTTACAATTTAATTCTTTGTCTTCCATACAGTACATAAAAAAGTCAGACATGTATGTGACCTTTAACCTGAAGTAATAATATCACTGATTACACCAAAGCTGATCAGCTTATTTTTTAACTTTAATAGTTTAACTATTTCTACAAACTCTATATCTGTCAATGACAGGTACGTATATAAGTTATATCTAAATATATGAACATTTTTGCCATGATAGCCATCAGAACACCATTGAAAGGATATTCTTCAGCTTTGCAGTGGAGTTTGCAGGGGTGCAGAGGATATGGAAAGCATATTTTTCGTAAACTTATCTACATGTAGTTTCAAGAGATGAAGAGTTAAAGGTTATGGCCCTTTGTTTAAGGACTCAGTATTCACAGAAAATTGCTTTAGAGCCCTACAACAGGCTCATCTCCTCATCAGCTTGGACTGGATTCACTTACACTTCAAACAATCACTCCTCCAACCTTCAATCACTGCTGTGACCCCAGTGCTGCTCCTTGAGCTCCTGCTCTCTTCTCCACTCGTATATCTCGAGATAATTTATACCATTGCTCATATTTTATTCTCAAACATATTTCATGCACATAAATCTCAGTGCATGTTTTACTGCATGACAAGTATAAACAAACAAACAAGCAAAAAAGTATCACACAAACTATAATAAAATTCTCCATATGTAAACAGACAGGAAGAAGTGAATTAATGTGTTCTAATTTTACATCTGATTATATTTTAATTAGTTTCCTCTTATTTGTAAAAAAAAAAAAAAAATACTATTGATTTTTCACTAGTGATATCCCCATGAATTTGCCTTGGTTAATAGAGGAGGAAAACCTGTGATCTTTGTATAACTGGGGAAACAATTTCCTGCTGTGCATCCTGGGAGGATATTTTAAGAAGACTGAAAGTGTCTCCAGGGTCAGCACTTTGTAGACTTCAGAGGTAAAACTGGAAACAGGCTAGTAACAGAGGAGTTCTGACAGTTTCTTGGGATTTTGGGTTTCTCAGTAACATGACGAGGTGTATTTTACCTTAAAGAGAGGAAAATCAGACTGATATGTAGCTGATATGTTTTTCTTTAATGTAGAAAAAGTACAATGAATGAAATGTTGCTGTAGAACACGTGGCAATGCAAACTGAATATTTGAAATAAACAGCAAATGTTTTATGTCCTATATCATGCAATTGTTCATGAAACAGCTGGGAAATTTATTTTGTTTGGTCATTCATTCATTTTCTCTACATCTTATTCTGTACAGGGTCAAGGGAAGCCTGGAGAATATCCCAGGAGATTTTAGCCACAGGGCTGGATACAAGAAACACACTCACACTACAAGTAATTTGGGAATGCCAATTGGCTTAATTTGGATGTATTTGTGGTACCCAGAGGAAACCCATCAAGCATGGAGAGAACATGTCATCTCCAAGCACAGAGACCCAAGGTGGTAATCAAACCCATGGCCCTGGAGGCCACTGTGCCACCATGCATGTTTGGTCTGTGTGTTTCACAAATATTAAACCAGTGAAAAATAAAACACTAGCTTTTGATTTTTTCTCATAACACCAGAGTATCCTCATACAGTGTGGAAAACCTGATAGCTCCACCCCATCTCTAGTTGAATATAATTCCACAATGATGGAAATGTCTTTAGCTGCAAGCAAGTATATAACCAAATATAGTCCCAAAAGTCTTGAGCCACCCATTACTTCATATTGAATTAAATTTAATTGTGTAGATTTAATTGAAGAAATGAAAACAAGTGTTTCACTTGGACAGGCTGCCGAAAGTGCCTAAAGTTTTAAAATTGGTGGCAACTTCATTTCCACTCTTGTCTGTTCCAACCGCTCAGCATTCAGGATCACCAGTATATTAATTACTGGCCTGATCATCTGTCATCATCTGCACCTGTTTCTCACTGGTTCATGTAAGTTGGATATTTTTTTTTATATATGCTTGAATGATTCATAGGTCACGGTGCGGCTTAAAAAAAAACATTTCTCTGGAACAACTCAGTTACAGGGACTGAACTGAAATTGAGAGCCAAAAACTTGGCAAAATTGAGAGCAAGAGAAAATGTGGAGAACCATTCATCAACACTACATTAAAAATACAAGAAGGTCTGTCTCTTTGGGAGTAAAATATGAAGAAGTGAGGAGTAGCTCAAGAGTTTTGCAGAGTATTCTAAAAAGAGACACAATAGCAAGTTATTTAGCCTAAATTGTGGTCAGAAATCTACATTTACTTCACCTTTACACTTCCAAACAAACCTCTGGACAGAACATCTCTCCAGAAAGATGTTTCATTGTCCTTGTGGTCAGCCACAGACTTGAAAGTTGTGCTTAAAAGGGCCGATTTTGGAGCAGGAGCTTCTTCACTGGATGGCAGTCTTTTCATTGTGTATGTTGATGTAAAACTGACTTGAATCAGTGACACTGATGTTCCAGCATCTTCCAGTGACATGCCTGTATCTTGATGGTTCCTGGGTTGTTCCGGACCACCCAAATTAAATTCCTCTCAGCTAAGAGTTACACTTTGGGTCTTCTTCCAGACTTTGGTAAAGGAGATCATATCACCATAACCTCTACTTATGCCTCTTTTCCACTGCATAGTACGGCACAGCACGGTTCAGTACAGCTCACTTCGGTTTGGCTCAGTTCGGCTCAGTTCGGCTCGGTTTGCGCTTCCACTGCAGTGTAGTAACGCTTTAGAGTGGGCGGGATTAATCATGTGTCATTATAGTTGCGGCGCCTCTACTGCCGTGACATCATCGTAAACACGCCACAAACAAACACACAACAATGGAGCATATCGACGGCATGGTGTTCTTCATTCTCAGCATGTGGATGTTTTTAACAGCGAGACGAAGGAGTTTGTTGATGGCAGCCAAAGAGAATTTTTGGTTAATACAAAAAGGTGCGTGCGATCCTTCTCTGGCTGTTCTAAATATAGCGGTTCTGTTGTGTCTCGTGTCGCAAGTTCGGTGACGCAGTAATGACGATTTTCTCCGGCCAATCAGTGACCAGCAGAGTTTACACGTCATGTTTTGGTAACGGTTCGGCGCACTTGGAACCTCGGCTGAGGTGGTACTTTAATGGACCAGGTACCAGGTACTGTTCCCAGTGGAAAACCCCCCAAAAGTGAGCTGAACTGAACCGTGTCGTGCCGTACTATGCAGTGGAAAAGCACCAGTACATACAGTTGGTTGAGCTTACCTTGCAATGTGGGGTTGTTTTTGAAATTCCTGGCTTGGGTAAATCAACCATCATCTTTGACAAAAATTCAAAAAGGCTACTTACTGTATGTATCTGTTAACTATAGTTGAAACTATTGTAAGTTTTGAGGTCAGAACTTCAAAAGGATGGAAGTGTGGGTAATTATTTTGTTTTTATTATTAATTTGTATCTATTAATATATAATATAATCTATTATAATATGTTTTAATACTTACCTGGTTAGATTACTTAGATTAGTAAACTGGTGTGGCATAGTAGTAATAAAATACTTGGGGATGTGCTGTTATATTAAAACACAGTGTTTTACTCTATATTTATTATCACTTAAAGGTCTGTCTGTTCCACTCCTAGTTGTTTGCCATGTTTAGAATAGGAATAACGTTTGGTGAAAATGCATTACATTATAATTTGCATATTATACAGCCAACATGACACTACACACAAATCACAGGAAAGTTTCCTTATTTATTTCTCTATAAAACTGCTGCGCTTGATGATATACTGTACTAGATGCAAGACTGACCTCTCAGCTACAATGCATGCTACAGTACAACCTCAAACCTCCATCCCTTGGTCAGGAATTATGGCACTGCCTACCAAATATCTGTCCTTATGTGGTCAGGACAGGTTTTATCTCAGGGGGACAAATCCGTTAATAAACTGTTCAAAGTATTTTTTTCATTGTTGCCATGCACCATATAATCATTAGCAACCAACACAAAAGAGCAACAAACATGTTAAATTTGCATATGCCGTTTGCATTAGATGTAATGCGTTGGATTTTTTTCTTCTGTATTCCAAAGTAATGCTTAAAATTCCATTTTTATTCATTTGACCTTCTACATAAAAGCAGGGTAAAAAGTGGTCCGGATTCCTATTTACTCAGAAGTCCCTTCAGCCACAGTGGACCATCAAAGGAATAAAATGCATGAAAAATCTATCAGCATTGCTTGCAGAAGAAGTGTGTGTGTGTGTGTGTGTGTGTGTGTGTGTGTGTGTGTGTGTGTGTGTGTGTGTGTGTGTGTGAAGAGGTAATCTGGACAGAATCCAGATAGGATCGCAAACCATCTCTAATCCGCCGCACCAAAAAAAGAAATAATAATTTTAAAAAGTCTTATGGGGAAATAAATAAATAAATAAACCTTTGGCTTTTGACACGTTTCCCCTGATGCTTGGCAAACGTAAGTGTGCATTCCACAAACAAAATGGCAGGATTATACTGTACACACAGAAATGTCTTTAAAAATAACATGGCATGCCAATTTTGTTATAATTATTGTGCTTTGGTATAATAAATACATACTGTAACAAACTGCAAGTATTAACTAGAAGATGAATATTTATAAGTTAACCTTTCATAGGGCACTCATTAAAAAGTAAAACAAAATCAACCTTTAGAGACTTATTTAAAGCCTTTAAAAAATCATGGTTGTCATTTTTATTTTACAAATCAAGGTCAGTGAAGTTATCATATATGCCATAATTGGGCAAATGACCAAATTTAGTTAATTCCATAGAATATTATTATTTGTCAGTTATATATAACTATGCACCATGACTATATTTTTTACCCTTCTTAGTTTACAATTACACATACTGTGTTGTTGGCCTTTCGGCTGCTTCCAGCAAGGGGTCATCAAAGCGGACAATTCGGTTCGCACATACAAACTTGGCACAGGTTTTAGACCAGATGCCCTCCCTGACACAACCCTCCCATTTTATCTGGGCTTTGGACCGGCACTGTATCCAGTGGCTGGGATTTGGGAACTGGCTGGGAATCGAACCCGGGCCTCTCACATGGCAAGTGAAACATCTACTGTACCGCTGATGACACGACCGTGGTGGGTCTCATCAGCAAGAATGACGAGTCAGCATACAGAGAGGAAGTGCAGAGGCTAACGGACTGGTGTAAAGACAACAACCTGTCTCTGACAGATAAGACAAAAGACTTCAGGAGGACATGGAGCGAACACTCTCTGCTCAGCATCGACGGCTCTTCTGGGGAGATCGTCAAGAGCTCAAAATTCCTGGGTGTCCACCTGGAGGAGAACCTCACCTGGTCTCTCAACACCAGCTCTCTGCACAAGACAGCCCAACAATGTCTTTTCTTCCTGAGAAGGCTGAGATAGTCCCATCACTAAAAAGAAGAAAAACAAAGTACTGTAACGTGTTACATTGTCGTGTAACTTTGTTCTGTAGCGCTTGTTTTGCATATTGCACGTGCACTTTGTTTTTTATTGTTTGTTGCCTTTTGTTGTATCTTTTTTGTATAGAAATAGATAGGTTTTAGGTTAACTTAAAAATGTAAATCTTCCGTGTTCCATATTATTATGCAAATGATATCTTTCTCTGATTTTCATAATTAGTCAATGCAAATGACAGTCAGTATAATTTTCAAGTCATCAACCATTAGTGTATAATTAAAATTTTATTGAACAAACCTCCTAATGGTAATATTTATAAAAGAGTTAAAACATTTTATAGGTTGTAAAGAACTGAAAATAGGCTTTTGTTGAATTTGCAGCATTATAACGTCATATTTACTGAAATCAAAAGCTATTTAAATCAAAAACATCCTAACAGGGCATGTTACATCTTAACATAGGACCCCTTCTTTGATATTACCTTCACAATTCTTGCATTCATTGAACTACAAACTCAAAAACAGTTTTTGGACAGTTTCTGCTTGAATTTCTTTTGCAGGATGTCAGAATAGCCTCAGAGCTGCTGTTTTGATGTGAACTGCCTCCTATCCTACTGTAGATCTTTTGCTTGAGGATGCTCCAAAGGTTCTCAATGGGGTTGAGGTCAGGGGAGGATGGTGGCCACACCATGAGTTTCTCATGTTTTAAGCCTATAGCAGCCAATGACACAGAGGTATTCTTTGCAGCATGAGATAGTGCATTGTCATGCATGAAGATGATTTTGTTACGGAAGGCACGGTTCTTCTTTTTGTACCATGGAAGAAAGTCAAAAACTCTATATACTTTGCCGAGGTCATTTCACACCTTCAGGGACCCTAAAGGGGCATACCATCTCTCTTCCCATGATTCCGGCCAAAACAAGACTCCACCACCTCCTTTTTGACGTCGCAGCCTTGTTGGGACATGGTGGCCATCCACCAACCATCCACTATTCCATCCATCTGGACCATCCAAGGTTGCATGACACTCATCAGTAAACAAGACTACTGTAGTCTTCATGCATGCCTGGACCCACTGCAACAGTTTCTGCTTGTGAGTATTGATTAGGGGTGGCCAAATAGTAGATTAATCCACAACTGCAAGTCTCTGAGGGATCCTACACCTTGAGGTTCGCGGGACTCCAGAGGCACCAGCAGCTTCAAATACCTGTTTGCTGCTTTGTAATGGTCTTTTTTGCAGCTGCTCTCTTTATCCGCTGATTTTTTCTGGCAGAAACCTTCTTCATTCTGCCTTTATCTGCACAAATCTGCACAAATCAAGGTTTTCATGAAATATCTAATGTTTTTATACCTTGTCCAATGTATTGCACTATTTGATGCTTTTTGGCAGCAGAGATCATTTTTCTTTCCCATATTGTTTGAAACCTGTGGCCTGCTTAATAATGTGGAACAACCTTATTCACTACTTTGCCTTTAATTGGGCTCATTTGGCAAACTAATTATCACACGTGTCTGAGATTCATTTCAGTGATCCAAAGAACTCTGAGACACAACACCATCCATGAGTTTAATTTAAAAACCAAACATTTAATGTTTATGACACTTACATCCAATTTGCATAATAATTTGGAACGCGGTGTATGTTGTGTTGTTAATTTATGTTGTTGCATGTATGTAGCAACTTGGTCCTGGAGGAACATTGTTTCGTTTCACTGTGTACTGAACTGTATATGGTTGGAATGCCAATAAAAGCCTACTTGACTTGAGTCACCAGCGCCATTTCACGTTCTGTGTAATTTATATATATATACTGTATATATATATTCTATTTTTATTTGTTATTGTCTGCAGATGATATGTGTATATTCAAACACAAACTTTTACTTACTACAGTAGATTAATTTTGTAGGAAAGTTTACAGTTTTGTTTAATTTTATTTTTCTAGCAAAATTCTATTTTATTTTTTCAGTTTAGGTCTCAGACAGTCGTACAAGCATTTCACTGCATACCATACTGTGTATGGTTGTGAACATGACAATTAAAATTACAAGTTCAACTGCATACACGTTCTCATATGCTCTTTGTTTGGCCTTTGCCACTTCTACCTTCACCTTACGCTGCATCTCCCTGTACTCCTGTCTACTCTCTTCAGTCCTCTCAGTGTCCCACTTCTTCTTAGCTAGCCTCTTTCCCTGTATACACTCCTGGACTTCCTCGTTCCACCACCAAGTCTCCTTGTCCACTTTTCTCTTACCTGATGATACCCCATGTACCCTCCTACCTGTCTCCCTGATCACATTGGCTGTAGTTGTCCAGTCAACTGAAAGCACCTCCTGACCAACCATAGCCTGTCTCAACTCCTCAACATTACACAACATTCTTCCTTTCTCAGCTTCCACCACTTTGTCCTCTGCTCTGCCTTTGTCCTCTTCACCTTCCTCACCACCAGGGTTATTTTACACACCACCATTCTGTGTTGTCTGGCTATACTCTCCCCTACCAACACTTTGCAGTCACTAATCTCTTTCAGATTACAACGTCGACACAAGATGTAGTCCACCTGAGTGCTTCTGCCTCCACTCTTATATGTCACCCTATGTTCCTGCCTCTTCTGGAAGAAAGTATTTACTACTGCCATTTCCATCCTCTTTGCAAAGTCCACCACTATCTGTCCTTCTACATTCCTGTCCTGAAGACCAAACCTGCCCATCACATTTTCATCCCCTCTGTTCCCTTCCCCAACATGTCCATTGAAGTCTGCCCCAATCACCACTCTCTCACCTCTGGGGATGCTCTGCATCACTTCATCTAACTCACTCCAGAATGTCTCTTTCTCTTCGAACTCACATCCTACAGTACTTGTGGAGCATAACCACTAACAACATTGAACATTATCCCTTCAATATCCAGCTTTAGACTCATCAACCTGTTTGATACTCTTTTCACCTCTAGGACATTCCTTACAAACTCCTCTTTCAGAATAACTCCTACTCCATTTCTTTTCCTATCCACACCATGGTAAAACAATTTGAACCCTGATCCTAAGCTTCTAGCTTTGCTACCTTTCCTCCTGGTCTCCTGGACACACAGGATATCCACCTTCCTTCTCTGCATCATATCAACCAACTCTCTTGCCTTCCCTGTCATGGTCCCAACATTCAAGGTCCCTACTTTCACTCCTAGACTCTTGCCTTTCCTTTTCTCTCTCTGATTTCGAACACGCCTTCCTCCTCTCCTTCTTCGACCAACAGTAGCCCAATTTCCACTGGCACCCTGTAAGTCAACAGCACTGGTGACGGTCGTTGTTAACCCAGGCCGTGACCGATCCGGTATGGGAATTATATTTCTGATTTGCATCATTAATTTGGCAAATGTTTTATGTCGGATGCCCTTCCTGACACAACCCTCTGCATTTATCCAGACTTGGGACTGGCACAAGAAGACACTGGATTGCGCCCCCCCATGGTTGCATTAACGATTACTGTATGGAATTATTAATAGGTATTTAAATTATGTTCCAAAATCTTTTATTTGTTTATTTATTTATTTTGTATTTTGGTTAGCTAGCTATGATTAATGTTATACTGTAGATTACATTGTGTAACAAATCCATTCATTCATTTATCTTTTCTTGTTACTTGGACAGAAGGTGTTATTTTTCAATTGCTTATGCCTAAGTAAATAAAAAAGGAAAAAAAACAACTTTTTCTCAAAAACCTTTACAGTACCTTATTTTTAGACCTTTCCTTAGTAATATACTGTATAAACAGGCGCTTGCCACTTATTACACAAAATATCTAGTTGCTTAAGTGAGCACACAGACCTTTATGAATTTATAAGAGATGGCATCAAGATGCTGCAAGCATTCTTCAGACACATTGTGCTATGTATGTGGCCAATTTATCAAGGCAAGAGCAAAAAAGTACTCTGTGACAGCATCTTCTAAAATGTGTGAAACCTATAAGGCATACTCTGGCATGCCTGTCGGAGATCAAGACAAACCCTGGGCGCTTTGTTTTACCTACGAGCACAACATAAGACAGACAATTTTGGTTGCTTGAATAGTAGGATTAGACATTTTAAACATAATTTTTGTAAAAAAAAATACTGTACAAATACAGTAAAATACTAGCAGCTGTGGTTGCCACTATTTTAATTTCAACAATTATTGCACTGTAAAAAGTGGGACTGGGCTTAATTAACAATTGTTAAATTAATATTAGTAACAAGTACATAATAAAATGTACTTACTGCATTCTGGAGTCAAATTAAGCTGATTTAAACAAATGCTGATTATTTATTAATTCAATTTCAAGTTAATTTTTTTCTGTTTAAAATCAGCGAGGAAAAAAGGGGACATTTTAATAAAAATTTTCTGGCCGTGTCAAAAAAAAAAAAAAAAGGAAATTTTACTCTGCCATGCAATTTCCACCCAAGTTTTTATATAGATAAGGTGCTGCAGGATCTGCATTTCATATTCAAGTTAAAATTTTATTTGTCACTTTATTTGAGATTTGTTTAGTTAGTAATATGATAATATAATACAATATAATACAAATAATTTGTGTGTGGTTAAATTCAGTTTTTTCCTCTCAGTCTGTTCTAAATCAAGTTCTCTCCGTCTGCTCTGTATTTATTTGGCTAAAAGTTGGGCTTAGCATGGTAGTTAGTTAATTTTATTACAATGTGCGTTATATAGTATATAATATTCTTTAAAGAGGCAGTCAGGCTAGTCAATGTTTCAGAGTGCTAGCGTTAGCTTCCCCTCCCCCACTTTAACAAGTGATTAGCTGACCTTCACACTGAGTGTCTGACTGCAGCAGTTAACTGTTGCTCTAGAGGTGAGATTTATCTGTAAAAGTAAATCATTTTCACTTAAATATTTAATTAATGTTAGTCAATTTCTCTCAAATATTCAATAAAAATTTATCAATCTCTTCCAGATTTCTCTCAGATTGAATATAACACGTTTTTACTAAATGTAAAATTGTTTTCCTTAAAATGATTTAATTTAGCTTAAAATATTTATGCTGAATACATTATATTTTTGACAGTTAATATTAAATCCAACACAATAAAAGACTTGATTTAATTTACAATTAAATATATATATTGTCTTACATTTAAATAATTTATTCTATGTTTCCTACTTATTATTACAGTAGTAAAATTTACTTACTAAAATAAGTTAGTAAGTTACTTACTTCAGAGACTAAATATGTTTTATGGTGTCACTTTGTTGCCATAATTTTTTGGAGTAAACCTTAGGTCAGATTTTTTACAGTGTGCTGTAAAATTCATTACTGTATTGTCGAATAAAGATCATAGTAAAATATGGGTGACCACAGATGTCAGTACTTTTACAGCCATATCGTAAGTTATTACAGTACTTTTAGTATAAAAATAGATTTACAATTTATTTAAAACTTTTCTAAATGTGTCGTTAAATTCTGTGATTGCCAATTGAGAACTAAAATTATTGCCTAGGTGTTAAATGTAAAATACATTATTAGTAATTAAGTTAAAAAAAATAAAATTGTAATCATGCCCTCTCTCTGGGTATTTGTATAAACAATATTTTTAATGTTCTCTAAAAAAAAGGTTTTAATCCAAACTTCATTACTGCATTGGGGATTGTACAAACACAATGAAATAAACACAAAGAAACAATGAAAAATTTGTTCAATGGAACAAATTAAACATGTACATTAATATTAAAACAAGAGCACAGCATAATGGTTTGTAATGCTTTAAAATGGCTTCAGTCAGTGTATTGGTATATGGGATTCCTGGCTGACTGCTCACTGCATGAGATATAGACAAGAGTGACAATCAACCAAAGAGAGACAGCAAGATAAGTTATTATATTAATATATAAGATAAGTTAAAAAAAAAAAAAAAAAAAAAAAAATATATATATATATATATATATATATATATATATATATTTTTTATTATTATTATTATTATTTTTTTTTTAACTAACTAACTTGTATGAAGTGTCTATCTGAAGCCAGTTGTTGTTGTTGTTGTTTTTAGTTGTTGTTGTTTTTTTATTTTATTATCCCAGCAATGATTTACAGTCTACATCTTCTTTTGGACTACTATGCCTTTTTTTTTAACACCATCTTTCCACATCTGGTCTTTGTGTCCGTCTCAGGGTGAATTCCAAGAAGCACCTAAAACAGCCAAGCCCAAAATGATACAATGCAAGGACATAGAATGTGATACAAAATGTGAAACGGAATGTACATACTGTAGGTTGCTGTAGTGACAGCAGTCATGTAAGTTACTGGTATTCAAAAATATTAAATGTTTCATTATTTTGGCATCACAAATTTTGTTTGAGTTTTTTGTTTATTATCTATTAATTGTATATAAAATTGTCAACAATTCACAACTTTAAAAAAATTACTTTCCTGGTTACATTTACGCATTTGGCAGACACCCTTATCCAGAGCAACTTAAAAAATTTTTTCATCTCATTATACATCCCATTTGGCCCAAAAGAGACAACTAGGTAGTCGTTAGATTTGACCCTGGTACCTCCTAAACTGTAGTCCAATGCCTTAACGACTGAGCTTCCCCTGACCCATACAATTAGTTGATGGGATGGTTGACACCAGGTTAGATTGGAATTCTGTCACAGTACTGTACAGTATATTTTCATGGTTGCTTTTGTAATAATGTCATATTGTGACCACATTTGCCGCAACTCTGCATAAATGGTATAGAGAATGAATGTTTTTATCGTTTCACTGCTTTCAAGAATTGAGGATGGATGGTGATTGTTGTTGAAGGTGATTGTGGCATATTGCCCACTAATTTATACCACAAAAATAAAATCCTCAAAAAAAGCATTATACAGTAAGCTACTGTTAGGATTTATTTGTAATTGTATAATAATTTGTTACGCCATTTGGCATGAAGTTCTTAAACAGTAGTTTGTGAATTAAATAATTTTGATCTTCATAACAACAATTTAAGTTTTCTCTTTTGCAGGTACATAGTTGGATAAAAAGAGTCCTCAAGTTCACTATTCCATGAATTTGGCATCCAAACCTACTGACTACTCAAACAAGTGCTACCTCTGCATGGTGGACAGTTCCAAACATTAGGCTGGCAAGCATGCATGTGCTATCATGTATCTGAACATTCCATCATTCATCGTTTTCAGCGCGACACTGCCCTGAGCTGTCTGTACCCATTCCACCAGACAGAAAGCAGCCATCCTTAGAAGAGAGCAGCAAATAAGGAGAGAAGGAAGACTTTGAAGATCCACATTACAATTTCAGAAGTGCAGCTTCTGAGAGAAACCCAGACTACCCCTACCAAAGAGAACTCAAGTTGATCAGAGATATTGATCTAAAAGTTGAATGCCAAGTTTTCAATTCAATTCAATTAAATTCAATTCAATTTGTCATTGTCGCAAAGCAGCTTCACTAATTAAATCAGTCAATTTAAAAACATACACTACCAGTTTGGACACACCTTCTAATATTATTGTCATTTCTTTTTTATTTCTTTCTACATTGTAAAATAATGCTGATGTCAAAATATACAGTAATCTTGTTTTTTAACAGTGGACAGTGAGATGTGTCTGCTACTTACAGTATTCTCCGTTAAGTCTTGAATCTGAGGTGCTGTTCATTGGTGATTTTCTTGCAATTATAAATGCATGTTTGTAAATAGTGTGTGGTTTTTTACATAATAATGCATACATGATATAGATTATATGGTGCCTTTTACAGTACATGATGACTTTTATACAATACTATCAAAATTTGGACACATCAGTCAAAAGTTGGGACAGAAGTTTGGATTTACTTTATACATTCTAGATGCATATTGGATTTTTTTTTTAAACTACGAAATATGGCATTGGGTAATTCAGAGTCATTTGTTATTTTAAGACACGAAGGTCAGCTGTTCTGAAACAGTTCTTGCAGCATTGTCAAGTGCATTTGAAAAAGTCATCAAGCACCATGATAAAACAAGCTCTCATGAAGACCCAGGAAAGCAAGACCAAAACTTACCTCTGCTGCAAAGTAGAAGTTAATTTAGAGAAACCATTTTATGGTCTCACAGCACATAGTATATACTGAATATAATAATAATAATAATAATAATAATAATAATATATTTTATTTGTAGGAGCTGTATACTGTATATGTGTGTATGTGCTGTAAGGCCATAAAATTAAAGGATGTGATTGTAGTCACAAGCCATTACAGAAAAATTGCCTGCAACAACCCAATCTGTGGCCACCTTCATAAGTACCAAGTGAAACCGTCCTTGAAAACCCTGTCACCACATGAAACCAAAGCAGATCACATGGGAACATCCTCAGCAGTTGCCAGAGCCCTCCATGCAACAAGAAGTGGGCCACCAGACAGGTCTGAAATAGTCAGGATTGATGGCAACTCATTTGATGCTTGATGTGTGTGTGTGTGTATATGTGTGTCTATGAGAGAGAGAGAGAGAGAGAGAGAGAGAAGAGTTAGGTACTGTATGCTAACAGTCACATAATATATAAGGTCAGTGTATATTTTGTGCAGAGTGCAAGCAGAGACTCTGGCAGAACTAACTACTGTATGACAGCATTAGTAACAGAGAGAGCCTGAAGGAAACACAGACATGATGACTTCCTGTAAAGTAAAGCAACCAGTCATTTCACTGTCAACAGATTTGAGTGGTCTTTTGACATCTAGGCTCAGGAAGTGAAATTTGTTAGATGAAAGTGTGCAAGTCTCAAGTCAGAGGCAGTTATATTTTTCAAGGTTCTTCACTCATCAAGAAGGGCTCTGCTTTTGCCAAAATGGCTGTGCAAGGCATGGTTTTGAAAGCTGACTGTCTCATAATCATCTTACTCTACCGTCCTCCTAAAGCCCTGTTCAGCTTTTTTTCTGAACTCAGTGAACTGTTAACCCTTGTTTGCTCATTGTCATTTCCTATTCTTCTGCTTGGTGATTTCAATATTCATGTTGATACAGTTTGCCCCAACACTACCCAATTACTGTCTGTTTTCGAATGTTTTAATTTGACACAGCATGTTCACGTTCCTACCCATACTCGTGGTCATACCCTTGATCTAATATGTACTTCAAGGGGAGATATCACTTCTATTTCTGCTTCTGACACCGGTATTTCTGACCATAAACTTCTTGACTTTAGCCTTAATCTGCCTATGCACTCTAAATGCCTTAAAACTGTTTGTTCATACCGTAATTTGAAAGCAAATGACACTGTATCATTTTGTACTTCTATTGTCTCTTTGAATCTCTCTGATGTCAATAATATTTCTTCTCCATCTGTGATACTATCTAATTACAACTCTACAATTTCTGAAATCCTACAGCAGCATGCTCCTATCAGGACCAGAAATGTCCCCGCCAGTCACTCTTCTCCTTGGTATACCCCTGAGCTCTGTATTCTTAAGCCTACCGGCAGACAGTTTGAATGTCTTTACAGGAAACCCAGTCTTACTGTTCATTATTTGGCTTTTCTTGATCATCTTAAATGTTATAAATCCACTCTCTTTTCAGCCCGCTCTAACTTTATCTCTGCCACAATTAATAAATCGAGCAACAGGCCAAAATAATTATTTAATACAATAAATAAACTTACCAACTGCCCACCTCAGGATGCTCTAGTATCTAATGAGTTTTGCTGCTCTTTTTTGGATTATTTGCTTGAGAAGACTAATGCTGTCCACCAATGGTTCCCTACTGATACAGAGCTCAGTCTCTGTCTTGTTTTTCTCTGATGACCCCAGATTCTGTCTCTAAGCTAATCCTGAAATCCAACTCTTCATCCTGTCACCTTGATCCTGCTCCTACTGTACTTCTCTCCTTTGTCACTCTGCCATTTCTGCACCTATTTCTCATTTCATTAATGCATCGCTTACCTCTGCTTCATTTCCTCTGCCACTAAAAACTGCTGCAGTTACACTGTGCTCAACCCAACCTTGAGTCCTCAGTTTTATCTAACTATCATCCCATTTCTAATTTACCTTTCATATCCAAATTACTAGAAAGTACTGTTGCTGCCCAGCACCAGTCTTTTCTAGTTGATAATAATCTCTTCGACCATTTTCAGTCTGGTTTTCGCCCCCTCCATAGTACTGAAACTGCACTTGTAAAGGTAGTGAACGATCTACTACTTTCTGGTGATTCTGGTTCTTTGTCTACACTGCTGCTACTTGATCTCAGCTCTGCCTTCGATACTGTCTCCCATGATTTGCTTATTTCTCGTCTCTCTGGTTTGGGTATCTCTGATACCGCTCTTTCTTGGTTTTCTTCGTATCTCTCAGATAGAAAATTTTATATTTCTGTTAAGAATTTACGATCACCCACCGTCCCCCTGAAGCGAGGTGTTCCCCAGGGATCTGTTCTTGGCCCACTATTATTTACAATTTATATAATCCCACTTGGTCTGATCCTTCAACGTCATTGTTTTAACTATCACTTTTATGCCGACGACATTCAACTTTATTCTATCTGTACACCCACTCCATCTGCCCAAATTGACAGAATCTCTGCTTGCGTGAAGGACATTAGAGATTGGCTTAACTTAAACTTTCTGAATCTTAACATGGACAAAACTGAGATAACTTTCATCGGAACCCCAGCACTCACCAGAAACATTTCCACCAATTTCACCTGCGAGATTGTTGGCTCTCACATCAAAACATCTATTTCTGTCAAAAATTTTGGAGTAATCTTTGACTCCACAGTGTCCTTTCAGCCTCACATTAAATCTGTCACTAAATCTGCATTCTTTCATTTACACCGCATTGCCCAACTGCGTCCCTTCATCAGTACCAAAGATGTTGAAACTGTCATCCATGCATTCGTCTTATCATGCATTGATTTCTGTAATGCCCTTTTCATTGGTCTATCTGCCAGCTCCATCTCCAGAATAGAATATATTCAAAACTCTGCAGCTAGAATACTCACACTGCTCATATAACCCCAATCATGTCTGATCTCCATTGGCTCCCAGTTGGCTACCGTATCAAATTCAAAATTCTTCTCCTTGTTTTCAAATCTATCAACAGCTTAGCTCCCACTTATTTTTTTTATCTGCTTGCCCCCTACATTCCGACTCATTCACTATGTTCCTCCCATTCTGGCTTTTTTGTTGTCCCTCGGTACCGCCTCTCTTCAATGGGCGGCAGACCATTCAGTGTTATTGCTCCCAAACTTTGGAACTCTACCACACTCTCTCCGTTCTGTTAACAACATCTCAGTATTTAAATCTTTACTCAAAACTCACTTGTTTTTCCGAATGTTACCCCTGAATCCACCTGTCCTCTGCATGTCTGTTATTTTTTGTCTGTTTGTTGACTGTTTTCTACTCATTGTAAAGTGTCTTTGAGCTCTGGAAAGGCGCAATATAAAAATATTATTATTATTATTATTATTAAGGCAATGTATTATTCCCTTTAGCTTTAGAAATTGGTGAATGTTCATTGATAGCTATCCAGACCCCTCAAAGCTGTGGTGTTTGATAATGAGAAAATTATCCATTTCTTCCCCTGGCTCATTTGGCCCACCTCAAAGAAGAATACAACAGTGTTAAGACCCTGCTAGAAACGTTGAAGTATGATAAGTATGACTGAGAGGTTGTCATTGATGGTGGCAGTTGTGATGGGACTCTGTGGATACTTTATTAAGTTTCAATGTTAGCTTTGCCTTTAGGGGCACTGCAGCTCAACACAACAGAAAGCACTGGCCAGAACAGATCAAGTTCTCTGTTGGGCGAAACATTGTCAAGTGTGAGTCACTAATGGACCCCCAGAACATGTTGTTTCCACACTTAAAATAGAGTCTTATGAAACATTTGCCACAGTTCTTGCTAAGGAGTCTGCAGCCTTTATATACTTTCAAGACATCTTCTCTAAGCTGTCTAAGGCAATGGTCAATGCTGGTGTCTTCACAGACCACAAATAAAGTATCATGGATTGCACAAAATTAGCCAAGAAAGGAAATAGATACATAAGACAGCTCTGCCACATTGGTTCTGGGCTTGTGACCATGAGAGTTCTTATCCGTGACACTCCTTGAATCTTAATAAATTGATCATGAAAGCATACTGGAATATTAAAGTGAATGTTTCCACCAAAATATATTGGACTTTGAACACTACCACTGAGGTAATATGTGAAAATGATTTACATTACAGTAACAAATCTTGCAGACTACTTACTTCTAAGCATGTTTGTTATTTATTCTTTGGATGGTGGGAGGAAATCCACCAAAAAACTCCACTTCACCTGAAGATGGGACTCAAACCCTCAACCGTGGAGGCACAATGCCACAGAAATCATGTAAACTTAGCACATTCTAGCTACCTAGTAAATGTTATCTTAGAAGATTATGATGATATGGATATAATTTTTAAATCTTTGAAATTCAAAATATGTTGTTCTAACAGTTCTAAAAGCTAATCTTAGCTATTACACTATTACACTTAGGTTTACAAACATTTTCATATTTATCAAATAATAATTGAAAATTCTTTCAGTATAGCATGTACTGTATTAGTTATCCAGGTTAGTGACTGAAATCATTAATTCAGAAATCCTGTCAGATGGGTTCAAGAGAAAATTTTAATCTCCTCAGAAATCATACTGTATTATCCTAACACACCTAATTGTGCTACCTAATTAGCAGTAAAGTATCACTGAGGATTATTAACTTCTGAATGGAAATTACAATTGTTCTCATAAAGCCACTCATGTTTTCTAATGTTCTCTAGCTGGTTCAATCTCCTCTCAGTACTCCTATGATAGCTTCTGTTAACTAAATAGCTACAGTAGAACAAGCATAAATGTTTATATAATGTTAATAAAATGTATTTCTTCATTACCACTATGTGGTACCACTATGTTGCCATGATCAGCAAGTCAATATGTTTGGTATATTTTCAGGCTGTGATAAATTTCCAGGCTCCCATAAGACTCTCTTTATCTTGACAAGCTACACAATTGCTGTGTTCAAATATATGCTAAAATCAATCATACAAAAAAACATGATGGAACACCGACCTGAATAATCTTTTTTTTTTTTTTTAAACTAATTAAAGGGATGTACAGCTGACCTGTGTTTACAGCATGGATTTGAACTACTGTGCTAAATCACTAACTGATAATGCTTCATTATGCTGTTAAGGTAATAGAACAAAAAAGGTCTACTTAAAGCAAAATGAGGTTCTTTATATCACTGTCATGAGGGAATTGAGTAAACAGTTAGCATTCTGCACCTCTTGTTGAAGGAGAACTGGGGGCACATTGGTAAACAGTGCCTAATTGAGATTAGCTCACTTACTGTCAAGGAAAAAAAATGGTTTTAAATGTGAGAGCAATGAATGGATGGAAAAATCCTAAAGCTCAGCTGACATTTAAAAGCCATGATGCAGCAGCTAATTGAGCAACATGTTTCAATGATTCATGTTCAATTAGCTTTAGTGTTAAAAACATTATGTTGTTGTAATAATAATGACTGAAATTTGAAAAAAAAAACTAAATTAATATCTGTCAAAAGTTTAGACACACCTTCCCCTTGATGTTTTTTTTTTCTCTATTTTTATTATTTTCAACATTGAACATTTATACAGAAGAAATCCAAACTATATGTACCAAATTGTGTAAGGTTAAACATCACAGTATATGTTTTATATTTTCGATTGTCCAAAGCAGAAACATTTAGCTTTGATAACAGCTTGGCACTCTAATGGCATTCAGTGCACAGATGTGCTTTGCAAAGAGTTCATTTGTAACAATTCCTACCTTCTTAATGTGCTTAATGATGCCTCATTGTTATCTGTATATGACAATAAAACTTTAAACTTTAAACCATCAGTTGTCTTGTACAGAGGAATGGTGGGTACAGACGCAATAGCCCTATTAGTGCAACTATAACTATTGTACTTAAAGAAATTATGGTCATTCAACCCAAAAACATCCCCAAGTGCATTTGCCAAAACCATAAATCGCTATTATGAAGCTGGCTCTCATGAGAACTGTCACAGAAAAGGAATACCAAGAGCTACTGTACCTCTGTCGCTGAGAATAAGTTTATTAGAATTATCAGAAACGGCTGATTCACAGATTGTCAGATAAAAGCCCACAAAATGGTTCATGCAACAGATATATTTCAATATCAAGGTTTCAGTGCGGTCTTCAAGGTCAAAATGCAACAAAGAAACCATTACTTCAGAATAACAATACCCAGAAGAGACTTTCCTGGGACAAGAAACAAAAGGAATGATTATTAGATCAGTGCAAAATTTTCCTTTGGTTTTATGAGTCCAAATTTAAGATTTTTGGTCCTAACTGCCATATCTTTGTTAGATTTCCACTGTAAAGCATGGAGAATGAGATGTGATGGTGTGAGGTTAGTTTGCTGGTGACACTGTTGGTGAATTTAGGACACTTAACCAGCATAGCTACCACACATTTTGCAATGACATCCCACGCCCTCTAGTTTGCACTTGGTGCAACCATCATTTGTTTTCCAACAGGACAGTGACCCTATACATACCTCTACTGTAGGTAATATAAGAGCTATTTGTTCAAGAAGGAGAGTGATGGAGAGCAGTATCAGAAGACCTGGCCTCCACAAGCACCCGAGCTAAATCCAATTCAGATGGTTTGGAATGAGTTGGAACAGGAACTGAAGGAAAAGCAGCCAACATGTACACAACACCTCTGAGGACTCCTTCAAGATTGTTGGAAAACCACTTTGCCCTTTTTGCCTTTTTGTGTTATCTCAAAATCTGATAACCTAGATAACCTTTGGCTTGTTATGGTATTGAATCTGCACTAGACATTCCATAACAAAATTGGATAGGATTTAGCTAAATGTTATGTTATGCAATTAAAACTAGCATACAGTTTTTCTAGAAAGATAATGAACAGCATACAGCATAAAAGTTAATTACAAAGCTAAATATTGTTCTGTAATTTTCTAACATGTGTCCTACATTCCCTGATTATTAAAGTCTCCCTGTTAAAATCGATTGCATTAGATGCTAAAATAGTGCGGTCATATTATTCCACAATTGTTTACGCGTATCTTTGTTTGATTATTTACTCGCAGCACGTAAGTCCATTGGTCTCTTTGTGTCTTGTTTTATTTTCAGCATCAAAGATTCAACAATTCGTACAGTTGTCTTGAGTAAATCCACTGTACTGTAGTTACAACAACCCAATCGTTGTATCTGTAGGTCACAATCTTAAATCACGTTTACGACTGTATGTTTACTGTATCTTTTAGCTTACGTTTTCTTACGTTGGATCACCTTTTCTTACAATCAAAAAGCTTGTGTTCTCCACAAGTTCTGCATCTAAATTGCCCTTTTTACAGTGACATAGTCCTGCAACTATGTGTAACAGTGGAATGGTATCACAGACCATGAATGAAATGAAATAAAATAAATAAAATAAAATAAAATAAAACAAACACAACAACAAATTCATAAAGTACAATATGGCTCTTACAATAGTGTAATATCAATGTAGTGTTAGACTAAAACCATGCGTTCTGGCTAATAGAGACAGCGCAGAAGAAATTATTTAATGCAGACATGATAGCAAGACATCAGTGTTAACAACACAGTAGAATGTGGATGTGTCTGTTAACAGTGACAGTTTAACTTAGTATGATGCTAGCATGGCAGTAACACATAATTATTTTATGCTTCAGGTTGTAGACTAACCTCTATGTGATTAACAGCAAGTTTAATTAAGTAGGTCTTTCAAGATTACAAAAAATAATAATAATAATTGAATTATTGTTTATTAAACACCTCGGTGGGCAATCAGTCACGAGCGGGTGGTGATTTATTCTTCACAGGAAGCTAACGCTGCACCACATTAACGACAGCCCAGATAACTCAATTAATTATGAATTTACAAAATGTGCTTATGAATATTTTCACAGAAAAAAGATTCAAATATTACCTTTCCTATAGAGCACACTTTGTACTTTGCACTGTTTCAGGCTGCTAATGTATTTGTGCATCAATCTGATCATATTAAACAAGTTTCAACCAGAGCAGGATAATGTACTTAGAATAATGTATGATCTTTTACAGGACAAATAATGCTTGGGTTTAGATGAAGTAAGGTGTAATTATAATAAAAAAGATGTGTCTCCTGCTACTTCTACTCTTTAAAGTCTGCTTATTGGTTCTAATCTGAG
This sequence comes from Channallabes apus, assembly GCA_030522415.1. Taxonomy (NCBI): domain Eukaryota; kingdom Metazoa; phylum Chordata; class Actinopteri; order Siluriformes; family Clariidae; genus Channallabes; species Channallabes apus. The sequence continues at coordinate 25,706,343 of CM060124.1, read as the reverse complement.
GTTTTGTTAATTGATGATTTCCAAAGTTTGAAAGATAACTCTTTTTTTGTTTCAGTTGTGAGACAAACTTAAGTAAAAAAAAAAAATTGCAAATTAATGAAAAATATTTTGTGCATGAGTTCATTCATTGCATCACAAGTATACTGCACAAATGGCAAAATGTTATATATACACTACATTGTCAAAAGTATTCGCTTACACACCTGCCTTCACATATGAACCTGACTAACATCCAATTCATAATCCATAGGGTTTTATATGATGCCAGGATACCAACATGACTGCGCACCAGTGCACAAAGCAAGGTCCATAAAAACATGGATGAGCGAGGTCAATGTGGAAGAACTTGACTGGCCTGCACAGTCCTGACCTCAACCCGATGAGTAATAATGAGGCAAAATTAAAGAAAAAAATGTTTTCTTTGTTACTGTTGGGCTTATAAAGCAATTCAGATGCACTTTAGGTCAAATTAAAGAAATGACAAAAACAGGACTGCTTTATAACAATTACAAGAGATAACAAATGTCAAGCAATAGTACATCCTTTCCATCAAGGTCTGTGAAGAATAACAAAAACTTATGCTTCAGAAGATTTAATTAACATACACAGTTTATGTAAAACATTGTATTTATGTAGAAATTAAATAAATTACATGCAGAAATAAAATTAAATAAAAGATAATTCAGTTGACTGATTTCATAGTCTCTTTGCTTGAGATGAAAAAAGAAAACGCATGCTTAAATAATAAAATATTTAAAGGTGCTCATTTTTTCCCCCCTTCCCTAAGTGGATTGAGGAGCCTGAACAGTTTGGGCTTATCAACAGGAGCCACGCTTTATTGCTACTCCATCCTCAAAGCAAATTAAAAAGCACCTTGAGCCCTTTGATATTTCCATGGTTATATTAAGTACTGCCAAGGAAAGACTTTCCACAAAGTCTCTCTCTCTCTATCTCTTTCTTTCGCTCTCTTTCTCTCTCTCACACACACACACACACACACACACACACACACACACAGTTTAGTTTTTCAATTGACTAAAAAACTTTCAAATGAAAGAAGCAGTTTCTCAGTTGAATATGTACAACAATGTTAATCACTGATTCAGACTCATTTAGCAGTTATGACTACCATCTTATTGCAAAAGATTAATTGTGATTTACCACAGCTTGTGCAGAAAAGAGCTACAAGACACACATCTGAACAGGTGAGTGCTGAGACTTCACCAATCACATTGGAAGAAGTAAGCAGCCCAAGCACACCTGAATGTACAGTATTCATGTCTTATCATACTGGGAATTTTGGTAAAGGCTTAAAAGATTTTACTGTTGCTTTCTTAGACGAGAATACATCCAGACATTGTAACTGCCTTTTAGTAGGCACTTTTTTTTTTTTTTTTTTTAAGGCTTATGCTATTGTTCATATCCCTGGCCTTTGGTTTCTGAATTCCGAGCTTGGTGTATAAATTTAATGCCCTGAACTCTCTCTGCTTTCCAAACCTTGTGTAAATTCACTCCTAAGGCTCAGACTTTGTGCTCTTCAAATCCCTAATTGTTGCTCTTAAAGCTGTTTGTAGCTTCCCCACAGTAGTAAGCCTGCTTGAACTCGAGGTGACGAAAAACTCCTTCAAGCAAGCGGCTCGGATTTGTTGCTTTTCTCAAGTGCAGCTCTCTAATTAGGCCATGTCCTTAATGCCATATCTCAGGTTTCTTTCTGGTTCTAATTTTAATTGCAGGCAGGTCTAAAAGGCTGAGTTGACTACCAATGATGGTTACATTACACATTATATTACCAAATAAAACCATTATATATTAGTGAAGCTGTTACTTACTGGAGTTGAACCAGGTGTTGTGATGAACTTTCTCATGACTCAAGAGGAGAAATTGATTGACATTTAAAGAACACTTATGCGGTGTACGGTGATAAGACTCTTAGCCGCAGTAAAACATTTGAATGTTTTGAGGGGGGCTTTTCTCAGCCAATTTGACTCAAAACCAAGTGAACATTCAATGAGTGGAACACCTGGTTCTTTCCGATGGATAACCTGTCGCCAACATGAGGTAGTTGGCGACCATAATTCACCAACACTATTTGCACATTCCCTATACTGTTCTGACCTTGCTCCAAGCTCTTCACACATGTTTGGGTCATTAGAAGAGTTCCTGAAGGCCAGTCTTTTAGACAAGAAGTAGGCCGTCTGACCATGGCTCTGGCAGATTGAAAAAACCTTTCTATCTTAATGGTATTCAAGCATTAGTGAAACAATGGGATAAGTGCATTAGTGTAGCAGGGGATTATATAGAGAAATAAAGGGAGTTTTTACTCTCATGACAGTGTTCTGTTATTCTGCTCAATCACAAGTCCTTGTTTGACTTGAACACCGCTTGTAAAAAAAAAAATGGTCAAAGATGTTACTTTTTATGTCAAGTTTTTGGACAAGTTTTCCAGAACAGAGCAGCGTACATTTATGTATGCACTGATAAAATTACTACATTTGGTGCATTGAATTTCAAGCCAATCCTGATAAACATGGCACAGGAATTCACCCTGGATGGGAGGGTGGTCTACTGTAGGGTGCGATTTACACACACACATTTACAACTAGGGATATTTTGAGATGTAATCTTCGCAATCGCAAAAAAAAAAAAAAAAAATTACATTCCAGTTACAGAACTGGCAAAAATGCATGGTTAGAGAACAGATAGAACACACACCTTATTCAGTGTGTGTGTGTGAGTGAGTGGCTTATCATCTTCTTCCTCTTCTCTGGCCTCCTGGGTGAGCTCAATAACGAATTACATCTCACTCCTCACCAGGAGAGAAAATGGATCTCATTACCACTCCACCTGTGATGTTTTGTTCGTGGGAGAGAGAAGAAAGAAAGAATGTGTGACAGAAGAGGATATAAAAGCATCAAGAAGTCTGAGGAATTATTAACGCGGTCTGACCCAGAGACATCATGAAGAGGGTTGTTTTCAACAATTAAAATTTTTTTAGAAGACGAAAAACTTCCTGTGCAGATAACCGAGCTGATTAAAAACATATGGGGCGCGTATATTTTTGCCTGCAGCACACTTTAACACTCAGCTTTATGTTCAACAGTATAAATACACATTTACTGCAAACATATAAGTTCTGAAAACTGAAACTCAACACACCCACGTATCTGAAATGCACCCGAAACACCTCATATTACAAATAGGACAGCAAGTCAATAAATACACACTCCCCCATCCACGCTTGAGGAGAAATCGATAAATATAAATAAAAATCAACAATTACAGAGTTTGGATCTCTTTATCATGCAGTTCAGTTATTTTCACATGGATATACTTGACCTACTTTGTGAGGAAAAATAAAATAAAATCAGTTTCGTAATTTTTTTCCTTAAATATTTTTTCCTAAAATAATGTCACTTTAAGAATCACCAAAACAATTACCAATCAAAGTGATAATGGGAAGTTATCAAAGTTATTGGGTAGGATAACCATACCATTCTAAGGAACAAAGTACAAAAAAATTGCGCTGAACCTTACAAGAGCTTAACAAATGATACAGAAATAAGCACTGGCCTATCTTCTTAAAATGTATTAATTAAGCAAAATTTTAATTTCAGTTGTTCAGATGTACTGGGAAATCAAGGGCAGCTGCAGCAGGCACAAATGTTTGTTCCCATCATGACAGTAAACCGTGAAAAGTAAACCACTCAAAGTGTTGGGAAAGATGTTAAAGTGTAGTCGCTTGGCCTAGAAATTTCTAGAACTTGAAATGAGTGTGGGAAAAAAAAAATCAATCCCAGAATGCAGTCTCTCTACAGTATGATGATGATGTATTAGACATGAAGGAGGTTGAAAACAGAAAACTGCTTTATTGTTTTATTTTAAAAAATACTAAAATCTTGTTTTAAGCATTTCTGCAAATTTAGAGTAAAAGGTTAAAGTGCACCATGCACACTAGACAACCACCAATGGTGTCACTGAGTTTGTCATTGAGTCTGTCACTGGATGTGTCACTGGGTGTGTCACTAGGTGTATCAGTGAGTGTATCACTAAATGCGTCACTGTGTGTCACTAAGTCAGTGGTTCTCAAACTTTTTCTGTCATTCCGCACTTAAGGGGGTGAGCGAATTTTCAAGCCCCACTTGTCAATAAAATAATAACGAAATCGGCCAAGTTTACTGTTTATTGAAATATCAATTTCTAAACTAATAAGATCAAACAACACCAAGTTAAAAACAGATAAAATACACGTGCAATTGTTATAAAAGGCTTACGTTGTCACTTATCTTTGCATAATTGACCCCATGTTTATTAGCTGCTCAGCAATCGTTTGTAGTTTTTTTGCACTGGCCAATTCTGTATGCAACTTTGAATGAAGCCATTTGTGCTTTGCTGTCCACTGATTCAGATGTTACCATGCGATTCTCCTGCTGTCTGTATTCTGCCAGCTTTCTTTGAAAGAAGTCCAGTGGTGGAGTGTGTTGTCTCTAAGTGTCTTCCTAATTTGTTGGGTCTCATGCTGTCTGCTGCCAGCGGTTTAAGACACAAAACACACACGAGCCTCTCCTCTGCCCCCACCATCCCCACCATGAATCCAAGCTCAAGATATACTTCATTAGTGGTGGGCGATATAACCAAAATCTTCTATCACGTTAGAAGCAATTTTCTAAATCGATAACGATCACAATCACAATATAGCAATTTGTATCTGAAAATGAATAAATAAAAATTCAAACACAAAGAAGCTGTTTTACATAATGTAATTTTATTTAAACTGTGAATTGCTGAGGTCTTCCGCAATTTTTTTACTTTGGCCATATTCGTTTGGATGCTTGGATTTCAGATGATAGAAAAGGTTTGACATGTTTCCACCACTTGTTAAAACAGTCCACTTGCGTACCTTCCAAATCACGTTCATCTCATTCGTATCACTTTTCTTATACCCAAACCAATTCCACACCACAGACGAGGCAGCTTTTTTCTTTACAGTCTCCTCGTTGTTGGTTTCGTCACATGTAAGTAAATTCACTGCTGCTGCAGCGTCTTCTTCCATTGTCGAAGTGTATGTGAAGCCAAACACCTCAAAAGTGGGACGAAACCGTGGCACCCGATTGAACCAAATATCTGCGCAAATACAGCGCAGCGCGACTATCTGGATAGCGCAGTGATGATCTGGTTTATTCGCGCAGCCCGGTGGATCGCGCAGCGCCGCTCGAATCACAAACCTGCGCGACTCAATTTATTTAAAATGTCAGGACTGTTTAATATTGTTTCCGCCTTGCCATGCCTGGTTTGTACGTGCGCATCCCAGCGGGGTAAAATGTATTTTGATGGTCGGCGCGGTCTATTTCTGTCAGAGTCCCTCAGCGCTGCCCAGTGGCTCGCGCAGGTTTGTGATTCGAGCAGCGCTGCTCAAGTTGGCCAGACGTTAAACCGTTATTGTTGCACTATGGTTCCACTTTTTCTCCCGGCACACAACTGATGCTATTTTAAATTTACTTGTATTAATGATCCATTTATTTGTGTGTGATTGTTTAGTTTTTTCCTATTATTTTCCACCAATTTCCTCCCGTTCATTGCGCCCCACCGGTCATGTCTGTATTCCCCACTAGTGGGGCGCGCCCCACACTTTGAGAACCACTGGACTAAGTGTATTACTGGGTGTATCACTGGGTGTGTCATTGGGTGTATTACTGGGTGTTACTGGGTGTGTCACTGAATATATCACTGGGTGTGTTACTGAGTATATCACTGGGTGTGTCACTGAGTATATCACTGGGTGTGCACTGGGACATCACTGAGTGTATCGATTTATGTTCAGTAGGATGTGACCGAGTATATTACTGGGCATGTCACTGAGCATCACCATTTGGGTGTGTCACAAGGTATGTGACTGTGTGTCACTGGACAATGTAACGTGTGTCTTCTTACTGAGTGTGTTACTGCTTGTGCCAGTGGTAGTTGTATTTCTGGGTTGGTGTATAGAAGTATATAAATTGGAAAGCTTGTTCCCATCTGATTAAACAACACCAACAACAACAACACTTCTCCTTCACTGGGACTTGCAGATATAGAGGTCATGCCTAGTTTAAAAGGACCCCCGGAGACAGAGAACACACCTCGTGATGGACACTAAAGCATTTCATCCGTTACTGAGAGTCAATTCAATATAATGTTGACCTGTTTAGTAAAGGTTTATTTCTTTCTTTTACATATAGAATTTTTCAATTATTGATATTCATTTTTTAATAACAGGTTGATTCTGTTTATCTCTCTTTTTATTTATTCTTTTGAATGTTTTCATGTTTCACTTTGGCATCAAAGGCTGGAGTTCATCCCTATGTCAGATCTATTCTTTGACATTTGTTCTCTCTCTTTCCCTCTCTCTCTCTCTCTCTCTGCACTTCTCATCACTTACTGGCTCTGATTAAACTCCCAGAATCCCTTCTTTCATGGTTCAAGGCCTTGTTTCCAGATGGTGATGCTGGAGATTTTGCTCCTAGGTGGCCTGAGCTTTCATCTGTGCTCAGTGGGTGGAAAAATCTAGAAGCCTTAATTTGTGGAGACCTCACCAGAGAACCCAAGCAATCAGGGCTAAATGTTCAGAGACACTTGTTAAATGGAGTAATTCTACCCTTAGCGGAAGCTTGTATACCGGATTAACAGAAACCAAGTGACATAAATGTATTTTATGGTAAAAAAAAAAATAATAATAACATGCAGGCAACCTTCTCATAGGGCTAGTGACATGTTCATGGTAACTATACAGAGCACTGAGTGCAAAATATTGTGATATACTATATGAAAAATAATCAACACAGGGTGGCTGTGAGAAAAAATAAACACGGTTTTCTGCCTTTCCGTCTGAGAGGTTTATTTATTTTAATTTATTTCATGGCTGAGAAACAAATTGCATCATAATATTTTAGACGGAAAAACGCTGATAAATATGGGGGTGAGGGAGTGGGGGTCCAAAACTTACTTTCATATTTCTCCACAGAACATAAGTCAAAGCACAGCAAATCATGTGTGTGTGTGTGTGTGTGTGTGTGTGTGTGTGTCTTGTTAATGCAATGGACTTATCAGTTATGAAAAAAAAAAAAAAAAAAAAAAAAAAAATATATATATATATATATATATATATATATATATATATACAGTGGTGTGAAAAACTATTTGCCCCCCCTCCTGATTTCTTATTCTTTTGCATATTTGTCACACAAAATGTTTCTGATCATCAAACACATTTAACTATTAGTCAAAGATAACACAAGTAAACACAAAATGCAGTTTTTGAATGAGGGGTTTTATTATTTAGGGAGAAAAAAAATCCAAACCTACCTGGCCCTGTGTGAAAAAGTAATTGCCCCCTGAACCTAATAACTGGTTGGGCCACCCTTAGCAGCAATAACTGCAATCAAGCGTTTGCGATAACTTGCAACGAGTCTTTTACAGCGCTCTGGAGGAATTTTGGCCCACTCATCTTTGCAGAATTGCTGTAATTCAGCTTCATTTGAGGGTTTTCTAACATGAACCGCCTTTTTAAGGTCTTGCCACAACATATCAATAGGATTCAGGTCAGGACTTTGACTAGGCCACTCCAAAGTCTTCATTTTGTTTTTCTTCAGCCATTCAGAGGTGGATTTGCTGGTGTGTTTTGGGTCATTGTCCTGCTGCAGCACCCAAGATCGCTTCAGCTTGAGTTGACGAACAGATGGCCGGACATTCTCCTTCAGGATTTTTTGGTAGACAGTAGAATTCATGGTTCCATCTATCACAGCAAGCCTTCCAGGTCCTGAAGCAGCAAAACAACCCCAGACCATCACACTACCACCACCATATTTTACTGTTGGTATGATGTTCTTTTTCTGAAATGCTGTGTTACTTTTATGCCAGATGTAACGGGACACGCACCTTCCAAAAAGTTCAACTTTTGTCTCGTCGGTCCACAAGGTATTTTCCCAAAAGTCTTGGCAATCATTGAGATGTTTTTTTAGCAAAATTGAGACGAGCCTTAATGTTCTTTTTGCTTAAAAGTGGTTTGCGCCTTGGAAATCTGCCATGCAGGCCGTTTTTGCCCAGTCTCTTTCTTATGGTGGAGTCGTGAACACTGACCTTAATTGAGGCAAGTGAGGCCTGCAGTTCTTTAGATGTTGTCCTGGGGTCTTTTGTGGCCTCTCGGATGAGTTGTCTCTGCGCTCTTGGGGTAATTTTGGTCGGCCGGCCACTCCTGGGAAGGTTCACCACTGTTCCATGTTTTTGCCATTTGTGGATAATGGCTCTCACTGTGGTTCGCTGGAGTCCCAAAGCTTTAGAAATGGCTTTATAACCTTTACCAGACTGATAGATCTCAATTACTTTTGTTCTCATTTGTTCCTGAATTTCTTTGGATCTTGGCATGATGTCTAGCTTTTGAGGTGCTTTTGGTCTACTTCTCTGTGTCAGGTAGCTCCTATTTAAGTGATTTCTTGATTGAAACAGGTGTGGCAGTAATCAGGCCTGGGGGTGACTACAGAAATTTAACTCAGGTGTGATAAACCACAGTTAAGTTATTTTTTAACAAGGGGGGCAATCACTTTTTCACACAGGGCCATGTAGATTTGGAGTTTTTTTTCTCCCTTAATAACGTAAACCTTCATTTAAAAGCTGCATTTTGTGTTCAATTATGTTATCTTTGACTAATAGTTAACGGTTTTTGATGAGCAGAAACATTTAAGTGTGACAAACATGCAAAAGAATAAGAAATCAGGAAGGGGGCAAATAGTTTTTCACACCACTGTAGTAGATTTGGAGAAAAAAAACTCCAAATCTACATGGCCCTGTGTGAAAAAGTGATTGCCCCCCTTGTTAAAAAATAACTTAACTGTGGTTTATCACACCTGAGTTCAATTTCTGTAGTCATCCCCAGGCCTGATTACTGCCACACCTGTTTCAATCAAGAAATCACTTAAATAGGAGCTACCTGACACAGAGAAGTAGACCAAAAGCACCTCAAAAGCTAGACATCATGCCAAGATCCAAAGAAATTCAGTAACAAATGAGAACAAAAGTAATTGAGATCTATCAGCCTGGTAAAGGTTATAAAGCCATTTCTAAAGCTTTGGGACTCCAGCGAACCACAGTGAGAGCCATTATCCACAAATGGCAAAAACATGGAACAGTGGTGAACCTTCCCAGGAGTGGCCGGCTGACCAAAATTACCCCAAGAGCGCAGAGACAACTCATCCGAGAGGCCACAAAAGACCCCAGGACAACATCTAAAGAACTGCAGGCCTCACTTGCCGCAATTAAGGTCAGTGTTCACGACTCTACCATAAGAAAGAGACTGGGCAAAAACGGCCTGCATGGCAGATTTCCAAGGCGCAAACCACTTTTAAGCAAAAAGATCATTAATGCTCATCTCAATTTTGCTAAAAAACATCTCAATGATTGCCAAGACTTTTGGGAAAATACCTTGTGGACCGACGAGACAAAAGTTGAACTTTTTGGAAGGTGCGTGTCCCGTTACATCTGGCGTAAAAGTAACACAGCATTTCAGAAAAAGAACATCATACCAACAGTAAAATATGGTGGTGGTAGTGTGATGGTCTGGGGTTGTTTTGCTGCTTCAGGACCTGGAAGGCTTGCTGTGATTGATGGAACCATGAATTCTACTGTCTACCAAAAAATCCTGAAGGAGAATGTCCGGCCATCTGTTCGTCAACTCAAGCTGAAGCGATCTTGGGTGCTGCAGCAGGACAATGACCCAAAACACACCAGCAAATCCACCTCTGAATGGCTGAAGAAAAACAAAATGAAGACTTTGGAGTGGCCTAGTCAAAGTCCTGACCTGAATCCTATTGATATGTTGTGGCAAGACCTTAAAAAGGCGGTTCATGTTAGAAAACCCTCAAATGAAGCTGAATTACAGCAATTCTGCAAAGATGAGTGGGCCAAAATTCCTCCAGAGCGCTGTAAAAGACTCGTTGCAAGTTATCGCAAACGCTTGATTGCAGTTATTGCTGCTAAGGGTGGCCCAACCAGTTATTAGGTTCAGGGGGCAATTACTTTTTCACACAGGGCCATGTAGGTTTGGATTTTTTTTCTCCCTAAATAATAAAACCCCTCATTTAAAAACTGCATTTTGTGTTTACTTGTGTTATCTTTGACTAATAGTTAAATGTGTTTGATGATCAGAAACATTTTGTGTGACAAACATGCAAAAGAATAAGAAATCAGGAGGGGGCAAATACTTTTTCACACCACTGTAATTCGGTTTCCATATAGCCTGAGATAACACACATATACAAGCACACAAAAAGATACAAAGAGAGAAGACAGAAAGAAAGAAAGAATGCAAGATAAGGAAATTATGAAAGGTAGAGGAAGAAAATGTAACATAGTCTAGATAAGAATCATAGAAAATCTAAATAATAGAAAGGAATGAAAATAGAAGAAAGAACAACAGAAGAAAAAAATTACCATAAAGTACACTGTAAAAAAATTCTTGCTACTCCAACTAAAAAATTTCTAGTGACCTGTTGCATCTAAAATTTTTAGTTGGCTCAATTTAAGTTGTATAAACTATTTTGTTTTTGCTGTGCTGATTACCTCTAAATGTACACACAAATTGAAATAAAACATTCTGTCAACTAAATGTTCTATGCTGAATAAACATGCCTAGTTAGGCCAACAAGCAGTCTCAAATTGAAATATAATGTTGTGTCAATTAAATGTTCCAAGTTGACTGAAAGGTACATTTTGAATTGGAAATTATGCTTGCATAATTATAAAATTTACATCTTAAAGTTTACTTGAGTAGGTTATTCACTGTGGCCACATTTCAAATAACATGACACATTCTTCTAAATTTGAATATTTTTTTAATGTAAACTTTAAACACCTGTTAAAGACTATCAACATTGATTAAGTGCAATCCAGCTACTCTTTCAACAAATAAACAAATGCTGCATTGTTATAACAAAATATGTAAATAACATTCCAAAATGCAAGAATGAAACTGTGCCCTTAACATTCATGTTACAAAGCTTACTAATATCACACTCAGTCAAAACAGTATACTGGATAAATAGACTTCTGCTTTGAGGAACAAAACATACTGATATTTCTCAGTAAAAACGTGCAGTGGCTTATTTGAAAATAAAATATTTGCTTTAACTCAGAAATGGTTTAAGATATAAAAAAAAAAAATGTTGTGAAATAATTTTGCCAAGCTCCAAGATTGTTTGCAGATGCAGTAAGCACTGTTTCCCAGATATTCTCCCTAATACCTGAAATACAAAAAGAAAAATATATGAATAACTAATTAAGTAACCGTTTGTAGTTCAAAACCATTAAAAATCCTAGACAAACAAATGTCGGTTTAGCCATTATAACCGTTTTCAGACACTATAAGGTTAATGAATGATGAAGGAGTGAGAACATTAAGCTCCCTCAGTGCCGCACTAACGCGCTGTCTTTTTCAAATAGCCTTTGAAATTATCAGTCATTAAAATGAATAAAATGTATGTAACGTAATTAAACTTTAGCGGTTTCATAGATTAACATTAATGTCAATGTACATACCATCTGAAAAAAAAATGCGTTAGGAGCTGAAACGAGTGCATTGCCAGATAACTAGTGTAACACTCCAAATTATATAAATAAACACTCGAAAATATAATGTTCTAAAGCTTGCTGCTGGATAATATATATGTTATAAAGCTAAAATTGCTAATTACTTTGCAGGACAGTTAGTTTCCATGAAGTACTCACCATTTCGGGAGGAAATAGCGGGAAGTTCGAAAATTCTGGAAGAACGCTTTTGCGCATGCGCAGAGGTCCCTCTTGTTCGTCCAACATAAAATTGTTTGTGTGCAGTTAAATGTTTCATGAACACAGTTTTACTCGTTGCCTTGATGAAACTTTCGTAGTTGAGTAATGAAATTTATACAATCATTGAGAAAACATATTTTTCTTTTTTGACACCAGCATTATATTAGCCCAACATATATTTCTTTGTTCCAACAACTATTTTCAGGATTTATTTTTTACAGTGTAGGGAAAAGAAAAGAAGAAGACATAAAAACAGACACAAAGAACAAAAAGTAAAGTAGAGCATAATTATTCCTTTTAAAGTTGTAAGAAAAAAAAGAAAAAAAAAGAAGAAGGGAAGAAAGAAATAAAAGGAAAAATGGCAACAAAAGGATGCGTTAATTTTTATTTCAATTTACTTTATTTTGGAAGATAAAATTTATAGAAAAATGAAAAGGCACAGTAGAACCTACTGTAATATAGACATACAAAAGAACAATAAGAAAAGATCATAGAGCAGGACATTTTTATTACTTATTTTTCTTTTTTCCTCCTCTCTGAACCAAATGTGTTACACAAAGAAAGAAAGAAAGAAAGAAAGAAACATTTATAGTAAATTTGTGTTATTGTAAGTTTGTAATGAGAGTGCAGTTCCTCTGAGTGTGATTAGAATCACAGCTGCTGACTGGTCGGCTGCTACAGTAGAACATGTCTATGACATCACTGCATGGCAGTTGAAATTGAAATTCTAAAACGTTCCATCAGGGTGTTTCACTGGGAACGCTTTACAGACGTGACTCCCCCTCAGCCCAAAAAGAAGAAGAAGAAGAAAAACATCATTGCAATTCTCAGTATGAATGTGAAGATAACGCTTGTGCCTGCGAGTGAGTTTGATTTTGAGTCATTAGTGTAGGCGATTTTCCCACTGAATCATCCGTGTATCATCCACGCTGATGTGTTTCTTCAAACGTACAGCAGATAAATTACCTGCTGTTCTCTGCATCTCGAAAAGAAAAAAAAGGAAAAATAACCTATAGCTCACTAATACCATTAATATTCACACCTCATTTTACCCAAGTCTTATTTTTAATCCTGAACATTACTAAAAAAAAAAGGATTAGGGAACATATTTATATGACATTAAAAAAATGTAATGAATAATATTAATAATAACTTGATGTGTCAGATGCTACAAATAGACCAGATTAAGATGTGCATTTACAGACTGGATTTAGAGGATGATGGAAGAAACACCATCACAATTTTCCCTGTAAAACGTCTCGGGTTACTTTGCTGTAACCCTGTTCCCTGAAAAGGCGGGAACGAGATGCTGCGTGAAAACGGTATGGGAAACATCTTGTCATGTTGCCGGTTGTGAAGCATGTGTGTATAAACACGCCAAATTTTGGCCTATATAACCATGGTCAGGTGATGTCATCGGATGAGACGCACCTGGAGGGTTATAAATAGGAGTGAGCCAGAGCCATTCCTCAGACTGATTTGTCTGAACGGACGTCCGGTCACGTAGGCAGTGCGGCACTGGGACGCAGCATCTCATTCCCATCTTTTCAGGGAACAGGGTTACAGCAAAGTAACGCGAGACGTTCCCTTTCAAAGGCTTCACTCGATGCTGCGTGAAACCGCTATGGGAAGGAGAATACCAACACCGCCGCACTGCAAGAGTCTGGACCCTAAGGTTGTGTAGCGTGTGCGCACAAGGCCGAGAAGGTCTCAGAACTATGCTTGGCCAGCTAACTCGGGGACCGTGAGCCCGGAGTAGTATGAACATCCAGATTATAAATGTAAGAAATGTGTGCGGGGAGGACCAACCCTCCGCGCCACACAATTGCTGCAGGGGAAACCCCCTGCCGGTGCAAACTGTGACGATCACCCTGGTTGGATGAGCCCTGCTGCCTAGAGGTGAAGTGAACCCACATGCCTCATAGGAGAGGGCAACATGCATCTCTCACCCAATATAGTGGCGCACTGGCTGGTGCGGTGGACGTAAATCTGAAGAGCATGTACTGGACAGTAAGTGAAGTTTCTCCTGCTCCGAGGCTGTGACAGGCGTAGGACAGAAGGCTTCAAAACAATTCAGTTTGGTGCATCCTGCAGAAACTCCAGCACTGAAGCAATTCGACAGTGGACTGGGTCTACCTGCTTAGCAGACACTTGCTGCAGGGGAATACCTCTTGCTAGTGCAATAGATGAGGCGATCCCCCTGGTTGAATGAGCCCTGATTCCTAGAGGCGAAGTGAGCCCACGCATCACATAGGAGAGGGCAATAGCATCTCTCATCCAAAACATGTAAAAGCTGCTCTGACCTACTCCACTAGCTGATGCCGTGGATGTAAATCTGAAGAGCAGTAAAAGGCGAAGTATATCTTGCAAGGCAAGAGGTCCACCTCTGCTACATGAAATCTCTCCCTGACTTCTTCGGAGTGGGGTTTCCATTACCCGTTTGTCAGAGATAGACTGGACAGTACTACTGCTCCCACATTAATGCTGGAATGTAAATCGCCCTGAGGGACAGGAACCTGGTGCGCTAGCTATTAGCGGCGCGAGCACAGTCTAATATATGAGACTGCCATAGTGTTGTCCACCCGCACTAGGACATGGCAGCCTCTCAACTGCTGGAGGAAGTGCTTTAGGGCCAGAAATAGAGCCATCATCTTGAGGCAATTGATGTGCCGCGCGAGAAGATGGCCTCTCCAGCTCTCTTTGGGCTGGACGGTCATCTGAGACCACACCCCAGCCTGTGAGGGAAGCATCTGTCGTTAGCATCAGCGATGACATGACGAACTTAGGGTGGGACCCAGAGTAGAAACTGGGGTCTGAACCACGTAGAAAGGGTACGAAGCACCTGGCGCGTAACCTTTATTGGGGATTGGCCCTAGTGAAATCCCCTGATTCTTAGCCACAACTTGAAATGCTCTCATGTGTAGAAGGCCCAAAGGTGTCACCATGGATACAGCTGCCATGAGAGCTAGGATCTCTGAAAGTGATGGTCACTTTCTGGTCTAGCTTGTTTTCCTTGAGGGTGTTGAGAATGGGTTCGACACGAGCGGGAGACAGCTGTGCCCGCTTACGATCGAATCCCAAATGGCACCCAATGTTTTGTCCTCTGAACAGGAAAGAGCACGCTTTCGTGGCGTTGGGTCTCAATCCTGAGAAACAGAGATGAGCTAGGACGACATGCTGATGTCGAAGCGCTACAGTAGCTACCGGGAGAGCCAGGACTAAATCCATGCATTTTGTATATGTGCAGGTGAGCTATACCAATGGAAGGACCCGATACTGGTAAGCTTCGCCCCCGAAAGCGAACCTCAGGAACCTCCTCTGCTGTGGCAATATTTCTATATGAAAGTAAGCGTCCATAAATCGATTGTCAGAAATCAATCGCTTGGTAGGATTTGAGAGCAATCACTTTGACAGTCAACATTTGAAGCTGTATTTATTGATTTTCAGATAGCGGAAGGGCCGGCAAAATCTGAAAGATTGGACGTGACCCCCGTTCCTCTTGGGAACCAAGAAATACCGACTGTAGTAACCTGACTCACTGTCTGGTAGGGGAACATGTTCCATGGCCCCATTCCCCAGCAGCTTCTGTCAGCAGATGCGCACTTTCCGGTTTCATGGAAGTGGAGACCACTCCAGTGAAAACACGGAGGGTGAAGTGAGAACTGAATCCTGTAGTTTCTCTCTCCAGTGCTTAGTACCCAAGAAGATATACTTGGCAGTATCTTCAATGCTGCCAGTTTCTCAGAAAAGGGCAAAAGTCTCTGCGGCTTGGTTAAACGGGGGGGGGGGGGGGGGATGTTAGATGTTCGGCATCCTGAAACATGGCAGGAAAAAAACGAAGAACTAACAGCCTATTGGAGACTGGTGTTGCTCGAAACACCAGTGGTGACGGAGCAAGAAAACCGACCTCCTGGGGGTGCCAGGGAGAACACTTCATTCGTTTGAAAGGAATTCTGGGTGCCTCTCCCTATTGGGGGGCCACCCCCATTTTTTATTTTTATTTATTTATAAATTTTTTCTTTGAGGCGGATAGTGCAACGCCGCGCACCCAAATCTTTACGAGGAGGTGCCCTGCTCCAAAAAACACCCTCCTTGTGTTTTACGACTTGTGAGATTTAGCCATAGGTGCCTCCTGCAAAAACCATAGCAGCCATAAAACGGCCGATAGCACGAGCCGTCTGCTTTGTTGCATGAAGAGACAAGTCTGTAGCTCGGCGTAATTCCAATACGCCTTATCTTGAAGAGCCCCGTCAGTAATCAAGTCTCTCAGCAGGCCAGCCTGGTAGGCCTGCAAAACCTCCATGGTGTGCAGTGGAGCACCAAGCTGACCTACTGCCTGAAAAGCTTTTCCCTCCAAGGAAGATGAAAGTCTACACAGCTAGAAAGGAAGTATAAGCTTTCTAGGAAGGATGGTGTCCCCGGAGAGATAGAGCCTGTGAAGCATCTCTTCTATCTGGGCATCATCATATAACCCAGCGCTTCCACATCAACTATATCTGAATAAATAAATAAGTTGATGGCAGGAAAAACACAGGATGAATACAGCTTACTCCATGAAAGGGTTAACTCATATGGAGATAGCTAAGAAAGGGGAGAGAGCGTCGTTGAGGCTCCGCCCCCGGCCACTCGACAGAACCTGCCGTCTACTGTTTTTAAGTGCTTAAGGCTATTTCCATCTCCGCGGAAGCAAGAGAGGAATTCCCGTGATTAGAACGCGAAAGAAAGGAGCTTACCTCCGTCTCCAGCAGCTCTGTCAGATGCACGAGTTTTAAGCCAGGAATGCTTGGCGGCACGAAGCTTCTCAAGGAATGCGAGGCATGCGCAGCACTTAACCGAAGCAGTGTAGAGATCCCGATATGGATTATCACACACGGAGGGATATCTACTTTAAACTCCAGCAAATTGGTGAGTTAAACTCTTTCTTATTTTGCTGGTTTAAACACAGACATGCTCACAACAAGGTGAAGACAAAGAATCTGAGGAATGGTTCTGGCTCACTCCTATTTATAACCCTCCAGGTGCGTCTCATCAGATGACTTCACCTGACCGAGGTTATATAGGCCAAAATTTGCCGTGTTTATACACACATGCTTCACAACCGGCAACATGACAAGATGTTTCCCATACCGTTTTCACGCAGCATCGAGTGAAGCCTTTGAAAGGGAACCAGCATTTCATTTTAATTATATAAGGTCCTTCTACTACGTTTTCTTCTCTCTTCCATCTTACCACCCACCTTAGTAGTTTGTTTTGCAGTTAAATAAAGTTATCTTACAATGACTATACTTCCCTTTAACATTAGTTTTTTTCTTCTTCTTGCTTTCTGTTCCCTCAGAAAAAAATTTATAAAAAGTATTTTTATTAATTGTTTTACCTATTTTTTAATTATTTATTTTTTCCCCTTTTTTAATATGAATTTATTCCCTTCAAAAATAAATTATTAAATTTAAAATTAAGGCGGCACGGTGGTGTAGTGGTTAGCACTGTCGCCTTGCACCTCCAGGGTCTGGGTTCGATTCCCCGGCCAGGCTCGATTCCCGTCTCTGTGTGCATGGAGATGCATGTTCTCCCCGTGCTTGGTGGGTTTCCTCCGGGTACTCCGGTTTCCTCCCACAGTCCAAAGATATGCAGGTTAGGCTAATTGGTGTTCCCAAAATTGCCCGTAGTGTGTGAATGAGTGTGTGAATGTGCGTATGTGTGCGTGCCCTGCGATGGATTGGCACCCTGTCCAGGGTGTACGCCGCCTTGTGTCCTAAGCCTCCTGGCATAGGCTCCAGGTCCCCGCGACCCTGAATAGAAGGATAAAGCGGTATAGAAGATGAATGAATGAATGAATGAATGAATGAAATTTAAAGTTAAAGGAAAGTACATGTCTGCCATTGCTGTTTTATTTTTTTACATTCATTTTTAATTAAAAGAAACAGAGCATTTTAATGAATGCTTCTTTTATGTTTTTATCTGTATCTGTTTCTCTTTCTCTTGTATCTCTTTCTTTCTTCTTTCTTCATCTTACCACAATTTCTTCATTTCTTTCTTTCGTTCATTCCTTACTGTTTTCATTTTTTCTCAGAGCAAATAATAATAATAATTATTATTATTATTTTTTTTTTTATATATATATTTTTTCATATCTCCTTGCTCAAACTCTGTCTTTTCCCATGCTTGCTCAAAGCTGAAGAAGATACAGTATGCTCAAAAAATTGTCAGTTCTGATGTTTCCTCGCCAATCAGAGATAGAATTTACCTTCTTCTTGTGTCTGGTTGACAACAAGAAAGAGAATTTGAGTGAGCAAAAACCTAATTAAAGAGGCACAAATATATCATCATGTAATCAGACAGTACTACCCTGTTGAGCTCTAGGAGTTTGTACTGCAGCAGTGTCAGCTCCATGTGTGTAATAATGAATTGTGTGAGACTGTAGACTTTATTTGAACTGGACAACCACCCTTTAATGTCACCTATAGGTTTTCTTTTTTAAGTACACTGAAAAAAAATTATTTGGCTACCTGTTACATGTACTAAAATGTAATATGTGTTTTGTACATAATCATTTCATGTTTCCAAGATTAACATGAATAAATTATGTTGTATTTGCATGAAATTCAACAACTTAACATGTACTAGATTCAATCATGTTGAGAGAAACCAAAGAGATCTTGTCACTATGGAAACCGGAAATAGCAAAACCGGAAATATCGCGAGAAGAGAACAGTTTGTTGAAAAGACAAGGCAGTCGTGTGGAAAAGGTAAGAGGGATTCATTCCCATTTTTCTAAATAGAAACGAAATACTGAACATAAATGTCACCTGCTGTTTAGCGATGTTTAGTCACGTTATTTTAGTTTAAGCTATTTCTTGTATTTTTAATCACGCTTAAAATACCGACGGTTATATGTGCGTGCTTAATCTGCGGTTCGGTTCTGGTTTCGGTCTGTTCTCATGAGCTGTGAAGCGAGAGGAACAAAGTATAAATATTGTTCATTTGCTAAATTAAGTATCATGAATTTTAATTGAATATCTATCTCTGTATTTTTTCACAGCAGTTTGTGACTGAAAGTGTGTCTGCATCTGACTTCAGGA